>CM029020.1:41646898-42348380 GCA_016801055.1 Panax notoginseng
TTTTTTAATCTTCTCCATGGGAATCTTCCCCTTTACTGACAGTATCACATCCACTTGCGCGGGATATAACTGCTACTGACCCATCCATTTGGTATGGAACATCATTCCCACTCTTGAGTTGCACAGTGTAATCATCTGCTATTTGCAGGACACACGCTATCAATAAGATTCTAATGAGACGGCGGAGTGCCCAGCATTCTTCTGTGCTGTGGACCGCGAGAATGTGAATGATATTAACACACTTCATCAGAATTGAACCGTCCTGAATGGGGATTGATTGGAGGCAGAAAGAAGGTAATTCTTCCTTCATTGATCAGCATTTGCAGTATCTCCTCCATAGATTGGCCCAGATAGGTAAATTCCCTCTGATTGGCAAAATCCCAACGGGCTTTAGCATTTGCTCTCTTCGTAACCTTATCCTCCATAGCTTCGCTTTCTAAAGGTGGTGATGGAGCATTCATAACAAAAGGAAGGAGATAAGCATGCTCCTGTCTGATTAATTGGCGTGTGACTTGATGTTGATGGGTCACCAGTTCTGCTAGTTGCTCAATTTGTTTGCAAAGAGCTTTCATCTTTTGTTCCATGGTAAATTGGAACTTCGCATAATCTCATTTGTCAACACCGTCTTTAAGGTTTGGGATGATTCACCATTAGAATTGGAACTCTGTCCAGTGTTCCAACTAATCATGTTGACCTCTTCTTCTTTATGTTGAGGAAGAGGGTTGTCTTGCACATGAGGTTGATCTGGTTTGGTGACCATGATCTCACCGTTGTCTATTAAATCTTAGATCTTGTGTTTCAAGGCCCAATAATCTTGAGTATCATGTCCAGGTGCCCCGGCATGATAAGCACACTTCCGAGTAGCATTAAAACCCCTCCCATTAGGGTTGGTTGGTGGAAGAAGATGTGTAATTTTCTTCTGAGTAGTCAGAAGAGCAAGAATATTCTCGAGCGAGTCCCCTAAGGGTGTGAACGTCCGAGGGCGCTTTGCATCTCCTCCTTTAGACAATGGAGGTTTACAGATTGTGCTTGAAAAGGGGAGTAGTTTCTCCTCTGTATAGGCATACTTTGATTGCCTTTTTGACCTTATAGTATCAAGGAAACATCCTCCTCTCTTTTTTTATGGACCCTCCGGGGGTTGTTTCCATAAGATCCGGACTGGATGTGCTCAGCAACAGCTTTAAGAGCGGCTAGGTCTTGAATTTTACCAGACTTCAATCCATCTCAGCCATCTCCCCGTGTTTGGTCATTTCAGAGAATGGTTTGCCAATACCAGCTAAGACTCTCTAATAGAAAGGAGCTTCTTGTACATCTATGAATGTCATGACCATTTCTGATTCCGTCATGGAAGGAATAACTTGAACAGCAAGGCGCCTCCACCTTTGAGCATACTCTCTGAACGACTCATTAAACTGTTTCTTGACCTTGGTAATTTGGTACCGGTCAGGAGCCATTTGAGATTGAAAACTGTATTGAGTGAGGAAAGCGTGAGCTAGCTCTTCCCAGCTATGGATCTTTAAGTTGTCTAATCTATTATACCATGAACGGGCTTCTCCAGTTAGACTTTTCTGAAACAGCTGCATTCTGAGCTTTTCATTTTCCGCGTAAGATCCAAGTTCTCCAATGAACACCTTTAAATGTGTATAAGGATCCCCTAATCCGTCATACTTTTCAAAATCAGAGGTTTAAATTTCTCTGGATAATGAACACCCGGAAGATACAAAGGTCAGCATATGAAACACTTCCATGTGTTCCAATCCCTTTGAGAACACGGATAGTTTCCTCCATTTGGAGTACTTTCTTCCTGATATCATCGGTGTCTGGATCTCCTTTGAGATGGGTGCTTTTAGGGTCTTTGCTGGTCGTATCCAACGGAGGTTCTGGATTTTTTTATCCAGACCTTGTGTTCCTCCTTGTGTAGAGGATTTAGTATATGGAGGCATCTTTGTACCCTGAGTGGACTGATGCAATTCTTTAAGTAAGACATCCAAATTTGTGATTTGCTGACTTAATCCGTTAAATTCTTCACGAGAAACAGGATTAGACTGGTCAGACGAAGACATGATTGGTTGTAGGCTCGTGGCCTTTTTGGATTTTGAGCGGGTAACAGGCCTAATGATTTCCCTATAAAAGACTTATGTAGTTTAGTCTTAGGGTAATATAAATGTTATCATAATGTGTCCGTTTTAGGAATGTTGTCCTGCAAAACCGGGTGTTAATTGATAACATATATGCACAATCAACCTTCATATTTTCCATTACATAAAGATGGACAAGGAATAAAATTACAAGTAAACGCTTTTACAAGTAATTGAAAATGGAAGGCATAAAGAGACTTTCCTCCGCGTTTGGTTTATCAGAGGTTGACCTATCTTAGGGTTACTCTCGCGACTTTTTGGCATGAAGGTTCCCATATCATCGCAATCTACTTGACGGGAAATTAATCCGGTCTTTCAACTGGAGCGAAATTGGGTGGTGCCTTTCATGAGCCCCGTTGGAATTATTCTTCCTACGAGTCCAATAATCAAACACCGACAGGATAGCCTCCTGGTGGAGGAACCACACAACATACATTCACATACAACGTGTCTCACCGTTTATAAAAATGATGACATGTGCGAAGCACTTATATCATAAATAGATATAGTATAGTGCAGTAAGTAAAAATATAGTATAGTGCAGTAAGTAAAAAAATGCATTCGTACACATTCATCATAAATGTAAATGCAACATTCACACACAAGCATATAACAGTTTTGAAAAGCTTGTAATAGCGGCTTACGCCCTCTTACTGGAGTCCCTAGTAGAGTCGCCACCTGTCGACGTCGGGATTTTTTAATGTCCCTTTTCGTTACTTGTTCTTTGGTGTTCTCATGTTAATGTGAGATTTGTTTGAAAAAACAAGTGAAAAAGGTCCGACATGTATAATGTCGACGATTGACTTTAAGAGTCGCCAGTTGGTGTATTTAACTGGTTTCACCAACGCAACCAAAAAGGTTTGCACATTGACCCAGTGATGTGACACTGCTAAACGGGTCTGTAAAACCGAGATTCATTTAGGTTCGGAGGCTTGATTATGCGGAGGGAAGGTGTTAGGCACCCCCTGACATCCGTGTTGCCACGGTGATCGCCACTTTTCAAAGAAACTGTTATATGAATGTGTGTGTGTGTGTGTGGATCAATGTTCAATTATTTGAAAGTAGTGCGAGGCCTCGTTCGTACCTATATACAAAGAGTTTGAATTTATAGAAAAATTCAATTTTAAGCAAGATATAGCAATGAAGTTTTGTGGAAAAGGGTTTTTCAAACCCGTTGCTCAATAGTAATTGAGGCCTTTGATACTTCCATTTTATTATTAAAATGTTCGGCTTGTTTACTTTTATTTTCAAGATGCGAAGCATCTACAAGAAAATAATATACAGCAGTGCCAAACTCCTCATGGGCATGACAGCCATCTAAGGAAATTCAGACACTGTAAATAATGTACAAGTTGCTTACAGCTGAAAAATGTCCATCACGGGAACTGAATCTAGATTCTGTAGACTGAATCTGTGATCACATGATTCCTAGGCTCACATGATACTGCAGTTTGTATGGAAAGCAGTAAGCAGTTATATATATAAAAGCTGTAAATATATATATACTGACATGATCAGCCACCACGAAGCAACTCCATGAGGGATCGGAAATGTAAATATATAAAAGCGGTAAATATATATATATATATATATATATATATATATATATATATATATATATATGGACATGATCAACCACCACGAAGTAAACTCCAGGTGGGACGAAATGTAAATAAAACTGTAAAAGCAATCAACTGCAACGAAGTAAACTCCAGGCAGGACGAAATGTAAATAAAGCTGTAAAAGGTCACGGAGTAAACTCCAGGCCTGACAGAAATGTAAATATATATATATATATATATGTACATCCGATGAGCCTAGATTTACATCCGGTGCGTTTACTGTTTTATATATATATATATATATATATATATATATATATATATATATATATAAGTAGGTAAATGCTCCGGATATAAAATCCAGGCTCACCAGATATAAAAGCAAATAAACGCTCCAAACATAAGTCTAGGCTCAATCGAGGCATAACTCGAAAATGTTAGTCAATATATAAAATATATACATATGTAAGTATATATATATACAGACAGAAATGAAAACCACGGACCGAAGTCCGGGAAAACGCACACAACACGACTCTCAATGTGTATAACAGTGTGTCCTAATAGGAAAAGAAAGGCTTTATAGAATGTAAGAAGGCTTACAGTGGGCTGCCAATGTAGACTTCTATAACTCTATATAGATAAACACTCAGCTCCCGCGCGGATAAAAATGTAGCTATATGTGAGCTAACAGATGTTTATAATGAGGAAACACTCAATATAGGTGTGTACAGAGCAAATTGGATAGGGCTTTCTCGCCTTTTTCTCTCTCTCCCTCCTTTCAAAATGGCTGACCCAAGGTCTATATTTATAGACTGATGGCCACAGGTGTACCTGCGGCTGGTCGAGGTGTTCTCGGGCTTTACTGGTCCTGTCGTCTCGAAGTACGTGCACTCGTGCACTGTAATGTTCGCTCGAACTTGCAGAACTTCAATCCAAGCATCCGAACGAGGTATATGTGACCTTCTTCGGACCGCTTGTGTCGAGAGTTACGCAATGACATGGATTAGAGGTTGTACGAAGTCAGGAAGAGGGGACCATGCCCATGGTCTTCAAGCTTCAAATTCTATCCAGTGTGCTACCACGCGTAATAGTCACTCGGGATTGTAACTCCTCGGTTCTTGTGGGACATCGTTGTATGTATGTATGTATGAAGCGTTGAGACGACGTGTAGGTGCAAGATGACGTTTAGCTCTTCACCGGGGTTATCGTCGGTTTGAGTTGAAAGCAGACGTTGCTCAGGGTTACATATGAGATTGGACTACTTATTGGCATGTCGCGATATCATCTTGTGAGAGAAAACATTGAGGCGGTAAGATGACGTTTGACTCCTCACCGGGGTTATCTCCGGTTTGAGCTAAAAGCGGACGTTACTCAGGGTTACATCTGAGATTGGACTGCTTGTTTAAATGCCTCACTGTCATTTGTGGGTGTGCCTGTCTGCTCGGTGTTAGCTCCGGGTCTGAGGTATGAGTGCCTCGGCAGGAGGTTTGATTGAAGCTGATAGCATGCATTGGAAACAAGCACTTCCGGAGTTATCGCCGGAAATGCGAACAGCATTCCTTGGGGTTATTGTCAAGGACGAAACTCGGGGTTATCTCCGAGGTTGGGAATGATCCTTCCGGTGTGTGTTCCGGGGTTGGAAATAATGTTCCCGATGTGTGTTACGGGTTTTGAGCTTAAACTTCCGGTAGTATCCGAAATGGATGTGAACTGTCTTCTAGGGTTATCTCCGAAAGACGAATCTACCCTCCTGTAATGTCAGTAACAGGCGTGCAGAAAATTTCGAGTGTCTACAGTACTTAATTGCTTAAAATTTTCACCTCAAAATCAATCTCCGGTAGAAATTAAACGAAATTCCCGATTTGGTCACGATTGATTTTTATACAATTTTATCATAGTCTAACTTGGTTGGCGGATGTGACAACCTGAATTTTCATAAATTATTATTTAATTTAATAATTAAAATTCTTATTATGAAGTGTATATATTTTGAATTATGTGATTTGGTGTGAAGAGAATTATATATTCATATGTTGGAGAATGTGAGATTTAATAGTTAATTAAACTATTAAAGAAATTAAATAATATTAGTTAATTTAATTAAGTTAAAATTATGTTATGAGATAATATAATTTTAATTATTATGCCTTATGGGAGATGAAAATTATTATGAGTTAAGTTTAATAAATAGTGTGAATAATTCACTTAATTAAAATAGTGAATAATACAAGTATAATTAATTTAATAAAGTGAGAAAGTAATATATTGCATGAAAATGTAAATGTTAGTATAATGCGAGTAAAATATTTATTAAGTACAATAAATATTTTAGTTGAAAACTTTATGAAATAAAATGAATATTTATGGTATTAAATAAATATTTGATGAAAATTATTATGGAATAGTTTATTTAAGTGTGATAAAATAGATGGGATTTATACGTATTTTATTACGCGAGTATAATTGTGATATTATAATTTAATTAAATAATTAAATTAAAGGAGTAATAATTTGTTAAATAATGTTATAATTATAATGGTTGAATAGAAATTATAATTTTACTAATAACGTTAATTTTATTTCTTAAAGAATTAAAGGTACATAATATAGTTTATATTTCTAGTTTATGTGTTCTTGAGTTTCTTTTAAAATTGGAGTTTTGGTTAATGAATTTGTGGGCTACGATGTTATATATGTTGTTAGATATTTATAATTTGATAATGGTCATCTAGAAACAAATTTTCTGAAATCAAATTCATATATTTATACTAAAGAAGAAGAATTTGAGTTTTGATTGTAATGTGTGTTTTGGTGTACTTTAGGACTAAAGTTGATGATGAATTCGTGATGGAAACTTTAAATTGATGGATAATTGTTGTTCTCCTCTATAAAACAAAAACAACGCAACTTGAACGGATCAAATTGGTTAAGAGAAACGATTTCGTGATGAATGAATACACTTAGCATGTTGAAAATAGAAAAAATTAGTATAAACAAATTAGAATTAGTATAAACCAAGTCCCATATTAACTAAATTGAGAACTTTACGCTTTGCTAAACTTATAAATAGAAGGGCTTGATCCTTTGTTTCATTCACCAATAATAAGGCCTCCAATTTTGAGAAAGGCTTTGTTGTGGGAGGACTTTTTATAAAGACCTCCTTAGTTAAATTTTGGCATGGAAGTGCGTATTCAGTTTGTGAAACTCGTATTTTCGGGTATGTTTCTTATTTAATTTTTGGTAATGTTATTATTTTAAATATTGTATCTAGTTTGTTAGTTAAAGTTTAAATTTTGGAAGTTTAGTTAGTTTTGTTAGTAAACTAGTTAGTTTACTATGTTTATTTTGGCTTAAAATTTATTATGTAAATGAGTTTTAATAATTGTAATTAGATCTATGGAGTCGAGACCTTAGACGAGTCTGATTATGTTAAATAAGACTTATTTGTAAAGAAAGTTGGGTTGGAACGAGTCGAGTCGAGGCGAGGCGAGTTTTGGATGTCAAAACGAGAAGTCCGAAAAACTAGTGGACTGCTGATTCAAAAACGAAAATTCGGGATTAGCTAGATTATTTAGAAAATTATGGGCTTTTGGTATGTTATAGTACACTGAATAAGCTTTCCATAGACTCCGGAACAGTCTAATTCCAACTTCGGAGCAAAGAGTTATGACCATTCAAAGTAGTCGCGTTAAAATTGTCTAACCAACTCAGGGCAGTCACCTTGAACTAATTTTATGGAATTCTGTGTTTAGAATTTGGGAAAGGTCAAAGAATAAAAGTTGTAGTCCTGGAAGTTAGCTTCGCGTGGGCTCAAGAATCGATCAAAAATATTTTGAAACGGAAAAGTTATGACTATTTTAGCGAGAGAGGGTAAAGCTAGGAAAAAATGAAAAAGAGTTTTGAACGCCCCTTTTTGAACACTGTTTTGGACTATCTATCTTATCCGAAATGGGTGTCCAATAACTTTTAAAAATAGGTTAATATGATGTTTATAGCATATCCAAAGTTGGATGTCATCGGACTTATGAGATATAGAGTAAAGTTTACATTACAACTACTATTTGTTGCTATGTGATTAATAGTTGATGTGTATGATTATATAATTGTGTAGGGCACGTGAAGTGCAGATAACTGTAAGCTGTTAAACTGTTATTGGTAAACAACGATCAAGGCAAGTCTTTCAGTTCCTATTTGCTATGTGAATTTGATGATGAACTGTTTGAAATCTTTATTGCAAATAGCATGGTGTGTTATATTAATGTTGAAAGTATGAAATGTTAACGTCAATTTATGACTACGTAGATTGAGTAATGAATGTTAATTGAGTAAGGAACTCAATCCTTATACTTGTTATATGAACTATAACATGTATGTTATGTTAGTCCAATGTTTATGAGATGTATATCGAGCATGTTATTATGTGCTATGTGATGCATGAAAACTGTTATATTTTGCTGGGCTGTCGAGCTCAACCTTGCAAATAACTACTTTTGCAGGTTAAAGATTTAAGGTAAAATTATGTGCTACTTGAAAGATATGAATCAGATGTGATACTTAAAGATTTATATACTTTGGTTGAGTTATTAATATTTGAACCATGTTTAAGGTTCCGAATAATGTATTAATGTTGAATTGTAATATCGTTTTGCGATGTAAAACCTTGTAGTATTAAAATGATTCTGAGACAGTTAGATGTAAATGTTGAAAGTTTTGGAAACGAGAATAGTTTGTAATAGAAAATTTTAATTATTCCGCAAATTTCAATGGTTGTATTATCGTTTAATGATGTAAAATTTGAGGTTGAATGTATCGTTAACGACCGAAGTCGAGAATTAAATTGTATGAATTTTGGGGTCGTTATAGCGGATGATAACTTTAGAAGTGTAAATATACGAATGTTTGGCCGATGATGATTTTATAAGTGTAAATATGTATATCCTCTTATGGAATCTTTGGATATCGTGTAAAAAGAATATTAGTTAGTTTTTTAATGAAATCAAACTATATACAAATATAGTCAAATTGTATAAAATACATTTGGTGACAATTTATAGTTGGTCATTAAATTCTAAATAAAGTATTCAAGTAATGGTAAAAGATTGAGTTTGACAATAAATTTGTCATAAATTATGTGGCACCAATTTATTATTTATTCTACCAAATATTTTAAACAACAAAAGTGTACCAAGATGGTAGAAGTTCAAAAATTTACTGTGGCTATAAATTAGGAAAAAAAAATACTTCAAAATATTTAATAATGTACTTCCCAATCTTAAAACAATATTCTGGTCAATTTTCTCCCACAATTTCATTCCCGCTCTGTCCCACCCAATTTTTATCTTAGAGCGGTAAGCATCCCAAATGTCACTCAAGCCTCTCTTCTATAATCACGTTATCTTGCAGATACAACAACAGAACGTGAGAAATCGCTGGAGTACGCAGAAGAGTTGATGGCGAGAGGATTTAAAGCCGACAAAGAACGCGATTATGCTGAAGGCACCGGCTGCTATAGTCGTGCCCTAGAAATCGGGTTTATTAGCAGGGTTTCTCGTGAAGATTCACAAGCTAAGCATTTCTCTTCCACTCTTTACGCGTTCTCTATTTGGGTCTTGCCCTTTTCAAAACAATATCTCTGATTACATTTTCTTTTAACAAGGTTTTTTTTTTTATATTTTTCCAAGAATTTGTGATATAGTTCTATTGATCCGAGTGTTTGATTATTTGGGTATTTATTGGTTTTTCACCATCATACTTATAAAAAATATATTCATGAGATAACAAGCTCACTCACTTGGAATGTGCCACACGAATGTTTAATTTTTGATAGGAAATTAGGATTCCCTAATAAGGTTTTTTATTTTATAATGTTTCCCCTTAAGCGCTTTAAAGTCTGCAATGTGTTATGCTTGAAAGTTTTTGTTAATATTGCCTAATCTTTTATTTATTGATTTTAGATCTTCAATGCTGGCATTTAAGTGTTCACCTCTTTTTTTTTCTTTCCTTGATTTTTTTCCTTTTCAACCTAATTCTCATTGATTGATTCGATAGGTTCAATTTCTATATATTCAATCAAGCTGAAATGATGTGGGCAGAACCTTATTATCTTTGATCATTGAATTTAACTGCTTATTTCTTTTATTGGTTTTCGATCTTCAATGCAGATTTTAATTGTTTGTGTGTATGTGTGTGTGTGTACACGTACACACACACACACCCATACATTTCCCTTTTCAACTTCGTTGGCTTTGGTTGGCTCAATCTATGTTATTCATTCAATTTTAGTTGACCAATGATTCTTTGCCTGACATGCTATTTGTGAACTCCAGGAGCCGTTATGTTTTTGTTTGAATGCAATTTCGGTAGCATATTGCACACAGGAGATTGCAGACTTGATCAAGAGTGTTTGCAAAGCTTATCTGAGAAGTATTTAGATAAGAGAACTAGGGAACCTAGATGTCGGATTGATTATGTCTTCTTAGACTGCACATTTGGGAGATTTCCTTCAAAGATGCCAAGTAAACACTCTGCAATTAGGTAGGCAGGTACTTCTACTCAGGCTCATCTAGCTTATGTTCTTTCTAGTCTCTACTCTGGTATGATGTGTTGCAGTATTCATATGTTTGAACTCTACCTACTCATGCGTTGTCCTGTTTACATGTTATAGTCGAGTGTCTGATTATTTGGGTATTTATTGGTTCCAAGACCTTATCACTTGCTTGCTCAGCATTCACGATGATGAAAACAACAAACAAGTCATGTCTGAAAATGAGATTGTACATAGTGTCATGCTTTAGCATGGTCGCAGGACACGGCACTTCCTCTGTTTTAATTACTTTCATTTTGCAACTTCTGGATAATAATAATAATAATACCGTATATCAAGCAGTTCTTCAAGGTGTACGTATGTAAAATAAAAACACACACACACACACACACTCATGTTGTCCTTATATACAAAATGAAATATTCACAAAAAAAGAATTAAGAAGGGAATTGTTCTTCACAAGTTCTTTTTTATAATATTTCTACAATATTTTCCATCACATAAAGATGAGACATACATCACTTCCACCGTCATGTAAAAGTAGACCTTGTGAAAATAGTTCTATTCTTAAGAACAAGAATTGTGCTTTGATTTTCAAATCTATGAGATTATTTATATATTTGGCCTAGTTTTTGCCAATTTAAGTGAAGAAAAATTTGATGCTCATGACAAGTTCGCATCATGAGTAGTGCAATTGGGCTACGATATCGTTTTCCATAGAAAATGTCTATAGTGATTGGCAAATGACGTGTCCATTTCATTTTTGGGCAATTATCTCTCATATGTAGGACTCCCTCCGTCCCAAATTAATTGCTCAGTTTTGACTTTTTAAAGTCAAATTGACCATTTTTAAAACTAATCTTTTTACTATTTTTGCTAAAATATAGGTGAAGAGATTATAACCAAAAGAAAATATATACAATTTATTACTAACCCTAATTTTTATAATTTTAGAAATATATTTATATATGCTTAATTACTAATTTTAAAAATAGTCAATTTGACTTGAAAAAGTCAAAATTGAGCAATTAATTTGGGGCGGAGGGAGTAATACTCTATAATACTTTCTTGGCACGGTAGCTCATACACGATATGATGCATCAAACAATTATACTCCCGTTTGATATTTGGCTTTTTCCTTGCACGTATTAAGATTTGTCGAACACGTATATCTTCCTTCTTTATAATTTTGCACTAAAATTATTTTTATCACATTACAAAACTATATTGCTTAGATGTGTCTTAGGAAAATCTTCATATTCATTTTAAAAAAAACCAGAAGTTTAAATGAGACAATTGTTTCCAAAAACAGAGAGTGATACATAGGGAAGGGAACTATTTATTAAACTCTAGTTAAGTTTGGTTATTCTGTATACAAGTATTAATTACTCCCCAAACCCTACTGCTAGTGTATGGATGGACCCACAAATTATATACAAAATAGAAGTGAACTAATAAACCCAAAACTGTGTTGCAGCATCCCATGCATTCTATCCTAGCCATGTGAAAAAGCTCAGAACAACACATAAATGGCGGTGAGTTCATTGCATTGGAATGATCATATAATTCATATACTAGTGATTCATTGAAAATATTATACTGTTCATCTCATTACTTTCCCCCCTTTTTTGTAATAATGTGACACTACTCATATGTTTACAATTTTATTATATGAGTTTGAATACACATTGAAACTGATGTTGTAGTGTTTTAGTTGGGTCTTATCTCGTTGTCTTGAATATGGAGTTTTGGTTTCAGGCATTTGATGTTGCGCCTTTGTTTGAGCATCCAGAGGTAGACCCAAAACTAGTAGCTTCAATCATTCTGGGTGGTGGTGTTAGGACTTGTCTCTTTCCTCTCACTAGCAGAAGAGCTAAACCTGCTGTAAGCGATACCCATATGTTTTCCCTACAATACTGATAATTGTAAATTGTGTTGTTTGACTTGGGATGAATGTGGTTTTAATTGATAATTATATTTGAGTTGTTTGACTTAGGATTAATGTGCTTTCCTCATAATTGAACTTATTCTACATTTAAACTCTTAACCTTAAAATAAGGATGATGAAATTGTAACAATTTCTTTCCAATTATATGGTGTTACCGTGTGGTATGCATGTTCCAATTGGATGGTGTTACCAACTAATTGATGTACCAATGAGTAATTGCATTAACAGTGACATAAGAAAGATTTTCATCCTAATAATTTGTTGAGTGATGTACCCATGAGTAATTACACATTGAATTTTAGCTATATAATTATTTGTTGAGTGATGGTAATTATTTGAATGTCTCACTCACTTTCCATACTAGAAATGAAATTATCCTTGCATTCTAGTTGTTTTCAATAATTTCCTAGCATTCATTTCTTAATATCATATTCTGTTATTTAATTTATTAATGGTGAGAGTGAGGTTTCTTAGAATCTGGTTGCACCACAATTTTTTCTTGAGTTTGTTGATTGGTTTATCGGATTGACATACCCAGGTTGTGGGATGATACATTATTTTTCTTAGGCTCTGAGTTTGCATATCTGGAAATCCTAAGGAGCGGTTGTTTACCTTTGAAATATTTGATGGCACTTGGGTAGTATGATTGTGATGTGGCTTTGCTGGTTTTACTTTTTGTTGTTGGTTGTCTCCTAAGTAGAGCTCCTTTTTTTTTCTCTCGTGAAGTTGTGATGGAAGATGCCATCACAAGAGATTTGGTAAACAATTCCCGTGGCTACCTATGATTGTTAGCTTGCTGATAATATTACTATCATTATTCTGAGGAGTTTGGTGTTTTAGTGGACTATTGGCCCAGATTGTGACATTCAAATAACAATGCATTACCTTTGGAAATGACGTTATCTTTGGGAATGGCTTTGTCGAGGTAAGATGAATTTTGTGACTAGGAGTCGTTACACTGTAATCGATATTCTTGCATTACTAGTGGAAGTGACTTATAGTAATACGCCATTTTGAGATTCTTGAAAAATAGTCTAATTCTATCAAAATGCATATTAAGAACTACTTCACTAATCACATAATTTGTTCTATTTCAAAAGCTTTTATTTTTCATTGACAATTTTGGTTAAACTTACTGACACCCAAAGTTGAAATTATATGAGAAATAGGTTCTGGCTGCAAAATATGGTGAAACAGGAAAGAAGTGGTTCCAACAAATAATTAATGTTGTACGATAATTTATATGCGTATTTGAGGTATGCACTAGAATATTTCCTTAGCATTTTAAGAGGTTGTAAAAAAAACTAATTACTTTATAAAATGATTTAATTGTAGGATGCCAATAACAAGAATGTTGAGCACATATTGATTCTGTCTGGTGACCATCTGTACTGAATGAACTATATGGATTTTGTTCAGGTAAAAATATAGATAGAATATTGTCTCCTACTTTATTACATGTTTTGGTGAAGCTAAGAAGTTTAAATAATCATTAAAAAATTTCTTATAGAAGTATATCAACACAAATGCTAATATTATGGTTTCGTGTATACCATGGATGATAGGTATGTCAACATCTTTAATTTAAAATGATATGGTTATATATCCACAGAGTTATGGTATTTCTTCCACCTTGTGCACTCATGTTTTGAATGCTGTGAAAGCGAGTAGCAGTTATACTTGTGTGTTGTACTGAACTGTTCTTTCCCTAGTTAAGTAGTGATTTGGTATTTTATGTGCAGTTTGTTGAAGGCAAACTTTGTAAACGTCACAATAAATTATTTAGACAGTTAATTGTAAAGATGATGAATGATCATGTACCGAATGATTTTATTTAATTAATAATATTTGAGTTTTTTGTACTTTTGTCATAATTTGTTATGGGGTCATTGAACCATCGCTTATTTTGTTTGTAAAATAATTTCGACATTTGTTACATAACAAAAAAAAGGAAACATTTATTCGTTGCAAATCATAACAACTTTCGTTGCACAAATAAAGCAAATGAAAACGTGTTGTTGCTAATTGACGATAACTTTCGTTCTAAAAAAATAATCAGCGTCGAACATTATCGTTGCTAATTGATCATAATTATCCAGAACAAGACCAAAGACAACGAATAATTTCGTTGCCAATTAATATATGATCGGTTTATTGTGCACATTTAGCAACGAACATCGTTGCAAAAAACTATACAATCAGCAACGAAAACCAGTTAAGCCAACAATTTTTATACTATTTAGCAACGACAAATATTTTTGGCAAATGTGTATCAAACGCAACAAATTTTATTTTCGTTACTAGAAAAAAGATTCTTTTTGTTGCCAATTAGGCGGATTTTGCGACGAAAGTTGTTTTTCAGTAACAATTTCTTAATAAATTTGCTACAAAATATTTCGTTGCTAAATGATTTATATGATTTTACACGAAAACAAACTTTCGTTGCAAAATATCTCACTTTTTGCAACGAAAAAAAATATTCGTTGTTAGACAATTAACAACATTCATTGCGCAACGAATGGTGCAACGACCGAAAAATCGGTGCAAATGACTTTTAGCAACGAAATTTCGCACATTTAGCAACGAAAACCGTTTGTTGAAAAATCACCATTTTTTTGTAGTGAACTGAGCAATGTGCAATCAATCCGGAAGCAGTCCAGTTTGTGGGTAGTTATATCCATCCACCGAATCCTAATCAGAATAGCAATAATCCGGGCACGAGGAACCATCCAATTTTCTCGTGGAGTAACAATTAGAATCATCAGCAAACTCCACGACCTATATACCCTCCCAGGTTTTAGAATCAGCAACAGTCAGTTCCGCAACCCGAAAGGAAAACAGATTTGGAGGAGCTGCTCATGAAATACATAGCTAGTAATGAGGCGGCAATGAAAACTCAAGCCGTTGCAATAAAGAATTTGGAAAACCAAATGGGACAACTTGCAAGTGCTATAGACCTCAAGGAGCTCTTCCGAGTGGTACCGAGAAAAATCCTAGAAGTGGCCATGAACAGTGTAATGCCATCACACTTCGGAGAGGAAAGGAGTTGATTACAGATTTTGATGGGAAAGAAATTGTTAAGGATGGTAAAAAGGATTGAGGGAGATTTGGAACAAAATTTTGAGAAAAAGGTTGTGCAAACTTCAGTTATACCTCATGTGCCATTTTCGTCACAGTTACAAAGTCAGAAATTGAAGAACCAATTTGCTAAGTTCATGAAAATCTTTACGAAGTTGCACATTAACATTCTGTTCGCCGAAGCGCTAGAGCAAATGCCACGTTATGCGAAGTTCATGAAAGATATACTATCCAAGAAACGCAAGCTTGGTGAATTCAAAACCGTGGCGCTAACGGAAGAGTGTAGTGCAGTTCTTCAGCAAAAGCTTCCCCTAAAGTTGGAAGATCTGGGAGCTTTACTATTCCTTGTACAATTGGTAATTAAGATGTAAGAAGAGCACTCTGTGATTTAGGAGCAAGCATAAACCTCATGCCATTGTCCATATACAAGAAGCTGGGTTTAAAGGAAGTAAAACCAACAAATATCAGCTTGCAGATAGATCGATAACGTATCTGTTGGGAATAGTAGAGGATGTACTGTATATTGGGAAGACCAATCCTTGCAACCGGACGAACACTAATCGATGTGCCTAATGGAGAATTAACTATGAGAGTGTTTGATCAGGAGATAAAAATTAAAATGTTCAAGGAAATCCCAATCCCAAATGATTTGGGTGAGTGTTTGTATTGATGCATTCACAGAGTCGGTTCATAAAGATTCTCAAAAAGACAATGGCTTAAAAACCCTCATTGGTAAGAAATCCAAAAACTTGTTGGACAAAATCTAATTAAGTACAGCACGCAAGTATAAGTGGTCAACAAGTAATAAAATGATAAGTTAAGTATCGTTCTCACAGAGAAAATAATTGAAATTTATCCTAACAACTATCACTTTTATATTATCTCAATTTTATTAAACAAATAATCAAGTTTGTGAAGTTTATGAAAATTCCTAATTAAATAACTAATCTAAATACCACAAGATTTGAATCAGGTTTTGAAGAATTAAGACTACAATTTCACCTAATGCTTCACTTAGATCGACACACTTCCTGTTAAGTCAAATTAACTACTTCAGATTGTTAATCGAGAACACGAAGGTAAAATATGACCATTTCTCAATGCACCATATCCATATCACATTAAATTCACATATGATAGAATTAATATGAACACCCTAATTAACTAATCCACTATATCTTTATGTGAATTACAATTATAAAGGGTTTAAGCACAAGTTCTCAATAGACTACATGCGGTGCATAGGTATATTTCTATCCTAGCCACGAATCATGAATTCCATCGCCATGCAAAAATCACAAATACATGCTATTATGACCAGATCTAAATTTATACTTCATCTCCTGAATTCATATAAATTATCATGGTAATTGTTGATCATACAATTAATATTTAAGCATAAATCATAATAGACAATCCCTGAATAAATAAATAAATATAACTCAATACGGAAACATGTCAACCCTAGCTACACATTATAGCCTTAAATTAGTTCATCATCAATGAATTAAAACTCAAAATCTCCAAGTAATATAGCATTCTGAATACAAGAGTAAAGATGAAAAAAGAGAATAAAAATCTGTAAGGTAATCCTTTGCTCTTCTACACTTTTACCTTGAATCCTTCGTGCTAGCCTCCTTACTTCAATTCTCCAAAAGTATGATCAAATCTAGGGTTTGATAATGAATGTAATAATCTCTTCTCTTCCCTTCAATTAGTCTTTTGTAGCCTCTTAATAGCGTCCCAAATCAATTGCTGAATCAACTCTAGAATCATTCTCAGACATGGAAATTGTTGTGCTGCTCACGATCACTCTGCCCCGACAGGATTTTGCTTTCAATAAATCTGCCCCGACGGGTGTTCTAGGTAATCAGCTGCAAAACTGCCCTATAACCGTTTTTCATGTTTCCATCATCAAAACCAGTTCCTGTAACACGCAAAAAAACGAATAAACTGATCCTAAACATACTCAAAGTAGCATCGAATCAAGATTAAAAGGTAACCAATTCGTAGCTATAAAACCCACTCATTAGATACTTTTTGTTAAGTTTATTTTGTGGTGTGAACTTCTTGAAACTCTTCAGTTGTTTAATCTAACTTAATTTTGTGTAAAGTTTATTTTTTGAAATTCAGAGATGAATTCTACTATATAGTATTAGGGTATCATGAAAAATTTTAGTAAGAAATTGGTGATTGTAGCCTTGGGTTCGAAATTTTACATTTACGAGTCTTGTAAGCGCTATATGATGATGCTCGAATTAGCGCTATATAATGATGCTCTTAATTCGAGGATTGATCTGTCGGTCTGCATTTCTTATTATCAAATCAATTACTGATTTTCTTTTAATGAAATTCCAATAATCTTGTGAATAAGGATAAAAGAGAATTTTTTTAGTGATTGAATTATACATGATGAATGCTGTAGCGACCCAAATTTTTTGGATAAATAAAGTAAGAATTTAATAAAATAAATTCCTTATTTTATTGTGTTCTGTTATACTGCATTTATTAATTATGTGCAGTGTAATATGTGTGTATGTGTTGTGGGGTATATATTTAAATATATTTACCACATGTTATTAAATTGTTAAAAGTAATTTCTAATGGGAAGGATATAATTTTCGATGAATAAAAATAATTTATGGAAATAAATTATAACAGATTTATTTATTAAATAAATTATTTTTATTTAATAAATAACTTCTATTTTTATGGAAAGGATTTATGGATATTTTATATGGATATTTGAAGAATATTATGTACATTTAATATACATAATTGGGAATGTAGGTAAAATATGTGGCTGAGTTGATGTTTTATTTTTTTAAGCATTCTGATGACTCATATTTCTCTAAGTATGAGGTGTAAACTCATTAAGCTAATAGAGGACACCTGTTCATACTCTAATGTATAAGAAAGCTGAGTAATATAACTCATTCTATCCCCTGCTCATCCTCTGCATTCCTCTTCCGTTCCAAAAAGAAAGTTATTCTCTGCCTTAGTTTTTTTTTTACTCCCAAGCCACTAAGATAAGAGTTCATCAACTCTTGCTAAAAATTTCATCAAACTTGCTAAGGATTAAAGTTGGAAACTGAGATTGGAGAAGAATCTAAGCAAAGTATTGTCAAAGGAGGAAGGATTGTATTTGACTAAAAACAAGCTTGGAGCAAGAATTGAAGCAAGAATTCAATTAACACATCAAATAAGAGGTAAGTTATATTTACTTGTCTAAATTCATAAAATTTAAGTAAGTAATGGTTGATTAATGTGTAAATTGGTTGTGGGAGGGTGATTGTAATGGGGAATCATGAAGGATTTCGGAGTATAAGGTGGATTATGTATGGAGATGGGTGTGTTTAGATTCTTGAATTTCATGAAATTAAGGTTTCAAAGCATACACACCATGTATTTGTTAAAATGCCTAAGTGAAGATATGCATCCTACAAAATATCTTAACTATTATCCTTGTAAATGTTCCTGAATAATGTCTGGACCTAATATTATTTATATAATATTTAGGTCTTGTTCATCAATAATATTTAAGAGTTTATATGATAAGAAAGCTTCAAAACTTCAGAAGTGTGGTGGTCTAATTATTGCCAAGAGTGATATAACGCATGTGGGAGTGCTTTATTGGATGATTCTCCGATTGATGAGATGATTCTATGAATCATGCATATTTGTTAATTCCTAAAAGTGTTTGGACTAGTAATATACTTCACAAAGCTGCAGTTGGTATCAATTATGTTTCTGTTGGGTGTAATTCGTTCAGTGGCTACACAGTTGGGTATTGTTGTGATTAATAATTGTCTTCCATATAATATGCACGGAGATGTTGGTAAATTATTATTGATATGATAATTCCTTCCTTAGAATAAGAAGGATTATGTTTTGCATATAATGATAATTAAAGAGTTTGGGCGTATTAGATTAGAACGAAAAACAACTTTGAAAGCAAGAAGAAATGAAAGTGAATCAAATAAAAATTCTTTAAAACCAATCAATGATGGAAATCCTACCTTGTAGCAAGGACTTGAGGTAGGATCAAGTATCAAGTCAATTGGACTTGTGTAGCAAAAGTTACGCTAACCGTTATAAGACTTGAAGAAACAAAATCCGAAAAAGTTAGTGGACTGCTGACCCTAAAAGAAAAATTCAGGGATAGCTAGATTGTTCAGAAAATTATGGGCTTTAGGGAAAGTATAGTACACTGAATAAGCTTTCCATACACTCCGGAATGAACTAATTTCGACTTCGGAGCAACAAGTTATGACCGTTCAAAGTAGTGGCGTTAAATCTGTCTAACAAATTCGGAGCAGTCCCTTGCACGAATTTCTGGAATTTTGTGTTAAGAATTTGAAAATGGTCAAAAAATAAAAGTTGTAGCCCCGGAAGTTAGCTTTGCGTGGGCTCAAGATTCGCTCAAAAATGTTTTGAAATGAATTAGTTATAACTGTTTTAGCGAGAGAGGGTAAAGCTGAAACGAAATTGAAAAATGTTATGAATGTCCACTTTTGGCGCAATGTTTGGACTGCCTATTGAACCCAGAATGGGTGTTTGATATTTTTTAAAAATAGTCTCTTATAATACGAAAAACATAATGAAATTTGAGAATTTTCTGATAAGCGAGCAAGGCTTGAGAAAATCACGAAGTGGGCTGCTCGTTAAGCATGTTGTAGGCAGCAGGCAACACTGCAGGCAGCAGCAGCAGGCGTGTGCACGCTGCCGGCTGCGCTGCACTGCAGTGCTTATTGTGGCTATTGAAGGGTTGTCTTGACATATGAGAATGTAGTGGAAAATGTATACATTTGTGTGAAATAATGTAAGCTCGGTGTGTATTGGCATGGAATTATACAAAAGTGATTAAAGAGTATGACTACTAGAGACCCATTAGTCATAACAACTCTATGAATAACAGGTTTTGGGGTTTAGCCAATTGTTTCTAAAGGGTCTCTTTTACTTGAATTGTTGTTTTCTTGTGACCTATTAGGAGTTCTAACTCAGGGATCATATTGTTTATACATTTTAAAGTTGGAATCCTTGATGATATGGACTGAACCTTTGGTAATGCTCATTTTGGATTGCAAAGTATGGAGTGTGTTGTCCTTAAACCTAAGTGTCTACATGGTTTCTCTTTTTGTAAATTTGAACTAGACAAGAAATAAGGAATTCTAGATGACTACTTAAATAAAAGGTAGATTGGAAAGTCACGTTTATGCTCTCAATGAATAAAAGTGGACTGATGGCGGTTATCATGTAAAAGAAAAAAAAAATAAAAAATATATATATATATATATATATATATATATATATATATATATATATATATATGCAGCCTTCCTAGCAATGTTCCATGTTGTTCATTTCTTTTATAAGCCTAAATATTTCTATATTGATATGAGTTGGTTGATCAGCCTACATATAAAAAAAATGCCAGAATAACACCTTGTGATCAACATGTGATACTTGGGAAATAATGCCAATTGCAAACTTACTGAAGAACTACTGACATTATTTAACAAAGATAAGATAACATAAAATCAATACATTATGTGTTATTTAGGATGCTAATTCGGGAAATATTACGAAGAGTGGCTAACCTCCTTGAATTATGCTTTTTGCTTTACATCAAGTATTTTTGATGTGATATACATATATTGAACTATAAATGTAATAAGTTAGCATATGTGGTGATGAAGTTGGATATGGAACTGCGTTATTCAAATAACACAGTTGGATGTCTATAAAGATAATATAAGAAATAATAAGTTAAGGTAAGGTTTTAAAGCAAGATTAACAGTTAGAGTGGGACTTTAATTGATATTGTGCATTGTTGATCTCATATACGGTGTAGGTCGTGCACGGAACGCGAAAGGTTAGCATATTGGTAAACCCGAGTACAGGCAAGTCTTCCAGTTCCTATTTGTTATATGAACTTGACATGATTACATGGATTACATGTTATACTTGTGAAATGATGAAGGTCAACTGATTTTTCAAAACTCAGTCTTGACTTGATATTTGATATGCATGAGATACAAATGTTACTTAAATTGTAATAATCTTGAGATATGATTTAAGCATGAAAACTGTTAGATTTGTTAGGCTGTTGTGCTTAGTTTTGCAAACATTTTTGTAGATTTGTTATGCGATGAGATCTCTTGCTGACTAGATCAGAATAAAGACTAGGAGCATGTTCAGGAAAACGGTTTTCTTTATTTAGAAACTGTATTACACTATGTTGACAGTTTGCGAAGTTATAAGTGAGAGATTTGTAAATATTGGATTATTTAATCAATAAAGAAAGTTCGTTTTGAGAAAAGAATGTGTAGTGACGATTACTAGTTATTGAAAGTTAATATAGTGATTATACTATATATATATATATATATATATATATATATATATATATATATATATAGAAGGATATGTTTGAAGAGATGAGTTGTATATATTCATATCTTACTCTAATAAAATAAATATGATTTTGAAATAAGGGAATCGTAAATGTTGCGATTCAAGGAACGAATGAAAGACAGAAAGAAAAGTTTTAAATTATCTGCATTTTTAGCTATTATTTTATTAAATTATGATGTAAAGCTGAAACAAGATAACATTTAACGCACAAAGTCGGGATTAAGATTAGTCCTGATTTTGGATTAAGATGGTCCCAATTTTGGGGGACGTCACAAATGCTTCAAAAACCTCCACACACGCTCAACCGCAAGCTTTCTAGAACAATTAGGAAGCATCTACCGGCTTCAAACTTGTGACTTGGTGTTTGTAATGAACTTTATAGAATCAATTCATCCGTGTAATTATTTCTGATTACACAATACTCAATTAAATATTTTTATATAAAGAGGAAAGTTTACCAAATTCAACCTTTATGCGAAGAAACTGCATAAATCTTATTAAACTTCTATTTAATATCTAAGATAGATGGATTCAATGAAACCGAAAGTTTTATTACTGGATCACGATCTCTACATCAATAGTCCTTTGGGTATTGATTGAGGTCACTATATCTGCAAATTTAGCTAGGATTAAGACAATTAGATGACAAATGCTTTGATGCATAATAACAAGAGAAACATTACTGCTAGGATTTTTAAAGAATTGGTCCTTGTTAATGGATATGTGAATTTCATTATCTAGGTGAGAGAAGCAGCTTTAAAGACTGCATTAAGTGAAGTTTATCCTGAAGTGCATGCACTTATTGACAAGGAAAAGCAACGTCAAATCCAACGCTTAGAGCTTATTGCCTCAGGAAACTTCAATTCCCGAGAAGTGATGGAAGCAGTTGGTTCTTGCCTTACAAACAAGTATTCTGAAGGACTACCAGGCAAAATCTTTTCATTTCTGGAAAGGAGCATTTGACTTCTGTTTTTGTTTTGATTTGTCAGAACCAATTGTATGTTAATTTTTTTTTGCTTGTCGATCTTATAATATATCTCAGGTACTATGGAGGCAATGAGTTCATTGATGCAGGGATGGAGCTGGGCTTAGACTGCAGGGGGCCATGGCCCCCCAAAGATTTTAAAAATTTTAAGTACTAAGGCCCACCCACTTGAATTGTGAGATTAAATTTGTGCTTTGTGGGCCTTGTGGCAATCCATTTCATTTCTGCCCCTTAGAATAATCCATTTCATTTCATTATCTCCAATTCTCCACTACACACTAACAAACAAAGTCTTGTTTTGCTTTTGCCTAACATTCGCCATTCCATTTCCGCCGCCAGCCCATCCGCCATTTCGTCCCTGCCTCCTTGGTTTCTAGCTTGAAGATGAAAGTAGTCAAGTAGAGATTCTTTACTTTATTCATTCTCTATTTCAAGTCTTCATCTACTTTTTATAGGTATTACTTTCTCTCTTTTTTCTCTAATTTGTTTGTGTATATCGGTATATATATTATGCATGTGTAGAAATAAATTGGAGTTTAAAATTGTTGATACGACGAGTTATCAATTTAGTCTATGTTTTTTATGTGTTATAATTTGTCATTGCGTATTTGCGTTGTTAGATTTGTTTTTATTGAGATTTATATGCACTCTCAAGTCCCAAATAATGTTAGGAATTAGGATTGGTGGAGATAATGGACTGATTCGTAAATACAGTGGGATTGTGGACCTGTGGTTAGAAGAAATAATGCTAATTAGGATTGGTGGGAATTATTTTCTGGAGTTGGGACTTGGGAAGCTCAATGGCATAGCCTTACATCTTGAATGGTCCCAATTTTGGGGGACGTCACAAATGCTTCAAAAACCTCCACACACGCTCAACCGCAAGCTTTCTAGAACAATTAGGAAGCATCTACCGGCTTCAAACTTGTGACTTGGTGTTTGTAATGAACTTTATAGAATTAATTCATCCGTGTAATTATTTCTGATTACACAATACTCAATTGAATATTTTTATATAAAGAGGAAAGTTTACCAAATTCAACCTTTATGCGAAGAAACTGCATAAATCTTATTAAACTTCTATTTAATATCTAAGATAGATGGATTCAATGAAACCGAAAGTTTTATTACTGGATCACGATCTCTACATCAATAGTCCTTTGGGTATTGATTGAGGTCACTATATCTGCAAATTTAGCTAGGATTAAGACAATTAGATGACAAATGCTTTGATGCATAATAACAAGAGAAACATTACTGCTAGGATTTTTAAAGAATTGGTCCTTGTTAATGGATATGTGAATTTCATTATCTAGGTGAGAGAAGCAGCTTTAAAGACTGCATTAAGTGAAGTTTATCCTGAAGTGCATGCACTTATTGACAAGGAAAAGCAACGTCAAATCCAACGCTTAGAGCTTATTGCCTCAGGAAACTTCAATTCCCGAGAAGTGATGGAAGCAGTTGGTTCTTGCCTTACAAACAAGTATTCTGAAGGACTACCAGGCAAAATCTTTTCATTTCTGGAAAGGAGCATTTGACTTCTGTTTTTGTTTTGATTTGTCAGAACCAATTGTATGTTAATTTTTTTTTGCTTGTCGATCTTATAATATATCTCAGGTACTATGGAGGCAATGAGTTCATTGATGCAGGGATGGAGCTGGGCTTAGACTGCAGGGGGCCATGGCCCCCCAAAGATTTTAAAAAATTTTAAGTACTAAGGCCCACCCACTTGAATTGTGAGATTAAATTTGTGCTTTGTGGGCCTTGTGGCAATCCATTTCATTTCTGCCCCTTAGAATAATCCATTTCATTTCATTATCTCCAATTCTCCACTACACACTAACAAACAAAGTCTTGTTTTGCTTTTGCCTAACATTCGCCATTCCATTTCCGCCGCCAGCCCATCCGCCATTTCGTCCCTGCCTCCTTGGTTTCTAGCTTGAAGATGAAAGTAGTCAAGTAGAGATTCTTTACTTTATTCATTCTCTATTTCAAGTCTTCATCTACTTTTTATAGGTATTACTTTCTCTCTTTTTTCTCTAATTTGTTTGTGTATATCGGTATATATATTATGCATGTGTAGAAATAAATTGGAGTTTAAAATTGTTGATACGACGAGTTATCAATTTAGTCTATGTTTTTTATGTGTTATAATTTGTCATTGCGTATTTGCGTTGTTAGATTTGTTTTTATTGAGATTTATATGCACTCTCAAGTCCCAAATAATGTTAGGAATTAGGATTGGTGGAGATAATGGACTGATTCGTAAATACAGTGGGATTGTGGACCTGTGGTTAGAAGAAATAATGCTAATTAGGATTGGTGGGAATTATTTTCTGGAGTTGGGACTTGGGAAGCTCAATGGCATAGCCTTACATCTTGAATGGTCCCAATTTTGGGGGACGTCACAAATGCTTCAAAAACCTCCACACACGCTCAACCGCAAGCTTTCTAGAACAATTAGGAAGCATCTACCGGCTTCAAACTTGTGACTTGGTGTTTGTAATGAACTTTATAGAATCAATTCATCCGTGTAATTATTTCTGATTACACAATACTCAATTGAATATTTTTATATAAAGAGGAAAGTTTACCAAATTCAACCTTTATGCGAAGAAACTGCATAAATCTTATTAAACTTCTATTTAATATCTAAGATAGATGGATTCAATGAAACCGAAAGTTTTATTACTGGATCACGATCTCTACATCAATAGTCCTTTGGGTATTGATTGAGGTCACTATATCTGCAAATTTAGCTAGGATTAAGACAATTAGATGACAAATGCTTTGATGCATAATAACAAGAGAAACATTACTGCTAGGATTTTTAAAGAATTGGTCCTTGTTAATGGATATGTGAATTTCATTATCTAGGTGAGAGAAGCAGCTTTAAAGACTGCATTAAGTGAAGTTTATCCTGAAGTGCATGCACTTATTGACAAGGAAAAGCAACGTCAAATCCAACGCTTAGAGCTTATTGCCTCAGGAAACTTCAATTCCCGAGAAGTGATGGAAGCAGTTGGTTCTTGCCTTACAAACAAGTATTCTGAAGGACTACCAGGCAAAATCTTTTCATTTCTGGAAAGGAGCATTTGACTTCTGTTTTTGTTTTGATTTGTCAGAACCAATTGTATGTTAATTTTTTTTTGCTTGTCGATCTTATAATATATCTCAGGTACTATGGAGGCAATGAGTTCATTGATGCAGGGATGGAGCTGGGCTTAGACTGCAGGGGGCCATGGCCCCCCAAAGATTTTAAAAAAATTTAAGTACTAAGGCCCACCCACTTAAATTGTGAGATTAAATTTGTGCTTTGTGGGCCTTGTGGCAATCCATTTCATTTCTGCCCCTTAGAATAATCCATTTCATTTCATTATCTCCAATTCTCCACTACACACTAACAAACAAAGTCTTGTTTTGCTTTTGCCTAACATTCGCCATTCCATTTCCGCCGCCAGCCCATCCGCCATTTCGTCCCTGCCTCCTTGGTTTCTAGCTTGAAGATGAGAGTAGTCAAGAGATTCTTTACTTTATTCATTCTCTATTTCAAGTCTTCATCTACTTTTTATAGGTATTACTTTCTCTCTTTTTTCTCTAATTTGTTTGTGTATATCGGTATATATATTATGCATGTGCAGAAATAAATTGGAGTTTAAAATTGTTGATACGACGAGTTATCAATTTAGTCTATGTTTTTTATGTGTTATAATTTGTCATTGCGTATTTGCGTTGTTAGATTTGTTTTTATTGAGATTTATATGCACTCTCAAGTCCCAAATAATGTTAGGAATTAGGATTGGTGGAGATAATGGACTGATTCGTAAATACAGTGGGATTGTGGACCTGTGGTTAGAAGAAATAATGCTAATTAGGATTGGTGGGAATTATTTTCTGGAGTTGGGACTTGGGAAGCTCAATGGCAAGGCTGGAAGTTTGATTTTGCCCCCCCAAGATCAAATCCTGCTCCGTCCCTGCATTGATGATTTATAAATTCTTTGTCAAGAAAGGGATTTGGCAGCATTTCACTTAGATGGGGAGAAGTGGGGTGTGAATGTTCAGCTATATTCTGGTTCTCCAACAACTTTCGAAGTTACTGCCATTCTTAATTCACATGACCCCGCCTAATGGTTAGTTATATTTTGGGACCTGCTATTTCAATTTGAGTACAACCTTGGAGTGCATGCATCCATATGAAGTATACTTTATGTGTTCTCTTCTCTTGCGTGATACATCACATAGCCCGAATATTACTAATTTTTACTAAGCATGAAACAGATGTCTATACATCATTATCTAAGAAACACGGATAGATACAGACATGAGTCACATGACACAATACTGATGTCTATACATCATTATGCAATATAATTGGATACAGATTTTCAGGGATTACATTATCTAACTAGTAACTGTATATAGTTATCTGTTAACATATTAATCATTTATACATTTGTAAATAAGTATTTTACTTTTTGTTTTATGTGACGTTCATTTTATTTTATTTTAACAAGTATACTTTGCGTACATAAAAAAAGGTTATCATTAAAAGTCTGTTGGACATATTTTAACTAGTATTTAAGATGTACTTCCATCGTTCCAGAATTAGTTATATTTTTGTAAAACACGGCGACTTTTAAGGAAAATTTTATTTTTCCAAACATATTCTTAAAATTTGCTAGAAATGTAGTAGAGGTTGCATGATAGTATTCAATTTACTTAGAATATAAGTAATAGCATTGTAGGAACTTCATGTTACTTTTTAGTCTAAAACTAGAAATGTATTTCTAATAAACAATTCTTTTTTCAAAATTATGAATATGTCAGAAAAGTGTCAGACAAAGTATGTGAGATCCTGAATAATAGTTATTTTATACGAGATGTCACAATCTTTTGAAGTATCTGTGCTTCCTAGGTAAGAATTTAAGTCAATGTAAGACTAAAGAAAATTTCATACGAGAGTATCTAATGAATGTCAAATGAGAACTTGATGCGCTTTCAGACTGAAAGTAGAATAATTATTGAATGCTAACTAATTGTTTATGTTATCTGTATATACTAAATTTAAGACAATGAAAGGCAGAAGGAAAACGAAACTGTATACTTGAATTACCTTGAACAAACCTTTGGCAACTCTAGTGTTAAGAGTCCCTTGAAGAGTGGATTTGCTGTGTTTTTAATTACATAGTTCCTGGGACTGATGATGCAAATATTTGAAGTTTTTAATCGTAGGATTGAAAGGCCTCTGTTTGAGTTGCATACTGCAATCCAGCATTTTTTTATTATAATATAAATTGCGAGTGCAGTAAATATAATTTTTGAGTATCTAATTTTTGGAATCTAAATTGATAGTGTGTGCAGTAAATATATAAAGTCCATCAGTACTTTAGGCCAACCAAGTCATATCTAATTGTCAATCAATCATTCATGGTAAATGGTAATGGAAGTTACCTACTTGTTCCATGGATTAACAAGTAAATCTGAAACACAATTTCAGGCAATTAGGTCCTTGTAAGAATACCCTCAAATGTGACCCCTGGTCTGAAAGCCAAAATCAATCCCCACTTGGAATCATCCTGTCCTGCCTTCTGCACTTTCAACTTCTCTTCCATCACGTACTCCATCACATACACAATAGTATTACTGCTGGCATTACCAAAATCTGCTAGAGGTCGCCTGCTCGTGTTCAGTTTCTCAGGCAACAAGTCCAAGTCCAACTTTTTCTCCAACCGGTTCAAAATAGCAGGTCCTCCTGGATGAACTGCCCAAAACATCTTGTTATAGTCCTTGTCATTGAATCATCTTGGCAGGGTGGTCCTTATAACCACACAATTGGGGGACTTGCAGTCTGCCTAAAGTATGCTCGGTCTCCTGAGTTCAAGGCTTACCAGAAACAGGTATTGCTTCACATACTCTTCATAATTGGAACAAGGCACAGCTTTTATCAGAATTTTAACTTAGCATAGTTACTTTATCTTGTAGGTAGTTTCTAATTGTAGAAGTCTTGCTTCTAAACTGATTGCACAAGGGCACGAATTGGTTTCTGATGGTTCTTGTGAATCTTTGGCCATTTGTAAGTTTCTGCTTAGAATCTTTGTTGTTGATACAAACATTTTTGATGAGTAGCTGCATGTCTTCATTATTATCTGACAAGCAAGTCGAAGGAACTATTTAACAAATGTGTAGGATCTAAATTTAAAGTTATCTAAGATTTGATATAGTAAATTAGGTTGATAATATCTTCCAATCTTGATACGAGTTATACTGAATCTTTTATTTCAGAATGTCAATGGTGCTCAACTGTATAAAATTCTGGACATCGCATCCATCACCCTCAATAAAAAAAGAGTGTTATTTTGTGGCTGATCCTGTTAAAGGGTAGAAATTTGAAGATTTGTTGGGAGAAAATGGAGAAAGCACTGCTGTCTTCTGACGGATTCATTATGTAATTTATGTGCTTCAGATATTGCATTATTCCCTGTGCATTGAGATTTATTTGTAGATTATGTGTAGTAGTTTGTCTTACCTTGATATGAATAACAAGTGGAGTGTGAAAGTAGCGATGAGATGAGAGACAGTTTGCCTCCGGCTCTGGATCTGTCCCTAACTACTGGTGACGAAGATGAATTTTGAAATTACAGAAGTGCTGGTCCTTCAAAAAGGGATGATGGTCCTTCAAATTGGTACGGAAAGAATGATTTGCATAGAGGAAGAGAATAGGTAAACCGGGTATTGTATTCAATAGGTGTAAATTAGACAAAAAGAATATTTTTGGTTTAGGTATAAGGTGGGGACTATTGCGGAAATATCAAATTGGCCTGTGTAAATATCATTTCCCTTATTATTTGATTTGATTTAATATAGTAGTTAATATTATAAGTATTTAAAAAGTATTATCAAAAATAAATTGGTAATAGGAGTAGTATATAATGGCTAATAATTATTTCATTAATAATATTTTGGCAAAAAACACATTTTGGCCATTGTGGTTATAGTGATTTAACGAATTAGCCACTGTGCTTTTAAAATATTCAATTAGCCCATTGAACTTTTTAAATTTTGTTAATCGGGTCATTCCGTCCAATTTCATGGACGGACGTTAAATTCAATTGTATATTTACATACGTGGCAGCCAGAAAAAAAAGAAAAAACAAAATATTTAATGACTGGGCAATGATTTGGCAACTAAATAATATTTTCCTATTATTTCTCTCTTCCCAAGTTCTTCTTTATTTATTTAAAAGAAATTAATATAAATTTATACATTTATAATAATTATTTTTATTTTAAAAATTAATTCTAAATAATACAAATAATATATCAAAATTTTTGTATCAATGAGATCTATTACAATATTTATAAATAATATATCAAAATCTTTTTTTTTCTTTACCTAAATATTTATAATATGTATAATATTAATAAACATTAATGTTATAATATTTATAATATGTATGTTTTATTTTAAAAATAAAAATAAAAATACTTTTATGTTTTCAAATATTTATAAAAATTTTAAAAATAAAAATATTTTTATGTTTTTTTTCTTTCTTTTTCTTTACCTAAATATTTATAATATGTATAATATTAAATTAATATTATAATATTTATAATATGTATGTTTTATTTTAAAAATAAAAATACTTTTATGTTTTCAAATAATTATAATTTTTTTAAAAATAAAAATATTTTTATATTTTTTTATTCTTTTTCTTTACCTAAATATTTATAATATGTGTGTTTTATTTTCAAAATAAAAATAAAAATACTTTTATGTTTTAAAATATTTATAAAATGGAAGACCAGCATCTGTTTTAAAATACTTTTATTTTCTTTCTTATTCTTTATCTAAATATTTATAATATGTAAAATATTAATTTTATTAATATTATAATATTCATCACAGACCAACATATGTTCATCATCACAGTTCGTTCAACATCAGCTATGGAAGACCAGCATCTGTTTAGTCAACACAGACTGTGCCACCTAGCAGATCTTCATTAATAACTCCAGTTTCAATTAAGAACTCCACCTAGCATAGATCTGTTCCTCCGACTGAGCCATAGATCTGTTCCTCCGAAATATTTCTGCCGGAGGAGGTATTAGTGTTTGGGTGAGGCGGGAATCGACTTCCGAAGAAGCCATTTCGCCGAAATTTGGGAGTAGATGTAGATCTGGACTGGATGAAACTCAAATTGAGTGTGGAATTTGGGTGATTTTTGAGCTTCTATTTGGCGTGGTGGAGACTGGTGGTGGGTGACGGTCGGAGTGGCGGATTGTGGAAAGAGAAAGCAGTTGTTTGCGGTGGTGATCGCCAGTGAACTGAGTGGAGAAGAGTGAGAGTCGAGAGGATAGAAATGGAAGAAGCTTAGATCGCGTTTGGGATTTTTTCTTCTTCTTTTTTTGATTCTACAAGTCGGGTGGTGGATTTGAAGGAGAAAGAAAATGGAAAATAAGAAAATTATTAAAAAATGAATTAAAATATTTATTTTAATTTTATTATTATTTTATTTATTTTTTGCCACATAATCATTGCCCAGTCATTAAATATTTTATTTTTTTTATTTTTTGGCTGCCACGTATGTAAATATATAATTGAATTTAATGTCCGTCCATAAAATTGGACGGAATGACCCGATTAATAAATTTTAAAAAGTTCAATGGGCTAATTGAATATTTTAAAAGCACAGTGACTAATTCATGAAATCACTATAAACACAGTGGCCAAAATGTGCTTTTTGTCATAATATTTTCTTTCCCACCATTGAATTGGCCGCAATTGTTTATTTACTGCATCAATTTTAGACAAATAAGTAAATTGGCGCCAATTATTTAATTTATTGCATCAATTTTTTGCTTGACAAAAAATAAACAGTGAATGACATTTTCTTGGCTAATTATTAAGGTGTAACAGAAATTTTTCTTTCACAGTTCCCTAACTAGTATTTCATGTGAAGGAATTAATTCCTTTACAAATTTTTCTTCACAATATCCCATTGAAAAAAGGAGGGGGTGGCCTTCTAACAATGATCAAGTTGAAAATAGCATCGGGAATCCAACAATAGAACCTTTAGGAGGTAAATTAGGACCCATTCATCCAAATGGACTGTTGAAGAAAACCCATTTTGCAGTTCCTTTTAGTACAGTATTCACAAAAAGTTTCTACACAATTGAAATATAGCATAACACAAGCAAACATACAGAATGAAATAGCATTTCTATCCTCAATATAATACATTAATCACTTCTAATTAATGTGCTATAAATTATAAAATTGAAAAAATATAAAATTTTAAGCATATTCTATCAAAGTAACCAATCCAACTCAAAAAAATGGCATTCCTACCCTTTTTGTTTTTCACATTATAATATATATATTATAATAGCTCCAGCAGCATAGCTCAAGCAAAACTGGTACTAAAAAACAATACTAAATAGCAAAAATGATACTAAAAAACAATACTAAACGCATATTAACATTTACAAATACCAACTTTCTATTTCATAACATTTTGATTAGGGCAATATATGGAACCAAACGCTCAAGTGTAACAGACATATCCCCTATGGAAATACATTGTGTTGCATCTTCACTTAGCTGGATTTTTTTCTCCTATGTTGGCCCTATTATTCTCCAAATCAATATGTCGGCCAGTAAAAAATTTAGTATCGGCATCCGTCTTAACATAGTTGTTGCTACAATATCGTGAAATCGCAAGAAATCGGAGGCTTTCGGCAAACATTTGAGTAATGAGTAAACATGCCTATGCAACTTCTTTCAAATCACGACTATGCTTGACTTTATCATTATCTTCTAGATTTTTAATACATAAGTTGGTAACTGCGATATCAAGCATGATTCGATTGACCTTTATTTCGTTTCTTCTCTTGCCTGCAACACCACATATCCCTGTACTCGTTGTGTAACTTTCATCAATCTCCATATTGTGAAAACATTCTGACTTAAAATGTTTGAAAGCCCGCCAAATATTTTCTTCATCCTTCCTATAGGCTTTGAAGTATATATCTTGAGCTCCAAATAACAGATGGACTGTAATATCCAGTAAAAATAAATAAATAAATATTGAATAATTAATATTATTTTGTTTTAAAATATTTTAATTGGACTTTATCTTTTATTTGGGTCAAACTAGTCACTTATCTTGGGCTAATAAGTTAATAAGTGTTGGATAAATTAATTTAGTAAAAGTTGGGCCTTAAAAACTAATTGGATTTAATTTATATGTGAGTAATAATAAATCTTATTAAAAATAAAATAAATAAGATATATTAACTACTAAATAAATAAGTACTAAACCTAATCATATGAACACACGAATTGAAACTGAAGAAAAAAAAAAGGGGCGCAGCAACTGACTATTTCGGAAGGGAGAAAAAGAAAAAGAATTGTATCAGGTTTGCTTTTTTTTTTTTCTTTTCTTTTACTGCTTTTGGTTATAAAATGTTCTTGGCGATTTGATTTATAGAGATGAATAGTGATGGCAGTCAAGTTTTGGCGCTTTATAAATTCTTTTACTGCTTCTGACAGTTTATATATATATATGATATACATATAGAGTTGGTTACATGCATTATTATATATATATAATATATATATTTACCTAACTAGTTGCTGCAAACAATTGGTACGTATTATTATTATTACATATATATATATTTAAGGATTGGATTTATCCATCAACTGCAGCATTGAGTTTTGGCCAGGAAATTATATATACGGAATTTACATATTTATTGAAGTTATATATAGTATTTTGAATTAATTAATTTCGACATAAGTATAATAGTTTTTAATAATAAATTTAATTGTATTATATTATTAATGATTGAATTGTAATAAAATTTTATTAAAATTATTTAGGTTGAACGGAGAGAGTCTAAACGAGTTTGTTTTTAATAAACTTTGGGTATTACATTGCTTAATCCAGGTACGGATTCCGTACTTTTTCAGCGAGACTCTTTTATTTTTGATTTGTTTGATTCGTTATTCGTTTCGAAATTTAGAATTTGCCTCTTATAATTATTCTTGTCAATTTATTGCGATAGTGTTTTGGGCGGTTATATTAGAACTCCTATTTGTACTCTTTAGACTAGTGTATCATGTCTATAAATTTATATTAATATTGTAGAAAGTACATGTTAATATTTTGGAGACTTTGTGTTGATATTTCGTTTCAGTTTAACATGTACACGTTAGAACCCCTTTGTTGTGTCGCATGTGTTGTGACATTATATTTTTGTTAGAATACCGTAGGGTATACCTGAGCTATAACCACCTGTGGGGGTACCACAGGCATGTCCTCTTGGCACCGAGGCATGACACTTTCCGTGGCGGTGTGATTAGTCCACGGCGTCTCCGTTTTGTGCTCCGGTGGGAGTTGGCCATTTGGTGTTTTGTTGTGGGAGGCGTATGGGTCGACCCTAGTTTTCTGTTCTGTTCTGTTTTGCGGTTTGGTGATGTTTGTGCCAAACACGCCTTCCGATTTTACATGCATTGGATTCGCGGTCCAATGTGTGTGACTTGCCTGTGTGGCATTATTTGATTTGCCTATGTGGCATTATTCGACTTGCCTGTGTGGCAAGGTTTATTTTGAGCTCGGTATGAAATAACACACAGCCATTTGTTTCAGCCTATTATTTTGTTGTGTTAGATTTGTTCGTTTCGTTTCGTCTCTTTTCATTTAATTATGTTAATCATTTCAGTTCATTAATTGTGTTCTATATCCGTACTGGGCATTTGGCTCATGCTGTGTTTTTCTTCCAGCAGGTAATCAGGGGAATCAAGGGCAAGTGTGATGAGAGCTCCATTCATTCCAATGCTTTAGAAATATTCTGTTTAGACTTGATGTGTTAGTTTACTTGGAATTGTAATAATTATTTCAGATTGTGGTTTGAGCCAGTGTGGCATTTATTATGGTTTGTCTTAAGACATTTAATTAGTGTAAGACTATTCTTTTGTGGATTAAAGCCTTGCTATTAAATTCATCAGTTTTGTTATGTTTTGAGTAACCTCTCTTTCTATTTCGGAAAGGGGGTGTTACAGAGTTGGTATCAGAGCTTAGGTTCTTTCTTGTAGAAAACCTATTTAGGTTTGACCTGTGAGTTATGGGTAGACTTTTGGGTTAGGTTTTATTCAGTTTGATTTTCTGTTCAGCTATATTCAAATATGTCTCTAATCTCTTTTGCTGATATTCGTTGATCTGTTCGTAGATGGCTCGTCGATCTGCTAGAGTTGCTGGGAGGAGAGGTAACAATAGGGGAAGGGGTGACGGTCAGCCCAATGAGCAACCTAATGATCAGATCAATGCTCAACTGGCTAACTTGGTGAATCAGGCAGTGAACCAGGCTTTACCTCAGTTGGTGGCACAGGTGGTACAGGCAATGCAGCAGCCGCCACCAGAAATTTCTGAGCAAGGGAATTCAGAAAATAATGGTCAGTAAGCAAATGTTGAAGAAGGGAATACAGATGGTCTCCAGAAGGTGGTTCCGATGTATGTATGGTTGGAGAGGTTTCAGAAGCAGAAACCACATGCATTCAGTTTAGCTCCAACTCCAATTGATGCAGAGAATTGGATTGCTCACCTAGAGAAGATTTTTGATGTGTTGGGGTGCTCGGATAACCAGAAAGTGTTGCTAGCTGCTTACAAGCTGGAAGGGGATGCGCAGAGATGGTGGAAAGCGATGAAGGTAACAAAGGGTGATGGTTATGTTGAGGCACTTAGTTGGGCGGAGTTTTGTGAGGTCTTTTATCAGCAATATTTTCCTGCTGCTGATAAAGAGGCCTATGCTAGAGAGTATCTGTCTATTCGGCAGAAAGATGATGAGTCCATCACGGACTTCATGACGAGGTTTACTAGGTTAGCAGGTTTTGCGGGAACCTCAGCAGGGACTGCAGTGGAACAGGCGGAGAAGTTCAAGTGGCGAATTCATTACAGGTATCGCCAACACCTCATTAACACTAAGTTTGCGGATGTATCGGCGGTGGCTAATGCGGCCAAGAACATTGAGATGGAGCGGCAGGACTTTCGGACTTCCAAATCGGAAGGGAGTCGAAAGAGGGACAGAGATGACCAGCAGGGTCAAGCTTCGGGCCAGCAGGGGAGAAATCAAGGTGGTCAGTGGAACAGAAATCGTGGTGTTCAGCAGGGACAGTGGCGTGGTCAGAATCAGAACAGGGGTAATCAGCAAATGCCTCAGCAAGGGCAGAATCGTCAGCTTCAGCTACCTTGGTATGGACAAAATCGTCAACAAGGGCAGAATCGTCAGTAGGGACAGAATCAGGGTCGATATCCTGGACCAGCTGGTGGGGGTAACCCAAATCTTATTCCTATAGTTCCTTGTGCTATGTGTGGGGCTAATCATCCGGGGAGACAGTGTCATAGAGTTACCGGTGCATGTTTCTTGTGTGGACAGATGGGTCACATGGCTAGAGATTGTACCGGACCACGTGGTAATGGTGGAGGCGGTGATCATGGTGGCAATGGAGGTCAGCGTCAGGGTGGTCGGGTGTTTGCCTTGACACATAATCAGGCGGCAGGTGCGCCAGGTACTGTTTCTGGTACTCTTTTAGTTGGCAGTCGTGAGGCTTCTATTTTATTTGATACGGGTTCTACTCATTCCGTTGTTGCTCAGTCTTTTGTTCGGCACCTGGGTGTGCCATCTCAGTTATTAGATTCTGTTATGTCTATTTCTACCCCGATGGGGACTTCTATTGTTATTTCTGATTTGTATCGAGGGTGTCCGATCAGTTTTGGGGATAAAATTCGTAGGGCTAATCTTCTTCCGATGTGTATGCACGATTTTGATGTCATTCTTGGGATGGACTGGTTGGATAAGCACCAGGCCACTATCGATTGTCAGGCGAAGAAGGTTATATTTGGAGATGTGAAGTCTCCGGAGTTCGTGTTTCAGGGTTCACAACCGAGTAGGGTGTTGAAGTTGATTTCAGCTTTGAAGGCTGGGAAGTTGGTAGCAAAGGGTTGTGAGGGGTATTTGGCATTTGTGAAAGATACTTCTAAGGGTGAGTCTCGTATTGAGAATGTTCCGATTGTTCGTGATTTTTCCGATGTGTTTCCTGAGGAGTTGTCAGGGTTACCACCACAGCGGGAAGTAGAATTTTCTATTGAGCTTGTTCCTGGTGCGGAGCCTATCTCTAAGGCACCGTATCGGATGGCACCATTGGAGTTGCAGGAGTTTAAAGAGCAGTTGCAGGAACTGTTAGATCGTGGTGTGATTCGGCCGAGTGTTTCGCCGTGGGGTGCTCCGGTCTTGTTTGTAAAGAAGAAAGATGGGTCTATGAGGCTGTGTGTAGACTACAGAGAGTTGAACAAGATTACCATCAGAAATCGGTATCCATTGCCGAGGATTGATGACTTGTTTGACCAACTTCAGGGGGCAAAGTATTTTTCGAAGATAGACTTGAGGTCGGGCTATCATCAGTTGAGGGTGAGGGATGGGGATATCCCTAAGACGGCTTTTCGCACTCGATATGGACATTACGAGTTCCTTGTGATGCCATTCGGGTTGACTAACGCTCCGGCGGTGTTTATGGATTTAATGAATCGGGTGTTCAGAGAGTACTTAGACCAATTTGTTATTGTCTTTATTGATGACATTTTGGTTTACTCCAAGTCTAAAGAAGAACATGAGGAGCATCTTCGCACAGTGTTGGGGATTTTGCAGAAAGAGAATTTGTATGCTAAATTCTCTAAATGCGAGTTCTGGTTGGAGCAGGTTGCATTTTTGGGCCACGTTGTTTTTGCTGAAGGCATTAAGGTGGATCCTGCGAAGGTTGAGGCTATCACTAAATGGCCGAGACCTACTACGGTGACGGAGATTAGGAGTTTCTTGGGTTTGGCAGGGTACTATAGGCGATTTGTGGAAGGGTTTTCTTTGCTTGCCTTACCATTGACCCAGTTGATGAGAAAGGGCACGAAGTTTGTGTGGAATGAGGAGCGTGAGAAGAGTTTCGAGGAGTTGAAGAAACGACTTGTGACAGCTCCTATACTTGCATTGCCTTCGGGGATAGGAGGCTACCAGATTTATAGTGATGCTTCTAAGAAGGGCTTGGGGTGTGTTTTGATGCAACACGGTAAGGTGATTGCTTATGCTTCTAGGCAGCTTAAACCTTATGAGGTGAACTACCCCACACATGATTTGGAGTTGGCGGCGGTGATCTTTACCTTAAAGATTTGGAGGCATTATTTGTATAGAGAGACTTGTGATATCTTCACCGATCATAAAAGTCTTAAATACATTTTCACTCAGAAAGAGCTTAACATGAGGCAGAGGCGTTGGTTGGAGCTTCTAAAAGATTATGATGCTAGAATTCAGTATCACCCGGGAAAGGCAAACGTGGTTGCGGATGCTCTTAGCCGGAAGAGTTCAGGGAGTGTAGCAGCCCTTATTACACAACCTCAGCTTATTTCGGATATGGATCGGCTAGAGTTGGAGTTGTATGTACGAGGTTCAGATGGGCATTTGGCGGGTATGAGAGTTGAGCCCTCTCTTATCTCGCGGGTCAAAGAAGCTCAAAAGGAAGATGGGGAGTTGTGGAGTATGACACAGAATCTAGAGGAGGGCAAGCAGTCCGAGTTTCGTATTGATGACCATGGTGTAATTTGGTTGGGTGAGCGGTTGTGTGTACCGTCGGATCTAATCATTCGGGAGGCGGTGTTGGCTGAGGCTCATAGTTCGCCATTTTCTATTCATCCAGGGTCTACAAAGATGTATAGGGATTTGAAGAAGAATTTTTGGTGGAATGGGATGAAACGAGACGTGGCTGAACATGTTGGGAAGTGCCTCACTTGTCAGCAAGTGAAGATAGAACATCAACGAGCTAGTGGTTTGCTGCAACAGTTAGACATTCCAGTGTGGAAGTGGGAAGATATCACGATGGATTTTGTGACTGGTTTGCCGAAGACTTTCAAGAAGAATGATGCCATTTGGGTAGTGGTGGACCGACTGACCAAATCGGCACATTTTTTGGCTATCCATGAGGGATACTCGGTGGATAGGTTGGCATAAATCTTTCAGCAGGAGATTGTTAGACTTCATGGTACTCCAGTGTCTATTGTTTCAGATCGGGACCCACGGTTCACTTCACGGTTCTGGAAAGGGTTTCAACGAGCTTGGGGTACTCGGCTCAACTTCAGTACTTCTTTCCATCCGCAAACTGATGGGCAATCCGAACGGACTATTCAAACATTGGAGGACATGTTGAGATCTTGTGCACTTGAATGGTCGGGTAATTGGGATGATTACTTAAGCCTAGTTGAGTTCGCGTATAACAACAGCTGGCATGCGAGTATTGGGATGGCTCCGTTTGAGGCGCTATATGGTAGAAAGTGTCGAGCTCCAACTTGTTGGGATGAGGTTGGCGAAAGGGCCATAGAAGGGCCTGAGTTAGTTCAAATCACTACGGAGAAGGTAGCGGTGGCTAAGGATAAATTGAAGTCGGCTCGATCACGGCAGAAGTGTTATGCTGATAAACACAGGAGGACTTTAGAATTTGAACCTGGTGAACATGTTTTTCTAAAAGTTTCTCCTTGGAAGGGCATTCGACGATTTGGGTTAAAAGGGAAGCTTAGTCCGCGTTATATCGGTCCATTTGAGATTTTGGAGAGGGTTGGTGAAGTTGCGTATAGGTTAGCTTTGCCTCCGCAGCTAGCTCACGTGCACAATGTATTCCATGTGTCAGCGTTGAGGAGTTATCATTATCATCCGTTGCACGTGGTGCAATATCCGTTCGATAAGATTCGGAAGGATCTTACTTGTGAGGAACAAGCCGAGGCGATTTTGGATCGTCAAGAGCGAATTATGAGGAGGAAGGCAATTTCGTTTGTTAAGGTTCTGTGGAGGAACCATTCAGAGCGAGAAGCCACTGGGGAGCTTGAGGAGTCTATTCAAGCGGAATATCCGCATCTTTTTGATAATTAGGTACGTTCTATTTTTTTTTTGATTCCGGGGACGGAATTCTTTTAAGGGGTAGGTGATGTAATACCCGGTAAAAATAAATAAATAAATATTGAATAATTAATATTATTTTGTTTTAAAATATTTTAATTGGACTTTATCTTTTATTTGGGTCAAACTAGTCACTTATCTTGGGCTAATAAGTTAATAAGTGTTGGATAAATTAATTTAGTAAAAGTTGGGCCTTAAAAACTAATTGGATTTAATTTATATGTGAGTAATAATAAATCTTATTAAAAATAAAATAAATAAGATATATTAACTAATAAATAAATAAGTACTAAACCTAATCATATGAACACACGAATTGAAACTGAAGAAAAAAAAAGGGGCGCAGCCACTGACTATTTCGGAAGGGAGAAAAAGAAAAAGAATTGTATCAGGTTTGCTTTTTTTTTTTCTTTTCTTTTACTGCTTTTGGTTATAAAATGTTCTTGGCGATTTGATTTATAGAGATGAATAGTGATGGCAGTCAAGTTTTAGCGCTTTATAAATTCTTTTACTGCTTCTGACAGTTTATATATATATATGATATACATATAGAGTTGGTTACATGCATTATTATATATATATATATATAATATATATATATATTTACCTAACTAGTTGCTGCAAACAATTGGTACGTATTATTATTATTACATATATATATATATTTAAGGATTGGATTTATCCATCAACTGCAGCATTGAGTTTTGGCCAGGAAATTATATATACAGAATTTACATATTTATTGAAGTTATATATAGTATTTTGAATTAATTAATTTCGACATAAGTATAATAGTTTTTAATAATAAATTTAATTGTATTATATTATTAATGATTGAATTGTAATAAAATTTTATTAAAATTATTTAGGTTGAACGGAGAGAGTCTAAACGAGTTTGTTTTTAATAAACTTTGGGTATTACATTGCTTAATCCAGGTACGAATTCCGTACTTTTTCAGCGAGACTCTTTTATTTTTGATTTGTTTGATTCGTTATTCGTTTCGAAATTTAGAATTTGCCTCTTATAATTATTCTTTTCAATTTATTGCGATAGTGTTTTGGGCGGTTATATTAGAACTCCTATTTGTACTCTTTAGACTAGTGTATCATGTCTATAAATTTATATTAATATTGTAGAAAGTACATGTTAATATTTTGGAGACTTTGTGTTGATATTTCGTTTCAGTTTAACATGTACACGTTAGAACCCCTTTGTTGTGTCGCATGTGTTGTGACATTATATTTTTGTTAGAATACCGTAGGGTATACCTGAGCTATAACCACCTGTGGGGGTACCACAGGCATGTCCTCTTGGCACCGAGGCATGACACTTTCCGTGGCGGTGTGATTAGTCCACGGCGTCTCCGTTTTGTGCTCCGGTGGGAGTTGGCCATTTGGTGTTTTGTTGTGGGAGGCGTATGGGTCGACCCTAGTTTTCTGTTCTGTTCTGTTTTGCGGTTTGGTGATGTTTGTGCCAAACACGCCTTCCGATTTTACATGCATTGGATTCGCGGTCCAATGTGTGTGACTTGCCTGTGTGGCATTATTTGATTTGCCTATGTGGCATTATTCGACTTGCCTGTGTGACAAGGTTTATTTTGAGCTCGGTATGAAATAACACCCAGCCATTTGTTTCAGCCTATTATTTCGTTGTGTTAGATTTGTTCGTTTCGTTTCGTCTCTTTTCATTTAATTATGTTAATCATTTCAGTTCATTAATTGTGTTCTATATCCGTACCGGGCATTTGGCTCATGCTGTGTTTTTCTTCCGGCAGGTAATCAGGGGAATCAAGGGCAAGTGTGATGAGAGCTCCATTCATTCTAATGCTTTAGAAATATTCTGTTTAGACTTGATGTGTTAGTTTACTTGGAATTGTAATAATTATTTCAGATTGTGGTTTGAGCCAGTGTGGCATTTATTATGGTTTGTCTTAAGACATTTAATTAGTGTAAGACTATTCTTTTGTGGATTAAAGCCTTGCTATTAAATTCATTAGTTTTGTTATGTTTTGAGTAACCTCTCTTTCTATTTCGGAAAGGGGGTGTTACATGGACTCTTTCGGCACTGGCCTCTAAAGTGATGACAAAGTGGCTCTTGGAATCTTTGAACAACATTTTCACTCTGTGACGCCCCCAAAATTAGGTATACATCACCCATCTTGGGTCGTCAGATACATAGTACAGAATACAAATACAACTGATTAATACATCTGTCGTGTACAATACGACAAAACATAAACTGTGAGTTTGAATACAAATATTATCTTCTAGAGAGTATTCATACTCAAAAGGAGTCCTTATTACATTTATTAACACACCATTACATAGAATAGTGAGGACTACTAACTAATACTATCATTCGGACCATCACTCCGTACCCCGACTTGTCCCAGCTACGTTCTCATTTCCTGAAGAGAACAGTGAAAGAAAGGGTGAGCTCAACTAGCCCAGTAAGAAATATTATGACTAAGATAATGCAGAATAAATTATCGTTAGCCTTCAACAATGTTAAACTGATAAAATATAATAGACATCAAGTTTAACTGTAGCGGAACAAGCAATCCATTAAAAGAGTCAAGTAGAAAATAAACTCTACTATCTTTTATGATTTAAAAGATTTTTCAACACTGTGATCGCTGAGACTCAGCTTAATAAAATAATCCACATCATCGAATCACCCCTGCACTACGGCCAAGGATATTCGTGTATTCATTAATGGTCATGATCATGCCAACAACTGTCCATCAATGCACTACGGGCCAATGAGGACTTTTACCACATCATTTGTAACATTACGGTCATGATTATACCGAATAATCCCTGGTCATAATCATACCAAGTCCATCTATGCACTACAGGCCACAGATGACTTTCAACATTTTATAAACATGAGGATGATGACAATGATATAAGAATTCAATAAAACAAGTTCAAGAATTAATTTATCCAGGAATTAACAACGTCCAAATTGTCAACATGATACTGCATTGTGGAGTAAAATTCAAGAATGCTTAGAAGAATATTTTCTTGAAAAGATACTGGATGAAACGCAACTATCAAGGATATTCCACAAATTTCATGGAGTATAGAAGTCAAAACTTAACCAACTGAGTACAATAAAGAATGGAATAACAAAAGAAATCACCATGCATGCGATAGACCGCACAGACAGGTTATTCCAATAGAATAATAAATAATGGAACCAGGTCCGGCGTAAACGCACAGACAGGATATTCCAACAGAATAATAAATAATGGAACCAGGTCCGGTGTAAAACACACAGACAGGATATTCCAACAGAATAATAATAAAACGGAACCAGGTCCGGTGTAAAACACACAGACAGGATGTTCCAACAGAATAATAAACGGAACCAGGTCCGGTGTAAAACACACAGACAGGATGTTCCAACAGAATAACAAAGACAGAATAATAGAAGAATGTCACCAAGTATAGGGTATTCCGCATATACAGGTTATTCCAACAGAATAATAAAGAAATGGAATAACAGAAGTTCTCTTCTTGAATACAAAAGAATAATATCCCTTACCTTAAAAGAACTGGATATTGGAAAAGTGATGTAGCAGAATACTTTTATTCTCTCTCTCTTATTCTCTCTATACTTTCTCTCTCTATAGCTTGAATGAATTCGTGAAAAATAATGAAGCCCTAGGCCTCTATTTATAGAAAAACTGAGGGTGGCTCTTGGTCTTAACGAAGGGTCAAATGACTCTTGGTCTTAACGAAGGGTCAAATGACTCTTGGTAATATTGAAGGGACAACTACTATTGACGAAAGTAATTACTATTGACCAAGGTAAATACTATTGACGAAGATAATTACTATTGACCAAGGTAAATACTATTGACGAAGATAATTACTATTGACCAAGGTAAATACTATTGACCAAGGTAAATACTATTGAAGAAGGTAATTACTATTGACCAAGGTAAATACTATTGACGAAGATAATTACTATTGACCAAGGTAAATACTATTGACCAAGGTAAATACTATTGAAGAAGGTAATTACTATTGACCAAGGTAAATACTATTGACGACGGTAATTACTATTGACGACGGTAATTACTATTGACGACGGTAATTACTATTGACGACGGTAATTACTATTGACGAAGAGACTCTTAGATGATGACATATGGCCCCCCATAAAATAACCAAACTTACCACAACGTCTCAATAATATAACATATTATACAGATGATACTATGACAATAATTTAAGAGATATGATGCAGCAATTACTGTAGCAATAATTGAGTATAGCTGAGTGACTTCTCACGTAAGCATCAATAATCAATACCGTGTGCTACTATGCAACCACGCGTATTACTGTACTTTTACTACCGAGTAGTTCAACAGTTTTAACGGTTTTAACGGTAACACCTCAGCTGTTATTTTTATAGAAAGATAATTCTGTCGTTTTCTCAATCCGACAATAATTCCGTTGTGGGGTCCACCAATGATTGTGCCGTCGTACGAATATTCCCCGACAAAAAGAATATTCTCCGACCAAACGAATATTTTATAACAACTTGCATACTTTGCAAAATTTATAAATACTACCCATAACTATTATATCAAATCTACACCATAATATAAAAAAAAAAAATTATTTCGAGAAAAATTAAATATTTATTCATAAAATCTGGGGTCTCACAATCTCCCCTCCTTATGGAATTTCGCCCTCGAAATTTACGTACGTACTTGGTATGCCGAACATGTGAGGATACCTTGACTTCACTTCAAATTCTAACTCTTGAGGTATAACCTTTAAGCATCGAATATGATCCTTCTTATCCAAGATGTTAACACGTATCTCCTCATATGTTAAATCTTTCGCTATCTCGTCCGGTTCTAAATTAATAATGTGGTTCGGGTCGTCCACATATTTACGTAACATCGATACGTAAAAAAAATATTTTGAACACGCAACATACTTGGCGGTAAAATGAGTCTATAGGCCACAGTTCCTACTTCATCGAGGATTTCAAATGGGCCAATTAAATCGAGAGTTGAGATTTCCTCTCTTCGTCGATTCTTGCTTCTAGAATAACGCCCTCTTGAACCTTCTTTTTCATATTTATCAGCTCTGAGTATGTAGCTTGAGCGGCTTTAACTTTATCGATTAAAGTCGATTTTAATCGTATATTCGTTATCTTCACGTGGGTTCGTATATTCGCACTTATAACCGTATACGATCTTCTACACAACGCGTCAGCTACCACGTTCGCTTTTCCACGATGTTATTGAATGGTATGATCGTAATCTTCAACAGCTCGAGCCAACGTCTTTGGCGCATAATACGTTCGTTTTAGTTGAAGAAATATTTGAGGGTTTAAGAAATGGGTTTTGTGCTGGGGTCAATATAAAATTCAATTTTACGCTCTGGGGTAGGCTAAGAAGTCTTCAAGAATACGTCAAGAAATTTATTAACAATAGAAATATCGTTCAAAACTGTGACCCTTATCCAAGACTTGGATAACACGTCACATTGATACCTATCAACTTGCCATCGTCATTTACAACGTCTCCTACGGAAAGTCTAGCTTCGGTGCATTCCACACCAGGAAGTCAACAACGAAAGGAACGGAGATTTTTACTTATGGCTTGATATGACAGTGATTGACTTTAGTGATTTGGTTACTTGAATTCGCATAATAGGTTGGTTAGGAATATGAAAGCTAACAACCTTACGAAAAGCATGATGAGCAGTTAACCAATCGTTTCCAAAAATTACATCAATGCAAGTATTTTCAAAGAGATAAGATCAATAGGTAACGTGAAAGTGTTGATTTGAACAAGATTTATAAATAGTGGAGGTAACAAAGGTTTCTCCCAACGAAATTTCAACAGAGAAATCAAAGTCTAATTTCTCCGGAGTTAAGTTCAAATATTGAACACAACTAGGTGAAATAAAAGAGTGAGTAGAACCGGTATCTAACACGGTATAGACTTCGCAAGAGTTTATGACTAACATACCCGTGATAATTTTATTCAGGTTCCTCGTCACGAAAAAAAACGCTCTCTCTTAAACTACTGGCTTTGGCTTTTCTGGGACGATCTTTGGTGCCTCCATCCTATCTGAACTTGTCTTCTGTGAACGACAAAATCGGGCTAAGTGACCTTCTCTTCCACAATTATAGCATGCTTTGGATGGCATCGCGCAGTTTGGACTGATGTGTCCCTCCCCTCCGCATTTGAAGCATATGATAGGTGGTCGTTCTCCTTCCTTAACAACGGGTGCTGGTGCTGACGTCTTTCCATCATTGTTGAATTTTCTCTTCTTGAAATGACCATTCTTATTATTTTGACCATGATTACCATTGAAGTGGTTACCATTTCTGGCATGTTGATTCCCTCCATGCTTATTGTCACCGCTTTGATAACTGTTATCACCAGTATTATCATTTTTTCGGCTGCTCTCTTTTGGTTGCGTTGACTCGTTATCGCGCTCCACTAACTGAGCCCTATTCACAACATCTGAATATAAACACAGTTTATGAGAAATAAGATATTGACGTATCTCCGGTTTCAAACCTCTTAAAAACATCCGCGTCATTCTTTCTTCATTATCCACCAAGTGGGACGCAAACCGGGACAATTCGGCAAACTTGGCTTCGTACTGCGACACGGTCATGTTGTTTTGCTCCAACTTGATAAATTCCACCTCCTTCATGTGACGAATACTTTCGGGAAAGTACTTGTCATTGAACAGTTCTTGGAACTTCTCCCAAGACATCTTGAGTGCGTCAGGCTGGGTACGTTTTACAGATTCCCACCAGTAATCTGCCTCTTCACGCAACATAAAGGTGGCAAAGGGAACCTTTTGCTCCTCGGAGCATCCCAAGACATCAAATATCTTGGTGATCTGCTTTAACCACGTCTCCGCCTTAAGTGGTTCTGGCTTTCCCAAAAACTCCGGTGGTCCTAGCTCCTTGAATTGCTTAGCGGTGACCAACCGTGAGTTGTCATTGTTTCCTCCTTCATTTTGGATAGGAGCCGCTCTCGCCCGTTGTTGCATGAATTGCTCCTTGAACTGCTTAGCGGTGACCGTCCGAGAGTTATTTTGTTGTTGCATGAATTGCATAAAGTCTCTGACCATCCCATCATTCACCATTTCATCGGTGTTATTATTTTTATGAGGATTATTGTCCTCTGGTTGCACATTACCCTGAGCATTGATCATTGGTGATTCAATAGTCTCATGTGCTTCATTGTTTATCACAACATTTTCGGATGCCATTTGTAAATACTGCAACAAAACAAGGGTTAATTAACATATAACATATTATCCATATACTTTGACCGACCAATTAAATACCAAATAAACTTAGGTAGGTCATACTAGCGAAGGAATTCCCCGTCTCTCCCCTCCTAGTTCTATTCTTACATCTTAGCCAGGGATCATATCCCTAAGCTCTGATACCAACTGTGACGCCCCCAAAATTAGGTATACATCACCCATCTTGGGTCGTCAGATACATAGTACAGAATACAAATACAACTGATTAATACATCTGTCGTGTACAATACGACAAAACATAAACTGTGAGTTTGAATACAAATATTATCTTCTAGAGAGTATTCATACTCAAAAGGAGTCCTTATTACATTTATTAACACACCATTACATAGAATAGTGAGGACTACTAACTAATACTATCATTCGGACCATCACTCCGTACCCCGACTTGTCCCAGCTACGTTCTCATTTCCTGAAGAGAACAGTGAAAGAAAGGGTGAGCTCAACTAGCCCAGTAAGAAATATTATGACTAAGATAATGCAGAATAAATTATCGTTAGCCTTCAACAATGTTAAACTGATAAAATATAATAGACATCAAGTTTAACTGTAGCGGAACAAGCAATCCATTAAAAGAGTCAAGTAGAAAATAAACTCTACTATCTTTTATGATTTAAAAGATTTTTCAACACTGTGATCGCTGAGACTCAGCTTAATAAAATAATCCACATCATCGAATCACCCCTGCACTACGGCCAAGGATATTCGTGTATTCATTAATGGTCATGATCATGCCAACAACTGTCCATCAATGCACTACGGGCCAATGAGGACTTTTACCACATCATTTGTAACATTACGGTCATGATTATACCGAATAATCCCTGGTCATAATCATACCAAGTCCATCTATGCACTACAGGCCACAGATGACTTTCAACATTTTATAAACATGAGGATGATGACAATGATATAAGAATTCAATAAAACAAGTTCAAGAATTAATTTATCCAGGAATTAACAACGTCCAAATTGTCAACATGATACTGCATTGTGGAGTAAAATTCAAGAATGCTTAGAAGAATATTTTCTTGAAAAGATACTGGATGAAACGCAACTATCAAGGATATTCCACAAATTTCATGGAGTATAGAAGTCAAAACTTAACCAACTGAGTACAATAAAGAATGGAATAACAAAAGAAATCACCATGCATGCGATAGACCGCACAGACAGGTTATTCCAATAGAATAATAAATAATGGAACCAGGTCCGGCGTAAACGCACAGACAGGATATTCCAACAGAATAATAAATAATGGAACCAGGTCCGGTGTAAAACACACAGACAGGATATTCCAATAGAATAATAATAAAACGGAACCAGGTCCGGTGTAAAACACACAGACAGGATGTTCCAACAGAATAATAAACGGAACCAGGTCCGGTGTAAAACACACAGACAGGATGTTCCAACAGAATAACAAAGACAGAATAATAGAAGAATGTCACCAAGTATAGGGTATTCCGCATATACAGGTTATTCCAACAGAATAATAAAGAAATGGAATAACAGAAGTTCTCTTCTTGAATACAAAAGAATAATATCCCTTACCTTAAAAGAACTGGATATTGGAAAAGTGATGTAGCAGAATACTTTTATTCTCTCTCTCTTATTCTCTCTATACTTTCTCTCTCTATAGCTTGAATGAATTCGTGAAAAATAATGAAGCCCTAGGCCTCTATTTATAGAAAAACTGAGGGTGGCTCTTGGTCTTAACGAAGGGTCAAATGACTCTTGGTCTTAACGAAGGGTCAAATGACTCTTGGTAATATTGAAGGGACAACTACTATTGACGAAAGTAATTACTATTGACCAAGGTAAATACTATTGACGAAGATAATTACTATTGACCAAGGTAAATACTATTGACGAAGATAATTACTATTGACCAAGGTAAATACTATTGACCAAGGTAAATACTATTGAAGAAGGTAATTACTATTGACCAAGGTAAATACTATTGACGAAGATAATTACTATTGACCAAGGTAAATACTATTGACCAAGGTAAATACTATTGAAGAAGGTAATTACTATTGACCAAGGTAAATACTATTGACGACGGTAATTACTATTGACGACGGTAATTACTATTGACGACGGTAATTACTATTGACGACGGTAATTACTATTGACGAAGAGACTCTTAGATGATGACATATGGCCCCCCATAAAATAACCAAACTTACCACAACGTCTCAATAATATAACATATTATACAGATGATACTATGACAATAATTTAAGAGATATGATGCAGCAATTACTGTAGCAATAATTGAGTATAGCTGAGTGACTTCTCACGTAAGCATCAATAATCAATACCGTGTGCTACTATGCAACCACGCGTATTACTGTACTTTTACTACCGAGTAGTTCAACAGTTTTAACGGTTTTAACGGTAACACCTCAGCTGTTATTTTTATAGAAAGATAATTCTGTCGTTTTCTCAATCCGACAATAATTCCGTTGTGGGGTCCACCAATGATTGTGCCGTCGTACGAATATTCCCCGACAAAAAGAATATTCTCCGACCAAACGAATATTTTATAACAACTTGCATACTTTGCAAAATTTATAAATACTACCCATAACTATTATATCAAATCTACACCATAATATAAAAAAAAAAAATTATTTCGAGAAAAATTAAATATTTATTCATAAAATCTGGGGTCTCACACACTCCATTAAAGTTGGGACAATCTCTCTGGCTAATTTTTTCCCGAATATTATCGATAAAAGCCAAATTTTCCTTAGCCTCCTGAAAAACATCTAAAGAAAACCTATATTCTATTCTATAATTTGGATCATCGAGCTCGGCCGTCAATACATCTAAGTTTGATGTACTTTCCATTGCTAAAGAATGCAAGATGTTAAAAATGGGAGGAACCTAAAGAAAGAAGAGAGGAAGCTACTGTTCTTGAGAGGAAGCTACTGTATTTTTTTTGCTAGTAAGCTTGTAGTATATATAGTACTGTAGCGGTATAACACTGAGGAGATATCGTTGGAGAATTAACGAGAAATATCATCAAACCCATTTATTTATCAAGCATTTGATTTTACTTTGACTACTGTCCTATGTGGTTCAGTCATCATGATGATCTTGAATATTAAAAGATCTTATGAAAAGATGAGAAATATTCATCAGAGAACACAACAGTACTTCTCCTTTATTTCTCTCCCTGCATATACACATATATGTATCGACAGATTTGGGCTTTCACCGGTATGCGCTTTCTACATCATTTATCTCTCCTTTTTTCTTTGAGAGTGCAAAGACACTCAGAGGAGTATATATGAATATTGCTTTATCATCTTATTGTTCAAGTTTTACCGTTTTTCTTAAAATACTGCACACACACTGCACACTGGACACTGCACCTACACACTGCACACATGGTTAGTCTTATCACTTATGTACACAAAAGTCAAAGCAATGCAAAGACAAGCCTTTTTTAAAATTAAGATATGAATTCCATAAATGGGTATATAATAATTGCAAAATATTTTAAAAAAATACTACAATTATTTGTTACAGTTTAAAATCTGCATAAGTCAATTAGTTTTTTAATTTAAAATTTTGAATTAAGATAATTAAAATAAAATCTTTTGTAAAATTAGATGTTATATACTATCTCTTCTTCACCCTTCAATTCTATTCCTATTTGAATTATAGACTATCATAATTTTGAATAAAGAGAATATCTATTAATATTTACATAAGTACATCTTATGCCTCTTATACGAGACTTTTACATACGGGGTATTTTTTAAAAATAAATTTCATCAGCCTTTTGCAAGAAAAAAAAATACATCATTATATACCTAACTCAAAACTATACCATCAAAACTATCAATGGTATATATATATATATATATATATATATATATATATATATATAGGAAATATACGGTTGAAATACATCTTAAAATATGTTGATAGAAAAAAATTACAAACCCTCATGTCAACATACAAAATCAGAATACTAGAATGACCTACCTAGCTACTTTTTGTCAGCTTCACCTTCAACTACTTCCTGTTGCTTCCCCAATGTCTCAATCTGCTGATATACATATTTTTTTTGCTAATTTTGGGAGGGGATTTGCTTACTTTTTGTCAGGCTGTCCTTCTCCTAAATTAATCAACTTTATACCCTTCCATGCAAACCTCGTTCATTCCATCCTCTCTTCCATTTTCATATTTCTATTTCCATCTTGACTTTTAGTGACGAATCATACCACCTGTTGCTTCCTGCGGCCAACTCTCATATACCCCAATGTCTCATATTTCCCTCTGCTGATATATATATATATATATATATATATATATTGCTAATTTTCGAGGGATTTGGTCAAGCCTTTTGCCCAAGAAAAATTAATACATTTACACAAAAATAACTTTTTCTTATAATAATATTTATAAATATTAAAAATATGTTTTTATTTTATATTTATCTATAAATTCATAAGTTCGTTACTTATTCTGTTCCAAAATTAGAGATACAATTTGACTTTTGAGATCTAACGACGAAATATTAAATTTCATATTGGTGTGAATTTATTTAATTTTAGTTGATACAATTATTATCATTGTATAATATATAACAAAAACTATTAATCACAAAATTCATTTCATTCTAAATTTTTATGAATTATACCGATTTTAAAATTTAATATGTCATCGTCTGAACTTAAAAATCAAATTATATCTCTAATTTTGAAAATGCTGAAGTATTTTGTTATTATATCAAACTATCAAATTAAGAACATATATGCAGTGGCGGATCTAGGGTTGAGCAAAAAACGGATAAAACTGAATAACCGATCACAACCGAAATTTTTAAATTGAATTATTTTGATTATTCAGTTATTTTCATTAATTCGGTTATAACCGTTTTAATGAATATGGGTATTGAAATATTGTTATTCTTTTAACCGAATAACCGAAAAATAATTGAAGTACGGAAGAAATGAAAAATAATTCGAAATAGAGATGAAGGCATGGATTAAAATTGTCTGTTTCTGACTTGGTCCTCCTGTGTTTCTTAATTTTGGTAATTTATAGGTGGAAGGAGGAAGGAGAAAGGACATTATTTGATTTTGTTTGAGATTTTTATTCGTTGATTAGGGAAGGAAGAGACACAATGTAATTAAGCAGAATACGTGAGTATACCTCTGCTGTCATGTCCACGTCATGCTGTGTAGTCCAAAACAAACAAAAGCAAGTCCATCAGTTCATGTTCCTTTCAACACCATGTATTTGTATATCTTTTTAATGAAAGAGTGTGCTCTAAATCAAAAAAAAAATGAATTAAAGACAAATTGAAAGTTAAGTCCACACATCCTTTTTAATGAAAGATAAAAAATAGATGTAAAAAATTTACACCATTTTGGTTAAAAGTTTTGACAGAGGCAAAAAATAAGTTGCCTATTCAATTTTTATTTTTATTTTTTTGGTTAAATGACTATTCAATTTTTGTTTCCCTCCCTTGTGTAAATATATACTTGCTTACTGTTGAAATAAGACGTAAAAAATAAAAATATATAAATAAATCACAGCTTGACCTTTTTAAAATTAAGATATGAATTCCATAAATGGGTTTATAATAATTGCAAAATATTTTTATTAAAATACTACAATTATTTGTTACTGTTTAAAATATACATGAGTCAATTAGTTTTTTAATTTAAAATTCTGAATTAAGATAATTAAAATAAAATTTTTTATAAAATTAGATGTTACTGTCACTTCTTCACCTTCAATTCTATTCCTATTTGAATTATAGACGATCATAATTTTGAATAGAGAGAATATCTATTAATATTTCCATAAGTACATCATTATTTGTACATCTTATGCCTCTTATATGAGACTTTTAGATAAGGGGTATTTTTCAAAAATAAATTTCTTTAGCCTTTTGCCAAAAAAAAACATCATTATATACATAACTCAAAACTATCAATGATATATTTGTCAATATATATATATATATATATATATATATATATATATATATATTGTCAATTTGGTAGGGGATTTGCTAGTTTGGTTAAGCCTTTTGCCCAAGAAAAATTAATACCTTTACATAAAAATAACTTTTTTCTTATACTAATATTTATAAATATTAAAAATATGATTTTATTTTATATTTATCTCTAAATTCATAAGTTCGTTACTTATTCTGTTCCAAAATTAGAAATACAATTTGACTTTTGAGATCTAACGATGACATATTAAATTTTAAATTGGTGTGAATTTATTTAATTTTAGTTGATACAATTATTATAATTGTATAATATATAGCAAAAACTATTAATCACAAAATTCATTTCATTCCAAATTTTTATGAATTATACCGATTTTAAAATTTAATATGTCATCGTCTGAACTTAAAAATCAAATTATATCTCTAATTTTGGAAACGCTGACGTATTTATTAGTGATAATTTGATAAGAAATTATGAAGATACATCTGACACATTATATTATTTTATATTTTATAAATGCAACATTTTTTAGACTCCAGTAACAATTAATGCAAAAAAATTACATAAGGATACTGAAAAAAATGAGTTATCCAAGTAGGGGAACCTGTATGCGAAGTAAAGTGGGTTTATTATTTAATTTATTTTATTATGGCCTATGATGTTTTTAAAGTGAAAAAGTCTAGGGGGACCGGTTTTTTCCGAACGGGGTAGTGACCGGCCGGAATTTTTTTTTTTTTTTTTTTTTTTTGCTTTTGATTACAAAATAATTAATGTGATTTATTGGAACTGAAATTTTTATAAAATGCAGTGATTTAGGCGTCCGTTTGGATACACGTAACAAACAGGGTTGTACAGATTGTACAACCCTGTTTGTTACGTGTATCCAAACGGACGCCTAAATCACTGCATTTTATAAAAATTTCAGTTCCAATAAATCACATTAATTATTTTGTAATCAAAAGCAAAAAAAAAAAAAAAAATTCGGTCGGTCACTACCCCGGTCGGAAAACGCCGGTCGGCGTAGAAGGACTGTTTTAAAGTGCAACATTGTATCCTTTTGCATTTGAACATTTACATTTTTATAATTAAGCAATGAATATTTCTTATAATATTTTCTTAATTGGTAAATTAGGAGAGGATTTAGGAAAAATTTAGGCAAACATCACTTTTTCACCACTGTGGTTGTAATGTTTTACGCAATTAGTCATTGTGCTTTTAAAATATTCAATTACCCCACTGTACTTTTTAAAAATATTCAATCAAGCCATTCCGTCCAATTTTGTAGACGGACGTTAAAAAATTGGACTGATTTTCCTACGTGGCTTTTGAAGAAAAAAAAAAAGAAAAACAAGTTATTTCCTACGTGGGAAGCCAGTCAGCCAAATTCCTAATACTATTGAGCCACTGCACTTTAAAAAAAATGCAATTGACCCACTGTGGGTTTAGAAATATTTTTATTTTCTTTTTTTTTCTTTACCTAAATATTTATAATATGTATAATATTAATAAAAATTAATATTATAATATTTATAATATGTATGTTTTATTTTAAAAATAAAAATAAAAATACTTTTATGTTTTAAAATACTTATAAAATTTTTAAAAATAGAAATATTTTTATGTTTTATTTTCTTTCTTTTTCTTTACCTAAATATTTATAATATGTATAATATTAATAAAAATTAATATTATAATATTTATAATATGTATATTTTATTTTAAAAATAAAAATAAAAATACTTTCATGTTTTAAAATACTTATAAAATTATTTAAAAAAAATATTTATATGTTTTTTAAAAAAAAATATTTATATTTATAATAATTTTTTAATGGATTTTCTTTATAATTTTTTATTCTCAAACAAAAAAATAAAATAATAAAATCATTATGTGGTAAAAATAATAATTAAAATAATAATAAAATTAAAATAAATATTTTAATTCATTTTTTTATAATTTTTTCTTTTTCTTTTTCTTTTCCTTTCTTTTTATAATTGCTTTAGTTCATGAAAAGAAGAGGGATTTTGCTGCAATGATAGATGTTAAAGCCAATGATGGAAGGAAACAGTATCTAAGGTCTGATTTAAAAGTTTATAACGATGACGAACCTTTAATGTCACCTGGTTCTGTAGCTCGGTTTAATCCAATTCCTGAATCTGATGAAAATGGAGATGAAGAGAATGAAAATGGAGCAGAAGGATTTCAGGGCTTTTTCGTGAATGCGAGTACTGGTCCAATTGAAATAAACTCTAAGAACGTTGAAGTTAGATTATTGCCCGAGGCGGCAACGGTTTCTATTGGTCGGAGTTATGAGACATGTGCGATTATTTTAAAGGTGAGAGCTCCTCTGGCGCCGGAGAAGGCAACGTCTAGAACTCCGATCGATTTGGTGACTGTACTTGATGTCAGTGCACGGGTCGGGTTGACCTGAATGAGGAAGAAGATGAGCCACATCAGCATTTACATGTCATTTCTTTTATTTTTATTTTACTTTTGAACTGCCACGTGTGTAATTATTTGACGTTCGTCCAAGAAATTGGACGGAATGGGTTGATTGAATATTTTTAAAAAGTACAGTTGACTAATTGAATATTTTAAAAGCACAGTGACTAATTGCTTAAAACACTACAATCACAATGAGTAAAAGTATTTTTTGCCGAAAAATTTATATCGACTCCATGTGGCCTTACATAGTAAAAAATAAATTAAAAAAATACCTTTACCACTAAGTTATTGATAAATCACTTTTTGTTGTTTATCTTATTAATCACTTCCATAAAACATATGTAAAAATAAGAATTAAATTTTTTTTTTGTGATAATGTTAACTATAATTATTACTTTCTCTGTTTTATAAAAATAATTTTGTTATTATATCAAACTATCAAATTAAGAACATATATGCCGTGACGATCTAGGGCTGAGTAAAAAACAGATAAAATTGAATAACCGATCACAACCGAAATTTTTAAATTGAATTATTTCTATTATTCAGTTATTTTCATTAATTTGGTTATAATCGTTTTAATATTCCGATATTCGGGTATGGATATGGGTATTGAAATATTGTTATTCGATTAACCGAAAAATAATTGAAGTACGGAAGAAATGAAAAACAATTCGAAATAGAGATGAAGACATGGATTAAAATTGTCTGTTTCTGACTTGGTCCTCCTGTGTTTCTTAATTTTCGTTATTTACCGAAATAATCGAATTGAAAATTCAGTTATTCGGTATTCGGTAATTCGGTTATTTTTTATTTCGATTAATTATTCGGATAGTGAAATTTATAATATTTTGATATTCGGTTATATCTGAATAAGCTATTCAGTTCGGATATAACCGAATTGCTCTCCCCTAGGCGGATCAATTGACCCCACTGAATTTTTAGGGGGTAATTTGTTCTTCTCTCCTCACCCTTTTATATAAAGTGTTTACCTAAAAAATTAATGAATGTATCAAATTTATACACACTTTACTCTTCTTCTTTTTTTTAATATCTAGCCACAATGTTAACCCATCAAAAAAAAAGTCTTTAAAGCATATTATAATTTTTTATATATATAATTTTACAAATTTAGTAATTTTTGTAAATTTTTATAATTGTTTAAAATAAGGCTATCATGATATTTTTACAATAACGTTGACCCATAAAAAAAATAAAAATTCAAAGATGAATAGATGAATGATCGTTTAATTAGTAATTTATATTATTGAACATGATATTTTGTAATTACTAAAAATGGCACTTTCATACAACAATTTCAAGTTATATAGTCTCAAAAAATGTTATTGTAAATAGTATATGAATATTATTTAATTTTGTGATTTTTTACACTATATTTTTATTTATTAGTGAGAATATTTCTTTAAATTTGATCTCTCTGAATTAAGGGCCTGAATCCGCCCTACATATATGAAAAAGTATATAAAAAATATGACCACCACTCTTGCATCCAAATAATAACACAAAAGTTTATTAAATATTGCGATTGAGATGCCTTTAATGGAACTGGAGTAGTACTAATATTAAATTTTATTACTTTTACACGGGTTTGTTTGAATAATGGTTTTAATAATTTGTCAGACATTCATGTCAAAAAAATAATACATAATTTAGTAATTATTTTTACCTATAAGTGCCTAATAACAGTAATTAAATAGTAATATTTGAGTTTAATTGGAATACTAATTCCTAAAAAAAATTGCGCTAAATTAAATTGATTATAGTAATATTTGAGAAAGAAAACCTAGCTATACTATATATTTCAATTAATTAATTTAATAATGATATTTTCAAATTTTAAATTGGCTATATCTAAAAATTGAATATCTTAATAAATTATAATAATTAAATTATCTTACATAAATTTTGTAAGACCCCAATTTTTATGAATAAAGATTTAATTTTCTCTATATATTATTTTGATGAGTAAGGTGTTGATTTGATATAACGATATAATTATGGGTAATATGTGCAAATTTTACAAAGTAACCAAGTTGTAATAAAATTAAATATTCGTTTGGTCGAGAAATATTCTTTTTGTTGGAGAATATTTGTACGACGGCGCAATAACTGGTGGACCTCACAACGGAATAACTGTCGGATATAGAAAACGACAAAAATAATTTTTTTAATAAAAATAACGGCAAAATTTTTATTTTTAAACTGTTGAAATATCCGATGATAAAAGTACAGTAATATGCGTTGTTGCACAGTAGCAGACTGTATTGCACAATATCTCTGATTATTGATGCTTACGTAAGAAGTCACTCAGTTTTATTCAATAATTGTCACAGTAATTGTTGCATAGTATCTCATATTATTGATTCAATTATTGTCATAGTATCATCTGCACAATATTTTATATTATTAAATCAATAATTGACATGACACAATTGTTCATATTATTATTTGTATTATTGACAATGTCTAGAAAGTTTTGTCGAGGAAATGAGTTAGGTTATTTAATTGCGCGCCAATAAGGAGAAATCCTTATCAGAAAGCCCCCTTTTTCCCGAGAAAAATTTGATTGTCAATATTGTGAGTTATAATATTAATGATGAATAATTGTTAAAAGATTAAAAATGTGTCGATGGAAGATAAGTGAATTGTGGTAAATATTTATTCAATTTTTGATATAAATAGAAGGGTTTGTCATGAGACATTTTTTGTAAGTTTGGTTTATTCTATGGGACCCATAAGTCATCATCTAAGAGTCACTTTCGTCAATAGTACTTGCCTTTATCAGACGTCAAACCACTTGCTTTTTCACATTACAGGCGTTAAACCACTTGCTTTTTCACATTACCAGGCGTCAAGCCACTTGCCTCTTCACATTGCAAGGGTCAAGCTAGAATTCTTTTACAAATAGAAACTCATTTTGTAAGACCCTAACTTTTATGAATAAAGATTAATTTTCTCTAAATGTCATTTTTGAATATTATGGTGTGGAGTTGATATAATGTTATAGTTGTGGGTAATATTTATAAATTTTATAAAGTAAGCAAGTTGTTATAAAATATTTGTTTGGTCGGAGAATATTCGTACGACGACACAATCATTGGTGGACCCCACAACGGAATTATTGTCGGAGTTAGAAAACGACAAAAATATTTTTATGGAAATAACGGCGGAAGTGTTACCGTTAACACTGTTGAAATACCTGGTGGTTAAAATACAGTAACACGCGTTGTTGCACAGTAGCACACGGTATTGCACAGTATTTTTGAATTATTGATTCTTACGTAAGAAGGCACTACTCAATAATTGTTACAGTAATTACTGTTTAATATTTTTTTTATTGATTCAATAATTGCTACGTTGATATTTTTGATTCAATAATTGTCATTACACAGTATTTCAAATTATCAAATCAATAATTCATTTAAATATATTATTATAATATTATATTATAGTAGTATGATGTGATTATATGATAGTATTTTTTTATAATTTGAATGGTAACATTATTATAGTAAATTCATGGTATAAAAGTAAAATGAGGTGGAAGAGAACAAATTGAATTTGAATTCTGATGATGTAAGCGATGATGTCATCGGAACGATGAGGTAAGCAATGATGTCATCGGAAGGATGATGTAAGCAATGATGTCATATGATCGATGATATAAGCAATGATGTCATATGATCGATGATGTAAGCGATGATGTCATAAATTATGGCGAAAAGACTATTTTACCCTTACTCTACCAAGCTTATAAATAGAAGCTCATTCCTTCATTATTTTTCACGAATTCACTAAAGCTATAGAGCGAGAAAGAATAGAGAGAATAAGAGAGAAAGAAGAAAAATCTTCTGTTACTACATTATTGCAGTATTCAATTTCTTACTAATGTAAGGGGTATTATTTTTTTTGTATTCAGGAAGAGAACTTCTGTTATTTCATTCTTTATTATTCTATTGGAATAACCTGTATACGCGGACTACCCTATACTTGGTGAAATTCTTCTGCTATTTCATTCTTTATTATTATGTTGGAATAACCTGTTTATGCGAAGTACTGCATACATGGTGAAATTCTTCTATTATTCCATTATTTATCATTCTGTTGGAACAGCCTGTCTGTGCTTTACGCATGACCTGGTTCCATTATTTATCATTCTGTTGGAACATCATGTCTGTGCATTACGCATGACCTGGTTCCATTATTTATTATTCTGTTGGAATAACCTGTCTGTACAGTCTATCGCATGCTTGGTGATTTCTTTTGTTATTCCATTCTTTATTATACTCAGTTGGTTAAAGTTTTAATTTCTATACTCCATGAAATTAGTGGAATATCCTTGATATTTGCGCTTCATCCAGTATCTTTTCATGGAAATATTCTTCTGAGCATCTTGAATTTTACTCTACAAATAAGTATCAGGTTGACAATTTAGACGTTATTGGTTCCTAGATAAATTAATTTTTGAACTTGTTTTATTGAATTCTTATATCATTGTCATCATCCGCATGCTTATATTGTGATGAAAGTCATCTTTGGCTTACGTGCATAGATGGACTTGGTATGATTATGATCAGGGATTATTCGGTATAATCATGACCGTAATGTAATGAATGATGTGGTAAAAAATTTTATTGACCCGTAGTGCATTGATGGACAGTTGTTGAGATGAACATGACCAACTGGTGATAATAATGAATATCCTTGGCTCATAGTGCATGGATAATTCAGTGATGTGGTTTATTTATTAAGCTGAGTCTCAACGATAAAATTGATGATAACTATTAAATCATAGAAGATAGTAGATATCATGCTCTACTTGACTCTTCTAATGAATTATTTGTTCCGCTGCAGTTAAACTTGTTGTCTAATATATTCTATCAGTTTAACACTGTTGAAGGCTAATGATAATTTATTTGCATAATCTTAGTCATAATATTTTTTATTGGGCTAGTTGAGCTCACCCCTTTTCTTTCATTGTTCTCTTCAGGAAATAAGAATATAGCTGGGACTAGTCGGGGAACGGAGTAACGGTCCAGATGGGTGTCGTAGTAGTCCTCACTATTCTATAAAATAGTGTGATAATAATTGTAATAATATTGAATTTGAGTGTGTATATTGTCTAGAAGATAATATTCGTTTTTAAACTCTCAGCATATGTTTTGTAGTATTTACACGACAATTGTATTAATTAAGTTGTATTTGAATTTTGTATCATGTGTTTGACGACTCAGAATGGGTGATGTATACCTATTTTGGGGGCATCACAGTTGGCATCAAAGTTTAGGGATATAATCCCTGACGAAGATGTGAGACTAGAACTAGGAGGGGAGAGACGGGTAATTCCTTTGCTAGTATGACCTACCTAAGCTTATTTGTTATTTAATTGGTCGGTCAGAGTATAGGGATAATATGTGGCATGTCAATTAACCCTTGTTTTGTCGCAGTATTTAAAAATGACATCCGAGAATGTTGAGATAAGCAATGGAGCACATAAGACCGTTGAGTCACCAACGATCAATACCCAGGATAATGTGCATCAAGAAGGCCATAATCCTCAGATAAACAACAATATCGATCAAATGACGAACGATGGGATGTTCAGAAACTTTATGCAATTCATGCAACATCAGGCGAGAGCGGCTCCTGTCCAAAATGCAGGTGAAAACACTGACAACTCTCGGACAGTCACCGCTAAGCAGTTCAAGGATCTGGGACCACCGGAGTTTATTGGAGAGCCAAAACCACTTAAGGTGGAGACGTGGATAAAGCAGATCACCAAGATATTTGATATCTTGGGATGCTCCGAGGAGCAAAAGGTTCCCTTTGCCACCTTCATGTTGCGAGGCGAGGCAGATTACTGGTGGGAATCTGTAAAACGTACTCAACCTGCCGCACTGAAGATGACTTGGGATAAGTTCCAAGAACTGTTCAACGACAAGTACTTTCCTGAAATTATTCGTCACATGAAAGAGGTAGAGTTCATTAAACTGAAGCAAAACAACATGACCGTGTCGCAGTACGAAGCCAAGTTTGCCGAGTTATCCCGGTTTGCGTCCCACTTAGTTGATAACGAGGAGAGAATGACACGGATGTTTCTAAGAGGTTTGAAACCTAAGATACGTCAATACCTTATCTCTCACAAACTATGTTTGTATTCTGATGTTGTAAATAGGGCTCAGTTGTTGGTGCGCGATAATGAGTTAACCCAACTAAGAGAGAGCAGCTGACAAGTCGAAAATACCAGTGGTAGTAGTCATCGAAGCGATGACAACAAACGTGGAGGAAATCAACATGCCAGAAATTATAACCACTTCGGTGGTAATCATGGCCAAGATAATAGAAGTGGAAATTTTAAGAAGAGGAGATTTAATAATGATGAAAAGACATCAGCACCAACATCTGTTGTTAAAGAAGGAGAACGACCATCGGTCGTATGTTTCAAATGCGGACATGAGGGATACATCAGTCCAAACTGTACGCAGCAGTCCAAAGCATGTTATAATTATGGAAAAGAAGGTCACCTAGCCCGATTTTGTCGTGCACCAAAGTCAAGTCCAGCTGGGATGGAGGCATCAAAAGTAGTCCCAAACAAGACAAAATCGGTAGTTCAAGGGAGAGCGTTTGTCATAACCTCCCAAAAAGCGAGGAATCTGAACGAGGTGATCACGGGTAAGCTAATCATAAACTCTAGCGAAGTCTATACTTTATTTGATACCGGTTCTACCCATTCTTTTATTTCTACTACTTGCGCTCAACGTTTAAATTTGACTCTGGAGAAATTAAACTTTGACTTATCTGTTGAAACTCCGTTGGGAGAAACCTTTATTACATCCACGGTTTATAAATCTTGTTTGATTCAAATAGGCACCCTCACATTGCATGTCGATCTTATCTCCTTAAAAATACTTGCATTCGATGTGATTTTAGGGATTGATTGGTTAACCACTCATCATGCTAAAATTGACTGTTTTCGTAAGGTTGTTAGCTTTCATATTCCTAATCAACCTATTATGCGAATTCAAGCAACTAAACCATTAAAGTTAATCACTGTCATCTCAAGCCACAAAGCCATTCGTTTATTGAAAAATGGATGTCAAGCCTTCTTAGCCCATGTCACGGATTTAAATAAAAATACGTCAGAGTTAAATGATATTTCTATTGTTAACAAATTTCCTGACGTATTTCCTGAAGAACTTTCTGGTCTACCGCCGGAGCATGAAATCGAGTTTTTTATTGACCTTGAACCTGGTACAAAACCCATTTCTAAAGCCCCATATTGAATGGCTCCTATTGAACTTCAGGAGTTAAAAATCCAACTATAGGAATTGTTAGACATCGGTTTCATTCGTCCTAGTACGTCTCTATGGGGTGCTCCTGTTCTGTTCGCGAAAAAGAAAGATGGAAGTATGCGACTTTGTATTGATTATCGGGAGTTAAATCATGTCACCATCAAGAATAGGTATCTGTTACCTCGCATTGATGACCTGTTCGACCAGTTACAAGGAGCACAATTCTTTTCAAAGATCGATCTTCGTTCGGGATATCATCAGCTGAAGATTAAAACTAAGGATATTCCGAAGACTGCCTTCAGAACTCGGTACGGGCATTATGAATTTTTAGTCATATCTTTTGGATTGACTAATGCTTTTGCTGCTTTCATGGATATGATGAATCGAGTATTCAATGAATATTTGGATCACTTTGTGGTCGTCTTTATTGATGACATCCTCATTTACTCTAAAACCCGTGAAGACCATGAGCAACACTTGAGGCTGATACTCCAAAAGCTACGTGAAAATAAGCTATATGCCAAGTTGAAGAAATGCGAGTTCTGGCTTGAGGAAGTTGCATTCCTTGGGCACGTGGTGTCAAAATATGGAGTATTTATTGACCCAGCAAAGATTAAAGCAATACAAAGCTGGGAGCAACCTAAATCAGTGACCGAAATACGTAGCTTTCTCGGCTTAGCTGGTTATTATCGGAGATTCGTAGAAGGGTTTTCTCGAATCACTACTCCATTAACTCAGCTGACTTGGAAAGATACAAAATTTGGTTGGACCGAGGAATGTGAGAAGAGTTTTCAAGAACTCAAGAGAAAACTCATTTCGGCACCTGTTCTGGTAATACCATCTGGATCCGAAGGATTTGTCATCTACAGTGATGCTTCAGGCAAGGGTTTAGAATGTGTTCTCATGCAATATGGGAAAGTCAAAGCATATGCCTCACGACAACTCAAAGAATATGAGAGGAATTATCCTACTCATGATCTAGAGTTGGTAGCTGTCGTTTTTACACTTAAAATTTGGAGGCATTACCTGTATGGGGAGAAGGTGGAGATCTTTACGGATCATAAAAGCCTCAAATATTTCTTCACCCAAAAGGAACTCAATATGCGGCAACGACGTTGGCTTGAACTACTGAAAGATTATGATCATACCATTCAATATTATCCTGGAAAAGTGAACGTGGTAGCTGACGCATTGAGTAGAAGATCATATGCAGGTACGAGTGCGATATTGTCAACGCAAAGGCCCATTTTGTATGACTTGCAAAGGATGAAGATAGAAATAAAGACTCTAGGGACCCACGTGATGATGACAAATATACGAGTAGAACCGACTTTAATCGATAAAGTTAAAGCTGCTCAAACTACAGACATGGAGCTGATGTGCATGAAGAAGAAAGTGCAAGAAGGTGCTATTCTGGAAGCAAAAATTGATGAAGAAGGAATACTTAGAGTCAATTCCAGACTTTGTGTTCCTAACGACTCTGTTTTGAAGTATAAGATCATGATGGAGGCGCACAACACACTGTTTGCAATCTATCCTGGGAGTACCAAAATGTATCGTGATCTTCGACATACATTTTGGTGGAGCAGTATGAAGAGAGAGATAGCGGAGTTCATCTCAAGGTTTCTAACTTGTCAACGAGTCAAGGCAGAGCATCAAGTACCAAAAGGTCCATTGCAACCACTTGAAATTCCAGAATGGAAGTGGGAACACATTACCATGGATTTCGTTACTGGTCTTCCCAAGGTTTCTCAAGGTATTTATGCGATTTGGGTCATTGTTGATAGATTGACCAAGTGTGTTCATTTCTTACCTATACGAGAAACTTATACACTTGAACGTCTTGCTCGTATTTACATAAATGAGATTGTAAGACTGCATGGTATGCCAGTATCCATAGTTTCTGATCAAGACCCAAGATTCACTTCACGATTCTCGGTAAGTTTGCAAAAAGCTATGGTCACGGATTTACGATTTAGTTAGGCATATCATCCTCAAACGGAAGTATCGGCATAGCTCCATTTGAAGCGTTGTATGGAAGAAAGTGTCGTTCTCCAGTAAGCTGGGATGAGGTGGGTGAAGCAACGTTGTTGAGACCGGAATAAGTATGTATGACTACGGAGAAGATTCAAATGATCCGCCAACGTATAAAAATCTCACAAGATCGACAAAAGAGTTATGTTGATCTTCATCGAAAGGACGTGGAATTCAATGTTGGAGAACATGTGTTGTTACGTGTTGCTCCATGGAAAGGAGTTACAAGATTTGGAAAGAGAGGAAAGCTTAATCCTCGATTCATTGGCCCATTAAAAATCCTTGACCGAGTAGGAACTGTAGCCTATAGACTCACTTTACCGCCAAGTATGTCTCGTGTTCATAACATTTTTCACATATCCATGTTACGTAAATATGTGGAGGACCCGAACCACATTATTGAGTTAGAATCGGACGAAATAGCGGAAGATTTAACGTATGAAGAGGTTCCTGTTAAAATCTTGGATAAGAAGGAACATATTCTACGCTCCAAAGTTATACCTCAAGTCAAAGTTTTGTGGAAAAACCACGATGTTGAGGAAATGACTTGGGAGTTAGAATTTGAAATGAAATCAAGATATCCTCACCTCTTCGTCATACCAGGTATGTACCCTAATTTCGAGGATGAAATTTCATAAGAAGGGGAGGTTGTAAGACCCTAACTTTTATGAATAAAGATTAATTTTCTCTAAATATCATTTTTGAATATTATGGTGTGGAGTTGATATAATGTTATAGTTGTGGGTAATATTTATAAATTTTGTAAAGTAAGTAAGTTGTTATAAAATATTCGTTTGGTCGAGGAATATTCTTTTTGTCGGGGAATATTCGTACGACGACGAAATCATTGGTGGACCCCACAACGAAATTATTGTCAGAGTTAGAAAACGACAAAAATATTTTTATGAAAATAACGACGTAAGTGTTACCGTTAACAATGTTGGAATACCTGGTGGTTAAAATACAGTAACACGCGTTGTTGCACAGTAGCACACGGTATTGCACAGTATTTTTGAATTATTGATTCTTACGTAAGAAGATACTACTCAATAATTGTTACAGTAATTACTGTTTAATATTTTATTTTATTAATTTAATAATTGCTACGTTGATATTTTTGATTCAATAATTGTCATTACACAGTATTTTAAATTATCAAATCAATAATTCATTTAAATATATTATTATAACATTATATTATAGTAGTATGATGTGATTATATGATAGTATATTTTTTATAATTTGAATGGTAACATTATTATAGTAAATTCATGGTATAAAAGTAAAATGAGGTGGAAGAGAACAAATTGAATTTGAATTCTGATGATGTAAGCGATGATGTCATCGAAACGATGAGGTAAGCAATGATGTCATCGAAAGGATGATGTAAGCAATGATGTCATATGATCGATGTTGTAAGCAATGATGTCATATGATCGATGATGTAAGCGATGATGTCATAAATTATGGCAAAAAGACTATTTTACCCTTACTCTACCAAGCTTATAAATAGAAGCTCATTCCTTCATTATTTTTCATGAATTCACTAAAGCTATAGAGCGAGAAAGAATAGAGAGAATAAGAGAGAAAGAAGAAGAATCTTCTGTTACTACATTATTGCGGTATCCAATTTTCTACTAAGGTAAGGGGTATTATTTCTTTTGTATTCATGAAGAGAACTTCTGTAATTTTATTCTTTATTATTCTGTTGGAATAACCTGTATACGCGGACTACCATATACTTGGTGAAATTCTTCTGTTATTCCATTCTTTATTAATATGTTGAAATAACCTGTCCATGCGAAGTACTGCATACATGGTGAAATTCTTCTATTATTTCATTCTTTATCATTCTGTTGGAACAGCTGGTATGTGCTTTACGCATGACCTGGTTCCATTATTTATCATTCTGTTGGAACATCCTGTCTGTGCTTTACGCACGACCTGGTTTCATTATTTATCATTCTGTTGGAACATCCTGTCTGTGCTTTACGCATGACCAGGTTCCATTATTTATTATTCTGTTGGAATATCATGTCTGTGCGTTACGCATGACCTGGTTCCATTATTTATTATTCTGTTGGAATAACCTGTCTGTGCGGTCTATCGTGTGAGACCCTGAATTTTATGAAATGAAAGTATTCAATTTTCTTATAATTATTCTATTTAGTAAATGGTTAAATTGATAAAAGATTAAAAGTTAAGGGTGATATGTGAAATTTTTTTAAAGTAGACAAGTTGTCATAAAATACCCGGTTACTATTCACTCTAGTATTATTCACTCGAGTATTTAGGATATTTTTTATGTCGGAGTACTATTCACGAGTTACTATTCACGGGATACTATTCACCCGAAAAATATATTTCTTTTCAGTCGAAATCATTTTTGGGTATAATATTATTCCATGAGGAGATGTGCTCATTTTTCAGACCGTTGGTTGAAATTATAATAGTAAATCAATATGGATCGCTGGTTTAAAGTTTTAATAGTAAAATCTTTTTATATAAAACATAATACTTTTATAAAGTTATTTATTTTATTAGACTATAAATAGAATATATTATATTCTATTATGCATAGTATTTTGTATAGTAAAATCTTTTTATATAAAACAGAATACTTTTATAAAGTTATTTGTTTTATTAGACTATAAATAGAATATATTATATTCTATTATGCATAGTATTTTGCATAGTAAAAATCTTTTTATATAAACATAATACTTTTATAAAAGTTATTTATTTTATTAGATTATAAATAGAATATATTATATTTTATTATGCATAGTGTTGCATAGTGCCTGCATAGTATTTTGCATAGTAAATTTTTTTTATATAAAACGGAATACTTTTATAAAGTTACTCATTTTATTAGATTATAAATAGAATATATTATATTTTATTTAAAAGATTTTGTTTTATTAGAATATTTTATTAATACTGCATAGTAAATCAATATGGACCGTCCGTTTAAAAGTAAATCATTCTGGACCGTTCATGAATTAGTTACTATTCAGTCCATTCTCCTATAAATAGAAGCTCATTCCTTCATTATTTCTTACGAATTTACTAAAACTCTAGATAGAGAAACTATAGAGAGAAAGAAGAAAAGTATTCTGTTACTACACTATTCCAGTATCCAATTTTCTTCTAAGGTAAGGGATATTATTATTATAGTAAGGGGGATTATTTCTTTCGTATTCATGAAGAGAACTTCTATTATTTAATTCTTTATTATTCTGTTGGAATAACCTGTATACGCGGACTACCCTATATGCGTTTACGCATGACCTGGTTCCGTTATTTATTATTCTGTTAGAATATCCTGTCTGTGCGTTTACGCATGACCTGGTTCCGTTATTTATTATTCTGTTGGAATATCCTGTCTGTGCGTTTACGCATGACCTAGTTCCGTTATTTATTATTCTGTTGGAATAACCAGTCTGCGCGGTCTATCGCATGCCTGGTGATTTCTTTTGTTATTCCATTCTTTATTATACTCAATTGGATAAAGTTTTGGCTTTTATACTCCATGAAATTACTGGAATATCCTTGATATTTGCGCTTCATCCGGTATCTTTTCATGAAAATATTCTTCTGAGCATTCTTGAATTTTACTCCACAAAGAAGTATCATGTTGACAATTTGGACGTTATTGGTTCCTGGATAAATTAATTTGTAAATCTTTAAAATTAATTCTTGAACTTGTTTTATTGAATTGTCATTATCCTCATGCTTATATTATGTTGAAAGTCATCTGTGGCCTGTAGTGCATAGATGGACTTGATATGATTATGACTAGGGATTATTCGGTATAATCATGACCATAATATTACAAATAATGTGGAAAAAGTCCTCATTGGCCCGTAGTGCATTGATGGACAGTTGTTTGGTATGATTATGACTATAGATTCTCTTCGGCAAAGGGTGCAAAGATAAATTATTTTATGGCATGATCATGACCGTTGATGAAAACATGATTATCTTTGGCCCGTAGTGCATGGATAATTCGTGGTCGTGATACTAAAGAATATCCTTGGCCTGTAATGCAGGGATGATTCGATGATGTGGATTAATTATTGAGCTAAGTCTCAGCAATGAAATATTAATTCATGGATGTGATAATAATGACTATCCTTGGCCCGTAGTGCATGAATAATTCATGGATGTGATATTAACGAATATCCTTGGCCGTAGTGCAGGGGTGATTCGATGATGTGGATTATTTATTAAGCTGAATCTCAGCGATAAAATTGATAATAAACTTTTAATTTGTAAAAGATAGTAGATATCATGCTCTACTTGACTCTTCTAAAATACAGTTGTATGTCTTTGGCCTATAGTGCAAAGATGAATTGTTAATGAATATCTTTAGTCGTAGTGCAAAGATGAATTTATTAGTATGATTATGAGCAGAAATTGTGATTTGGTATAATCATGATCTTTGATGTTTTAGGTGAAGATAGGTGATGAAAATTATCTTCGTCCTGGGTGTGAAGAGGAATTTAGAATCACAATTATGATTATGAGTTATTCATATGATTGTGGACAGGAATTGTTGATTGATGTTACAGGGATAAAATATTATTGGTGGACTTTTAACATGGAGAAGATAATAGATCTGATGGTTTATTTGACTCTTCTAATGGATTGCTCATTCCGCTACAACTATGGTTGAAATTTTTTATCATCTACCATATGCTCTAAATCTCTGATTTATTATTGACGAAGGCTATTGATAATTTAATTATCTTTAGTCATGATATTCTTTACTGGGCTATTTGTGCTCACCCTTTGCTTCAAAATTCCTTTCAGGTAATAAGAGTGTAGCTGGGTCGAGCGGGGATAACAGGAAAATAGTGTGATGGTCCGAGACTGTCGAAGTTTCTCAATACATTATAAAACGACATGACATGCAACAGATAATTGTATTGAGGACCTAAGATGTGTGTGTCGTATTTTATACGTTACTTAATAATTGATTTTGGCGAACAACAATAGGGTGATGAGAACCCGATTTTGAAAGTATCAAAAGTGCACCTCATTAGAATGAATAGGATAGTAATCTTCTCATTCTTCTTTGGGGTCTTAAAATATTTGCTGCTGTATTTTATATGGCATTGTAACAATTTGAGTTTGGATACTGTCTACGAGACAATATTGTATTAAAACTCACAGCTTATCTGTTGTCGTACTCTGCACGATAGTTCAACAGTTGTATAAATGAAGTTTGTATTTAATTTTTATAGTGTGATATCTGGCGACTCAGAATGGGTCGTGTGGACCTATTTTGGGGGCGTCACATATCTCATGCTTGGTGATTTCTTTTGTTATTCCATTCTTTATTATACTCAGTTGGTTAAAGTTTTGATTTCTATACTCCATGAAATTAGTGGAATATCATTGATATTTGCACTTCATCCAGTATCTTTTCATGAAAATATTCTTCTGAGCATTCTCGAATTTTACTCTACAAAGAAGTATAATGTTGGCAATTTGGACGTTATTGGTTCCTAGATAAATTAATTCTTGAACTTGTTTTATTGAATTCTTATATCATTGTCATCATCCTCATGCTTATATTGTGATGAAAGTCATCTTTGGCTTACGTGCATAGATGGACTTGGTATGATTATGACCAGAAATTATTCGGTATAATCATGACCGTAATGTAATGAATGATGTGGTAAAAATCATCATTAGCCCGTAGTGCATTGATGGACCGTTGTTGAGATGAACATGACCAACTGGTGATAATAATGAATATCCTTGGCTCGTAGTGCATGGATAATTCAGTGATATGGTTTATTTATTAAGCTGAGTCTCAGCGATAAAATTGATGATAACTATTAAATCATAGAAGATAGTAGATATCATGCTCTACTTGACTCTTCTAATGGATTATTTGTTTCGCTGCAGTTACACTTGTTGTCTATTATATTCTATCAGTTTAACACTGTTGAAGGCTAATAATAATTTATTTGCATTATCTTAGTCATAATATTTCTTACTGGGCTAGTTGAGCTCACCCCTTTTCTTTCATTGTTCTCTTTAGGAAATGAGAATATAGCTGGGACTAGTCGGGGAACGGAGTGACGGTCCAGATGGGTGTCTTAGTAGTCCTCACTATTCTCTAAAATAGTGTGATAATAATTGTAATAAGATTGAATTTGAGTATGGATATTGTCTAGAAGGCAGTATTCGTTTTTAAACTCTCAGCATATGTTTTGTCGTATTTACACGACAGTTGTATTAATTAAGTTGTATTTGAATTTTGTACCATGTATTTGATGACTCAGAATGGGTGATGTATACCTATTTTGGGGGAGTCACACATTTCTTCCTTCATTCTCACCAATTCACTAAAGTTATAGAGAGAAACTATAGAGAGAGAATAAGAGATAAAGAAGAAGAGTATTCGAGAATCAAGTACACACCACCAACACAAAGTTTTGCTACTACACTAGTGTCGTATATAGTCTTTTATTAAGGTAAAGGATGTTATTTTATTCATACTCACAAGGGTTGTCATTTCATTCCTTATTAATATGTGGGAATAACCTGTTTACGCAGATTACTGGTGAATAACCCTTCGTATTCATTCTTTATTAATCTGTGGGAATAACCTGTCTACGCGGATTACCGCATGCCTAGTGAATAACCCTTCGTATTCATTCTTTATTAAGTTGTGAAAATGATCTGTTTACGCGGATTACCGCATGACAGGTGAAAATTCATTTGCAGTTTCGTATATTCTTTTATACTCGTATGAGATATCATTTCTTTTGTACTCGTGAAGGGATATCGTTTTCTTTCATATTTTTTTTTCATTTATGATAAAAATTTATTGTTTGTTTCCATAACCTTATTGTTAAAGGGGTAAATATTTTTTAGGTCACTCTACTTTAGGTCGACTTACACATGGGTCACTGAACTTTTTTTCTTACAGTCAACTCACTGAACTTTAGTTTACTAACAAAACGTTTGCAATTCCGTTAAGTCTGTTGGCTTTTAACGGAATTTGACACATAAGCAGCTAAGTTAAAAAAAAAACTTATGTGTCAATAATTATCCCACGTGGCCTTGATTATGTAGATCTATAAGGGAAAATTTATACCAAATAAATTTTTATTTAATTCTTTACAAATAATAATATAAATTAGAAAAGTTTGTCAAAAAATAAGAAAATAAATTAAATATATATTTAAATATTTTTGTAATTAATATTAAATAAATTTTTGTTTAATTATTTACAAATATAATAATATAAATTAGAAAAGTTAGCCAAAAAAACAAGAAAATAAATAATATATATTTAATTATTTTGTAATTAATATCAAATAAATTTTTATTTAATTCTTTACAAATACAATAATATAAATTAGAAATAGTATATTTAATAATAAAATAGTTTCACTTTACAGACTCTTGAAGAACAAATCCAAAGCCTTTAGGAAAAACACGACCAGAAAGGAAAGCCAGGAGCTTTTATTAGGCCGATATGAAATCAAAAAACTACTCGACCATGGCACCTTCGCCAAAGTCTACCTAGCTCAGAACATCAAAACCAACAAAAACGTAGCAATCAAAATTATTGACAAAGAACAGATCCTCCAAGACGACCTAATTGCACACATCAAGCGCGAGATCTCAATCCTCTGACGAGTTTTACACCCGGACATTGTACATCTGATCAAGGTTATGGCTACCAAATCTAAGATATTCTTCGTAATGGAATATGTCAAAGGGGGCGAGCTCTTCAATAAAGCAGCCAAAGGGAGATTAAAAGAAGAAATCGCCAGAAAATACTTCCAACGGCTAATTTCAACTGTAGGATTTTGTCAAGCGCTAAGTGTTTTTCATAGGGACCTTAAACCCGAAAACATCTTACTTGATGAAGATGAGGACCCTAAGGTTTCAGATTTTGGGCTCAGTGCCATTTCTGAGCAAATTCGTGGGGATGGATTGTTTCATACTTTTTGTGGGACGTCGACTTATGTTGCGTCGGAGATTTTGCGACGAAAAGGGTATGATGGACCTTATCAATATATTTTATTAATTAAAAATATATTATTTCTAATTTATATTATTATATTTGTAAAGAATTAAATAAAAATTTATTTGATATTAATTACAAAATAATTAAATATATATCATTTATTTTCTTGTTTTTTGGCTTACTTTTCTAATTTATATCATTATATTTGTAAATAATTAAACAAAAATTCATTTGATATTAATTACAAAAATATTTAAATAAATATTTTATTTATTTTCTTATTTTTTTGACAAACTTTTCTAATTTATATTATTATTTGTAAAGAATTAAATAAAAATTTATTTGGTAAAAAAATTTCCTTTTAGATCCACACAATCAAGGCCACGTGGGATAATTATTAACACAGGCTTTTTTTTTCCAACTCAGCTGCTTATGTGTCAAATTGTGTTAAAAGTCAACAGACTTAACGGAATTGCAAACGTTTTGTTAGTAAACATAAGTTCAGTGAGTTGACTGTAAGAAAAAAAAAAGTTCAGTGACCCATTTGTAAGTCGACCTAAAGTAGAGTGACTTAAAAAGTATTTATCCCTATTGTTAAATGGTGAAAATACCTGAAATTAATAGAATATCTTTAATAATTTGCGCTTAACCTAATATCAGTTCATTAGAATATTGGTCTGAACTTTCTTATTAAATTTTAATATTTTCACTCGGGGTACTATTCACGACAAAATTGGTTTATTTTCTGTCCAAATTATTTTTGAAACATGAATATTATTTTTGAATTTTACTCCACAATTGGTGATCATGTTGACAATTTGGATATTCTTGAACTCTGGATAAATTAAATTATAAATCTCTAATATTTATCCTTGATCTCACTTGATTGATTCTTTATATTGTCATCATCCTCATGCTTATATTGTGTTGAAAGTCATATTTGGTCTGTAGTGCAAAGATAGACTGTTGATTGGTATGATTATGACCAGTAATTGTGTATTGGTATAATTATGGCCTTTAATGTTACAGATAAAGATTTGTGCTGAAAGTACTCTTTGGCCCGTAGTCCATAGATGGACAGATGTTTGACATGATCCTGACCATTGGTGATGTAAACGATTATATTTGGCCCGTAGTGTATAGATAATTAGTTGATTGGAAATAATTATTGATTAGTATTACAAGGATAAAATATTGATGATGAGCTTTTAAATCATAGAAGATAGTAGACATCATGTTGTACTTAACTCTTCCAATAGATTACTATTTTCGTTGTAGTTGTTGATCTAAAATTTGTTGTCTATTGTATTCTATAAGATTTTTCTCTGTTGAGGACTAAGGATAATTTATTTTACATTATCTTAGTCATAATATTCTTTATTGGGCTAGTTGAGCTTACCATTTTTCTTTTGGTTTCATTGTTTTTCTCAGGAGGTGAGAATGTAGTTGGGACTAGTCGGGGAGTGGAGTAATAGTCCAAGATGGTTATTATAGTAGTACTCACTATTTTATAAAATAGTGTGATAATAATTGTAATGAAGACTTTATTTGAGTTTGAATATTGTCTATGAGACAATATTTATATTAAAACTCACAGTTTATGTTCTGTCGTATTTTATACGACAGTTAATAGTTGTTTATAGGAAGTTTGTATTTGGATTCTGTACCATGCATTTGGTGACTCAGGATAGGTTGTGTAAACCTATTTTGGGGATGTCACAAAATTGGTCAAGATATATTATCTTAAACAATTTTTTTAATAAAAAATATTATAATAAGTTTGGTAGAACGAAAAATAAAAAATATTTTAGACTTACCTTCTCTTGTTAGAGAATAAAAATAAAAAATTATTTATGTGTATCATCATTTATGTGTATTTATATATAAGAATAGAAGAATAGATGAGTTATCGAATTAAGTGAGTTAACTCACTCAATTAATTAAGAGTGGCTCAACAATTTTCCCAATTAATTTGATGATGTCATCATTTATGTGTATTTATATTGAAGTATTGATATGGGTCATGTTATTAATTTTAAGATTAAGAACTTAAAAATCAACATAAAAGAATAAAATGAAAATATTTTTATGAAATAAACAATAATATTCTCTGAATTCTAAAAAGAAAAAAGAAAAAAAAACAGAAGAAAAAGGTTTCGTATATAAAAACAGAAGAAAAATGCCTCATTAAAAAATGAAATATAAAATCAACATATTTGTCCAAAATATAAAAATATATAAAATGTCTTAATTGCACGGGCTCCAAAAACGACACCGTTTGCTATCTTTTGTCAATAAAGTGATGATATTGAACGACATTGTCCCACTTCCATCACCACCGAATAATAGTAAAGATTTGATTTGATTTAAGAGCTATGGGTCGGGATGGACCCACCCCAATGATAATTATCTTATTATTGGAGAAAGAAGCATACGTGTATCGGTAACATGAAAACTTATGTCACTTCACAGTTCACCCTTAAAAGTATATTCCACTCAAAAATCAACAAAGATTAAAAATAAAAAATTAAATATTTTCTATGTCACTGTATTTTATGTCAACTTATAAATGAGTCACTGAATTTTTTTTTATAGTCAACTCACTGTACTCGACTTTTCTAACACAAAGTTAAAAAAACCGTTAAATACTTTGACAGAAAAAAACAGTTAAGCTGCTGAGTTGTCTAAAAAAATTGATGTGGCGTCCTTGTATGACGTCACAGTGATTATGTAGATTTGGAGGAAAAATTTATGAAGAAAATGAAAAAAATTATTTTAAAGTATAATATAAATTTAAAAAGTGTGCCAAAAAATAAGAAAATAAAAAATATATATTTAATTATTTTTATAATTAATATCAAATAAAATTTTGTTTATAATTAAGCCCTTTATAAAATAAAAAATCTAAAAATATGCTAATTAAAATTAAGGGGAATGTGAAATATATTTATGGGGAAATGAAAGAAAATTATAATAAAATCAGATAATTTAGCAAAAAATACATGGTAGAAATTAAAAAATAAAAAGTGTTATTTAGTTATTTTTGTAATTAATAGAAAATGTTTTTTTATATAATTAATAACAAATATAATTGAGAAAATTATAAAATTAATAATATTTTAAAATTAAAAATCTTTTCAAATTCGGATATTAAAATTATAATTGAGTCAATTTGGTGATATTTTTTTTTCTAACTAGGATAAATAAATTTGTACTTTTACATGCAAATAATTTTTACTTTTATCAAATAATTTTTATTTTAATTTTATCAAATAATTTTTATTGTACTTTTATTTTTATCAAATAATTTTTATTTTAAAATTATACAAAATTTAAATTTTATAATTTAATTTAATCAAATTTTAAAAATAATCATCTTTTTAAGAGCAAGAAAAAAAAAACTGCTCTCTCTCCTTCTCCTCTGTTCCCCTTCCCCCTTTTCCCTCCCTGTGTGACCCTTCCCTCCCCGTCATCTGTTCTCCTCTTCCCGTCCCTCCATCCCCCGTCCTTCTTTCCCGGCCACAATCTCCCCCTTCCTCGTCCTTCGTCCCTTCCCCGCCATACCTCTCTCTTCTTTGATTTCTTTCTTCAACAAATCCAAATCTAAGAAATAAAAATTAAAAATTGATTTAAAATACGCAGATTTTGTCAATTTTAGGGATTAATTTTCTATTTGGGCGTAAAGTGACGACTTGGACTTGTGGTGATTCATTAATGGCCTTGAACTGTGCATCTGGTTTGAGATGGTAAGCTTGGTAGTTTATTGGGAGATTATTTTTTGATTTATGGTGGTTTGTTTCTATAGATCCGATTCTGGGGTTGGATGATTCAATGTTAAAATTTAATTTTTCGGCAGGTTCAGGTTCGGATGATTCGGATTCAACAACAGCTAGTTCTGTTTGTGAGAATTTGGGGATAAATGACAATGTGGCCAGTGGTTTGGAAAGCCTGAGTGAAGAGAGAGCGTGTGGAGGAGGAGGAGGAGGAGGAGGAGGAGATAGAAAGCAGAAATTGGTAATGGAGAGAGAAAGGGTTGGTGGGTTAAAATGGTTATGAGGAAGTGTAGATGACAGAGAAGAAGAGGAAGAGAGGGTCGCCATTTTTTAGGATTTCTCGGTGCTCCTTTTTTCTGTGTAGATGATATTTTGAATGTTACTATTTTTGTAAGTAAAAAATATCATTTAATTATCTTATTTTATTAAAATTTATATTATATATTTAAACATTTGTTTTATTTCACTTTTTAACATTAATTTTTCATGTACGAAGAACCATGTCATCAATAGATACCACATTCAAAATATTAATTTGTATTAATATTTTGTTTTATTTTTTGCTATATTGAGTGAAATCTAATTATATTTCACATTCCCCTTAATTTTAATTAGCATATTTTTGAATTTTGTATTTTATAAATGGCTTAATTATAAATAAAATTTTATTCGATATTAATTACAAAATTAATTAAATATATATATTTTTTATTTTCTTATTTATTTGAACTTAGAACCTCTAGTTTGGAATTTTAGCCCAATGACCACTCGAGCTCTAAGGCATAGTTGTTATCATTTTACAAGGATTAATATTTATAACTAAATAATTAGATTCCCAAATTAAAAGACAAAACAGATAGTAACAATAATTTAATTTCCGGTGTAAATTATGTAATATTTCATAGAGCTTTGGTGTTAATAATAATAATAATAATAATAACAATAATAACAATAATAATGACAATAATAATTATAATAATAATAATACTACTACTACTAATAATAATAATAACAACAACAACAACAACAATAATAAAAACAATAATAATAACAATAACAATAATAATAATAATATTAATAATAATTATTATTATTATACTAATATTAATAATAATAATTATACTAATATTATTAATAATAATAATAACATTAATTAATAATATTGATAATAATTATACTAATAATAATAATAATAATATTAAGAATGTCTTTGTTCAGAAATTGAAAAGGAGCAACAAAGTCTTTCGTATATGTGAATTTCGTACCACCCTGGATAGGGCAAATACCTTCAACAAGAGAATAAAATGTACAGATTAATTTCCTGATCGACCACACTGTCCGCATAGCTTAGTTACGGCTTGAATATATATATATATATATATATATATATATATATATATATATATATATATATATATATCAGAGGAGATTCTGTCTGGACTCCCGAACTGTACAGATATATTTTGTTATATGTATCCAAATCACACCCAAAACACTGAATTATGCAAAAATTCAAGTTCAATGATTTATTTATTTTTTTAATTGTTTTTTAAAAAAAAACAAAAAAATAATAATAAGGTCCGGATTTTAAACCTGTCCGGGAGTCCGGACAGGATCCGGTTATATATATATATATATATATATATATATATATATATATATATATATATATATACCTTTTTTCTAAAAAAATATCTCTTTTATGTCATATTATTAATAATAATATTATTATTATTAATATTAGTATAATTATTATTATTATTAGTAGTACTATTATTATTATTATTATTATGATTGTTATTATTATTATTATTATTATTAGGGTAAAACTTTTTGTTTTTTCTTCTTTTTTCCCCAGTTGGAACTAAAAAAGGGGGGCGGGGAAAAATGATAATTAGGTTGAGATCTGTTGATGCATAGTTAAAATTCTTTTCTGTTTTTTTTGAGTTCAAAGATTAATTCTTGTAAAATTATAACAACTAGTCTTGGTTGCTCAGTTGGTCATTGCACCTAAGTTTCAAATTGGAGGTTCCTTGTTCAAATATGTGCAACAACATAATTTTGAATCCCAAACAGGTTAGGGTATATGCGTAAAAGTTGTGAAGTCCCCAAAATAGGTTTATTCCACCTAACTCATTCTGAGTCGCCAAATATATGGTACAGAAAATAACTACAATTTTATTACAATAATTGTCGTGCAAAATACAACAACTGTGACTCTAGACACCAACTTGGATAGCACGTCACAATGACACCTTACATAAAGGTACAGTTAGGCCATGCTTCTAGGTTATGATAGATATCATACGGCCACAGAATTATCCTTGGTTGACCCAATAGACTCCAAAGAAAAACGAGAGATTACTATCATATTCTTCCCAATGGTTAGTCTTCTCTTGACATATCATTATCTCAGCAAGTGGATGCGCACAACCCTGTTTTATGATAATTCGAGGAACCTCAACAGCTATAGACCACCGTTCTATTCCCCTGTTATCCCCGCTCGACCCGGCAACACTCTTATTACCTGAAAAGAATTGTGAAGCAAAAGGGTGAGCACAACTAACTCAGTAAAGAATTTCATAACTAAAGATAATTAAATTATCAATAGCCTTCGTCAGAAATAAATCAGAGATTTAGAACATATGGTAGATGATAAAATTTTTCAACCATAGTTGCAGCGGAACGAGCAATCCATTAGAAGAGTCAAATAGACTATAAAGTCTATTATCTTCTCTACGTTAAAAGTCCACCAATAATATTTTATCCCTGTAACATCAATCAACAGTTCCTTTCCACAATCATATGAATAATTCATAATCATAATTGTGATTCTAAATTCCTCTTCGCATCCAAGACGAAGATAATTTTCATCACCTGTCTTTACCTGAAACATCAAAGATCATGGTTATACCAAATCACAGTTCCTGTTCATAATCATACTAATAAATTCATCTTTGCACCACGGGCCAAAGATATTCATCAACAGTTCATCTTTGCACTACATGCCAAAGATATTCAACAACAAGTCATCTTTGCACTACATGTCAAAGATATTCAACAACGGGTCATCTTTACACTACGGACCAAAGATATTCATCAAAAAATGATCTTTGCACTACATGCCAAAGATATTCATATCTCAAAGAAATACATAATCATTTCAGAATTTATATAAACCATAATTATAACCATACATGTTGATCAATTCACCTTTGCACTTAAGCTAAAGATATTCAATTATAAATTCAATGGTCATGATCATACCAGTCAACAATTCAACTTTGCACTACTGGCCAAAGAAAACCTATAGTCATGATCATACCAATAATCTACCCATCTTTACACTCCAGTGAAAGAGAATTTCAACATCAGGGTTATAAAAATATTTTATATGATAATAAAATCAATATAATCAATACATAGTTTTAATCTCAAGAGTAATATTCATAAATCAACTATAATTTGGTTAGAAAAAAAAACCAATTTTGTAGTGAATAGTACCCGTGAATAGTAACCCGTCGTGAATAGTAACTCCGACATGAAAAAATTTTAAATTTGATAAAAAGTTCCAACCAATATTTCGGCATAATGATATTGAAGAAATAATATCACTTACGAAGAAAATAACATCCCTTACCTCAGAAAGAATAGTACTTCTGACTGGAATACTTGATATAGTGCTGAAAGAACTTTCACCGTATAGCAATACTCAAAGTACTAAAATACTCACAAAAGTATGCTCAATATATCGAGAGAGAAATAGAGAGAAAACTTCAGTTTCTGGTGCGATTTTCAATTCTAATTTAAGCACCCTATTTATAGGAAAATGCTTAGAACACCAAAGCAGAAAATTTAATATAATATTAATATATTTAAATTTTTGTCAAGTCCACCTTTGAAGATCTGAATTCAGCCATTAACATGTGCAAGTGAGGGCCACCAAAGTGCAAAAAACGTTTTTCTTAAATAAAACAATTAAAACTTTCAAAAATCAATTATTTCGGAATTTTAGAACTTCAATAATTCATAATAAATAGCCCTTTTATCAGAAAATTTGAATCTCGCGATTTTTTATTAAAAATTCAATTCTCTACAACTTTACAGAAGAAATTTTTTCTAAATTCCAAACAGAAATTGACCGAAATCCACATACGGACGATTTTACAAGCTATAATCAAATTTCAGTCAAGAAATGGGGTCCACCGACACACAAAATATGTGTTAATCATTTAATGCAACAAAAATACTATTTCTCCTCATACACTCATATATCCCACATTTATTGTAAGAATATCATCATTATTATATTATAATAATATAATAAAATATTATTTTATCAGAAAAGATAACATATCAATTTTTAACAATTGTCATTTTAAAAATTTGCTCCATCTATATCTACATAAAATCAATATTTTTCTCATCATATAAATTAATAATTAATTATTCACAAATAATATTACAAAATCACAATATTGACAACCAGGCAGTTCCTAAGAAAGAGGGGACTTTCCAATAAGAATTTCTCTTTACTGGCGCGCAATTAGGTGACCAAACTTCTCCTTAGACATAACTTTCTAGACATTACCAATAATGCTATTTAATAATATTATTCAAATAATATGAATTATTGATTTGATAATGGAATATACTGTGCAGTGACAATTATTAAAATAACAATAATATAAAATATCAACGCAGCAATTATTGAATCAAAAATAAAATATTGAACAATAATTACTGTAATAATTATTGAGTAGTGCCTTCTTACGTAAGAATCAATAATTTGTGCAATACCGTGTGCTACTGTGCAACAACGCGTATTACTGTGTTTTAACCACTGGGTATTCCAACAGTATTAACGGTAACAACTACACCGTTATTTATAAACAACGTATATTTATCGTTTTCTTCATCCAATCGCTTTCCGTTATGGGGCCCGAATAAGGCTGTGCCGTCGTATGAATATTCTCCGACAGGAAGAATATTCCACGACCAAACGAATATTCCCCAACAACAATGAGTATTTTATAACCACTTGCTTATTTTAAAAAAAATTTATATATCACCCTTAACTTTAAACTTTTATCAATTTAACCATTTACTGAATAGTAATTATAAGAAAAAATTGAATACTTTTATTTCATAAAATTCGGGGTCTTACAATCTCCCCTCCTTATGAAATTTCGTCCTCAAAATTTACGTACCTGGTATTTCAAAGAGTTGAGAATACCTTGCTTTCATTTCAGATTCCATCTTTCCTGTCATCATGATTTCTCCATTGCTCATCTCATGTATTTCAGATATCATTCTAGAATACAGCTTCAAAAACAAAGGTTAATTTAACAAATTAACATATCACATAATATCCCGATATTATGACTGACCAATAAATAAGCTTAGGTAGGACACACTAGCGAAGGATTTACTCGTCTCTCCCCTCCTAGTTCTATTCCCCGATCTCCGCTAGAGAGCATATCCCTAAGCTCTGATACCAACTGTGACGCCCCCAAAATAGGTCCATTCCATCCAACCCATTCTGAGTCGCCAAATACATGGTACAAAAAATAACTACAACTTTATTACAACAATTGTCGTGCAAAATACAACAACATATATGTTGTGAGTTTTGATACTAAAATATACCAATTGTGACTCTGGACACCAACTTGGATAGCACGTCAGCATGACACCTTACATAAAGTTACAATCAAAAATTATTTTAGAAATTAAAATATTTAGAAAGTGCTCAAGGAAACCTTCGTACATGGGAGGCCATGCTTCTAGGTTATGATAGATATCATATGGCCACAGAATTATCCTTGGTTGACCCAATAGACCACAAAAAAAATGAGAAGATTACTATCATATTCTTCCCAATAGTGAGTCTTCTCTTGACATATCATTATCTCCATCGTCTCTAATTGAGAATTATACTTTAACCAAACTCCAAGATCATATAGGTAGTGCTTGTAGATATACTCAGCAAGTGGATATGCACAACCCTGTCTTATGATAACTCGAGGTTGTATGTCATTAGACATCTTGTATGATAGTGACAAAATACCCTTCCAAAGTTGAGTTCGCCTCACCCTATTCGGTTCACCAAAATTAAATATCAAATGACGTATACAATACGACACACTTATCTAAAGTTCTCAATAAAATTATTTTCATACTATTTAGGGAGAACCTCAACAGCTATAGACCACCGTTCTATTCCCCTGTTATCCCCTCTCGACCCGGTAACACTTTTATTACCTGAAAGAAATTATGAAGCAAAAGGGTGAGCACAACTAACTCAGTAAAGAATTTCATAACTAAAGATAATTAAATTATCAATAACCTTCGTCAGAAATAAATCAGAGATTTAGAACATATGGTAGATGATAAAATTTTTCAACCATAGTTGCAGCGGAACGAGCGATCCATTAGAAGAGTCAAATAGACTATAAAGTCTATTATCTTCTCCACGTTAAAAGCCCACCAACAATGTTTTATCCCTGTAACATAAATCAACGGTTCCTTTCCACAATCATATGAATAATTCATAATCATAATTGTAATTCTAAATTCCTCTTCGCATCCAAGACGAAGATAATTTTTATCACTTGTCTTTACCTGAAATATCAAAGATCATGGTTATACCAAATCACAGTTCATGTTCATAATCATACTAATAAATTCATCTTTACACCACGGGCCAAAGATATTCATCAACAGTTCATCTTTACGCTACATGTCAAATATATTCAACAACAAGTCATCTTTGGACTACATGCCAAAGATATTCAACAACGAGTCATCTTTACACTACGGACCAAAGATATTCATCAAAAATTGATCTTTGCACTACATGCCAAAGATATTCATATCTCAAAGAAATACATAATCATTTCAGAATTTATATAAACCATAATTATAACCATACATATTGATCAATTCACCTTTGCACTTAAGCTAAAGATATTCAATTATAAATTCAATGGTCATGATCATACCAGTCAACAATTCAACTTTGTACTACTGGCCAAAGAAAACCTATAGTCATGTTCATACCAATAATCTACCCATCTTTACACTCTAATGAAAGAGAATTTCAACATCAGGGTTATAAAAATGTTATATATGATAATAAAATCAATATAATCAATACATAGTTTTAATCTCCAGAGTAATATTCATAAATCAACTATAATTTAGTTAGAAAAAGAAACCAATTTTGTAGTGAATAGTACCCGTGAATAGTAACTCATGAATAGTAACCCGTCGTGAATAGTAACTTGTGAATAGTAATCCCGACATGAAAAAATTTTAAATTTGATAAAAAGTTCCAACCAATATTTCGGCATAATGATATTGAAGAAATAATATCACTTACGAAGAAAATAACATCCCTTACCTCAGAAAGAATAGTACTTCTGACTGGAATACTTGATATAGTGCTGAAAGAACTTTCACCGTATAGCAATACTCAAAGTACTAAAATACTCACAAAAGTATGCTCAATATATCGAGAGAGAAATAGAGAGAAAACTTCAGTTTCTGGTGCGATTTTCAATTCTAATTTAAGCACCCTATTTATAGGAAAATGCTTAGAACACCAAAGCAGAAAATTTAATATAATATTAATATATTTAAATTTTTGTCAAGTCCACCTTTGAAGATCTGAATTCAGCCATTAACATGTGCAAGTGAGGGCCACCAAAGTGCAAAAAACGTTTTTCTTAAATAAAACAATTAAAACTTTCAAAAATCAATTATTTCGGAATTTTAGAACTTCAATAATTCATAATAAATAGCCCTTTTATCAGAAAATTTGAATCTCGCGATTTTTTATTAAAAATTCAATTCTCTACAACTTTACAGAAGAAATTTTTTCTAAATTCCAAACAGAAATTGACCGAAATCCACATACGGACGATTTTACAAGCTATAATCAAATTTCAGTCAAGAAATGGGGTCCACCGACACACAAAATATGTGTTAATCATTTAATGCAACAAAAATACTATTTCTCCTCATACACTCATATATCCCACATTTATTGTAAGAATATCATCATTATTATATTATAATAATATAATAAAATATTATTTTATCAGAAAAGATAACATATCAATTTTTAACAATTGTCATTTTAAAAATTTGCTCCATCTATATCTACATAAAATCAATATTTTTCTCATCATATAAATTAATAATTAATTATTCACAAATAATATTACAGAATCACAATATTGACAATCAGGCAGTTCCCAGAAAAAAGGGGGCTTTCCAATAAGAATTTCTCCTTATTGGCGCGCAATTAGGTAACCAAACCTCTCCTTAGACACAACTTTCTAGACATTGCCAATAATGCTATCTAATAATATTATTCAAATAATATGAATTATTGATTTGATAATGAAAAATACTGTGCAGTGATAATTATTAAAACAACAATAATATAAAATATCAACGCAGCAATTGTTGAATCAAAAATAAAATATTGAACAGTAATTACAGTAACAATTATTGAGTAGTGCCTTCTTACGTAAGAATCAATGATTGGTGCAATACCGTGTGCTACTTGCAACAACGCGTATTACTGTGTTTTAACCACCGGGTATTCTAACAGTATTAACGGTAACAACTACACCGTTATTTATAAACAACGTATACTTGTCTTTTTCTTCATCCAATCGCTTTCCGTTATGGGGCCCACATATGGCTACGCCGTCGTATGAATATTCCCCGACAGGAAGAATATTCCACGACCAAACGAATATTCCCCGACAACAATGAGTATTTTATAACCACTTGCTTATTTTAAAAAAATTTCATATATCACCCTTAACTTTAAACTTTTATCAATTTAACCATTTACTGAATAGTAATTATAAGAAAAAATTGAATACTTTTATTTCATTAAATTCGGGGTCTTACAAAAGTCCTATAGGAAGAGCGTAAACGAAAATATACGACACTATCCGTATTCATATATCTAACTAATTTTAAAAATATTATCCATATCCGATATTCAAAATATTATCCGATTACAAATAATATATAATTTCGTTTATTTTATCTGGATAAACATATAATGCGTAAACGAAAATATACGACACTATCCGTATTCATATATCTAACTAATTTTAAAAATATTATCCATATCCGATATTCAAAATATTATCCGAATACAAATAATATATAATACCGTTTATTTTATCTGGATAAACATATTATTGGAATATTCGGACATTCGAATTCATTTATCAGTCACCTAATATAAATTTCATTCAAATAATTTACAAAAAAAAAATTTGAATAATTAATCATCACCAATCACAATTTAAAGTTTATACCAAACATATTAATTAAACATCATCATACACTATTGATCATAAAAATTAAAATTTAACCATATTAGAGAAAGTATCAAATTAACATCATTGAAAAGATGGTGAAACTCTTGTTCTTTTGCAATCATCCTTTCATTAATTTGCATATTTACTTGCAGCTACGAGAGAAAAATAAATAATATTAGTATAATGTTAGTCTAAAATAATTAATATAATGTTAAGTATCAACTTTTACAAGATTTCATGTAAAAGTTCATGGCATCATTATTACAATAATTAATATAATGTTATGGCATGAACTTTTTTAACCTGCAATTAAACTCAGTTAAGAGGCATGCAACCAAATTTTCTTTTTCATTTTATAGATATTAGACCATTAAAATGCCCAAGCTGGGAAGAAAAGAATGAAACCAAATAAGAAAAACAATAAAACTTGCCAGTCTAGGAAATTTAGATGTACTTGTTTTCATTTCTAATACATGGTTTATTTCTTCCCCCCCAAAAAAAATCAAGCAACCACAACTGAGAAGAAAAACATGCCATCAAAGAAAAATTGGGGGGCGGTCCGGTGCACTAATGACCGGTACCGTCCGGTACACTTTGTTTTTTGTTTTTTTTTTAAATCACAATTATGAGAAAAATAAATAAAAAATAATACAGCAAGTTCAGTGTTTTTTTAATAAAAAATATACTTTCTTTTACAATTTTTTGTTCAAACTTGCTCTATTATTTTTTATTTATTTTTCTTATAATTGTGGTTTAAAAAAAAAAAAAAAACTTAGAGTGTACCGGTCATTACCAGTCATTAAGCCTACCGGACATCCCCATCAAAGAAACCCTGCAGACTACACAAAACACACTACAAAGGAAGCAACATCGTCCCATTCATGTCCAATCAAATAAGTATATATTCAATAATCATCAAACACTTGCACAATTTGATTGAAGGCAGATGATATGATATATATATATATATATATATATATATATATATATATATATATATAGATATTTATTAACTGACAAACATGAAAATAAAAATTATAATTCATTTTCATCCCTTCCCTTCCGTTTCTTTCTAAAACTCACAAACATGACAAGGGAAAATTATAATTCATTTTCATCCCTTTTCATCATTTCCCCTCCTATACTTTTCCTTCACATCTCATCACTCTAAACACATAAACGCAACATATATAAGAGCAGGGAAGTGTATAGCATTTTGTTCAATTCAAAGAATAGTGGATTATAATTAAATTAGATTTTATGACAAATTTAATACTCCTGTGTGCTTTGAGAGTAGGAGTGAGCAAAAAACGGATAAAACCGAATTACCGAACACAACCGAATTTTTTTAACAAAATTATTTCGGTTTTTTGGTTTTTTTCTAATTTCAGTTATATCTGATTTTTTGTTCGGTATTCGGTTTTAAAAAATAGGTTATTCGGGTATCCTAATTACCGAATTTATTAATTAAAAAATAAATACTAATTTTATACTGGTGTATATGTATAGTATATTAGTATTCGCATTTTGAGTTTTTGACTCTCAGATCCCAATCCCCACATCCCAATTCCCAATTCCTCTTTCCTCTCCGGCCTCCGCCTCTCAGTTTCGATTTCGCCGTCTAGTCCTCTTCGCCTCTCTCAGTCTCCACCGGTCCTCCCACCTTTGCCGATGATGCCCTTTCACTTTCCACCGGTAAAAGTGTTGATACATTTTTTGTATCTATCTTCTAGCCTCCAGGTTATTCGACCGCAGGTGTTTGTCGCCCCGAAGGTGATGTCATATCTCGCTTTATTTATCGCCATGGTTATCGTATTGTTCTTTGTTCTCTGGCTCCATAATCTATAATGCCTTGTTTGGTTGTCGTTCGTTGACGGTTATTTTCTTCTTTCTTTTTGAAGGTTTTGGCTTTATTATTGATACTTGTAATTTGGATTTAACAACTGAACTTTGTTTATTCGATTATTACCCGAACAACCGAATAGTAAATTCGGTAATTGGGTTATTTGTTCGGATACCAAAATTGCACAAATGTCGATTTTCTATTATAACCGAATAGCTTATTCGGTTCGATTATAACCGAATGATCAGTCCTATTTGAGCGGGTTAATGTGTGATTCATATTAAAGATCCATTCAACACTTGCATAGGGTTTTCTAATGAACCCAAAAAAAGTAGGGAGTGTTCAATTATTCATTACGACCATCCAAATGCGACCAAATAACAAGGACTTAAACCCGATGGGGCACAATACGTTATATTCAGGAGAGGAGATATAGATAGACGTGTTCTGCCTTTGGAATGAGAAGTGACCCACAACTTAGGGTTGACCTACAATTATCCCCTTTCTTATATTAAAATTTATGCACAAATTGAATCAAGAGATTAAACGATATATGGCGAGTTCCATTCAAGACAAACAATTCAAGGTTAAAACCTAGCCATTGAAAAAAAAGAACTCTGCAAAATTAATCAAGCAATTTAAATTTTAGACAACAGAGGGGCAAACCAAACCAAACCAAAATGTTGGTCAATGAAGGCCTTCTCAACAGAGCTATATATATATACACACACACACACAAACACATCATCAATCAGTGGACACATTTAAGTCTATACTACAACTCTGATTTTGAGATCCGTCTCATTAATCATCATGAACAATGACAAGACATATGATGCATTATGCGCATCCATAATTTATGTATGATGACGGTTTTAGCTAAGCATTTGTTTACACAATAAGTTACTAACTACTCCCACCATTCCTATATATAAGACGTTTTAGACATTGGCACAATAACTAAGAAAATGATTAAAAAACATTAACTATACTATGAATTGTCTATAATATCCTTCACCTCACTTATCTCATACTCTCTTCAATACTAACAGATTAACAATTTCCTAAACTTACTCCTAAAAAAACTCAATAGTCATATTTACTCTTTTTTCCTTTTCTCTCTCCCCATAAAACACCTTAATTATCAAAATTTTAAACTCCACTCTCTCCCTCACAATTTAATTTACGGTAGTACTCCACTTAAAAAAACTTTGTTTCAGTACTTATTTTTCATTTTAAATTGGCGCCCAGCACTATAAATTTTTTTGTTTACTTTTTGTTTTTTCAACTTTCCCACCATTTTTGTTTATAAAAAACTATGTAGGCCACATGATTTTTTAAAAGAAAAAATACAACTCACTCCAACATGATAACAAGTAGAATTATAGATTTAAATATTCTTCCAAGTGATGAAGAAAGTCAATGAATGAGTTGAATGAAAATCAAGAATTTTTGAGAAATAATTTTGATTTGAATGTTGATATTAATTTTTGTGGAGAACTATCATCTCAAGGTAGCAGAGAATTTTCAGATTATATTGATACAAATTTGGATGGCGGAGCACATCCTAGTAGAGAAATTCAACCACATTTTGATTTAAACAATTCTCCCTTGCATGAAGAATCAGGTATGTTATTTTTTATTTTATTTTTCTATTCTTTTTTTTTATGCAATATAAGTTGAGATCATACTATTCCATAATTCAACTTTGTTTTTTACTACTAGATCAATTTTTTTTTCTGCATCTTCAACACAGACCATATGGATATATTAGAAAATGTTTTAGTTACACAAGTTTACAATTTCATTAATTCTTCACTTAAGAATATACTATTCCATGATATTCTCCCACAATCCATTCTGAATTACCCATCAACCATAGAGTTCCAATTACTGGCAACATCATCTCACTGTTCCAAATTGGTCCAAAATTAGCAATCTATGTAGATTGATATGCCCTGTTTTTCATTAATAGAGACTATATGCCCTGTTTTTCATTTCTATGTAGATTGAATGTTTACTAGGATCAACTAGCAATCTCATCTCACTGTTCCAAATTGGTCCAAAATTACTCATACTATGAACCCAATACTTTTTCCTTTTGACATGCTTAGAGAGTTGAACAACACAAGTGCAACCCAATACTTTTAATTTTTTTGACATGTAACTTTGTTTAAATTTTAATTTATTTAATCGAATTCTCCTTTTGAATATTAATTTATTTTGTACTTCATAATTCTTTGTTAGGTGACGAAGAAGTTCAAAAAATATATCGGAAGGAGAAATTCAACCTAGAAAGAATTTGCCCAATGCGCAACGTCGAGCTATGTATGATGTCTTGTCAAGAAGAAGTGTTGATGGGAAATTAAAACGGGACACAACAAAAACAGTTGCTTCATTGTTTAACGTATCAATTCGGACTGTTCAACGCATTTGGAAGCAAGCAAAATATAATTTTGTGGAAGGTGTGGTTGATGTATCACACAAAAAAACAAAAAATTGTGGTCGCAAAAGAGTTCAGATTGATGTTGAGCGCATTCGTCAAACTTCATTACATGAGCAAACGACTTTTCAATCCATGGCTTGTGCCACACACTATACTAAAACATCATTATACAGATTTTTCTAGGCTGGAGGTGTTAGGCGTCACTCAAATTCCATCAAACCATATTTGAAGGAGGATAATAAAAAATCCAGGTTACAGTTTTGTTTATCGATGCTTAACACAAGTACTTTACTACATGATCCAATGTTTATTGACATGTACAACATTATTCACATTGATGAGAAGTGGTTTTTTATGACAAAAACTTCAGAAAGGTGCATACTCCTCCCAGATGAAGAAGAGCCTTTGCGCACGTCTAAGAGAAAAATTTTTATTGCAAAAGTTATGTTTTTAGCTGCTATAGCTCGACCAAGGTTTGATTCACAAGGAAATGAACTGTTCTCGGGAAAAATTGGTATATTTCCATTCGTTACTAAGGAGCCTGCTAAAAGAAATAGCATTAATCGAGTTGCTGGAACATTAGAGACAAAGCCAATTAACTCAGTTGGGAAAAATATGGTACGTACATTCTTGATAGAAAAAATACTTCCTGCTGTTCGAGCTAAGTGGCCAATTGATGATTTAAAAAATCCAATTATTATTCAGCAAGATAATGCAAAAACACATGTTAGTCCCGATGATGAAGAATTTCGTAAAGCTGCGTCGCAAGATGGTTTGGATATTCGTTTGATGTATCAACCTGCCAACTCTCCAGATATGAATGTCGATCTTGGATTTTTTTCGTGCCATTCAGTCATTGCAATATCAAATTCCTTCAAAAACTATAGATGAACTAATTAGCGCCGTTGAGAGATCTTTTGAAACTTTCTCGACTACAAAGTCAAATTATATATTTTTGAGTTTACAACAATGCATGATCGAGACTATGAAAGTGCAAGGCTCCAACAAATATAAGCTTCCACATTCAAAGAAAAAAACACTAGAAAGAGAAGGTCGTCTTCCTATTCGAATGAAGTGTGATCCCGCGCTTGTACAAAATATGCTCAGTCAGTTAAATTGAAATTTTGTTTGAATGGAGTGTAATCTCAAAAAAATGTACTGTACTACAGTATTGATATGCAGTCCTGATGTTTAGTTTGCAACAAAAGGATCACCATCAAATACAGGCTTTATGTTTGAGTTAAGTTGAATGTATGTTCAGTTGGTCTTTTCCATAATTGCATTCTAGTCACGAGTTAATTGTTGCTCCATCTTTTGTTCTTTTCTCTACAATTGATCTGTACATGATAAGTTACTCATGAGGTTGTCTTTCCATGGTTTCATTATCTTCTTGTCCTATATTAATCATATAAACAATAATCTCATCAGGATATGTTAGCTGAATATTTGACGAAAATAGTAGGGTCCTTCACTCCCAAGCAATATGGCTCAGATAAACATAACAAAGCTGCAAGTTTTTACAATACGAAGCTACAGTTAATCTGAAGCAAAAGCAGCACAAGTAGCACAATACGAAGCTACCTTGATACCTAGCTCTCTATTTCTCTTTTATCAAACTTTTGTCCATATTCATTTGATCATTTGAATGAGCTCAGCTCCTTGGATTCAGTCAAAATAAGGCATGCCAAGAACATAAAGATTCCCAAGAATTTGGAATTCAGAAGCAAAATTTCAATGCCTGCTCACATCTTGCTCGTCAAATTTAACAATTGCTAATTTTAAACAAGCTATGCAAGTTTGTCATTCTTTATGTCAAACCAATGGATTTGGAAGGCATTGTCGACAAGTAACAGTTCAACACAAGCTACTAGACTTGGACAAAATGTATTTTTAAGAAGAATCTCGTTGGGCATCTTGATTGGGTGTTCTGATCAAATAAACGAAGATGGCTGTGAACTTCTTCTACATTATACTGCAACTGGTACAATATTTCAATCAACAAATACCCAAAGTGCTGGATTGAGGCATAAAAGGCGGAATTCAGAATGTGTAAATTTGTAAATTAAAAAAAATCAAACTTTCATTACAGGAACACCACCAAAAATTAACGGAATAACACTAGAGGTAAAATCAAAATTTAACGGAATAACACCAGAGGTAAAATAATCTTCATACCCAAAAATAAAATCCATCACCATTTCATCCCCAAAAATCTGTAATCCATTACAACTGATCTAAAATAACAGATGGGCACAGCATCATTTCCAAAATTTAAAGCAAATAAATCACCAAAAACAACATGACAGTAAGTTAAAAAAAGTGGGGGTAAAAAATCCTAAAAATCTCCAAGAAAACCTTTTGCTTTTCTTCCTCCATAGAAAGTTCACCTTCGTCATCTGGGATCTTGTTCAAATCGATGCTGGTATCTGCCGTTAAATTCAAATCGAAATCTCGTGCAACTTTAAGAGTCTCACCAGTGGAATTATCTTGTAAATCGGAAGAAAAAGCCACGCCTTTGTCATCTTCCATGGTGCTTGTGACTAAACAAACTCTGTGAGAAAATCTCCATTAAAGAATTCATATATATGGAGGCAAAAAAATTTTGAAAAATGAAATTTTTTAACACCATAATTAATCTGAGAAGAGGAAGAGACCAAAAATTGCTGAAAATTAAAGACATGATCAACTAGAGAGAGAGAGGGGAAAGAAAAAAGATGAAAAAGTTTTGTTGGGAGGAGAGAAAGCCTTAAGATACGGTAATGATAAATATGCAACAAAAAATTAGGTGGAGTAATAAAAGGTAATATGGGAAAAAAAGTGACTAATTCTCCTAGATAACTACAAACGACAAATAATTAGGAATATAAAAAAAAGCCTAAAACGTCTTATATATAGGAATGGAGGGAGTAATAAGTACTCCTAGACCGTGTAGTATGAATGATAACAAATATAGCATACATGTCTGCATGTATGAATAGACTATGATATGTGCATGCATATCCATCACTCAAATGTTATGAACAAAAGATGGTCTAAGATAACATAAACTCGTATATCATCATACTATTACTCAATACTTAAAACAAGGAGGACTGAAATGACATTAGTACCTTAGATTAGTCATAAAATAGATACAAACCCGCGCGTTGCGGCGGGATTATTTAATCTTTAATAATAAATCTATACGTACAATTAATAAATTAAAATATACTAAAAAGAGTAAATTGTTGTTTGATGATAAATTTTACATAAAAAAAACAAATAAATATACATTGTAAGGGTAGTGGTGAGAGTTTACCGATCAATGTATTACACTATAAGTATCTGACTATTGTTTTTAGGCTAGTGGCAAAATAAGTTACCTCAACTTGTGGACAAATCATTTTTCTACTCTTCCTTTTTTCTATTTTTTTTTTCAGTTTTTCTTGACCAAAGTGTAGCCAACTGATTTATTTTTTCCCGTCCTTTATTACATTTGTAATTTATTTACTGTAAAGAAAGGGTTGTCTCAACTTAACTTTTTACAATCCATAACAAAAGAGAATAAAAGGGTATGCCAAGGTTAAACAAATACAAAAACAAAATACAAAAACAAAATAATAATAATAAGTAGTAATAAGTGGACTCTTTCTGTTAAACAAAAACAAAAGGTTGATGCATGATATTCCTTTTGTGAAAAGGAGGAAGTATTAAAAAAAATATCTAGAAAATACAAGTTGACTTTTCATATGTATCAAAAACAATCTAAATATGCTTCAAAAAAAAGTCAATAGTCAAATACAACTTAGAAAATAGAGGAAGTATAATCAAAACAAAAAGTCCCCGAACTGATTATCAACAACCTAACAGCATAATTATGTCTTTGGAGATCTGAATTGTTTTCGATATGAGACCTTACCAAAATACAGAAAGCAGTTGAAGTCTCTTTTTTCACTTGAAGACAAATTATGATCTAGCCAAATAAAACCCTTCCAAGAGCTGCTTCATAGATTTCTTAAAGGTCCCATCTGAACACCCATTATGAGGTAGTATATGCAGCTTAGAACAGAGTACAATAACCTCAAAAGAATCCAAATGTCTATAAAACTCTGGATCTCGGTCATAATCCTGGAACATAAAATTAGAAGGCAAAGAAAAACAAAAAGAAGGTTATGGAGTAATATATTTGAATATTGTAAAACTTATTTACCTGAAATAAATACTTTACTACAGAAAACTTCACATATTGTTCAATTCGTTGACGCTTGCCGCACACCAAGAATAAATTCCATCAAATTATCTCATTTGCAAAGGGAAATAGCTAAATGCCCTATATTAGTATGAACCAAATGGCAAACAAAATTTCTTGATACATATTTTCATTACATATTCAAAACCAATTGACATTTTCAGTTATAACGACAATTGGCTTGGAAGCAAACTTGAGTTGAAGTTTTTGGAGTCTCATTCTGATCTTCTCAATATCCTAGATTTATTGATAGTAGAAAGACAAAAACAGCCAGGGTTGGAGATGAAAGGGATAAAAAAAGGAAAACCAACAATATTCTCCTCCAACATTATTAACATTCAAATATAATAGTAAAAGATATATCCTTCTACATTTTTATTATGTATTAACCTCAGCTTGCAGTTTTTTTTTTGGAAAGGTAATTGTGTCCCCAAGTTTGGTTTGACTACATAGTTAACATTACATATAGCACCAAAAACTGTCTCTCAAGCATTATATCAAACATTGTAAGTGCAATCCATATAAGCACACTACATGGTTTTATTTATACATACAAAGCACAAGTTCTCCTTTATATATCCCAACCTTATGACTTCCAGACCCTTCATGGTCCCCAAACACAACACAACAACCCCAACCATATATGATCAAACAAATTAAAAAATAAATGGACAGTTAATATATAAAAAGATGGGTTGTAGTTACCTTCTTGCTTATTTGAATAAAGTTTGAGGTTGCTAAATCTCTAGTGGCAATAGGGAAATCCTAGTCGGAGCTCTCTTCGGTGCTGTTTGTTTACATCTGATTGCCTCTTAATGGATTGCCTCTTATTCGCTAAGAGGCATGATGCTGTTTGTTTTGTTTTTTGTTACCTCTGAATGCCTCTTAATCGGTAAACAGAAAATGAAATCTTAATAATTAAGAGGTACCTCTTAATGAAATTTTTTTGATAATTTTTTTTATATAAATATATTCAACAATATTATGCACTCATTTTTATTAAATTGAATATTTAAAATTATTAAATAAAATTTTACCCTTTAAAATGGTAAAATAGTGTCATTAAGAGACAACTTACTTTTTTGTTATCAAACAATTTTTTAGATTCAGACCTCATAACCTTTCAGATGATCTAATTTATTAAGACATCATAATCATTCAGATCTTAATTCCCAGATTTATCAAACACAACCTTCCTCTCTCTATGTCACTATAGTTTGAGACTTAATGTTTTGCAATGGCTAACTATGTTGGGGGGGTGGAGAGCTAGTCCTATATCGCTGAGCTCCCTCCCCCTGCAGTCAGCCCCTTGGATTCTAAATGTCCCTTAGCATGACCCCTACATCAACTACTTCCACCAGTTCTCGCAAAGGTGTAATTTTCTTTCTACTTTTTTATCATATCTGATATTTTTTTATGCATGAAACAAACAAAACAGAAAAGGCTAAGAACGCGTTCAAGGAGCCAAAAAAAATGATCAGCAGATAATGGATGAAAGCAGCACTGACCTCCTTATATTTATCAGAGAGGGTAGGCAATTCAATATGAACTTGACAAACATGCAGAGTGAACAATGACCCGGCCAATGTTGCAGAATTCTTTATTTTGCAAACCACATCATTATCTTTCACACTTTCAACCTGCTCAATCCAGTTAAATAAAATCCTGGTCATGCATAACACATGAAATAACTCTTGGAGTAGCCTGTTTCAAGAAAATTTAGACTTTTCTAGTTAAATAAATTTTACACTAAACTCTGTAATTTGGGAACAAAGTTCAAAATACTTTTTACTTAATCAACTCAACGGTGAAAATCCAATATTTGAATACACATGAGAAAAAAAATCATGTCAACATAGTTTAGGTTGTCGGCCTCTTACCTACAAATATAGTGTCTCCAATCTTCACAACCTGCAGGACCAAGGCAACAACATATCATCATGCAATTATTGAAATAAAATAATCTATTCTAATAACCAATATAGCAGAGTGATAATGTATGCATATTATCAGTTAGCTTAATGATCTCTACCTCCTTCATGTGACGAATACTTTCGAAAAAATACTTGTCGTTGAACAGTTCTTGGAACTTCTCCCAAGACATCTTCAGTGCGGCAAGCTGAGTACGCTTTACAGATTCCCACTACACCAAAAATGGCCTCTAGTGAAGGACAAATCCTTCACAAGACATACTATATCACTCACAAGAGATTTATTGCGAAAAAATATTTTCTTCACACGATTGCTCGCATTAGACCTCCTCGCAATTAGGTATCCTTCGCTAAGTAGTAACTAAATATTTTTTGTGAATGATATATTGTGAATAACTTTTTTATTCACAAATTGTATTTAGTAATGGAATATTGTTATTTAGTGAAAGATTGGTTTCCTTCACAAATAATATTTTAAGAATGAATATTTAAAATTAGTGAATAACTTGATTCCCTCACAAATAATATATTATGAAGAACAAATTTATTTAACGAGAAAATTTTTTTCTTCACTAATTATAAATTGAGAATCTTTCTTCAAATTAGTGAGAGAAAAATTCTTTCACAAATTATAAATTTGTAAATAAAAAATTAATTGCTAAATAATCAAAATTCATTGAAAATTATAATTAATTTTCAAATCAATGATTTCATATTTATTATTATTACTATTATTTTTATTAATTGCTATAATAAATATTAAATTTAATATTTCAAGTTAATATAAATATCATACCTATTTCAAGCTAATTAATAAACTAATGCATAAAGAGCCAATAATTAAAACTAATACTCCATATATAAATAGAAAATGCTCAAATCACGATAAGTACAAAATTTATTATTATATCTTGATCTCCCAAAGATCATAGTACTTACAATATTTAATACTACCTCTGTCTTATAATAAGTGATTTTTTAGCTTAAATCACACATACCAATACACAAGCTAAAATGGCAAAAATACCCTTAATATATTTTCTTTGAAGTTGAAGAGTTAATGAGTGTCATTTAATTGTAGTGATTGCAAGATGCAATAAATACCATTGACTGCATAAGAGCATATATGAGAAAATATTGTAAAAATTGTATGGAGTTCTAACACATCACTTATTTTGGGAAAAAATATTAAGCCTAAAAAATCACTTATTGTGGAACGTAGGTAATAACTAACACAAGAAAACTGAAAGAATAACGAACTAGATGGAATGAAGTGTACATCATGTTAGGTCCACTTCATCATCATTTTGGAAATCAAGGTTGGACCTGTAAATTTCCTACTGCAAAAGAAACACCAAAATTCAATTTCAATAAGATGAGATGAGAAATAAGAAAAAATGAGCCTGGTGAACTTATGCTCTAGTGTGTTGAATGTGTACTGATCAATGTGTGCGTTACCTGCTTCAGGAAAAGAGTTGCAGTAATGGAACCACCGTGACGACCACCGGTGTTGACCATATCAGCTACTCCAGATTTCATGGACTCCCAATAACTTTCTTCCAAAGGCAACCTCCAAAGTTTTTCTCCAGCAATAGTACAAAACATACATAGTCTACCTTGGTTGATTCAAATTCATCACATCTATCTGATCTCAACTGGTATGACATCGGGATGCAAATTATAAGGGAACTCTAAGTATATTGAAGATTAAAAATGGGACTCAAGCAACTCTTTGCTTCAAAAGGACCAATTCAAGATATGTCATATATGCCATATATCACTATATATGTCGAAGAAAACAAGATAAATGTATCTCTAAGAAAATTTAAAAGGGGAAGTAGAAAATCATCATTGCTCAAAGTTAGAATACAACTCGGGTATATCCAGTTCAACAACCATAATTGGTCAATGAATTTTAGGTTAAACAACCACCCAAATACTTTCTTGATTATTGAAACTTCACTCTTTATTGTGGATCATTGACTGCTTGAGAGTGGACCAATCCAATTTAAGGAAGTACCTATAGCAACAAAAGTTGCCAAACTATTAGACATATAAGGGTCTGCCTGTCTTAATCACGTTTAATGTAGTATTTGTTCTTTTCCCTTCATGAACTTAAGATTTTAGGATTACTCCATTTATATCACCATAGAAATGTTAGAAAGCTGGAGCAAATAGTCATGAATGTAGGATAATAACTTTTATCAATAAAACAATGCCTATTTTATAGAAATATGCTTATTATAGAATCACTGACATTAACATTAGTCTAGTTTACTTTTTGACGGGTTTTATGTGAACTTTCAAAAGTACTTTTGGAGGTTGAAATGAGAGAAGTGTAGTCATGAGTCCTCTCATAATCATTATGATTAATCACAGGTGGCTATACGTGCAACAAGAATACAATTACAAAATATAAATTGATCAGATTTTTGCTCATTCTTTTATTATCTAAATCAATATAAAAGTTATCTAGTTATGCTAACCTTGGTAGTTCAGCATTTTCCTTCGCCATTATGGATAGCATCAACAAGTCCAGTATAATTCCAGTTCTTTATCACATTGTATGGGCCGTCATGTATTTCAACTTCTATTGTATACCCTCCATTGTTGAATATGAATATAATGGTACGTTGTTCGCATCGAATCATTGTTGAGATATCCTGTGCAGTTACCTGGGGAAAGGGAATTATTTATTGGTAATGATCTATGATGATAATATAACAATCATACTCGTGATTAAGGTTCAGATAAAACTATGTTAACCAAAAAGTGAGGTATTTTTCTAAAATTATATGGATATATAAAAATTCAAGTAGTGAAATGACACATTATTTTCCCCTTGACACCTTTTTGATCATTTTTATTCGCAAATACAATTTATTTTTAAAATACTTGATAAGATAATAATTTTAATATTAGATAGTAATTAGACATTCACAAAAGGGGCCACTGTCTGCTTGTAACAATAGTTTACGTAGGTCACAGCATTATTCTGTAGTCATCCAATACGTCTGCGCAGGTTATAGCATTCTTCTCTAGTTATCCAATACATATTCGACATAAGAAAATGCTGAGATTTTCTAAGTTGCCAATGTAAAATCTGCTACTAAAATTAGTATTATTACTAACCTGGAAACTCCCATCCCCAATGAGGGCAATCGCACGCTTGTCTTTAGCAGCCTGGGCATAACCAAGAGTTGCACCCACTGATCATCCAATGGAACCATATTGCATCTGGAATTCATACCTGAATGAAAACAAACAATTCAAGTCATTAGAAGGAAGCCGGTTACAGGGTCACAGAATATGAACTTAACTGATGGATGCCGCAAGGAGTAATAGTAGTAGTAGAATAATATGCCACGCTCACTAAAGAGCTTGTTTACCCGCAATTTTTAGGAAGTGAGAGCTTCTGACAATTAAACCATGAGTCCCCTGTCTCTGCAATCACTGTTGTATCTCCACTCAACATCACCTGTTAATGAGCTAGTTTTAATCAAATGACGAAGGCAATGATACAGTTCTATGAACAAATCCACTAAAAAAATAGATGCAAAGTGGGACAGATCTAGTGCAATACATTCCATTTCTTTACGTTGGAGACCTTCAAGATCAAATGTTAAATATGATAACTGAAACATCTTCTACAATTATGGGACCGAAGGACAAAAGATTTCAAGTTCTATTACTTCTCCATTTAATGCAGAATTGGAAGATTAACATCTCAAATTTAAGACACAGGATTCACTACAACCATATCTTTTTCTTCCTTTATCTATGTGCTACTCGTATGAGGTGTTGTTTTCGCATGTTTCTCAGATAAAAAAAGATGGGAGGTGAAAGTTGAGAGTACCTAGCCAGTGTGGTCTTAAATTTCATCGAGACATTTGACTCTCAAACAATGAGATAGGTTACAGGTGTATGTCATTTTGCTTAATGCCAAGATTAATGTACTCAAGAAAGCTCTCCAAACGAGTAAATGAATTTTGTTCGATATGTGACAAGTATGGTATGTGTCTTATGACTTTATAGAACATGATTGTGTACAATCTAGAAGACATCGTTTTCTTTCTCTCTCTCTCTCTCTTTTAAATGAAGCATGATGCACCACCAAAGCATAATGGACAGAATGTTGTAAGCAAATATTTTGTCTAAAGGAAACTAAATCACCATCAAGATCATTACCTGCATGTGCTTGAAGAGAATGTTGACCCTAAGAGTCTCATCTTTCTCACGCTTCAGAGCAACACCGGAAGGGACAAAGATGCGGCGGTAATTCTCAACTGTTGTACTGTTCTTCTTCAGCTTCCTGGCCAATGCAGTTAAGAAATCTGCCATGAAAACCCAACCTAATGAAGGACCATTACCAATAGTCACACGATTAGGCTGCACTACAATTGTTTTCTCTTTTTTAATCAGTAATGAGTACCCAACTGAGTAGTAATCATTGAAGATAGGCCCAACAAAAACATAGCTAGGCATCAGAAGATTCCACCATCTCCCCCACAAAACTGGTGCTAACAGCACCCCAGTATGTCCCAATGAAGTGAGGATGGTGCTCTGGAACTAGGCCCATAGCTGACGGCATGATAGCTATTGGATACCCACTAGCTTTGGCAAACTCCTCAAAGGCCTCTTGTGCCTTAGCTACCCTTAGCTTGGGGCCTCCCACAATGACAGGTTTCACAGCCTTGTTCAGAAACTCAGCTGCTGCTTCCACTACCGCTTCTAATCCTAATTGATTGCTGACCCTGCAGTAAAAGTGAAGGTTGGTGCTTTCTAAATACATAGAAGATGCATGAAATTGAAGCTGACTGAGCAAAAACAAAATATGACATAACTGAAGATGAACAAGTATCCTGAATACGAGAATCATTAAATTTATAGGCACCGTATTGAAATTGTTCCGAGGTAATGAAAAAAGGCAATGGGACATGAATTGCACTTATTGATTTTATGCAATTGTAAATAATTCACAAGCAGTATACGCTCAAGTGAAAAACCATAACATGGTGTTCTCTAAAATTTACATTTAAGTTATGCACATGATCTGGAACAACTGGACATGATATTGATAAAATCACTGGTATAAGCTTCAAAAAATACACCTTAATTATGAAGCAAAAGTAGCATATTTACCAGATGATGCTAACAGAAGATGTAAAAAGTCGTTTTGGCCTGGATGAAGCAAAAGTCACCGCTCTTGAACACACCCGACCCGACAAACACTCCATCGCACCCCAATTGCATCATCAGCGCCGCGTCCGCTGGGGTCGCCACCCCACCTGCCGTGAAGTGCACCACCGACAACCTCCCCAGCTGCTTTGTCTGCATCACCAAATCATAGGGAGCTGCGATTTTCTTGGCGAACGTGAAAACCTCATCGTCGTCCATGTTCCTCAACACCCTAATATCCCCCATTACAGACCGAACATGGCGAACGGCTTCGATTATGTTCCCGGTTCCGGCCTCGCCTTTGGTTCGAATCATCGCCGCACCCTCACGGATTCGTCGGAGTGCTTCCCCGAGGTTTCGGCAGCCACAAACGAACGAAATCCAAAAATTGTGCTTGTTGATGTGATTCTCATCGTCGACAAGGGTAAGAACTTCACTTTTCATCGACAAAATCAATGCCAATTGCTTCAAGGATTTGGGCCTCCACCAAATGGCCGATACGGGCCTTGGCCATCACCGGAAATGTGACGGCCTATTTAATTGTGAAAAAATCCTGTTTTTTTGATTTTTTCTTATGGTTTAGTACTGAACTAATTAAAAATAAAATTAAATAATTCAAAAGTCTTTTTTAATTAAAGGCCTCCTAAATTTTATTTAACTGAATATTAAATACAATATCAAAAAATAAAGTTACTTTAAATTAATCTCCAAAAGACTATTTTGGATTAATATTATATACTTAAAATAAAATTTAAAGTCTTTTGGATTATTTAATTTAATTTTTATTTTTATTTAACTTTAACTTTATTTAATTATGATCATAAAAATAAACTTTTTATGGAAAAATTTTAAAGTTTAACATAGTGTAAAGTTATTTACTTTATAGTTTATTAAAATAAATAGTATATATTGTAAGTTACTTAAAAAGTGTTATTAAAATTTAATTTACTATTGTAAAAAATTTAAGGTATTTATATTCACCACAATTAATTCAAAAAGAATTATTTAGAACAAGATAGCGACCAATTTTATCCCTCGCAAAAAATTTCTGAATAATGATATATAGTGAGTAATAATTCATTCACTAAATAGATTTTTTCCTCGCAAATTTTCATCATAAATTAGCTCCAAAAATCTTTATATCGCCCTAATTTTGTGAGAAAAAAAATATAAATTGTGAAGGATGTTTCTTTCGCTAATAACTATGTTGTCACTATACTTTTTTCCTTCACTGTTTCTTCGCTAAACAACTCCTCATGTGAAAGAATAAATTCCTTCACAAAATTTCCTTCGTTAGAGGCCATTTTTGGTGTAGTGTCCCACCAGTAATCTGCCTTTCCTCGCAACATGAAGGTCGCAAATAGAACTTTTTTCTGCCCAGAACATCCCAAGACATCAAATATCTTGATGATCTGTTTTATCCACGTCTCCGCCTTAAGTGGTTCTGGCTTTCCCAAAAACTCCGGTGGTCCCAGCTCCTTGAACTGTTTAGCAGTGACCATCCGAGAGTTGTCAGTGTTTCCACCAGTATTTTGCACAAGAGTTTTTCTCGCCTGTTGTTGCATGAATTACAGAAAGCCTCTAAACATTCCGTCGTTCATCATTTGGTCAGTGTTGTTGTTTACCTAAGGATTGTTGCCTTCCTGATGCACATTATCCTGGTTATTAATCTGTGGTGACTCAACGGTCTCCTGTGCTCCACTGCTTATCTCAACATTTTCAGATGTCATTTCCAAACACTACCACAAAATAAGGGTTAATTGATATGCCACATATTATCCCTATATTCTGACCGACCCATTAAATAATAAATAAACTTAGGTAGGTCATACTAGCGAAGGATTTTCCCGTCTTTCCCCCTAGTTCTAGTCTCACATCTTAGCAGGGGATCATATCTCTAAGCTTTGATACCAACTGTGACGCCACCAAAATAGGTATACATCACCCATTCTGAGTCGCCAAATTCACGGTACAAGATTCATATACAAACTTAATTAATACAATTGTCGTATAAAATACGACAAAACATAGCTGAGTTTTTACACGAATATTATCTCATAGATAATATCCAAACTCAAATTTAATCCTCATTATATTTATTATCACACTAAATAGTGAGGATTACTAAAACAACCATCTCGGACCGTCACTCCATTTCCCGACTACTCCCAGCTACGTTCTCATTTCTCGAAGAGAACAATGAAAGCAAAAGGGTGAACTCAACTAGCCCAGTAAGAATTATTATGACTAAGATAATGCATAATAAATTATCGTTAGCCTTCAACAGTGTTAAACTGATAAAATATAATAAACATCAAGTTTAACTGCAGCGGAACAAGTAATCCATTAGCTACTATCTTCTATGATTTAAAAAGTTTATCATCAATTTTATCGCTGAGACTCAGCTTAATAAATAATCCACCTCACCGAGTCATCCCTGCACTACGGGCCAAGGATATTCATTTATATCACGTCCACGAATTATCCATGCACTACGGGCCAAGGATATTCGTGTAATTATCAATGGTCATGATCATGCCAACAACTGTCCATCAATGCATTACGGGCCAATGAGGACTTTTACCACATCATTTGTAACATTATAGGTCATGATTATACCGAATGATCCCTGATCATAATCATACCGATCAACAGTCCATCTATGCACTACGAGCCAAATATGACTTTCATAATAATATAAGTATGAGGATACTGACAGTGATATAAGAATTCAATTAAATGAAAGCAAATGATAAATTTTTAAAGATTTATAATTTAATTTATTCAGAATTCAAAAATGTCCAAATTATTAACATGATACTGATTTGTGGAGTAAAATTCAAGAATAATATTCTATCAAAAATGATTTGGACCGAAAATAAATCAATTTTTATCATGAATAGTATCCCGAGTGAATAGTACCCTGTGAATAGTACTCCAAATGAAAAGATTAAAATTTATCAAGAATGCTCAGAATAATATTTCCATGAAAAGATACTAGATGAAGCGTAAATTTCAAGGATATTCTACTAATTTCATAAAGTATAAAAGCCAAAACTTAACAAAATGAGTGTAGAATTCAAAATCTGAAACGAAATAATATTACTTACACACTATAGAGTATGGAAGAAAATATTATTTCTTACGAGTATTGAACAAAAATAATATCCCTTACCTTAAAAAGAAGAGTATTCCAACTGGTATAGTAGGGATATTCTTGAAGAAAACTTTCACCATTTTCTACACTCAAAACTTCCTAAAACTTGAAAGAAATACACTCATTATTATAGAAGAAGAATTTTTTGATTCTGGTGTGATTTTCAATTTTAAACTAAGCATCCTATTCATAGGAGAATGAAAGGATACTATTTAGAAAAAAATTTCATGGACAAACAGTAGGAATCACGGGCGCAGAATCCTTCGGCCGAATAATTTTTCCGATTTACTATGCAAATACTATGCATAATAAAATATAATATATTCTATTTTTCATAAAAAAATAAAATTTATAATATATATATATATATATTGTAAGACCCCAACTTATTAATGAATAAAATCAAATTTTCTCTAAATATTATTGTGAATAATAAGGGGTTAATTTGATATAATACTTTGGTTATGGGTGAAATGTGCAAATTTTACAAAATAAGCAAGTGGTTATAAAATATTCATTTTGTCGGGGAATATTCGTTTGGTCGTGGAATATTCTTGCTGTCGGGGAATATTCGTACGACGGCGCAGCCTTGTGTGGGCCCCATAACGGAAAGCGATTGGATGAAGAAAACGACAAGTATAAGTTGTTTATTAATAACGGCGTAGTTGTTACCGTTAACACTGTTGAAATACCGGTGGTTAAAAATACAGTAATAACGCGTGGTTGCACAGTAGCACACGGATTGCACAGTATAGTTGAATTATTGATTCGTACGTAAGAAGGCACTACTCAATAATTGTTACAGTGATTACTGTTCAATATTTTATTTTATTGGTTCAATAATTGCTGCATTGATATTTCATATTATTGTTGTTTCAATAATTGTTACTGCACAGTATTTCCCATTATCAGATCAATAATTCATATTATTTGAATAATATTATTAGATAACATTATTGACAATGTCTAGAAAGTTCTGTCTAAGGAGAGGTTTGGTCATCTAATTGCGCGCCAGTAAGGAGAAATCCTTATTGAAAAGCCCCCTCTTTCCTGGGAACGGCCTGGTTGTCATAAATGTGATTCTGTAATATTATTTGTGAATAATTAATTATTGATTCATATGATAAGGAAATATTTATTTTATGTGGATATAAATGAGGGATATATTTTTTTGGTTAAAAATGAAGGAGTTAATGTTGAGGTTTTTTATCCATATTTTTGTCGGAATGGAGGTATTAAAAATCAGGGTTTTTGAGATATTTTACGGGGGTTATAATTTTTAATCCGACCGTTGGATCGTGGTAATTTTTGGATATGTTATACATATATAAGTTGAGTATATGTCCACAAATTTTGAACCGTTAAAAATGAACGTATGATTTATTACGAATTTTACAAGATGACTGGTTCAGAAATTGTTGAATTTTCGGAGTTTATCATTTTGGTAGAAAATTCTAGAATTGGTGGGCCCCACTTGTGGTTGGTGAAGAAATGTGCTGAATTATATTTCAAATGTGGTGGGTGGGAATAGTAGCAGGTAAAGCCATCAGGTTGCAGGTCAAACCTACCAAAATTTTCCTATAAATAGAGGGCTAAGTTAGAATTGAAAATCACACCAGAAACAAGTTTTCTCTCTTTCTCTCTCTAGATTATTGAGTGTATTTTGTGAGTATTTAGATACTTTGAGAGTTTCTATTCATCAGAGCAAGTTTCTTTCAGCCTTATACCGGTATTCCGACCAGAAGTACTGATATTTTGAGGTAAGGGATATTATTTTCTTCTTAATGATATTATTTTCTTCAATATCATTATGCTGAAATATTGATATGAGATTTTATCAAATTTGGAACTTTTTGTGTCGGGGGTTACTATTCACGTATGCGGCACTATTCACGTATACGACACTATTCACGAATACGGCACTATTCACCGAAAAATAAAATTTTCCCTTTTTGTCCAAGATGTCTATTATGGTTACTATCTTTGATTGTATCCATGTTTTGATCTTTATTTTTGAATTCCGCTTCACAATTGATTATTATGAAGTATTATTGATCTTGGATAAACTGTTATACGAATCCCTACTATTTGTCCTTCTGTCTCATTGGATTCGTTCTCTTTAAGATATTTTTCATCATCCTCAGTCCTAAATGATGATATTACTGAATATCTTTGGCCTGTAGTGCAAAGATGTATAATTACTTGATGAATATCTTTGGCCTGTAGTGCAAAGATGAACATGTGTTGAGATGAACATGACCGACTGATGATACAAATGAATATCTTTGGCCTGTAGTGCAAAGATGAATATTTGGTTAAAGATGATTATTAATTGATGTTACAGGGATAAAATATTGATGATGGACTTTTAAATCTTAGAAGATAGTAGAATTCTTTCTCTACTTGACTCTTCTAATGGTTTGCTGTTTCCGCTGCAGTTGTTGATCTAAAACTTGTTGTCGATTATATTTTATCAGATTTTTCCCTGTTGAAGACTAACGATAATTTGTTGTATATTATCTTAGTCATAATATTCTTTACTGGGCTAGTTGAGCTCACCCTTTTCCTTTTTGTTCCATTTTTCTTCTCAGGAGGTGAGAACATAGCAGGATCTAGTCGGGATATGGAGTGATGGTTCTAGAAAGATGTATTAGCAGTCCTCACTATTTCTGTAAAATAGTGTTTGAATAATTGTAATGAGGATTTATTTGAGTGTGGATATTGTCTAGAAGACAATATTTGTATTTAAACTCACAGTATGTGTTGTCGTATTTTGCACGACAATTGTATTATTGATGTTGTAGTTTGCTTTCTGTACCATGTATTTGGCGACTCAGAATGGGTGTTGTATACCTATTCTGGGGGCGTCACATATATATATATATATATATATATATATATATATATATATATATATATATATATATATATATATAATTCCCTTCATTTTACATAAACCCTTCACACCCCCTATTTTCATTTTTCATCCCACATGTGGGCCCCACCCCACATGTCACTTTCACACACATATTATATATATATATAGACTGAATAATTTTATACTGATTATTTTGAAAAATAGATAAATGGGGGTCCAACTAATAAGCAAAATTTATAACAAATACTTCATAAAAAAACCCCTCAATATTATTAATAACATTTATTCATCATTATTATAACTCGCAATATTAACAACCAGATCGTTCCCAGGAAAGAGGGGCTTTCCGATAAGGATTTCTCCCTATTGGCGCGCAATTAGGTGACCAAACCCCTTTCCTCGACAGAACTTTCTAGATATTGTTAATTATACAAATAATAATATGAATAACTTGTCATCTCAATTATTGATTTAATAATATAAAATATTGATAATAATTGAATCAAATAACGTGAGATACTATGCAGCAATTACGATAGCAATAACTGAGTATAACTGAGTGACTTCTCACGTAAGCATCAATAATCAATACCGTGTGCTACTATGCAACCACGCATGTTACTGTACTTTTATCACCGGGTATTTCAACAGTTAACGGTAAAACTTTCGCCGTTATTTTTATAAAAAGATATTTCTGTCGTTTTCTAACTCCGACAATAATTCCGTTGTGGGGTCCACCAATAATTTTGTCGTCGTGCGAATATTTTCTGTTAAATTGAATATTCTCCGACCAATCGAATATTTTATAACAACTTGCATACTTTGCAAAATTATAAATAATACCCACAACTATAACATTATATCAAATCCACACCATAATATTCAAAAATAATATTTAAAGAAAAAAATTCATCTTTATTCATGAAAGTTGGGGTCTTACATCATTAATACAATACGAAAAACGCTAGTTAAGAGTTTTAACACGAATATTGTCTCGTAGACAATATTCAAACTCAAATGAAATCCTCATTACATTTATTATCACACTATTTTATAAAATAGTGAGAACTACTATAGCCACCATCTCGGACTATCACTCCGTTCTCCAACTAGTCCCAGTTATATTCTTATTTCTTGAAGAGAACAATGAAAGCAAAAGGTGAGCTCAACTAGCCCAGTAAAGAATATTATGACTAAGATAATGCAGAATAAATTATCGCTAGCCTTTAACAGTGTAAAACTAATAGAATATCATAGACAACAAGTCTAACTACAGCGGAACAAGCAATCCATTACAAGAGTCAAGTAGAGCATAATATCTACTATCTTCTATGATTTAAAAGTGCATCATCAATATTTTATCGCTGTAACACAGCTCAATAAATAATTCACATCATCGAATTATATATGCACTACGGGCCAATGATATTCGTTAGTATCACATCCATGAATTATCCATGCACTACGGGCCAAGGATATTCATTATTATCACATCCACGAATTATTCATGCACTACGGGCCAATGATATTCGTTAGTATCACCAGTGGTCATGATCATGCCAACAACTGTCCATTAATGCACTACGGGCCAATGAGGACTTTTACCACATCATTTGTAACATTACAGGTCATGATTATACCGATACATAATTTCTGGTCATAATTATACCAATCAATAGTTCATCTACGCACTACGGGTCAAAGATGACGTTCATCACAATTTAAGCATGAGGATGATGACAATGATATAAACATCAATTAAACAAAATCAATGATAAATATTAAAGATTTTAAATTTATCTAGAGTTTAAAAATATCCAAATTGTCAACATGATAACTGCTTTGTAGAGTAAAATTCAAAAATAATATTCATGTATCAAAAATAATTTGGCCAGAAAAGAAATAGTACCCGGATGAATAGTACCCGAGTGAATAGTACTTCGTGAATAGTATCCCGTGAATAGTACTTCATGAATAGTACCCCGGCATGAAAAGATCAAAATTTAACAAGAATATTCAGAAAAATATTCTTGTGAAACGATACTAGATGAAGAGCAAATTTCAAGGATATTCTACTAATTTCAAGGAGTATAGAATCAATACTTATCAACATGAGTGTAAAATTAGGAATACGAAACGAAATAATATTACTTACATACTACATAGTATGAAAGAAAATATTATTTCATACGAATATTGAACAAAAATAATATATCTTACAACTGTTGAACAAAAATAATATTGCTTACGAATATTGAACGAAGATAATATTCCTTACGAATATTGAACAAAAATAATATTCCTTACGAATATTGAACGAAAATAAAATTCCTTACGAATACGAAAAATAATATCGTAAGCGAATATGAAATAAATAATACCCCTTACCTTAAAAGGAGAGTATTTTTGACTGGTATGGCGGGGATATTCTTGAAGAAAACTTATACTGTTTTCTACACTCAAAGATTCCTTAAACTCAAAAGAAATACGCTCAATATTATTGAAGAAGAATTCTCTGATTTTGGTGTGATTTTTATTTCTAAACTAAGCATCCTATTTATAGGAGAATGACATGATATTATTTGAATTTTAGAAAATCACGGACCAACAGTGAAACCATCACGGGCGAATTCACGGGCGTTCGATTGAAACTTTTTAAAAAAATTTGATTTTACTATGCTGCACTATGTAACACTACGCAATACTATGCAAACACTATACAATACTATGCAAACAAAAAAATATAATATATTCTATTTTATATAAAAAACAAAACTTATAATATATATATATATATATATATATATATATATATATACTGAGATAACTTTCTACCGATGATTTTGAGAAATGAGTAAGTGGGAGTCCATGTAATAAGTCAAATTTATAACAAATACTTCATAAAAACCCTCTATTTATCTCTATTCACTTGGCTTCACTAAACACATTTTTAATAACATTTCTTCATCATTAATATTATAACTCGCAATATTAACAATCAGATCATTCCCAGGAAAGAGGGGACTTTCTGATAAGGACTTCTCCTTATTGGCGCGCAATTAGGTGACCAAACCCCTTTTTCTCGACAGAACTTTCTAGACATCGTCAATAATACAAATAATAATATGAATAACTTTGTCATCTCAATTATTAATTTAATAATATAAAATATTGTGCAGATGATACTGTGACAATAATTGAATCAATAGTGTAAGATACTATGCAACAATTACTATAGCAATAATTGAGTAAAACTGAGTGACTTCTCACGTAAACATCAATAATCAAAGATACTGTGCAATACCATGTGCTACTATGCGCGTATTACTGTACTTCTATCATCGGGTATTTCAATAGTTTAACGGTAAAACTTTTGCCGTTATTTTTATAAAAAGTTATTTATGTCGTTTTCTAACTCCGACAGTAATTCTGTTGTGGGGTCCACCAATGATTGTGCCGTCGTACGAATATTCCCTGATAAAACGAATATTTTCCGACCAAACGAATATTTTATGACAACTTGCTTACTTTGTAAAATTTTTAAATATTACCCAAAACTATAACATTATATCAAATCCACAGCTTATTATTCAAAAAGATATTTCGAGAAAATTAAATCTTTATTTATAAAAGTTGGGGTCTTACAGTGGTCATGTGTTAGGCACATGACCTCGGGAAAATTTCAAATTTACCCTTAGTCATCAAAGTAATGCCCAGATCGTCCTGCCCTTCTAGCCACCAATCTAATACCTCAATGAATTTTCAAAATGAGTCGCCTCCACAAGTCTTCTGTCTCGGGACACGTGGAGGCTTCTCTCAGATCTCGCACATTTATTTCTGACTTTTTTATTTGTTATTCAATTCTTTAGGTCGTATGTGAACCCTAATTTATATTTGGGCTCACATTTGCCCCTTGTACGTGAGTCACACCTTTGGAGTGGTGATCGTGCAAATTATTTCGAGTCTTGGAGTCCTATTTCAAATTTTTGAACAATCCCCTTAGTTTGATCTTGCAAGTCTCGAAAACGAAAAATCTTAGGAAATGTAACTCCCAGGGGAGCTCTCCCAAAGATATCTTGGACATCTTTTATCAAATCTTTCCAAACCATGCAAAATCATTGTTTCCTTAATATATATATATATATATATATATATATATATATATATATATATATATATATATATATATATATATATTACCAAGTAAATAAAATCTTATTTTATTTTGGAAAATAAAATAAAATTTTTCTTTATATAAAATCAAATCATTCATATTTTGGAATCAAATCATTTCTATTTATATATTTATAAAATAAAATTAAGAAGGAATTTGAAAAATATTTTCTGAAAGTTGAAAAATATTTTCTGAATAGGAATAATTTAATTTTGTAAAAATAATAATAATTTTTTTAGGCTTAAATATAAATTACTACTTTAAACTATAGACCATATTCCACTTCGGTTATTCACCTTTTAATTTTGTCAATTAGATGATTGAACTATTAATTTTTTTCACTTCCATTTAATTGGGTCTGCCATGTCAGAAATTGCTGACGTGGCTTGAATACATGGCATGTTAGTGCTTATGTGTTAAAATTGAGTCATTTTTCAAATTTTCTTTTATCATTATATACACGTTATAAGGGCAAAATAGTAATATAATAGACTAATTTTTACAATTAAGTAAATTAATAATAAAACAAAATAATAAACCAAATATAACTAAACCCATCCTCTCTCTCTCTTCAGATTTTGATTTTTACCGAATACCCAAAATCAAAATGATAAGTCAGGGCTTTGAAGAGGAAGAATCCCATCTTTCACAGCCCCTGAACAAATGGAATTCAATGGCCAAAATCAATCTCCTCACCACCAATATCTCTCCTCATCGTTGTCATTCACTGAAATCTTCCGTAAACCCCTTCATATGCTGATGCCATCTTCCGATCCTTCGACTGTGAAGATCACGGTACAGAAATTAACGACCACAATCTCTCCCTTCAAAGATTTATGGGACAAACAGAGAGATGGAGATTTAAGAAAAGGTTTTAATTTGAGATTTGAGATTTGAGATTTTAGAGTTTTCCTCATTTTTTTCTTCTTCTTTTTTGATTTGAGATTTGATATTTAAGGTTTTTCTAAATTTTTTTGCTCCTTTTTTGGTTGTGGGCGATTATGAATTTTAGGAAAGTATAAACAGAGAGATGGAGATTTGAGAAGAGGTTTTAATTTGAGATTTTAGGGTTTCCTCATATTTTTCTTCTTCTTTTTTGATTTGAGATTTGATATGTAAGGTTTTTCTAAATTCTTTTGCTCCTTTTTTGGCTGTTGGTGATTATGAATTTTAGGAAAGCATAAACAGAGATGGAAATTTGAGAAGAAGTTTTAATTTGAGATTTGAGATTTAAGATTTTAGGGTTTTCTCATTTTTTTTTTCTTCTTTTTTGATTTGAAATTTGATATTTAAGGTTTTTCTAAATTTTTTTGCTCCTTTTTTGGCTGTCGGCGATTATGAATTTTAGGAAAGCATGGTTGGATGTCGTCAATAATTATGGATTTTGACAAAAATTTCTGGCAACCATGATGGGTTCATAAGGAAGAAAGGAGAAGAGATAGGCGTGAATAAGAAGAAGAGAGAATCCAGTTAAATTAATAAATGATTTGTCAAATTTACCCTTATTTAAATAATTTAAATTAACAAATAATGGAAATATTATTTTTTAAATACACATCAGCTGATATTGGCCCCATTTAGGCTATGTCAGTAATTTTTGACGTTGCAGATTCAATTGAATGTAAGTGAAAAAAATTAATAGTTCAGTCATCTAATTGACAAAATTAAAAGGTGAATCATTGAAGTGGAATATGGCGATAATGATTTATATTTAAACCTTTTTTTAAACGCAAGATCTTTATCTCTTAATTGGTAATACCGCGTATTATTATTATTATTATTATTATTATTATTATTTTACAATCTAAGAACCAAAAGGAATCCTGGTAGCAATCGGAAAATTAAAAGCATATTCTGATGGGAGGCCTTTTGATACCCCGTGTTCGTGATTTGAGGAGCATTTGTTCCATTTATATGGAAAGTTTTTTCCAATGACTATGGGATTCTAATTAATGAGATACAAACTCTGAAGCTTGGTCCCTACATGATTCAATAAAAAAAATTTCTTGTAAAACTAGAAGTTAATTTAGTTTTGGAAAGGGAGCAATTACCGGTTGGAGAAGGTTGAAAACTTGAATGGTTTCTGCAAGCTCTTTACTGCTGAGAATAATTTTCTTTCTTCCGCCTTCGAGTTCTCCTTCTTCAATTTCTTTTATTTTTTATTCCAAGCTTCGGACTCAAATCCACTTTTAGAAACGACAAATAAGCTGCAGGCTTTTAGTGACAGGTATTTTATTCATTGTGATTTCTATTTTGATTCATATGATTCTATTTCAGCATGAAGTCATTTGTTAAGTGCTTTTATCAAAAAGGTGCTTTCTGATTGAATTTGGAAATTGAAAGGACTTGTGACTTTGTAAATAATTCTCGTTTTATATCATTATGTATACATGATGCTTTAATTTTTCTTTTACTCCTTCTCATGATTATACAAGATACTTCAATTAATTTTCAACCCACTAACTATATATCCACAACAGGACTGAGGAAGCTTGCTTCGGAAAGAAAGGACGAAGGATAAAAGTTTTTGTTTTGTTTTTTTTTGATTTTTTTTGATTTTTTTTAATTGAAGCATTACTAAATTTCTTTTATTTCTGAAGAGGTCAAATACATAATTTATCTCATTATGACTTTTCAATCCTTTACTTGTTGATGTAAAGTATGCATATTTTTTTTCTTTTTTAATTCCATGTTTTTCTAATATTTTTCTTACTTGTTCTAGGATCTGTTATATTTAGTTTGCTTGTTCAAAATGATTGTCGATATTCTTTCGGTGGTAATCATGAATCTTTAATACTAGAGAACAACCATCAGATACTTATTTGATAAAAAAAAAGCAATTAGGTACCTCTAGTCGTGTTGGTTTTTCGTTTGGTTAATTCTTCGTGATTGCTTCATCGACTTCTCTTTTTAGGTAATTATAGTATTTCTTTTCATGGCCATTTCACCTTAACAGGATCTTGGCTCGGATATTTTCAAAGAAAAAAAAAAACATAGCAACGAGGAAGCATTCATTCCGGGCCATTTCACCTTAAAAAGGATCTTGGCTCGGATATTCTCAAAGAAAAATCAACATCGCAAGGAGAAAACATCTATTCCGGGCCATTTCACCTTAACAAGGATCTTGCTCGAATATTCTCAAATAAAAAGCAACACCACAAGGAGGAAGCATCTATTCTGGACCATTTCACCCTAACAAGGATCTTGGCTCGGATATTCCGACGAAATAGCATTTATTCCAATCAGTTGATTCAACGAGCAAGGAGAAGTTAAACGTAAGAGGGGAGAGCTCCTTAGGTGGCTAAAACCTATGGGCCAACCCAGGGGGACCAACCTAGTGGCCTCTTCCTTCACATTTTTCCGTTCTTCGTCCACCCTATTTTTATTTGAATGTCTCCAAATGCTTGTGCTCTTTTTTTTTTTGCTTCTTCTTTCATGTGTTTTTAAGCTTAAATCTCAAACTTTCTTCTTTGCTATGATAAGCACTCAAGTTCAAATGTTTTCCTTGCCATCCTTTCCTTGGTCTTTAGAGCCCTTATGCTAAATTCTTTTTGTTTACAGGCCCTCGATCTCCATTGAACATTCTGTAGACCCGAAAACCTCCAAGGAGCCCCGTTCCTCAGTGATTGGGGAAGGGCTCCCCTCTTTTGGTCTCTCCGATGTCTTTTGGGAGCAAGTTCAGGCTTGTGGCCGTCCAGTTTTTTTTGGGCCAGAAAAGGAAGACTTGTTTCTATATGCAGCGACTTGCGAATGTTGGGATGACTTTTCTCATTACGATTGCATTCCCCACATATGCATAGAGGAACATGAGTACCCTTTCAATCCCCTTCGCTTCTTGTCCGATTCATCTGGCCGCCTTTAGGGATGGCAGCATTGGACCGATGAGGTTCTCGCAAATTCTGATTATGTGGATACACTAAAGAAATGGCTGATATTCTTCTTGCATCTGGCTATGCAGGAATATTCGTATTTAACAGGACCATGGTGCTCCTCTACATGCACATTTGTCACTGCCTGGGGGGAATGCACCTCTACTCTAGAGGATGTCTATGTCATCTACTAGTAAGCATTTGCCCCTTGCGCGTGAGTCATGCCTTTAGTAAGATGATCACGCACACTACAAGAAATCACACAAAAAATGGCGCTAAAATTTGTCACATAAAATTCATTTTTCGTCACTAAAACATTTGGTGACGAGTGTTAATTGTCACAGAGACCGTCACCGTATGAGCGTGGTATTAGGTTTATTTGACAATATTTGATGTCGTCACTACATGTTTTAACTTATGGTGACGATCTACATCATTGTCACTATAATTAATTACTTTTAGTGACGTTAATAGCGTCACTATTTGAATGAAACTTTCGTCACTCTATATTATGTTTCGTCATCAAAACTTAGTGCATTAAATGACGAAAATCTTTTTTCGTCATTAAATGATATTATTTTAGTGACGAAAATATGTTACTCTATTTAAATCATCTAATTTTAATGACGACAATATTGTCATATTTATGATTATTCTTTCGTCATGTTATTGTGTTTATCGTCACCAAAAATAAGAAAATAAATGACGACAGAACAATTCGTCACCTAATAGTATATTTAACATGACAATTATGTCGTTGTCATTTCATATTTTAAATAATATTACAAAATAATATGTCACCAAAGAGTTACTTTCTGGGACACATTTTTCAATGTCACTAATTGAATACTTATGGTGACGATACATCTCGTCACAAAAAGAGTTATTAATAGTGACAAAATTATTTATTGTGACTAAATGAAAAACTAAATATAAAATTATAGATCTAGAAATAAGAAAAAAGATTACACCAATAATATTTAACCAAAATGATTGTAATGATAAAAAACACCAATAATAGAATAACTAAATTTCCATTTTCCATCATATTTAACCAAAATAGAAAAATTAAAATCCAAAGTATCATCCATTCTACTTAACATCAATAATATATCAGTATAACATTCTAAACAAAATATCCAACTTTTTAAATATGACCATAACGATAGTTCAGAAGTTTTGAACGTCGACAAGCTGATTAACCATTGTTTTCAGCTCTTTCTGTCCTTTAGCTAGTGCTGCCTTAATCAACACTAGGAGTTCTGGATTGTTTGCCAACATGTTCTGAATTCCTGAGTTGTACAATTCTGTCTCCTGTACTTGTCTTCATAATTGTTCCTACAACCAAAAAACATGAAATACTGATAATCGAATTGCGAAATTTTTTTTAAGCACATTATGTCATTTTATACCAAATGTTTTTAAAAACAAAAGTGTACAATGATAAAAGAAAGACCGGTGACGTCACTTGGATACAAGTTTGTTTAGAAAAATTTTTGCCTCCATATAAAAATGTGACGTCATTGCATACTTTGTCACTAAATATAAGAATTTTTAACGAACCAGTGTTGTCACTTATCCACTCATCTAATTAGTGAAGCACTATTATCTCGTCATATAAAATTAGTATTTGTGACAATAAAAATTATCATAATTTATAAATTTTTTGTCTTTACAAAATTTGCCTCCAAAATTTCTTAATTTTTTTTGCCTCCAAATAAAATTGTGACGATATTACTTACTTTGTCACTAAATATAAGAATTTATGAGTAACCATTTTTGTCACTTATCCATTCATCTAATTAGTGACAAACTATTATCTCGTCATATAAAATTGGTATTTATGACAATACAAATTGTCATAAATTATTATTTTTTCGTCTTTAAAAAATTTCCCTCCAAAATTTTTCAGAAAATTTTTACCTCCAAATTAATAAAATTGTGACGATATTACGTACTTTGTCACTAATATAAGAATTTATGACAAACCATTTTTGTCACTTATCCACTAATCTAATAAGTGACAAATTATTATCTCGTCATATAAAATTGGTATTTATGATAATACAAATTGTCATAAATTATTATTTTTTGGTCTTTAAAAAATTTTCCTCCAAATTTTTTTCAGAAAATTTTTGCCTCCAAATAAAATTGTGATGAATTTGTATTTGGCGTCACTAAATGTGAACATTAATGACAAAATCACATTGTTACTAAATTTTACAAATAATTAATGACAAACTATTATTTTGTCATCGAAATTTTTTTTTGGTGACAATAAATACTGCCATCAATTATTACAAAATGTCACTAAAAGGTTTCCCTCCAAAATTTTGGTACGAAATTCTACCTCCAAAATAACTTGTGACGAAATTTTCTTAATCGTCATCAAATGTGTAAATTAGTGACGATATAAATGATTAATAGTAACAAAATTAAAGGTCGTCACAAAAACAAAAGTTTTAGTGACGATTATGAATTTCGTAATTATTAATTAACAAATTGTGACAATTTTTTGTGCGTGGTAAAAAATTTGTCATAAAATGTGTGATTTCTTGTAGTGGCAAAATATTTTAAGTGTTGAAGTCGTGATTCTAATTTTTGAACACTTTGCGGGGCTTGGTGTTTTGCAAGCCTTCAAAACAAAAAGTCATAGAAGAGGGAACCTCTAGGGGAGAAAACCTATTAGGAGGGCGAGCCACAAAGGAGTTCTCCTAGGATATCTTGGAAAATCTTCGATTTAATCCTTCTTACACTCTCTTGAAATTTCTCTTTTCTTTAGAATCAAGAAGTCATCGAGAAGACCAATGCTGATGAAGAGGATGATGATGTTCCCATTGGGCTCTTTGTGAGTACCGCAAATGGGGCAGCGGCGGCGGCTTCCATTACTTGTGAGATGTCCCGGCATATCAATATTTGTATCGAGTTTTCTTCACCACGTGATGATTGTGTCAGTCTTGATGCTAAGGATTCTTTGTCTGATATATGTAAGCTCGGATGGCCTATTGTTGGGAAATTGAGTCAGCTGCCCAAGACCTTGACGGCCTGATAGCCTCCAATACGAAGGCTCAGGGTACCACCATTGTCGACTTGGAGGCTTTAGCTATTCCCCTCTCTTCAGTTCGACAGGTCATGACCTTTAGATCATGAACTTTCGTAGTTTTTTCCATTTCCTGTATCAAAAAATTCATGTACATCTATTTCATTCATCAAATTGTAGTTTCTTTTATCCTTATTGATTGCCTTTAATTTAAACGTTTCCTTAAAACTCAATATTTAACATTGGATCTTTAGTTGTCCAAATTAATACTCCAAGACAACAATAGGCATCATAAATTTTGTAAAAGAGAAAACATGTGTTTTTTTTTCTTTTTGATTTCATGCAAACCAACACTTGAATTGAATCTATACTTTTTTTTTTAAAATAAATCAGAAAAAATATTCAAGTATAAGTGAAAGTTTGACAAATTTATTGATAATCAAGTGGCTTTTAACGAAAAGCATAACGTTTCAGATAATTAATTTTGCTTTTGTCGGAGAAAGCATAACGTTCGCCACTTTTATAGATAAAGTGTAACTCTTTTTTTCGGGGTTGAGGGCTTATACTCAGGTACCTTAATCACTTTTAAAGTTAAAAATGTAACTTCTGAGGACATATAGTTAGGTGCCTCGTTTACTTTTGAAGTTGAAAGTATAACTTTTCGGGTCTGAGGACTTATAGTCAGATGCCTCGTTCACTTTTGATGATAAAGTGTAACACTCGGGTGCCTCGTCACTTGGGTCGTCTAATTTTTGGCAAGTACGGTCTACGAGGACTTGAAATCTGGTGTCTCGTCACTTGGGTCGTCCAATTTCTTATCAAGTGCGGTCTACGAGGACTTTAAATCGGGTGCCTCATCACTTGGGTCGTCCAATTTCTTGACAAGTGTATTTTACGAGGACTTGACCACCATTTAGAGTGGACCACCACCTTGGGTGGATTTTTTTTTAAATTCATCAATTCTTGTGCCTCCTCCCTTGGTCACCCAATTACTTGGCAAGGGATACACCTGAGGACTTAAACAACCATTTTTGGTGGACCACCATCTTGGGTGGATTATTAATTCATCAATTCTTGTATCAATAGTTCAGAGTTCTTTCGATGGTAGATCTAGTATTTGGTTTGTCCATCATCTTGACTTTCGGGACTGCACCATGAGTGATAGTTTTTCATGTTTCTTTTCCTAGTTCAATCTCTCCGGCCGCCAGCTTCTCATGGTATATCCTCCGCAAACTGTAGCATTTCATAGTGGAATGTCCTACGTACTGGTGGTATACACAGAAGTTCGGTCTTCTTTTTATCTCTTCTATCACAACCAACCGGGGCCTTAGAGGGTTCACCTCTCCGTGCTCGACCCATTGTTCGTATAGTCCCCTAAATGCCTTCTCACTACTTGTGATAGCCTCCGAAACTGGCAGTCTGATATACTTGTCTCCATGCTTTCCTCTACTTTGCTTAAATTTCTCATTCTTCTGCCTCTTTCCCCCTTGTGGTTTGACTAAGAATCCGCCAAAGCCACTGTTAATGTCCTATTGCCCTTCCATGTAACCGTCGCATGGATAGTGGGCAATGTCATGATTCCTCCCAAGTCTTGTGGAAAAGATGAGAGGGTCACAAATGAATCACAATGTAAGACCCCGAATTTTATGAAATAAAAGTATTCAATTTTTCTTATAATTACTATTCAGTAAATGGTTAAATTGATAAATGTTAAAGTTAAGGGTGATATATGATTTTTTTTCAAAATACACAAGTGGTTATAAAATATTCATTGTTGTCGGAGAATATTCGTTTGGTCGTGGAATATTCTTTCTGTCGGAGAATATTCGTACGACGGTGCAGCCATTTGTGGGCCCCATAACAGAATAACTGTCGGATGAAGATAACGACAAAAATTGAGTTTTTATAATTAACGGCGTAGTTGTTACCGTTAACACTGTTGGAATACTCGGTGGTTAAAATACAATAATACGCGTTATTGCACAGTAACACACGGTATTGCACAGTATTTTTTAAATTATTAATTCTTACGTAAAAAGGCACTACTGAATAATTGTCACAGTAATTACTGTTCAATATTTTATTTTATTGATTCAATAATTGCTGCGTTGATATTTTATATTATTGTTGTTTCAATAATTGTCACTGCACAATATTTCCCATTATCAGATCAATAATTCATATTATTTGAATAATATTATTAGATAACATTATTGGCAATGTCTGGAAATTTCTGTCTAAGGAGAGGTTTGGTCGCCTAATTGCGCGCCAGTAAGGAGAAATTCTTATTGGAAAGCCCCCTCTTTCCTGTGAACGGCCTGGTTGTCATAAATGTGATTCTGTAATATTATTTGTGTATAATTAATTATTGATTCATATGATAAGGAAATATTTATTTTATGTGGATATAAATGAGGGATATATTTTTGTGGTTAAAAATGAAGGAGTTAATGTTGAGGTGTTTTATCTGTATTTTTGTCGGAACGGAGATATTGAAAATCAAATTAGGGTTTTTGAGATATTTTGCGAGGGTTATAATTTTTAATCCGACCGTTGGATCGTGGTAATATTTGGATATGTTATACATATATAAGTTGAGTATATGTCCACATATTTTGAACCGTTAAAAATGAACGTATGATTTATTATGAATTTTACGAGATGATTGGTTCAGAAATTGTTGAATTTTTAGAATTTATCATTTTGGTGGAAAATTCTAGAATTAGTGGGCCCCACTCTTGGTTGGTAAAGAAATATGCTGAGATTTTTATTCAAATGTGGTGGGTGGGAATAGTAGCAGGTAAAGCCATCAGGTAGCAGGTCAAGTCTGCTTCGGCGTGCTAACATTTTCCTATAAATAGAGGGCTAAGTTAGAATTAAAAAACACACCAGAATTCATAAGTTTTCTCTTTTTCTCTCTCTATATTATGAAGCATATTTTATGAGTATTTAGATACTTTGAGAGTTGCTATTCAGTGGAAGTTTCCTTCGATTTTACATTCCAGTCAGAAATACTGCACTTTTGAGGTAAGGGATAGTAAGGGTTATTATGTTTTTTTTCAGTTCGTAATTCTTCTGACCTTCAGAAAATTTTGAAAAAATTTAAATGATATTTTGATGAGTTTTATTGATTGTGTCCAAAAATGGTGATTTTTGGATGTATATATTAAGAGTTATGAATTTTACGGGAAAAGATTATTTTAAAAGTAACCGCTTATAACTCCTTGTGGTTAACTCCAAAATTGATAAAATTTTTATTGGAAGTATATCTATATAATATCAGTGTACTCTGTGAATTTCGGAATTTTTGGATAAAAGTACAATTTATGATAAATGTCTAAATATTCGGCGGTTTTGGCCATATGAAAAATAGTAAATGATTTTTAAAAATTCTGAGAAAAATATATGTTCAATATGGGACTATATTCTGCTAAATCCCAGAAAAAAAATATTTTTGGAACTAATTTGATATTTTTCATAAAAATAGACTAGTTATGAGTAAATGAATTAAATATGTTATGTGAAGTAAGAAAATTAGAAAATAGGATTTTATGGCTTGAGAATCCTATATAAGGTATATGCAGATTTTTGATGAGGGTTTTGGTTATTGGTGATGAAATCTTAAGAGTTTGACATTTTATGATGATTAAATGTATTATTTAATAAAGTGTAAACAATTAAAATAAATTGTTTATAAGTTTAAGAAATGTTATTCTTTCAATATCATTATACCAAAATATTGGTATGAATTTTATTATAGAATTTTCACCTTTTTGAGTCAGAGTTACTATTCACGAGTTACTATTCACGACAAAATTGGTTTCTTTTTCTAACCAAATTATAGTTGATTTATGAATATTACTCTTGAGATTAAATCTATATGTTGATTATATTGATTTTATTATCATATATAACATTTTTATAACCCTAATGATGATATTTCTCTTTGACTTGAGTGTAAAGATGGGTAGATTTTTAGTATGATCATGACTATGGGTTCTCTTTGGCCAGTAGTGCAAAGTTGAATTGTTGACTGGTATGATCATGACCATTAAATTTATAATTGAATATCTTTAGCTAAAGTGCAAAGGTGAAATGATCAACATGGTTATAATTATTGTTTATATAAATTCTAAAATGATTATATATTTCTTTGAGATATTAATATATTTGGCCTGTAGTGCAAAGATGACTTGTTGAATATCTTTGGCCTGTAGTGCAAAGATGAATTGTTGATGAATATCTTTGGCCTGTAGTGCAAAGATGAAATGTTGATGAATATCTTTGGTCAGTAATGCAAAGATGAACATGTGTTGAGATGAACATGACCAACTAGTGATACAAATGAATATCTTTGGCCATAGTGCAAAGATGAAGTTATTAGTATGATTATGAACATGAACTGTGATTTGGTGTAACCATGATCTTTGATGTTTCAGGTAAAGACAGGTGTTAAAAATATTCTTCGTCCTGGGTGCGAAGAAAAAATTTAGAATCACAATTATGATTATGAGTTATTCATATGATTGTGGAAAGGAACTGTTGAGTGATGTTACAGGGATAAAATATTATTGGTGGATTTTTAACATGGTGAAGATAATAGACTTTATAGTCTATTTGACTCTTCTAATGGATTGCTTGTTCCGCTGTAACTTTGGTTGAAATTTTTTATCATCTACCATATGTTCTAAATCTCTGATTTATTACTGTAGAAGGCTATTGATAATTTATTTATCTTTAGTCATGATATTCTTTACTGGGCTAGTTGTGCTCACCCTTCTGTTTCACAATTCCTTTCAGGTAATAAGAGTGTAGCTGGGTCGAGCGGGGGTAACAAGAGAATAGAACGGTGGTCATCATTTAGTAGTTATATTTGGTGAAGAAAATAGGGTGAGGCGAACCCAATGTTGGAAGGGTGTTTTGTCACTATCATACAAGATGTCTAATGACATACAACCTCGTGTCATCATAAGACAGGGTTGTGCTCATCCACTTGCTGAGTATCTTTACGAGCACTACCTATATAATCTTGGTATTTGTTTGAAGTATAATTCTCAATTAGAGACAATGGAGATAATGATAAGTCAAGAGAAGACTCACCATTGGGAAGAATATGATAGTAATCTTCTCGTTTTTCTTTGGGGTATATTGGTTCAACCAAGGATAATTCTGTGGCCATATGATATCTATCACAACCTAGAAGCATGGCCTCCCATGTACCAAGGTTTCCTTGAGTACTTCCCAAATATTCTAATTTTTATAACAGTATTTGACTATACCTTTATGTAAGGTGCCACTGTGAGGTGCTGTCCACGGTTCGGACATGTGTCACATTTGGTATATATTTGTATCCAAACTCACAACATATGTGTTGTTGTATTTTGCACGACAATTGTTGTAATAAAGTTGTAGTTATTTTCTGTACCATGTATTTGGCGACTAAGAATAGGTTGGATGGAATGGACCTATTTTGGGGTCGTTACACATAAGCCTTGGTAATGAGGTGGGGCTTGAAGGCGTCTAAAGCACCATTGTTGTATACTGACCAAGTTCTTTTCTTCAATTGCCTCTACACACTTCTGTGCTTGGGCCCTGAACCTGTCCACGTAATCTGACAACTCCCCATTTGGCTTCTACTTGAATCGCATGAGCTCTACAACGGTTACCTGTTTCTGCACATAGAAAAATTTCTTAAAAAATTATAATTTTAGATCATCCCAATCATGGACTGATCCCTTCTCCAAGTTGTAATACCAACTGAAGGCACTATCCGTCAAAGTCTTGTTGAATTCCCTCATCAACAAATTGTGATTGATCATTTCATCATATCCTAATCATGGGGACATCGACTCCACGAACCTGGCAATGTGTTCCCTAGCATTTCCTTTCTCCCCATTGTATTTTGAAAATTACGGGGGATGCTCGATATACCCTGCCGGGTAAGGTTGTCTTCGAATATGTTCCGGGTAAGGTGGAGTAAAGTCTAACTCTAAAGGTCGGGATGTCTGCCAGTGAAGTTATATCAACCTTCGTCACGTATTGGCTCGTGGCATGGACTCTTTATGGTGGTGTGTCGTATTGCTGCATTGGCGGTGTGTATGGTAAAGAAATTGGTTGATGCACACTTGCATCGTGCAAGGCTTGCATTGGTTGTGCTTGTTGTCTCGTTCGTTAGACGTGGCTTGGGATGGTCGGTACCTGCACTTATGAAAATGTAGGAGCGTGGTCGTGATGATGTTTGTCTGAGGTTGGCTTGTTTCCAGTCTGGGTTGTGGCATGTCATCACTATTTTGGGGTTCCAAGTTGATGATTAGAACTGACTAATTCTCCGTTAATGGAGGTATAGTCTGATTCTCTCTGTTATTGTTGTTGTTGTTGTCCTCCTAGGACTGAGCAAAAAACGGGTATAATCGAATTACCGAACCAGACCAAAATTATTTAACCAAAATTTTCTGACAATTCGGTTATTTTTACTATTTCGGTTATATCTGAATTTTTTTACGATTTTCGGTTAGTTTGTACGGGTTGAGTTAAAAATTAAAATAGTCTTGACTCCCTAGTCAGCACTCAGCAGTCAGCCCATTGACCATTCATTACTAATTTACTACTTTACTAAATTCTCGAAGACTCCAACTCTCACTCTCTCAGTCTCAGTCTCAGACTCTCAGATCAGATCAGATCTCTCAAGCCTCACTGCCTCACTCTCAAGTCACGTCTTCTCGAACTCTTAGTCTCAGAGTCTCAGATCTCTCAATCCTCAAGTTTCAAATCTCGAACTCTCGGCGCCAACGACCATTCATCTCGAACTTCGAACTCTCAGATCTCGGCGCCGGGTGCAGCTTTCCATTTGTTTAGGTAATTTTGTTATTTACCTTTATTAAATTCTCGAAGACCAATTGCTTTTAGTATAACCGAACTTTTTGGGAAAGATATAGCTTGTTAAGTTTGTTGCAAGAGGACATCATAGTGTTTCTTTCATATTTTAAGTAGAATTTCTAACCGATTAAATAATTTCCTTTATTTTTTAAAGACAAATTTCTGTAGTTAATATTCGTTTTTCTATTATATAACGTGATTTAAGCTAGGCCTAATGCCCTTGTGGTGTTTGAAAATTTGTCTCAGTGAGGTTGAAATGTAAAACTGAGATTAGGATTGTTGGATTGCAATGAAAAGGGTTCTTTTGAAATTTTAAAATACTTTTTAACACTAATGTTACTATTTCTTGAATTATGTAAAATACCAGTGGGGACATCTTTGATTGATTGTTAATGTAGCAATGGCTTCTTTTATGTTCATATTTCTTGAAAAGAAGGAATCTGATGGGAGAATCTAAGCAACTCAGTTTGAGGTATAGTGATTGTTCTTTCATTTGAGCCTTGAAAACAGCCTTGAAACCATCCACTAGCTGCAGAGCCAAAACAGCTATCCCAGAGGCATTTTCCCCAAGAACCTCCACCATGTCATAATCGCAGTTCTCCAAGTCAGAACATGTCATTCCAGCATTCCAATTCTTATATAATGCCCAAACCTCACCTTTCCTAGGAAAGATGTCATACTCCTCTTTCTTATCTGTACTTTCTGCTCTTACCTGATGAGAAAAGGAAAGGGTGCTAGTATATTGCATCTGTTTTACCTTTCTAATCCTAAATCTCCCACAACGAATGGGCATCTTTCTGTCGATCCATTGAATCATGTCCATTGGTGTTGAACCAGCACCAAGCCATGAAATGTGCAATTTAAACTCCGGGAGGGGATCAATTTTCTGGATCTTAACATAGTATTTTGGCAAGCCATCCTCATTACACAATTACTAATACTCAATTACTATTTTCTAGGACTGTACAAAGGAGTAGGGTGGAATATTAGTAGCATGATCTATGTGCCAATGAATACACTAACTGGGACTGTACATAAGATGTTTTTGGGTTATGGTGATGATAACCTGGTCCTGGGGTCAGAAAGTTTTATTGAGGTCAAAATTATTGTTGAATATTAAATGGAATTGCAACTGATGTAATTCTTTCTTTTTATTCATTGTAGTTTGGCAAATAATAATGCAAAAACTGTTGAGGCTGAGAAATATTGAGACTTGTTGATTGCTACTGCTGTTTAGATTTGTTGATTGCTATTTGCTGCTGCTGACCTGCTGTTAATTTTTTGTAATATATGTTTGGCAAATATATGTTTTGTAAACACTGATGTTAATATCACCGTGTACTGTTAATGTTAAGTTAGGCAGAGTTGTAAACTATTAAATTCGATTATTAACCAAATAACCGAATAATTAATTCGGTTATTCGGTTATTATGTATTTCGGTTAGTTGCTCGGATATTCAAAACAGTGCAATTTTGATTTTCGGTTATAACCGAATAGCTTATTCGATTCGGTTGTAACCGAATGCTCAGTCCTATGTCCTCCACTCCTACTCGTTCCTCATGTGACTTGCTTAGAAACATGGCCTTGAAAGTGGGGATTTGCATCAAATGTTGGCGAAAATTCCCCATTTCTTCTTCCTTCATCTGCATCTCCAGCATCATAGCCATCATCATCCCTTGTCCTTCTTGTGCTTCCTTCAACGCCTTGAGCATCTCCAACTACACAACATTTGCCTGCTCTCCACTTTTTTCCTCACCTTGCCTTCCCGCGCCTGTCTGCCTGACATTCGTTGGTTGTTGATCAGCCATGTATGGTGATGTTGAATTTCCTTCCGAGGCGTCTTTAAGAATGGGTTGATCGAGATCTAAATTCACGCCTTGGAAAGCTTAATTTGTTTCCCTTGGAACTGGATCCGATAAGGTAATGTTATTTGTTAGTGAAGCTCTTCCTGTAGTTCTCTCACTTCAAGTTGTGGGCATACCCTTCATGAATTCTACACCTCCCCAGCAGAGTCGCCAAAGAAATATGGGTAAGGAAATCGTACCTTGCTAGGGTTAGGGTTTTGTATTGGCTAAAGAGGAGAGAAATCCACGAAAGGTACGAAATTGATTGATGAATTAAAGAAGGGAGAAGAACAGGTGATCGATTACTCCAACGACATGTGGCAGAACTGTAAGACCCCAATTTTCATAAATAAAGATTAATTTTTCTCGACATATATTTTTGAATATTATGGTATGGCACTATAAGAAAAAGCCCTATCCAATCGCTGATAATAGTACTAGCGATCGCTATCAGCGACTGCGAAGGATTCTAGTCGCTAGTATATATCAGCGACCGCCTGCGGCCGCTGATTGGTCGCTGAGAAGAATTTCCCTCCCAAAATTTGGTGCGAACCTTTGGCGCGGCGACCAATCTATATCAGCGACCGCTAGCGGTCGCTGATATGTCCACATCATTAAAAATTAGTGACCGGATGCGGTCGTTGATGGCGATCGCTGATTCTCATAACCTTAATCAGATTCAGGCATTTGCTCGAATCAGTACAGAAGAAAAAAAAAGGGAGAAAGACGTGGGAGAAGAGGGAGTAGGGGGAGAAGAGAAGAGGGTTCACCACCATAATCGCCGGTCGGCCAACGCCTTCACCACCACCGTACCACCGCCTGTAAGCCCTTCACCGCCACCATCTTTATTGAACATCTTTAATTTTTAATATACTGTAATTTATCCTCAAGCTAGTAGTGTGGTATTTGCTATCCAGTTCAGTTAGTATTGTTGAATGGATTCTAGAATAAACTTGTGTCTTTCCAAATTGGGTTAATTAAGTATTTGAAATAGAAAGGAATTATTTAATTTTGGAATACTTTTTGTATGTCTCTACCAGAAAATATTCATAAATCCCTCTTTGTATGCGATTTCAGCCTTCATTTGATTTAAGTGCATATATATGTATTTTATGGATTTCAGCCTTCATTTGTATTATTGATTATTAATTGTACACACAATTAGTGCGCAAATTAGGAGATGATCATACTAAATCTAACGACTATGGTTAAAGAGAACGAACAAATGTAAAAAAGAGCTGAGATAACAAATGGATGCACGGTGAAGAAGGTAATATATATGTTGATTATAAATATATATATAGGACTATATGAGCACTATATATATAATGCCTCAATAACTTTGGTCAATAAAGTAACTAAATTCTTGGCCTTTAGTTAGGTTTTTTTGTTTGTTCTCTTTTCTTTGTGAACGTGGGATATGGGATGTCATGAAATTAGTGTAGATTTGATATAATGTTATAGTTGTGGGTAATATTTATAAATTTTACAAAGTATGCAAGTTGTAATAAAATATTTGATTGGTCGGGGAATATTCGTTTTAACAGAAAATATTCGTATGACGACACAATCATTGGTGGACCCCACAACAGAATTATTGTCGGAGTTAGAAAATGACAGAAATATCTTTTTATGAAAATAACGACGAAAGTTTTACCGTTAACTGTTAAAATACCCGGTGATAAAAGTACAATAATACGCGTGGTTGCATAGTAGCACACAGTATTGATTATTGATGCTTACGGGAGAAGACACTCAGTTATACTCAATTATTATTACAGTAATTGTTGCATAGTATCTCACATTATTTGATTCAATTATTGTCAATATTTTATATATTATTAAATCAATAATTGAGATGACAAGTTATTCATATTATTATTTGCATAATTAACAATGTCTAAAAAATTCTGTCGAGGAAAGAAGTTTGGTCACTTAATAGCGCCAATAGGGAGAAATCCTTATCGGAAAGCCCCCTCTTTCCTGGGAACGATCTCCTTCTTAATATTGTGAGTTATAATAATGATAAATAAATGTTGTTAAAAATATTGAGGAGATTTTTATGAAGTATTTGTTGTAAATTTTGGCGTATTATTTGGACCCCCCACTTACCCATTTTTCAAAATAGTCGGGAAAAAGTTATATCAATTTTGTTTTATTACTTATATATATATATATATATATATATATATATAGTAAAAGTGTGTATGCAGTGTATGTGAAATGTATGGGTGCAGTAGATGTGGTGTGTGTGTGTAACCTCTGTGTGTGTGTGTGTGAATATATAATATAAGTGTTATATATATAATATGTGTGTGTGAATGTATATATATATATATATATATATATATATATATATATATATATATAATAATAAATTTTATTTTTTTATGAAAAATAGAATATATTATATTTTATTATGCATAATATTTGCAAAATGTCTGCATAGTAAATTCATAGTAACAATTGAAAAATCAGATGAAATTCAGCCGGCGTCTGTGAAACTTTTCCTGTGCACACGTGATTTTCTAAATTTAAATAGTATCCTTCCATTCTCCTATAAATAGGATGCTTAATTAGAATTGAAAATCACACCAGAAGTAGAGAATTCTTTTTCTATAATATTGAGTGTATTTCTTTAGAGTTTTAAGAAGCTTTGAGCGTAGAAAATAGTGAAAATTTTCTTCAAGAATATCCTCTCTATACCAGTTGGAATACTCTCCTTTTTAAGGTAAGGGATATTATTTTTTTTCAATACTCGTAAGGAATAATATTTTCTTCCATACTCTGTAGTATGTAAGTAATATTATTTCGTTTCAGATTCCGAATTCTACACTCCTTTTGTTAAATTTTGACTTCTATACTCCATGAAATTAGTAGAATATCCTTGATATTTGCGCTTCATCTAGTATCTTTTCATGAAAATATTATTCTGAGCATTCTTGATTAGTTTTAACATTTTCATGTCGGAATACTATTCACGGGATACTATTCACTCAGTTACTATTCACCCGGGGTACTATTCATGACAAAAATTAATTTATTTTCGGTCCAAATCATTTTTGATGCAATATTATTCTTGAATTTTATTCTACAAAGCAGTATCATGTTGACAATTTGGACGTTTTTGAATTCTGGATAAATTAAATTATAAATTTTGAAAAATTTATCATTTGCTGACATTTAATTGAATTCTTATATCATTGTCATCATCCTCATGCTTATATTATGATAAAAATCATCTTTGGCCCGTAGTGCATAGATGGACTGTTGATTGGTATGATTATGACCAGGGATTATTCGGTATAATCATGACCGTAATGTTACAAATGATGTGGTAAAAGTCCTCATTGGCCCGTAGTGCATTGATGGACAGTTACTGGCATGATCATGACTATTGGTGAAGACACAAATATCCTTGACCCGTAGTGCATGTATAATTCGTGGTCGTGATACTAATGAATATCCTTAGCCTGTAGTGCAGGGATGATTCGATGATGTGATTTATTTATTAAGCTGAGTCTCATCGATAAAATTGTTGACAAACTTTTTAAATCATAGAAGATAGTAGATATTATGCTCTACTTGACTCTTCTAATGGATTGCTTGTTCCGCTGCAGTTAATTAACTTGATGTTTATTATATTTTACCAGTTTAACACTGTTGAATGCTAACGATAATTTATTCTGCATTATCTTAGTCATAATATTTTTTACTAGGCTAGTTAAGCTCACCCTTTTGCTTTTATTGTTCTCTTCAGGAAATGAGAACGTAGCCGAAACTAGTCGGGGAATGGAGTGACGGTCTGAGATGGTTATTTTAGTAGTCCTCACTATCTAGTGTGATCATAAATGTAACGGGGATTAAATTTGAGTTTGGATACTGTCTAGAAGACAATATTCATGTTAAAACTCTCAGCTATGTTTTGTCGTATTTTACACGACAATTGTATAATTAAGTTTATATTTGAGTTCTGTACCATGTATTTGGCGACCCAAGATGGGTAATGTATACCTATTTTGGGGGCGTCACAAAAACTCTTAGAATCCGAGAACCTTGTCAGGGTACGTAGCAAGGATTCAGAGAGCCTTCTTGAGTGCTTCGGGTTGAGAGAGTATCTTCAAGTCTCATAGTCTTCCAAAAGGTCCAAGAGTCAAAAGTGAGGTCCTTTCTCAATGGAGTGGAAGGGGTTTTCTAGGCACATGACCTCGGGGAAAATCCAAATTTACCCTTAGTCATCAGAGTAATGCCTAGATCGTCCTGCCCTTCTAGCCACCAATCCAATCCCTCAATCAATTTCTAAAATGAGTCGCATCCACGAGTCTTCTACCTTGGGACACGTGGAGGCTTATCTCAGGTCTCGCACATTTATTTTTGACTTTTATGTCTGTCATTCAATTCTTTAGGTCGTATGTGAACCCTAATTTATACTTGGACTCACAAAAGGTAAGAAAGTGAATTTGTTTTTACGAAAAATTTATTTCACTATATGAATTGTATCAAATAATACTCGTAGGATTCGAATCCTTCCACCATTTGCAAACTAAATAACAAGTATTACCACTACATCAAAGCTCATATCATGATTATAATTTTAAAACAAAATATAAAAGAAAACATGTGAGTTGACTTACTAAACAAAATTAGTCTCACATAAAATTTGATGATTGTAATGACAGTCACAAATACTCTATAATGATGGTAAAATTAGTCATTACTGAGAGTCATAATTTATTTTATTATTTTGTGATGGCTTGAAAATTCTATCACAAAATACCTTCTTTTTGTAAAAGCAAATAAAAGTCATCACAAAAATCTATCTTTTTTAAAGATTGTTATGATCGTTATGTTGTTTTGATTATTTTTTCATTAAAATATTGGTGATAGCTTAAATGCAATCACGAAAAAGGTATATCCATAAGTGATGGCATAGTGCGCCACAAAAAGAAAATTTATTTTGCGTGAAAAATTTTGTGATTGACATTATCATCACAATTATAATACATTAATGTCAAAATTAGCCATTACTAAGAGCCATCATATATACTACAATTTTGTGATTACTCAAAAAGTCCATCACAAATTATTATCTTTTGTGATTATTTTTAAAAGCTATCACAAAATTTTGTCACATATTCTTATTTTTCTAGTAGATTATATAATTAGTACTTACAATTTGTGATAAACATAATTGATTTGATGATGATATAAATTAAATGATTAATTGTATTCAAGTAGCTTTTTAAAAAATCTCTACTCTCAGAGTAGGGGAGATGATTTAGAGATTTTTGTGCTATACATCTCTTAAAAATCTCGTGTTCTTTAAATTCTGTATTTCTATCTTTATGTCTATGTTTTATATCTATATCTTATTTCTAAATTATCCCATTAAATTTAGAACGATGAACTTCATTATAATCTTTGAAGACTTTTTCTTAAACATTCCATTGTACTAATCCAATCAATTAAATTATTTAATTAATTGGATAATACATCTTTTAAAAGAAATTTTGAATAATCTATTCAACCTAGAAATCTCTTTTGTATCTATCTATATGGGAATAACAAAGAATAATACAATTCTAAAAAAGTGATCATAATTAAATTTAAGAAGACAATTACAAGGATATCGTTTGAAAAGGGTGAGCAAAGGACGGTTATTAAGTATAAATACTGGTCAAATAATGTTTATTTTTCATTTTATTTAATTTTGCAGAGTCAAAGATTGTGTTAATTTCTATTTGCACTAGAACACAAAAGGACAGTTTAGTAACGTAATCTCTGCAGCAAGCTAGTTGTGTGTGTTCTATCAGCTACAGTGTTTATAAATAGTTGGTTCCAATTGCTTAAAGCCTTGTACCATAAATTAATCTGAATATATACTTGCTCCAAAATCTAAGTTCCACGTTTCATAATACACTAGGTTCATGTTGTAAGTGAGAATAAAATTAGGTTCATGTTGTAAGTGAGAATTGGAGGAAACTAAACAAAGATTAAGAAATCATTGTTGGGTTTTTGTTTAATTTCCTCCAATATCTCATTTCCAACTTTTGAACCACGCAAAAGAAATTGGTGCTCAAAACAAATATTTACCAAGATTTTTTTGCTGTATTTTATTTAGTTTTCTCCGATATCTCATTTCCATCTCCTGGACTAAGCACGACACTCTTGTTTAAGTTGGTAGTGAGAATTGGAGGGTACTAAACAAGATTTTATGCAGAATTTTTGTTGAGTTTTGTTTGGTTTCCTCCAATAACTCATTTCCAACTTTTGGACTGGCACATGTTTTAACTTTTGGACCGGCACATGTTTTTTTGTTGATGATATGATAAAACTTCTCATGAGGTTGTGGCATTTGGGTGTCCTGCCAAGCTTTGATAAAAAAATTAATAGACCACTGCCCTTATGGAAAATTGTTGATATCTCAAGAAGCTTTGCATGACAGGGCCTTTGATCCACAACCTTACAGATTTGCCCACTAAATATATATCTTACTAAATTTGTCTATAAACTTGTTTGTATTTTGCATTGAAATGTGAGATAATGTTTGGTAAATAGGTCCTATATCATGCAAGGCGAGTAAAATGCTGGGAATTGATGGACAATTGTCGAGTTAAAAGAATATTAAGTGTTTCTTTCTCTTTTATTTAATTTTTCTACGAATATTAAGTTTTGTTTTGTTTAGATTTATTAATTATTAATAACATTTTTCAATGCTTAACTACTAGCTAAAACTTCTCAAACTTCAATATTCGAAAACAGTTATAGTTTTCAAGTTGTGTCGTATTGAAGGAGAAAGGGAAGTTGAAAGGGAACAAAGTGTCTTGTTCTCACTTCTCACCTATACTTCAAGAACCCTATTTTTCTAATTAAATTCAGAATATCTATGCTGTATACACATTGTCTTGTGTTTTACAAATTTCAAAAGATTAGGTATTACTCCATTCCATATTAGAAGATCATTATTAGCGATTAGTCTTGTTAACAAGATTAGGAATATATATTGGAAGGGAAGGAGTAACACTTCTGCAACTCAGTAACTTAATTTGTTATAACACACGCACACATATACAGTTCGCTTCTCCAACAGACCGGTTTGTCAGCGAATTGCTATAGCGACGGTTCAATTTATCGTTATAGCATAGAAAGCTTAGCGATGGTTCAATTTATCGTTATAGCATAGAAAACTTAGCGACGGACAAACCGTCGATATAGTCGATTTGTCTTTGGTTCGTATTTTCCGATTCGCTGAATTTTTTTTGTATATATCTATCTAACAAAATACAACTGATTTTGAATTTCCTGTTCACCCTAATAAATCATCTGAACCGTTTAAAATTTGGGATAAATTCCACTGTCTATGTAATGCCAGAGGCACGTGACCCAACTAGTATATATATATATATAGACCCATAGGTAGTTACGGGTATTCAAAAAATATTGTCACTTACAAGTAAAATATCCAACTTGTTAGAAAAGGTGATTCCCTCATGATGAGGGAACCTACTCGCCCGCCCCCTTTTTCCTCCTCTTTTTCCCGTGACTTATTCCCTCTTCGTGTTCCCTCCCTTCTTGTCCTCCTCCTCCTCTCATTTCCTATATAAAGGGAATGCAGAATGAAGAAAAAAAATAAGAATTCTCTTTGAAAATTCTCTGAAGGTTCTCCATCTTTCTCTCTTGCTTCTCTCTAAATATTATTAGAGTAATTGTAAGAGTATCTTTATACACTCTATTAAAGTTTTATAAAACGTTATCAGCACGAAGCTCTAACCAACTGAGACGGTAAAATTAAATTCTTGCAATTTATTATTATATTACCGTTTTGGCTATACCACCAATAATATAATTTTATTCTTATAATTGCCATTAAATTCTGTTATTTACAATGGTACCATCTATCCTTGTTAATTTTACAAGACTTGGTGGGAACCTTTTTATTTATTATTCCGCATTTAATATTCTATCGGAATATCTTGTCGGTGTGAATTTCACCTGACCTGGTTTCATTATTTATTATTTCGCATTTATTATTCTGTTGGGAATAACCTGTCTGTGCGGTCGGTCTATCGCATGCATGGTGAAATTCTTCTGTTATTCCATTATTTATTATTCTGTTGGAATAATCTGTCTATGCGAACTACCGCATGCCGGGTGAAGATCCATTTGCATTATGTTAATAACATAAATATAAGAATATTTATATTTGCATTTTATCACCACTTGAGATCGTGACGTAGTTTATTTTTCATATTTCATTCATGCAATTATTTATTATTTTAATAAATAATAAAATTGTGTTTTAACCCAGAATAGATGGCAAACTTGGCAAAAATAGATTTTTCTATTTTAAAAATCTCTGGAGACAATTATTTGGCTTGGGCACTTGATGCAGAATTGCACTTTAGTGCAAATGAGTTAGAAAAGACCATTGAATCAGAAAATACAACTACTTCGGCACAAAATGCAAAAGCCATAATTTTTCTTCGTCACCATATTGATGAAGGATTAAAGAATGAGTATTTAACAGTCAAAGAACCTTTATCTTTATGGACACAACTTAAGGAAAGATCTGACCACCAAAAATTGGTTGTTCTCCCTAATGCCAAATTTGAGTGGCTTAATTTAAGGCTACAAGATTACAAATCAATTACGGAATATAGTTCCAATGTTTATAGAATAACCTCTACTTTGGCTTTGTGCAGAGATCCAGTTTCTGAATCCCAAATGTTAGAGAAAATGCTTTCAACTTTTCATCCCACCAACATGATTTTGTCACAACAATATAGACAGAGTAAGTTCACAAAATTTAGTGACTTATTGTCTATCCTCCTGGTTGCAGAAAAGAATAATGAATTGTTGTTGAAAAACCATCAAGTACGGCCAACGGGTGCTACCCCATTGTCGGATATTAACAGCACGTCATTCCAGCAGAATAAACGTGACAATAGATGGTCATATAATAAGAAGCCTTGGGGACGAAAGAATAAACGAGGTCATCGTAACAACAAATTCCAAAACCGCGACAATTCAGGCCACCAGAAGTGGCAAGTGTCTGGGTCAGGTAAAAATAAAGAAAATGCAGCACCGATAAAGAACAAACCAGATGTTTGTTTTAGGTGTGGGATGAAAGGGCATTGGTCGCGTACCTGTCATACGCCGAGGCATCTGGCTAATTTATTCCAGGAGTCTCAAAAGAACAAAGTAATGGAGGCAGAAACAAACTTTGTTAATCATCAATTGAATATTGTTGATGATTCACCAATGACCAACAATGAGGAAAAGGTTGATGATATTACTGAACCTTCTGAAAGTATCTTTTGGGATATCGTTTAATTTCTTATTTTAATTAAACACCTTGCATGTATAATATTATTAGTTTTCATTCTATATGTGGTATGTGTTTCTCATGAATAAAATTATATTTGAAATGTAACTTTTCTCATTTATGTTTTTATATGTGTCAGACCATCTTTAATGGATATGGAGGATATATGTTTAGCAGACAGTGCAACAACTCATACAATCCTTCAAAGTGAGAAATTGTTTTCACAGCTAATCAAAGCTAAGGGAAATGTAGGAACTATCTCTGGCACATCAAATTTAATCGAGGGATTTAGAAAAGCTAGTTTCTTGCTACCAAATGAGACACAAGTTTTTATCAAATATGCTCTATATTCTAGTAAATCAAGAAGAAATTTGCTTAGTTTTAAAGATATTCGATTAAATGGTTTTCACATTGAAACAACCAATGAGAATGATAATGAATATCTTCTCATTACTTCTACTATTTCTGGAAAAAAGAATATCTTAGAAAAACTTCATTCAATTTCTTCTGTATTATATACTATGAAAATTAGAGCAATTGAGTCTCATACTGTTATGATTCCAAAAATCATAGATCCCAAATCCTTTATGCTTTGGCATGAAAGACTCGGTCATCCAGGTACTTCTATGATGCGTCGTATTATTGAAAATTCTACTGGTCATTCTCTCAAAGATAAAAGGGTTTTTCCTAGTAGTGAATTTCCTTGTGCTGCGTGTTCTCGAGGAAAATTAATTATTCGACCATCACCAGTAAAAGTTTATAAAGAAGGCCCAAAATTCCTAGAGAGAATTCAAGGAGACATTTGTGGACCTATTCACCCATTGTCTGGCCCATTTCGATATTTCATGGTTTTAATAGATGCTTCAACTAGATGGTCTCATGTTTGTCTTCTCTCTTCTCGAAACTTTGCTTTCTCAAAACTTCTTGCTCAAATAATCAAGTTACGGACACAGTTCTCTGATCATCCAATCAAGTCAATTCGACTTGATAACGCAGCTGAATTTTCATCAATGACTTTTAATGATTTTTGTATGACTATTAGAATTTCCATTAAGCATTCCGTTCCTCATATTCATACACAAAATGGTTTAGCTGAATCTTTAATAAAAAAGACTTTAATGTTAAGGGCTAACATACCTACCTCAGTTTGGGGTCATGCAATTCTTCATGCTGCAGCCATCATTCGAGTAAGACAAACGGCTCTTCATAAATTTTCTCCTTTATAATTAGTTCTTGGACAGATACCCAACATATCACACTTTCGAGTTTTTGGAAGTGCGGTATATGTTCCAATTGCACCTCCACAAAGAACTAAGATGGGAGCCCAACGAAGAATAGGTATTTATGTTGGTTTTGATTCTCCTTCTATTATCAGATATCTTGAACCTTTAACTGGAGATGTTTTTACTACACGTTATGTAGATTGTCATTTTGATGAATCTGTATTTCCACCATTAGGAGGAGGGAAAGTTTTAAATAAAAAACCCTCTGAAATATCATGGAATGCATCAGATTTAAATTTACTTGATCCTCGTACAGGACAATGTGAAATTGAAGTTCAAAGAATTATTCATTTACAAAATATTGCAAATCAAATGCCAGATGCATTTAATGATGCTAGAAAAGTGATAAAGTCACATACACCTGCAGTGAATACTCCAGCAAGGATAGAAATGCCTATTGAAAAATCAATTCCTGGAGAATTGACGAATAAGGTAATAGAAGAATCTAAACCACGCCAGAAGCGTGGAAGACCGGTTGGTGCAAAAGACACTGTACCACGAAAATCAAAAGCAAATAAGGGAATCCCAGAAGGAATACCCGCTCCAGAAGTAGCACTTATTCCAAGAGTGAAAATAGCCCCAGAAGAGGTACAAACCTCTCCAGAAGCAGCACATATTCCAAGAGTGGGAATAGCCCCAGAAGAGTTTCAAAATCTCAGTGAAGGGATAAGAGATGAACACCAAGGGATCTCAATAAATTATGTACATGATGAGAAAATATGGGATCAAAACAAAGTCATGATTGATGACATATTTGCTTTCTCTATAGCATCAGATATTACTTTGATTCCTGATACGGATCCTGAACCACAAAACGTGGAAGAATGTCGGAAAAGAAAAGATTGGCCAAAATGGAAAGATGCTATTCAAACTGAGCTACAATCTCTATTGAAAAGAGAAGTATTTGGACCAGTAGTCCAAACACCGCTGGGTGTAATCCCGATTAGAAATAAATGGGTATTTGTACGAAAGCGAAATAAGAAAAATGAAATTGTGAGATACAAAGCCCGACTTGTAGCTCAAGGATTTTCACAAAAAACGTAGTATTGATTATCAGGATACATACTCTCCAGTAATGGATGGAGTTACTTTTCACTTTATGATAGGTATGGCAACCATGGAAGGTTTGGAAACACGTCTGATGGATGTTGTAACTGCATACCTATATGGCTCACTTGACAGTGAGATTTATATGAGAATCCCTGAAGGATTGAAAATGGCTGAATCACAAAGGCCACGTCACATATATTCAATCAAGTTACAACGCTCGTTGTATGGGTTGAAACAGTCTGGTCGTATGTGGTATAATCGACTTAGTGATTATTTAATAAAAGATGGATATATAAATGATCAAGTATGTCCATGTGTTTTTATTAAGAAATCGCAAAGTGGATTTTTCATCATTGCTGTATATGTGGATGATTTGAATCTTGTAGGTACTCCTGAAGAACTCACAAGAACTGCTACTTATTTAAAGGATGAATTTGAAATGAAAGATCTTGGAAAGACAAAATTCTGTTTGGGAATACAAGTGGAGCATTTAGCATCTGGAATTTTTGTTCATCAATCCACATATGCTGAAAAGATTCTCAGTCATTTTTATACGGATAAAGCTTATCGTTTGACTACCCCGATGGTTGTTCGATCTTTAGAAGTTGATAAAGATCCATTTCGACCTTTAGAAAGTGGGGAAGAAGTTCTTGGGCCTGAAGTTTCATACCTAAGTACAATAGGTGCTCTTATGTATCTTGCAAACTGTACACGACCTGATATTACTTTTGCTGTTAACTTGTTAGCAAGATACAGTTCTTCTCCTACTAAGAGACATTGGGATGGGATCAAACACATTTTGAGATACCTTCGTGGAAGTATTGATCTTGGGTTATTTTACCTAAGAAATTTAACGTCGCAATTGGTTGGGTATGCCGATGCAGGATATTTATCAGATCCACACAATGGAAGATCACAAACAGGTTATGTATTTACATATTGTGACACGGCTATCTCCTGGAAATCCACAAAGCAAACCATGACAGCTACATCTTCAAATCACTCAGAGATTCTCGCTATACATGAAGCAAGTAGAGAGTGTGTTTGGTTGAGATCAATTATTCAGCATATTCAAAAGTCATGTGGATTACCATCAGAGGCGGAACCAGGGGGGCAGGTGGGGGCAGTTGCCCCTGGTAGCCGGACGCCGGTAAGGAGGCGGTCGCCTGTCAGACGGTGGGTGGAACTAGGAGGGGGGCGTGGGCAGGGGGGCATCAGGCTTCACCTCAGGTCTCCGGTCTTCTCCGGCAAACTCTCAGACTCTGGTAACATGACTCTTAGCTCATCATCTCATCTTGTGTTATCAGATAATTATTATGTCCTAGTGCACATGACAAGGATTTTGATTTTATTTTCTTAAATTAATGATAATAAAAAAATGACAAATTAAAAATATCATATATATATATATATATATATGAAAAGAATAGTCTAGCTAGTCCAATAATTGATGAGACAGAAGCTAATTAAATGGATTGAGGTGGATCATATTCCACTGTCTGTCTAATAGATAATCTTATATTAATCGGAACAATCATTCTCCACCTGAGTTTTTTTTTACATGAAATGATGTGGTTTCATTTTAAAAAAAAATATTGATTTATGGCTTCTTCAGTACTCTTCACAGTTTCACACTTCACATTCTCTTCTTCAGTACTCTTCTCTTCGCATTCTCTTCACTGTTCACACTTCACATTCACTGCTCTTGCCGGCTGCCGCCCGTCGCCACCGGCCCATCACCGCTTGGTTTAAAAATTTTGACCCCCTACAAAAAGGTTCTGGTTCCGCCACTGATTACCATCAATCAAAGACATTCCTACAATTCTGTATGAGGATAACGCTGCATGCATTGCTCAACTTAGAGGAGGATACATCAAGGGAGATAGAACAAAGCACATTTCACCTAAATTCTTATTCACACATTAGCTACAAAAGAAGGGTGATATAGATGTGCATCAAATTCGATCATGTGATAATCTAGCTGACTTATTCACAAAGTCGCTACCAAATGCAACGTTTGCAAAACTTCAAAAAAAGATCGGAATGTGTCGACTGAAAGACTTATGACAACATTTCATCAAGAAGTAATGAATTTCTTTTGAGGGAAAGACTGTACTCTTTTTCCTTAGTCATGGTTTTTATTCCAATGAATTTTTCCTGACAAGGTTTTAACGAGGCAGTCAAATTAAAAGATATTTATGTAAAAGATATGTATTTATGTAAAAGATATGTACTCTTTTTCCCTTCGTTAAGTTTTTCTCACTGGGTTTTCTTAACAAGGTTTTTAATGAGACATAATGAATCAGGGAAAGTGTTAGAAAAGGTGATTCCCTCATGATGAGGGAACCTACTCGCCCGCCCCCTTTTTCCTCCTCTTTTTCCCGTGACTCCCTTTTTCCCTTTATTCCCTCTTCGTGTTCCCTCCCTTCTTGTCCTCCTCCTCCTCCTCTCATTTTCTATATAAAGGGAACGCAGAATGAAGAAAAAAATAAGAATTCTCTCTGAAAATTCTCTGAAGGTTTGAAGGTTTCTCTATCTTTCTTTCTAAATATTATTAGAGCAATTATAAGAGTATCTTTATACACTCTGTTAAAGTTTTATAAAACAACTCATTTGACCCTACAAATGGGTACCCATTATTATCTAAACCCATTTATACACATGATATATAAATTATATTTATTAGTAATTGTTCAACTGTATTGTTCTATTTCATCTTTAAAAGCTCGTTTCTATATATATATATATATATATATATATATATATATATATATATATTCTAAATTGACATTCTTTTTCAATTTCTGTGTTGGAAAGTCTCTTGATTTTCCCCCCCCAATTGTAGGATTTAAACTTTATTCTTACTTTAAATTGATTATTTCCCTCATGTTATGAAATGAAAACATTTTAATTATTATAAGTTTAAAACCTATATATAGTTATCGCCATTTTCCCTAATTTATGATGATACCTTTTTATCATATTCACTTTCTATTGTAGCTCTTGGAATAATTTTTTTTCAATGACTGTATATATGTAGATACTTCAATAATATAATGGGGTTTGCATAAAAGTAAGAAGTTGACAAAGCCAATTTCTATTTTAAAATACACAAGCTCACTAACCACGTGTGAAGCATGAATATTTATTAAATTATTAAATAAATATATTTAATTAAAATTTTAAGAATATATTGTAGTTATAAAATTATTAAATATTTATTTAAATAATAAATATTTGAATTATATAATATAGGTTCATTCGATCAATTATTAAGTTAAATATTAATTAAATAGAGTGCATATTCACTTATGATTATGAAAAAATAATTATTTTAATTTTATTTAAGCGTGTAATGAAATTTTAAATTAGTATTTATACTGACAAATTTTACTTGAAATTCTAAATCAAATAGAAGTATGAAACTGAAGCTTTAATAAATTTTAAGTTAGTTATGATAATTAGTTAGTAATGAATATTCTATAATTTTTCAATTAATTATTTTAAAGTTATGTTTTAAAATAATTCACATCTTATTAATAAAAGTACGTATGATATGGTAAAATTTTAAGTTTTAATGACTTTAATTTAGTTAGGACATTGTCTTAATTAATTACATAAAATTGTAATAAAATTGGTAAAATAAAAAAGAAAAATTCTCTTAGAAGTTACTTTTTCTATTAAAGATTGGTTAGTTTTTTTTGAATACTTTACAAATTTGAATAGTGTGTGTGTGTTTGTGTGTGTGTATATATATATATATATATATATATATATATATATATATATATATATATGACGCCCCTAAAATTAGGTATACATCACCCATCTTGGGTCGTCAGATACATAGTACAGAATACAAATACAACTTACTAATACAACTGTCGTGTACAATACGACAAAATATAAACTGTGAGTTTGAATACAAATATTATCTTCTAGAGAGTATTCATACTCAAAAGGAGTCCTCATTACATTTATTAACGCACTATTACATAGAATAGTGAGGACTACTAACTAATACTATCATTCGGACCATCACTCCGTTCCCCGACTTGCCCCAGCTACGTTCTCATTTCCTGAAGAGAACAGTGAAAGAAAGGGTGAGCTCAACTAGCCCAGTAAGAAATATTATGACTAAGATAATGCAGAATAAATTATCATTAGCCTTCAACAATGTTAAACTGATAAAATATAATAGATATCAAGTTTAACTGCAGCGGAACAAGCAATCCATTAAAAGAGTCAAGTAGAAAATAAACTCTACTATCTTTTATGATTTAAAAGGTTTTTCAACACTGTGATCGCTGGGACTCAGCTTAATAAAATAATCCACATCATCGAATCACCCCTGCACTACGGCCAAGGATATTCGTGTATTCATTAATGGTCATGATCATGCCAACAACTGTCCATCAACGCACTACGGGTCAATGAGGACTTTTACCACATCATTTATAACATTACGGTCATGATTATACCGAATAATCCCTGGTCATAATCATACCAAGTCCATCTATGCACTACATGCCACAGATGACTTTTAACATTTTATAAACATGAGGATGATGACAATGATATAAGAATTCAATAAAACAAGTTCAAGAATTAATTTATCCAAGAATTAACAACGTCCAAATTGTCAACATGATACTGCTTTGTGGAGTAAAATTTAAGAATGCTTAGAAGAATATTTTCATGAACAGATACTGGATGAACCGCAATTATCTAGGATATTCCACTAATTTCATGGAGTATATAAGTTAAAACTTAACCAACCGAGTATAGTAAAGAATGGAATAACAAAAGAAATCACCCGGCATGCGATAGACAGCACAAACAGGTTATTCCAACAGAATAATAAATAATGGAACCAGGTCCGGCGTAAACGCACAGACAGGATATTCCGACAGAATAATAACAAGACGGAACCAGGTCCGGTGTAAAACACACAGACAGGATGTTCCAACAGAATAACAGAAGAATGTCACCAAGTATAGGGTAGACCGCGTATACAGGTTATTCCAACAGAATAATAAATAATGAAATAACAACAGTTCTCTTCATGAATAAGAAAGAATAACACCCCTTACCGTTTTAAAGAAGAGTTGAAATAAGGAAGTAGTTAAGTAGCAGAATACTCTTCTTCTCTCTCTCTCTATAGTTTCTCTCTCTAGAGTTCAGTGAATTCGTAAGAAATAATGAAGGAATGGGCTGCTATTTATAGAAAAATAGAATGCATAGTAACTAATCCATGAACGGTTCAGATTGATTACTTTAATCTGACGGTCCATATTTAAAGAAAAATCTTTTAAATAAAATATAATATATTCTATTTATAGAATAACTTTAATAAAGTATTCTGTTTTATATAAAAAGATGTTTCTGTTTTATTACGTTAATAATACGAATAAAACAAAACGTCATTATCGCTAAATAATTCATATTATTAATTGACAATAATTGAATCAAACTGAGTGACTTCTCACATAAGCATTAATAATCAATACCGTGTGCTACTATACAACCACACGTATTACTGTACTTTTACTACCGAGTAGTTCAACAGTATCAATGGTAAAACTTCCGCCGTTATTTTAATAAAATATTTTTGTCGTTTTCTCAATCCGACAATAATTCCGTTGTGGGGTCCACCAATGATTATGCCGTTGTACTAATATTTCCTGTTAAAACGAATATTCCCCGACCAATCGAATATTATATAACAACTTGCGTACTTTACAAAATTTATAATTATTACCCACAACTATAACATTATATCAAATTAACTCCATAATATTTAAAAATGATATTTATAGAAAATTCATCTTTATTTATAAAAGTTGGGGTCTTATAACATATATATGTATATATGTATATATATATATATATAATTATTTTAAATTTGTATAGTACATATATTAATTTGAATAGGAAAGAAAAAGATCTCCCTTTTTTTGTTCATATTAGAAACATGAATATTTTTAAACATACTTATACTAATTTTAATAGAAAAAAAATCTTCCTTTTTTTTGTTACTATTAAAAATAAGAATATTTTTAAGTTTGGAATGTATTTAATAGATACAAATTTGGATAGTAGTTATGTTAATATGAATAGGAAAACTGAACCAAAATTTGGTGAAACCAAACCAAGTTTATACTTTTAATTATATATAGTTGATTAGTTGGTCGTTTTTAATAGTTATGTCCTCAATTGAATTGTATTTCAAAGTTATTTAGAAAGTTCTATTTGTGAGATAGTTGAAAGTTAATATAAACATACATAATATATTTTTTCTTAACTGTTCCTTCGCTAAACAACTCCTCATGTGAAGTAATAAATTCCTTCCTTAGCTACATCCCAATTTTAGTGTAGTGAGAGTTAATAAAATTTATTACTGAAAATATATTTTCTAAAAGGCTCAAATAAGCAGTATAAGATGACAATCATGATAGTATGTATATATACACCATGTTTATAGATTATCGTATCCCAAAAACTTGCACTTGGTACTATTTTTATCTCTAGCTTATTCAAGTTGTAAGCTAGAATTGGTTGGAGGAACTGTGAAATATATTCTAATTTTATTTAGTTTCCTTCAATATCTCATCCCCAAATTCTAGACGGATAACATATTTGATGATTGTATAGCATTTGCAATGAAAAAATTGATTAAGCTCGAATATATAAAACATTAATTCTTCAGTGTACTTTTCCTCTTTGATATATATGGGCACTGGTTAAGAAGTTTTGCATGACTTAACCAATTAAAAATAAGTGTTGTGGTTTCCATTAGCATGAAATTAAAGCAGTAGTACTGATTGAAGCAATCATGCCTTTCTCATTTTTTTTGGGTACCATTAACCATTGTATTACAACGGGATAGTTTGAAACAGTGTTCTAAAAATCGTTAACACTGACTGATAGACACGTAATTCATACATTTTATTATCCCTAATTTTGTCCTTTTAATTATTAGTTTATTAAATTAATATGTTTTATTTTATTTTGTAAGATTTAATATTTGTTGCAATAAAGTCAAAATCTTGGTGATCAAGCGATATTTAATGCTCTTATTCATATAAGGAATATCCAAGAAGAATCCTACAAGGAGTAGGAAAGAGGTTGAACAATCTTGGTGTGCAAGTCAAATCCAACAAGAGAAGGGATAATATATCTAGAATATCTTTTTGAGAAGTTGATTGGGAACAAAACTGTCCAAGTTCAATGAACCTAAATTAGGGTTCAAAGTTATTTTCCCTATAAATAGGTCTCTTGTTTTAGAGAGAAATGTATGAGGTATTGTATTACTTTAGGTTAGGAGTAGGAGTAAATTAAATTACGTTTTATGTTTTATTGTACGCTTGTTGGAGGATCGTGAATAAAGGGAGTTTTCTTATTTATTTTCAATCTTCTACTTCTTCTTTATTTTAGTTAATTTATTTATTTTCATGTCTGGTTAATTTCTTTAATCTAGGATGAAGATGAAATTAAATAATTATTCATAATAATATTTTTTATCTCTTCTATTATTTATACTTTTATGTTTAATTGATTTCGCCTTCATGTTTCGTTATTGAAATACCTTCATTTTATAGTTCTTATGTGATTTTAAATTAATTAAGAGGTTTTGATAGATTATTGTTAAGATATGAGTTTTTCATAATCCATTCTCGCTCAAAGAAGTTTTGATGGGTTATAGTTAATCCTTAAATTTTCATAGTCTATGCTTGCCCACATTAATTATAAATTACTAAATTAAAGGGAAGGGAGATCAAAATCATAATTTGAGTTATAAAAATAGAAGAGATTGAATTATATATTATGTTTATTATTTAGTGGATTCAGATTTCTAGATTATTTTCTCATTATTTGTTTTCATATTCTAGTTAATTAATTCTCAATCTTTATTTCTAATTCGCCTAAAATATTAATTAAGGATATATTAAAGAATTAATCTAGTCTCTGTGGGTTCGACCTGTACTTGTCAGTTCTTCAATTCGACACTGTGTACTTGTAGTTACATATTTTTATCACATCAAGTTTTTGGGGTCGTTGCCGGGGACTAGACTTAATTTTATATTCCTTAATTTTTATTTATTCGAATTAGTTTTTTTTTCTCTTCTAATTTTTTTTTTCAGGATTATTGAAGCGGATCGAAGGAGCGAAAAGATAAAAATTTTGTTGCCGCGCTTTATTCGGTACTTCGTATCTCCATATTTAAAAAAAAAATTTAAAAAATATATAGTAGTTTAGTTTTTTGTTTTTTATTTTTATATTTTTTTTGTGCGACTTTCGTGGTTAGTTGTCTATTTATTTTGTTATTTGTGGAAAAATGGATTCTTATTATAGTTGGAATAATAATTTTGCTTGGAATCAAGAACCCTATGAAAATTTTAATGCACACCAAGTAAATCAATTTTTTCCAAGTTATGAAAATTCTTATCTAAGTTCATATCCATATCCATATTCATATCCATATCCATATTCGGAGCCAGAACCTCAATATCCACAAGAAATATCAAATGAAGTAGAGGAAAGACTTAGTGCCTTGGAGAAAACTACGAAAGTTTTAATGGAAGAGCAATTTAGTATTATATCTCGTCTAGAAATTCAAATGAGTCGATTAGCGACTATAATAAATGAACAAGAGGTGGGTGAATTTTCTAGTAACTCTGAGGTTAGTTTTAAAAATCTTGATGGTTGTGGAAATGATGAGGAAAGTGAAAATTTTATATTCAATTCTACACAATTTGAGTCAAGCGTATTTGAGGAGTCTACAAATTATGAGTCTATGCCTAAAATTGATCATGTTGCATTTGATGAGTCTGTTGAAAAAGTCTATAAGCCTAAAGTTTCATACCCTGAAAGACTTATTCCTAAAAAATCACTCACTGGTTTTTTGGACCAGCCCATTAAAGGAAACATGATCCAAGAGTTGTCATTGACCCAAGAGATAATTGAAAATAGACTCTTAATTGAAAAAGATCCAAGTGATTTTTTCTTAAATCACCTTGACCAAAATTGGAATGAATCTGAATATTTAGATAAGGTCAATGAGCCGTTGAGATCCACTACAAATAAGTCAACTAAACTAGAACATGTTTTTGAACCAATTCTTCTATCATTTGAACATGTTAATGAAAGTTTTCTTGAGGTAAATTTAAAGCATAACTGTGATGAAAATTTTGACTATTTTTAATTTTCTAGACCTCCTGAAAATAATAAAAAGTTCACACTCACTTATCCATTTGTAACATTCATTTTTAGTCACATAATTTTTAGGATTTATAAAATTTGTAGATATGTACATTTGTTTTCTTTCTCACCACATCTTCTTGCAGAACAAATGCCCCGCATACAAGGTACAATTCTTTCATATCTTTGTTCTCTTTTCTTCATTTACATACATTGAGGACAATGCATGATTTAGGTATGGGGGAGTTTGTATGTATATTATTATATTAGATTTTTTTTCTTTCTAGGAAAGTATAGTAAAAAACACAAAAAATTTAAAAAAAATAAAAAAATAAAATTTATTTGACTTTTTATGGATTGAATTAATTCTAATAAGTGTTTGTGGAGCGAAACTCATGAGTAAGATTGAAAGATTTAGAACTCTTGAATCTTTGATAAGGTACAAAATCTTAGTTCGAAACACAATCTGGATTAAAATTGATTTCACATGCATTTTTACACTTCACGTTTGCACTAATTCTTAGTTGTGGGGTATAAACCATGATTCGAGTAATTTCAAAAAAAAAAAGAAAAAAGAAAATAAAAGAAGAAAGAATGAAAAAAAATGAAGTTAAGAAAAGTTGAAAAAAGAAGAAGAAGGAATAAATAACTGCTTCAATGTCCATTAAACAAAATAACTGGGTATCCAAGCTTCGGGAAGCATCGATATTCACGCTGAAAAGTGTGATGGATAAAAGCAGCTTGACTAGTCTAATTTTGTGGCCTTCGTTACTCTAGTCAGTAAGCCCTTAGGGGTGTCTCTACACCTAGTGCCCTAAAGCCATTTGGTTTGGGAGTCATTGGTCCAACGCTCGCTCTACATGGATAACTCTGAAAAGCCTAAGAAAATGAGACATTGCACAAGTCAAGAATCAAAATTAAAAAAAAAAATGGAAAAAAGAAAAAAAAAAGAAAAATGAGCTTGCTTGGTTTTCATGGTAAAAATTCCTACTAAGAGTTACATCATATACACATGCATGCATCACATGGAATTGATTTAATGAAGGATGATGTCTAAAATAAAAAGATTGAGTATTTTTGATAAGGTAAAAGTATGATTTTGAATTTAATCTTGCTTATGTATAATATCCATGAATATTTAGAAGTTTTATTTCAATTTCATAATTTGTTGAACCCAAAAATATTTTTTGAATTTTGTGGGTATATTCACTGCAAACCCTTACGAGACACAACTCGTCCACTTGGGTAACCTTGGGGTTTAAAGGCTTGTTGCACATGCTAAGTGCAATCGTGTTTCCTACGAAAACGGGGTAGTGTAATTTTTATTTTATTTTTATTTTACTCGAGGACGAGCAAAAGCTAGATATGGGGGTATTTGATAGACACGTAATTCATACATTTTATTATCCCTAATTTTGTCCTTTTAATTATATTAGTTTATTAAATTAATATGTTTTATTTTATTTTGTAGGATTTAATATTTGTTGCAATAAAGTCAAAATCTTGGTGATCAAGCGATATTTAATGCTCTTATTCATATAAGGAATATCCAAGAAGAATCCTACAAAGAGTAGGAAAGAGGTTGAACAATCTTGGTGCGCAAGTCAAATCCAACAAGAGAAGGGATAATATATCTAAAATATCTTTTTGAGAAGTTGATTGGGAACAAAACTGTCCAAGTTCAATGAACCTAAATTAGGGTTCAAAGTTATTTTCCCTATAAATAGGTTTCTTGTTTTAGAGAGAAAGGTATGAGGTATTGTATTACTTTAGGTTAGAAGTAGGAGTAAATTAAATTACGTTTTATGTTTTATTGTACGCTTGTTGGAGGATCGTGAATAAAGGGAGTTTTCTTATTTATTTTCAATCTTCTACTTCTTCTTTATTTTAGTTAATTTCTTTAATCTAGGATGAAGATGAAATTAAATAATTATTCATAATAATATTTTTTATCTCTTCTATTATTTATACTTTTATGTTTAATTGATTTCGCCTTCATGTTTCGTTATTGAAATACCTTCGTTTTATAGTTCTTATGTGATTTTAAATTAATTAAGAGGTTTTGATAGATTATTGTTAAGATATGAGTTTTTCATAATCCATGCTTGCTCAAAGAAGTTTTGATGAGTTATAGTTAATCCTTAAATTTTCATAGTCTATGCTTGCCCATATTAATTGTAAATTACTAAATAAAAGGGAAGGGAGATCAAAATCATAATTTGAGTTATAAAAATAGAAGAGATTGAATTATATATTATGTTTATTATTTAGTGGATTCAGATTCCTAGATTGTTTCCTCATTATTTATTTTCATATTCTAGTTAATTAATTCTCAATCTTTATTTCTAATTCGCCTAAAATATTAATTAAGGATATATTAAAGAATTAATCTAGTCTCTGTGGGTTCGACCTGTACTTGCCAGATAATGGAGAGAGCAGCTGGCTTTCTTTTTAGAAAGTGGAGTTACTGTTTTTGTCGTTTTCTGATTATTGGTTCTTCTTTTGTAGTGGAGGGTCACAGTCATACTGCTTTCCCTTTTCCTTTCTTATCCTGTTCTAGCTTTTCAGAAATCATTGAAGTGAGAGAATCCCAAAAGTCTCCCATGGTAGGCTCGGGTTCTTGACTTTCTCCGGCTAGGACATTGAATTGATTATCATCCTGTTCAGATTCTTCGTCGCTGACTGTCTTCATAGAAACATCATCTGGAACTAAGGATTGTAAGAACTGTGTCTTCATGAAATCCATAGTTTTAACAATTAATTCTGTATCAGTGAGGTTAGGGAACTTCTGTTTTAAATCTGACTGGATTTTAACAAAAGGATTAACAGGTACTGGTGAGGGAAGGCTTTGCGGGATGACATCAAGGCAAGCCTGAGTGTGATTCTTAACTGTTTTTAAGAGTTCTGGTAATGTCGGATTAAGACCTTTATCCCACCATTTGGTAAAGAATATTCTTTTGAGGCGGGGAATCTTATTCTGATAATCACAATGAAAATCCCATTTCCAAATCCAAGGGATACTGAAACGAATTATAAAATGAGCAAATAATTTAGACATTGATAAATCTTTATTTACTGGTATGTGGGAATAGGCAACTTGCCAATTCTTGAATGCTGTTTGAACAGATTCTGGTAAGGTTTCAATGGTAACACCAATCTTATCCCACCAAATGAAAAACCAGTTGGGAATTTCATTTTTGAGTACATCGGGACAGACTCGGATAAACCAAGAATGATTGTGGATTGGATTCTGATAATAGAAAACCTGGGTAAAAGAATCTATATAATCCCAATAACTGTAACGGGTTTCTCCTGTATGACTGGATTCAATAGTACGGGTGGTATGAGGATTAATACCCCAATTGGCAAGAGGCATGATGCTCTTGATCGTTGTTTTACTGTATTGAATCGGGCTGGTGGTTTTGTTAGGATCATGAAGCGTATGCTTAATGTCCATAGATGCTGTTTCGATGATAATTTGTTCATACACATATCTATACTGATTAAAACGGGGAGGAGACTGTTGAGTCGTTAGATAAAGTCTCTTTATCTCCCATGGATCTTTCATCCATTTTTCATCATTCTGTTCAATGAATAATACTGTTTCATCCACATTTATATTTGGGATATACTGTTCGGGTAATAGGAGAACATCCTTTACTGTAGGTTGGCTAGAAGAAGCCGAAGAGTTGCTGGTCTGAGAATTCAGAGTAGGAAATTCTGTATAGTATTGATTAGCTCTGCCTCGGCCTCGCTGACCGCGGCCACGGCTTCTACTGCTCATTCCTGCAAGTATTCTCTGGTTAGAAAATCCGGTAAAGAATTCTGTTTTCCTTTGATATATTCAATATCAAAGTCGAATACTGATAAAATACTTTGCCAAGTGGCAAATATCTGTTTAGAAGCTAGATTTTGTACATCCCTTTTAAATATCTGTTTTGCAGCTGAGCAATCAACTCGTATTAAAAAGTGCTGATTTAAAAGATCATCTTGAAATTTTAAAACACATTTAACAATAGAAAGACATTCTTTCTTAATGGTAGGATAATTTAAAGAAGGTCCTTTCCGAACTCCTGAAGTAAAACGGATAAGATCCTCTTTGTTACTGTTAGGATTAAATTGCTTTAAAATACCACCATATCCTGTATTAGAAGCATCAGTTTGAACAATCTTCTTCCATTCGGGATTGGGTAAAGAGAGGCAAGGTAACTGTTTAACTCTAGTTTTGATCTTTTGGACTGCATCAGTATGTTCAATAGTCCAAGGCAGAGGGTTTTTCCTTAACCGGGTATACAGTATAGCAGCATCCTGGGAAAGATTAGGATAATAGTCTCTAATATAATTTAGACTTCCCAAAAATCTTTGCAGTTGATTAATATCTTTAATTTCATCCGGAAATTTAGATGCAAATTCAATACATCTGTCAATTGGAATAATAGTTCCATTGGAAATATTATGTCCAAGAAATCTGATTTTTGTTTGAAAAAGTTTCATCTTAGGAGCAGAAACTACCAAACCATTCTTTATGATAACATTTTTAAAAATGTTTAAATGCTTGATATGCTGTTCGATTGATGAAGAAAAGATTAAGACATCATCAATATAGCAGATAATAAATTCAGTAAAAGGATTAAAAATATCATTCATGATATGTTGAAATTCAGAAGGTCCATTTTTGACACCAAATGGAAGAACATTCCATTCATAATGTCCAAAAGGTACTATAAAAGCAGTTTTATAAGTATCCTGTTCTCTGATTTGTATTTGTCAAAATCCTGATTTCATATCAAATTTGGAGAAAATAGTGGCATCATGAAGTCTGTCAAGGAGGTCCTTCTTATTCGGAATTGGATATCTAATCCATTGAAGGGCTTCATTCAGTGGTTTATAATTAATAACAAGACGGGGAGTTCGTCGTTCAATTTCGGAATTTTTATTGACATAAAAAGCTGTACAACTCCAAGGGGAAGTACTGGGTTTTATTAGCTTTTTCTGTTGAAGAGACTCAATTTCAGTTTTGCAAAGAAGTAAATATTCCTTCTTCATTTGGCTGGGTCTAGACTTAGTAGGAATATTCTTTTCATTGAAATTAGGAATATAGGGAAGGGAAATAATATGTTTCTTCCTATTCCAAAAGGCATTCGGGACATCACTACAGATTTCTGTTTGAAGAGTTTTGTAAATTAATTTTATTTTTTCCTGTAAAGAGGGCTGTAAAATTCTTTGTTCTGTAGAAAGAAACTTTATTTCTTTTTGGATGAAGTTTATTTGCTTTTCTTTTGAATAAATCATGTGCTTGACTTGATTTAATTCTTTAGTATAAGGTTCTGTTATGAATTCAAAGATAATATGTCTGTTATTAAGAGTAGTATGAATACCTAAAGTATCTATCTTCGAGATAGGCATTAAAAGACAAAGGAAAGGTGTGCCTAAGATGATACTTTGGTTCATATTACGGATAAGAACAAAAGAGGTAGGTAAACAAAGACCTTGATTACAGATTAAGGCTTCTGGAATTTTATATTTAATGTTCATAGTGTTACCACTAGCACTAGTTAATGATTGAGTGGTTTTCTGGAAATATTTGGTAGGAATTAATCCTTCCTGAATACAGTTCATATCAGCGCCACTATCAACTAAGGCAATGGCATCTTTAATGATAAAATCCGGTTTGATAACAAGAGTAATTCTAATATACCATTTTTGAAAAATCACTTGATTCATAAGCATTAAATACTGTTCAGAAGATCCTGGCTTGTCAGTAGATTCAATTTTTGAAGATTCAACATGATTATTATGTTTATTGTTTAACTGTTGTTTAATACTATTTAAGTCATGGAAGATGATAGTATTAGTATTTTGTAACTGTTTTATTTCAGATTTTAAAATATTAATTTCTGTTTTAAGATCCTGAATAGTAGTAAGTTTTTCAGCAGTAGAAACATCTTTTATGCGTTTCATAACCTTACGCATACTATACTGATCAATTGGAAGGTTATCTTCGGTTTTTTGGTTTTTATAACAGATCTCTAAAAATTTTAGTTTAATTTCGGGATCTTTTATATTTTCAGCTAAGTCAAGGAGAGATTTCTGGGTATCAATTAAGACATTGATGCTGGGACCTCCAACATCTAAACCATTCATCTCTACGATGGCTTTCCAATAATTAGCTTCAGTGCTTGTTTTACAGTTATTAATTGAGCAAGTTTGACAATGCTCGACATCAGAATTATTTTCAGATTCAGAATAGACCTCAGCTAAACCATCTTCGGAGCCAGACTCAGAACTGCTGGTAGCTAAACAATTAATAATTTGCTGTTGGATATCCTCATCAAGGGACATCTCATTGAGTTTTTGTTTTAATTTAGATTTACATTTATTAGCAAAATGTCCTGTTTTACCGCATTTATAACATTCAATTTTAGACTTATCTTTTTTCTTACTACTACTCTTCCTCTTCTTTGTAGTTTTTTCAGGGGTTTTGTTATTAGAAGAAGATTTTTTAGAACAGTGTTTTCGATAAGGTCTAGAAGTTTTAGATCTGTGCAGTTTTCTAGTCTTATGAGGATACTGTAATTTTGTATCATAAGAGAATTGATCGCAAAATTCTCCTATCTCATGTTTTTTAGTGAGATTATGTTTTTTCATTAGTTGTTGAAGTTTCATGTCATTACATAAGGATAAACCTTCTTCAATAATTACTGAAACGAGATGACCATAGGAATACTGATCATAAGGGATACTCATTCGGTCGTGCTTATCTCTAAGCTTTTTTCGAACTTTTTCAGCAAAGAAAGTGGGAAGGCCATCAACAAACTTGGCTTTCCAGTGTTCACTGTTAGCGTCAGATCTCTGCATGACTTTCATTAAAAAGACATCTTTGTACCATCTAAAATGGGTTAAAGATGGGCATCTAAGGTTCTGGAGGAGCTCACGACTTCTGTCAGTGTTCATTTGACCAGGTCCAACAAAATGATGAAGGATGGCCTGAACAAGGGTGTAACAAGCATCTTCTCTTCTTGTGAGAAGGCTAGTAACAGGGTCAAGTTCTTCTTTATAGGATTGAAGAACTTCAGTTCTCTGGATTGCAGTTAAAACATTATCCCACCATCCTTTAAGGATGCCAGTGAATCCATTAACTAAGAAACGACAGATTTGGTGGTCTGTGTTATCGTTCTGTTTACAGACAGTTGCATACATCAAGATATGATGGATGGTTTCGAAGATTTGATATTCTGTTTTACCATCAATATTCCATTCATAAATGGTTTTCCCATGGTAAGATTTTTGAGTATGAAGAAAGTCTTCTTCATAAAGAATATCCTGGGGGTAGGTCTAGGATAGTAGTACCTACTAGGTCCGGTTAGTGCCATACGGTTAACAGGCTTTTGACTGTAAGTTGTTTTATTAAAATTCTGCATATCCTGAAAGTTATTCTGGATCTCTAACAAATGACTAGGAGAGATATCATTATCTGTATCACTGTTAGTACTGTTACTGGTGGAAGAGGAGTGTCCAGAAATAACATTAATTTGAGATGAAGAATTAGGTGCAGATGTGAGTTTTAAATCTTTCATTTTATTTAAAAGATTGTCAATAAACTCATTGTCAGGTTTAGAAGATTTCATTCTAAAATTACTGACTTCTAATGGCGGTTTTATAGTTACAGGTTGAAGTTCAGGTTTGTGGGGAACAACTTGACAGTTTTCGTTAATATTATTAATATGTTCCTCAATTCTAGTTAACTGTTTTCCTACAGTTTGAAGGAATAGATTTGTATAATTATTCTGTTTAGACAAGGGTAAAATATCTTTTATTTTAACCTCTTCTTGTTGATGGGGTATTTCAGATATGTCAACATACGGATTGATTATTAAAGGTTTTAAATTATCATTTCCCGGACTAAGCTCAAGGGACTTAGGAGGGGGGTGGATGGATTGAATGATATTGCCATTAGTGGTGATCCAGTCCTTTTGAATTCCAGTTAAAACATTCAGTTGACTTTCAGGGTAAAATTCTGATTTTAACAAGAAATCATAATACCATTTGACAAAAGATAAAATACACTGATTCTTATTCAGATAAGCATAATAACTATCTTTAATTTCTGCTAATTTTTTACTTTCATGATTTTTAAAATACCAATTTCTAAAATTCTGGTATTTATCCTGCATAAACTCCTGGTTTAAACATTGACGAATTTTACTATTGGGAGAAAAATCCATTAACATTCAAAATTCATATCACTAGCAGTTGGACTATAAGGTCTTCTGTTTTGAGGAGTATTTATTTCATAAATACCATGAGGTATTTGATTTTCAGAAACGTGAATCCCTCTAATCAAGTCTTCATTTTTAACAGACTCATTCTTGGATTCTTGTTAGACAGATTCTAAAGGATTAGACATAGAATGTCTGGAGGATTCAGGAAAATCAATATTATAAGAAACATTATTAATAGACCGACTTCGAGTAAAAGGTCTCTGGAATTTTAAATAAACATTTCCATTACTGGTTTGGATGACATCCTCTATGGATTGTCTAATTATAGGTCTGGTAGGAACGGCATTAGTAATTTGCCATTGTTTTGGGAAAATAATCTCTTCCCAAGGAATCATTCTGGGGATAGCCACTTGACTACTGAAAAGATTAGTGTCAATTAGGACAGTATGTCCTTGATGGCTTTGCTTACGGATATAAGGGTTTAAAGTAGTTAAAACTTTAAGATGAATACGGAACAATATGGCAAAAGGAGGAGATCCTGGCAGATACTCATAACCATGAGATATAATTCTCATTTCTAACACTTTTGACAAATTATTATCAGTTAAGGCTACACTTAGATTCGGATAAATATTGAAATATACTGGTCCATGTGCAAGACTGGTTTCAATAGCTCCCATAAGAGAGGCTTTCCAGTTGAGACACCTACCATCACGGAGGGTGCATTGAATACTGGTGTTTTGGCCAAGCAAAGTCAAAGGTTTAAAGGCTACTTGGACAAGTCCTATGTGAACATATTTATATTTTTGCAGAAAAGGGTATAAGTCTTCAACATGCAACAAATATAAAATTTCATCATTATTCTGTAAAGGAACAGCATGCTCAAAAGTTTTGATAATTCTTTTGCTGATAAAATCAAAGGTTCCAATTTTGTAAATAGTTTCTGGTTTGATTTTAGGAATAGTCCATTTATCTAAGGCTTCCTTTACATCCTGATAGGCAATTAGTTCAGTTGCTTCTAAGGTAGAAGCTGAGGCATTAGCTACTGTTGTCACAGACGAAGGGGAAAAATCAGTCATTTTTCAAGGTGACCATATATGCGCAATTCATAAGTAATATATTCATTAATATAACAATAAATTAACATGGCTCTGATACCAAAGGAGGCAGGATCAAGAAAGATACTGGAACAAGCACGTCTGTCAACGATTTACAGAGGATAAAAGCCACCACGCCATAACTCGGCTAAAGGCAAAGTCCTAAACGCGACTTGGGTGACGTCCCACTTATTCAAGTATCAAGCTTCAATTAGACTCATTTAATAAAATAGCATGGATAATTTAAAGGTATATTAAATATATATTAACAGATAAATTACTACATATATGGTCTCATAAAGTTACTGTTGGTTTGGGGGTCTACCCAAAACTATAAGCCTACAGGTTTCTTCCTGGATGGCTTTTCTGGTTGAAACAATTAACTGTTCATATTTATTTAATTGTTCTAAAAAGTAAGAACGATTATATCTGTCTGTAGCAGTTTGATATGCGGTTCTATAACGATTACTGTTATCTATATGGTAATCTAAAAGTTCAATTAATGAAACATAATAATTGACAGAAGCAATAATTAAAACTTACAGTAGAGCTCTGCAATTCTTTAAACTTCAAACTTATATATATCAAGTATTTTACAGAGAGAGAGAGGAAGTAAAGGAAAATTCTGAAAAGAAAATCTTACCTCAACAAAGGGTGAGGTATCCCTATTTATACAAGTGAAAGGATAAGAAGGGATCGTGCGTGTCCTTGTCAGTGGAGTCGATCATTGATCCTTATCTTTCCTTCTTTAAATCTCAGCCGTAGATGGTGGACGCATGAGATGATGTCGATTAATCTAGTCTCTGTGGGTTCGACCTGTACTTGCCAGTTCTTCAATTCGACATTGTGCACTTGCAGTGACATATTTTTATCACATCACTGACTGAGCGCAGCTTAACAAAGCTTGGGGCGGCACTGCGACGCTTGTCCCGAGTCCTTAAAAAAATTTTATGTTCCCGAGCTTGTAACTCGATCGTTATAATTTAAAATTGGCTCGTTCAAAAGCTATTTTCTCACATATTTTACTTACTTTAATTTCATTCGGACAAAATAAGTTTCTGAATCCGTTAACGACAAATTCACTGTTTAAATTTTCATTACGTGTTCGTTAAAAGTTCGTGAGCGTTCTTCGCTCGTTTCTTCGTTTTAAGTCCGAATTCAACCATTCTTGAGTCCACAACTCTTAAATTCATAGTTCTTCGTTATACTACCGAAAACCTAATTTTCTAAGGTCAACGACGACTTTTCACTATCGTTCCGGAAATTCTAGTTAACTATGATTTCGACGATTAACGTCTTTTCCCGTAAATTTCGACATAACTTCGTTACTCGATATTTTTACGTAAAACCAAATGGAATCCATCCATTGGTTAATCATCTAAGTTTCTAACCAACAATTTGTACCTAACTTATACGCAATGGTTTTCAATTTGTCCATCAACAAATTCTAAGTTTTGATAGTTTTTTTTTCATTAAATGCTTAATCATTTTTTTATGATTCCACTTATTCATGACTTATTAACGTTTTAATCCACTAATAGCCTTCCTTATTTCTCCAGAAGAGACATGCTCCACCAGTTCATGCTTCTCTATAAAAAGTAAATAGAAAAGAATCGAAGGCTAGGGTTTATGTGTTTTTACCTTAACGTTCTTCGCGTTCTTGATAGTTTGATAACTACTTAGTTTCTCCTTCCTTTGATTACTTGTTAAAGCTCTCACTTCTCTCTCAATATGAGTGTTCAATGTTTGTAAAACATCAAATGAGCAAAGTGGCTAGCTTTTTGTAGAATTTGCAAAGTGAGGGCAAAATGGTCATTAAGCCACCTCCTTACTATTCACACCTCCTCTTGCAAAGCTTCTCAAAGAAGCTATTCCACCAACTTGGCCAACAAGTGGCCGGCTATGTGAGGGTTGTGGGTAGGGGTGCTAAAAAAATTCGGTTTTTTTCGGTTTTTTAACGAACCGGTTGAAACCGGTACCTGCGGTACCGGTTTTTTTCGGTACCGGTTTTTTTATACTTTTCAGTACCGGTAGCGGTAATGAAAATTTTGAATTCGGTAAATACCGAAAAATCGAAAAAACCGAAAAGTTGAAAATCGAACAATTGTAATTCTGAAGCTGTGGTCTAGTTAGTAATGTCCTAATGGCAGCAGTATAATTTGTGAGTGACAGTTTATAAGTTCCGGTTGAACATCAATTTATTTGTTATGGTTGGCTCATTATTTAAAGTAATTAACTATCTTTTTGAAATGCGGAGTTTAAAGAATAATTTGAGTTGAAAGGATATAGACATATAGTGCATCAAGCCTTCATAATGCCAACTCGATCCTCTTTCCCATCTGAAAATTGTTATAAAAAATATATTCTCATACTTTTGATGCTTTGATGATTGCCTAATTTGGCATATATATTCTCTGTTTTTGTGAAAACTTTTCAATAAAACACACACTATTAATTTGTTCTAGAATTATATATATATATATATATATATATATATATATATATATATATATATATATTATGAATTTGTTCCAAAATAAAAAATACATTTATAAATTTAGAAAGTAACATAATTAAGATTCCTATCAAACTATCATTATGTTTTGAATATTATCATGTCAGTATCATTAAATTTTTAAATAATATTAGAGATATTTTTTAAAAGTTAAAAGTTTTCTTAAATATAATTGTTTTCTCTGGTCTCAAATAATTTACTTTTGAAATCCGCTCTTTAACTTTATTATTTTTTTCATTTATTACTCATTTTAAGAATACTTATTTTTAATTCATAAAATTAATTAATTACACACAAAATATAAATTATATACACATCAAAGCAGGTACTATTTGTTTTCATTTTTTGTTCATAATTTATACTGTAGTTGTGTATATATTTACAACATTTCTTGTAGCGACCGCGTAAAATTTGATATATATTCTAATTCTTGATATTCTTTGTAATCTAATACAGTGGAGCATGTCCATAGCTACACTGGTTCTCCCTCTGATTGAACTTTTAGCATTTGAAAGAAACTTGGGTAATAAATTGTTTAGTAACTAGCTAAACAATTGTAATTCGGCTGAGACTAACAATTGTAATTAACAATCATCAAAAGAATTAATCAAAAATTTTAAACTACAATTACTATTTACTACAACTATGATAGTTAAATACTCTTAGACTAACAATTGTAATTAGTATTTGTAAGAATGTAATTTACTAGTCTCATTTCTTAGTTTTAAAAAATTTGTTAATATAAAAAAAATTATTTAATTATTGCGGTATAACCGAAAACCGAATAGAAAAAACCGGTACCGACTTTGAACCGAACCGATTATTCGGTACCGCGCTACCGGTTCTTGATTTTTTGGATTTTTTGGTTCGGTACCGGTTCGATTTTTTTACCGATGAGGACCCCTAGTTGTGGGCCCCCCACGGGTTGCCCCAACCCATTTATCCACCCGGTGATCAATCTGTTCGACCCACGGGTTTAGTTCTTGATTCGAGCTTAGATTTTATTCAATATCGGGCCTAACTTCAGGCTTGATTTAATTTATTTTTGGGCCTTGATATAATTTATCATGGGTCCTTAACACTAATATACAACAATTAAAAAGTATTTACAAAAATAAAACATACACAACATAATTACAAAAATAAAACATACACAACATAATATTACGTTGCTAAAATTAGGGATCATTATCTCCCTACAATTAGGGATCATTATCATTATCTCCCTACACATCAGTTATCACTTTCATAATTCCAATTAACCGCACCTAAATTTAAGCAACTAAACAAAACATGCAACTTTGATATCAGAAAAATAGATCAACGACGTATCTACCGGAGAAGATGAAATCTCTTGTCGCGACGAAACTCTGAGATCGGAGAAGAACATAAAAGATCGACAACAACTTCAAGATCTGTAACTAGAAACTTACTGCACTAATTGTTGCTCGTACTGCACTGATTGTTGATTTGTTACAAATCACCATGACTGAGGTATTTGAGTTTTCAAGTTATATGCATAGTGTTACCTCATGTTTACTACGTATTCATCTATTGGTTACTTTTCTCAAATTTTTCGCTCTTTAAATGGTCACAAAGTCAGAATAATGAATGTTTTGAATGCAAACTGCATTTGAAAATATGTTTTATACTTTGGTTACTAAATACATATAAATTGGTTACTGTTTATTATTGATTTGGTTACTGTATAATGTTTATTTGCCTGCTTTATAATTTTAAAGTTTATTCTACTGATATTTTTTATATTAATGATTACTTATTCAATACATTGGTTACCTTCCTGCAACTGTTGGTTACTGTCTAATCTGAATTTAGTTATTATATAATGTTGACTTAGTTACTGTGTAAAATTACAATGGTTACTGCATAATATTACCCCAGTTCATGTTCTGGTTACTAACATTATGTAGTTTGGTTACTGTCTAACATTGAGTTGGTTACTTTACAGACCATAAGCTAACAGTAACAAAAAACATACTAAAAGATTGCTTCATCTGATATACTGGTCGGTGGAATATCTCTTATAATCTGAAATTTGATTGACAATGTTGTTGTGTATTATACAGTTGAATGATTGACAATGCAAAATGTATTTGAAAATATGTTTTATATTATGGTTACTAAATACATATAAATTGGTTACTATTTTTTATTGATTTGGTTGTTGTATAATGTTTATTTGCTTGCTCTATAATTTTAAAGTTTATTCTACTAATATTTTTTATATTAATAATTACTTATTAAATACATTGACTACCTTCCTGCAACTGTTGGTTACTGTCTAATCTAGATATTGTTAGTATATAATGCTGACTTGGTTACTGTGTAAAATTACAATGGCTACTGCATAATATTACCCCAGTTCATGTTCTGGTTATTAATATTATGTAGTTTGGTTACTGTACCTTGAGTTGGTTAATTTACAGACCATAAGCTAACAGTAATAAAAAACATGCATATTAAAAGGTTGGTTACTGTTTAATATTTATTTAGATACTGTAAGATGTTTATTTGGTTACTATATAATGTTATTGTGTTTTATAATTGTTTCTTTTAATCTCATTATATATATTGGTTGTTGTATACTATTTAATTGGTTATTGTATAATATTTATTTGGTTGTTGAATAATATTAATGTACACGTGTACTGATATTTTTTGCAGTTATGAAAATATTTGATCTAGTGAGAATTTGGTAATTTCATTCAAGTATGGAGTGCAGAATTTTGGCGTTTTCGGGACCTAATTTTATTGGAAACGGGTCAACGATCAAAAATCACCAGCTTTGCTGGTGAACTACATGGTTTTTTGGTCAAATTCCATCATTTATGCCTTCAAATTTGCATGTAAAAATTTGATTTATTTTCTGGTTACTAAGATTATGTAGTTTGGTTACTGTTTAATATTGATTTGGTTACTTTACAATGTTTATTCAGTTGTGAGACAATGGAGACTGACAGTAACCAATACAACAAATTTAATTGTTTACAGGAATATATAATTGTTTACTGTTAGTAACCATTAACCACGTGGTTGGTAACATTTTTGATGGTGTACAGTAACCAAAATTGATGTTGATTTTTGATGGTGTACAGTAACCAAAATTGATGTTGATTAACCACATGGTTGGTAACTGTTCTGAAACATTTTTCTGTTAATTCGGTTACCCATCTAAAATCAAATGGTTACCTCTATATTCATATTTAGTTACCAACTGGCATGGATCATTTCCAAATAACTTTTATAACTACGTAATTTAAAAGTATCCATCAGCTAGATAAATGGAAACCCTCACATGTACATTAAGCACTTGATAATTGTTCTGATATAAGTTTTTAATTATTTGGTTACTAAAAAAAACTAAAATGGTTACCCTTATATGCATGTTTGGTTACCAACTGCATCTCTTAAACTATTTTTATTTTAATATGAGATCTATAAGTGACCATCATATATATAAATTAGAACTCTTAATTGGAATTTCTTATTCTATCATGATGACAGGGTATAAATAAAACATATACCTTTAACAGTTTATAACAGTTTTGATACAAGTTTATAATTATCTAATGACTAACAAGTTTGTAACTATCTATGATAATTATCTAGTTACTAACAAGCTTGTAGATAAATAGAACACTCACACATGTACATTTAACAATTGATGTTTGTCCTGATACAAATTTGTAATTATCTTGTTACTAATAACAGTAACCATAATGTAACATAATAAAACAGTAACCACATAATTATATGTTAGTAACCAGAACATGTTTTAATGGTAACCAAAATAGAAACATAATGTAATGAAATCCAATTTAGACAATCCACGTATATTAAACAATTATACATATTAACCAGAATAAAAAATAAAAGTATCTGAAATCCCACATTAAGGACATAATAATAATAACCAAATCATAAAGTAAGAGTAACCACAACATAATAAAGAAGTAACCAAATAGTTATATGAAAGTAACCATAACATGTTTTAATGGTAACCAAAACAGAAACAACCTGTATGTCCAACCAAGTTTAGGCAACTCATGTGTACTCTCACATGTACATTTAACCATAACTTTTCTAAAGAATTTTCTAAAAGAGCATAACCCTTGTAGAATATATTTGAACGAATTTACAAAAATAATACATCAATGTATATTAAGCAAATACATGATTTATTATGACTTGGGTTTATTATTTACAAAAATAATACATCCACAAACTAATGATGCCTTAAACTTCTCCAACTGACTTGGGTTCAATTTCTTGGTAATAATGCTGGGGACTTCCATGTCACACCAATATATAACTTTTTCAGTGAATTTTCTGTTGCATTCCTCATAGTCAAGATCCCATAACTGCTAATAAACAAAATCAGATTTACATAGTCATTAGTAACCAGATATAAACAATATTTATAACATAAACAATTACGTAGTGACCAACAAATAAAAGCATACTAATCAAAACATAATATAACAACTACACAATAGCCAAAACAGACTATAACAAATAACCAACATCCCACATTGACTGCACAATAATAATTATCATATCATAATATAACATTAACCATACCATAATAAAACAGTAACCAAAAAGTTATATTTTATAATCTAATGGTGACCAAAATATAAACAACATGTATTACAGACCATTTTATGTAGTAAACAAATAGTTATATATAATATTAACCAAAACATAATTTAAAAGTCACCAAAACAAAAATATGTATACCAAAAAATATACTAAAGAAGTAACCAAACAGTTATATGATAGTAACCAAATTATGTTTTAAAGGTAACCAACACATAAACAACATGTATACCAAACTCAATTTAGTCAACCAATGTATACTAAGCACATACATTGAAACCAAAACAACATATAAAAGTAACCAAAATCCCAATTGAAGAAAAAAAATGGTATCCAAATCATAAGCCAACAACAATAAAAAATATACTAATGAAGTAACCAAACAGTTATATGTTAGTAACCAAAATATATATTAATGGTAACCAATACATAAATAACATATAGACCAAACACAGTTTAGTCAACCCATATATACTAAGCAAATACATGGTAATCAGAACAACAAAAACAGTAACCAAAATCCCAACTCAAGGAAACAAAAATAGAATCCAAATCAGAAACTAACAATAACAAAAAACATACTAAAGAAGTAACCAAATATTTATATGGTAGTAACCAAAATATGTTTTAATGGTAACTAATACATAAACAACATGTACACCAAAATCAGTTTAGTCAACCATGTATACTAAGCAAATATATGGTAACCATAACAACATAAAAAAGTAACTAAAATACCAAATCAAGGTACCAAAAATGGTATCCAAATCACAAGCTAACAGTAACCAAAACATAATACAGAAGTAACCAAACAGTTATATGATAGTAACAATAGCAAAATTTAAATTAGCACACCTTTAAAAATTTTTGGGTTGAAAATATCTTCTGGCTATGAACTTGAGCTTCTGTCTTAACTACAGGAACATCAAAATTAGAATCCAACTGCACAAACCCAAACAAATTTCTTCAAGTCCTGAATAGAATCACCCTCTGTGATTCTTTCCTCTTTCAATCCTTCTTCCTTGTATCAACCATTTTATACAAAACATAACATAAACCCAAACAATGAATACCCCAGTCTGTTAGAAACATAGCGTATATATATGATCATATTGACAATTAATTAGTTGAATGAGAATTAACAGAAATTAGAAGCAAACCTTAGAGTCCTTTCAGTTGTGAGAGAGTTGGAGAGAGAAAATCACGTATTAGCCTAAAAACATAGCCTGAAAATCACGTATTCAATTTTCTGTCAGAGTTGAGATACTATGTTGCGGCGGCGGCAGCGGAAGAGAACGACGACGAGTGGCTTCGAGAGGAGAGAGAGAAGTGGTAAGGGAGAAGATAGAAAAATAGTAAGGTCAGAGAAAGAGAGGAAGATGGAAACTAATTTGAGATCTCAGCCCATTAATATTAATCCCTTAATTTAAGGACTCTTAATTGTATTAGTATTGTAAATATATATGATGAAGTGTCATATTTTTGTAATTATTTTATAAATGTATGATTTTTGTAATTACTTTTAAAAATGTATTATAATATGTAATTGTTCCATTTATCATTGGACCTCATTCATTGACCAATTGGACTGATAAAGTTTAAGTCCAATAGCTAAAGTCCATTAAGACTTATTCGTATTTTTACCATATAATTTTCGTATTCTTTTCGTATATAATTCGTATGATATTCATATTATACGTCGTATTATCTTCGTATTATATTTGTACAATACTTAGTATTATACTCGTATTCTTCCCATATAATAACCTTTCTTATTATACTTAATCTTTTCTTTTCTTAGAATTCACTTTCCCTAACACTTAGGCTTTTAAGTCCTCATGTGCAAACTTCGTTTGCCATAATTGAAATATTATTAGATATTTCATCTTGTCTCAGAATTCTATCATTACTCTTCTCTCGGAAATTCAAAAATAATTCCCGAGCATAAATGGATGAATAGTGATTTTTTGAAAATTTCTCGAAAAACTTTTATTTTCGTTTTAAAAATTCAAATCATTTAATTTTAGAACACAGCCAGAATCCTAACCACATTTGCACATTCTAAGTCATAGAACCACCTTTAAACATCTTACTGATCACTCAAATAAACATATAGTTTAATTTAATTCAAATAAACATATAATTTAATTCACGTAATAATTCGATTTTTATCAGACGTGACAAATGTTCCACATGAAGGGCTCCATAACATTTGAAGTAGACGTAGCGATTATAGTCACAATTGTTATGGTTATGAATGCTGCGGTACTTGGTATTGTAATTATAATACTCTATTATTGTCTATATAAAGGCAGTCTGATATGATGATGTTTATTCTAATTAATTTCAGGTAGAATCCGTTTTTCCTGATTTCTGTTGCAACCACAATGCCTTCTTGCCGAAAGTAGGACCAGACCAGTCCAGTCGTGATCTGCGTATACATCCGAGAATGATTGTTGTCTTATACAATAAAGGAAATATTAAACTAGTATAGGACTGAAAACTACTGTACGTTGTTCTGTGCCAAAAAGTATATTCCACCAATATATTTATATTGATTTCTTGGTAACAGATGTTTAATATTTTGGAATTCTATAGAGTCGTATCACAATCTATTATCTATTATTATATTATATATACTAAATTACAGTACATGACATCATATATTGACATATGTCCTTCTACAAATTCAACACATGTCCATCTTAAATAGTTTTAATTATGTCCCAATTATCTTAATTATATCCTATCTTTTTTTAAATTATGGATAAATAATAACAAACAAATTATCTTAATTATATCATATCCTTTTTTAAATTATGGATAAATAATAACAAACCAAGTAGAATTTAATCTCTTCAACAACCAATGAGCAAAATTTTATATGGATAAAACTTACTAACTGAATTAGAGTTTGAAATAATGTTAATGATCACCTGACCTAATCCTCCATGCATATACATACATATATATACGTATATTAATCAGGCTAATTATTTATTCTCACAAGTGTAGCAACCATGACTTCTTCTTCTTCTTCACTGTCAATTTTCCTCTTCTTTTCCATTTTCTTCTACTTATGTCATTCACGTTTCGCACGATGGAAGAGCCATCACCACTGATGGTGAACAGAAACTAATATTGTCTGGTTCAATTCATTATCCGAAAAGTACGGCTGAAGTATGTACCAAACTATATATATATATATATTATTTTTATTTGTGTTAATGTATTGCCTGCATATATTTAATTTTATTCGAAACATAATTATATAATTGGTTTGTTGTTATTATTTGCTAGATGTGGCCATATTTGATTAGAAAGGCTAAAGAAGGTGGACTCAATGCAAACAAGACGCATGTTTTTTGGAACGTCCACGAGCCTCTTCGCCGGCAATATGATTTTTCCGAGAACTTGGATCTTATAAGGTTTATCAAAACCATTCAAGAGGAAGGACTTTATTCTGTTTATCCAAAACTCTAAATCTTCCCCATTTTTTTATGTAAGAAATTTTATTTTCACATCACTTTTTAATATTTTAACACATCAGCTAATATCTAAACCCTACGTGTGAAAATATCAAAAAATAATATGAAAATATTAATTTCGTTTTACATATTATTTTATGTTATACAACTTTTTTTTATACCAATTTTGTATTATCTTAATTTCTAAAACAATATTCCAAAGGATTTATGACTTGGGTAAAATTTAATAGACATAAGAAAGAAAAAATCAAATGATATTCCCAATTTAAAGAGGACGAAGTAACCTAATCATTTGTACTTTTACTCACTTTGTCTTGTGTGTTGTGATGATTGTAAAATAAACCAACCATGGCAAAAAATAAGATTGACGATTTAATTAAGTGTTAACACACTTAATTCGATTTTATAAGATAATAAAAAAGGGTACAAATAATTTAAGCTGACACAATTTTAACGGGAGATATATTCGTCTGCTATGGTTCACGTGCTTAATTAGCATTAATTTTGTATTATCAATTAACTTATTCTATTTTTAATGAAATTCTCTATATAAGTGAAATAGGAAAAGTGTGTGACAATTTTTATAAATATTTAAATAGACTAATTTTAAAAATGGTGACATCTATCTTATAAAACAGTAGTAGCTTAATTTTTCCGTAAGAAAAATAATATATATTATAAATGTTTAGATCGATTTTTTAATTGCGAGTTATATGGATAAGTATTAGTAGTTTTTTATTTTTTGAAGAGATGTATACCTCCTATAATATAATTTTTACCAATCTCATGTTTTGACAATTATAATTCGGAGTAAATGTAACATCACAATACATAGCCGGACTTGATCTTATGTGAATGTTTACAAATGTGAAGAAAATGAAAAATTATTAAATTAGTACCTTAATAATTTTATTTATGATTAAATACGTGTACATAGTGTGTTGAGTGATTGTATAATTTCTAAATTTTTATGGAAGTTACTTCATCCGGTCTCCATCATCTACTTTCTTAAACATTGCATTTGAATTTCAAGTTGATTTATAAAAAAGTATTATTTATTTATTTATTTATTTTCCAATTATTGTAGTGTCACACACTCTACAAAGCTCTTTTTCATTCATCTAATTAGTAGATTAGAGAGAGCAACTCCACACACACATTTCAAACCACCAATTAAGCCAACCAAGATACATGACATGAGCACTGAAAGTATTATATATCTTGCACACACGTACAACAATGCATAAATTGAATATCGAAATAAATAATAATCTTATACTTTCCTCGGCCCAAAATATAATTATAATTATTGATAATATTTAAAAGTCAATTTAAAACTTAAAATTAAAATAATTTATTTATTAAAAATAACAATGAGATATTATATCCTACTCTTTACATAGTTTACAATATTCATACATATTATTGTATTGATTAAAATTAAATAAATACATATCAAATTTAAAATTAAAAATATCTTAAATTAACTATAAAAAACCAACAATTATCTTATAGTACATTGATTTGTGGCTGGGACTTGGGAGTTAACGGCCATTTATCTTTATTGCGATGCGAGCATGAAAAATGATGGATATATTATATACGTACGTTTACAAATATCATAACCTAATTAGATTGTAATTAACGTATAATTATAACCGATAAGATAAGATAATAAAGTGTAGCCAAGTGTCTATTTAATTAATTCATATCTCATGTATATATCCTTATAAGTAAGTTGATATTTAATAAGTATATTATCAAATTATTAATTTTAGGCTTCAACTTTTATCATGTACAATTATTTATTGTTGTTATTAATAATTTTAATATTAAGTATTGGGGTGGTAAAGATCCATATCGTACAGCTGAGGATGTTACTTTTGCGGTTGCTCGATTTTTTCAGACGGGTGGTTTATTCTAAAACTATTATATGGTTAGTTTTGTTATTAGCTTGATTGGCTAACCCTTGGTTGTGGATGTATACGGTTGCAATCGGTTCAGTGACAATAATTGACAATTAGTTTCCAAAATTTTAGATAGAATGCCTATTAAAGTCTACAATTGAGATTCTCCATAAATCCACATGAGAAAGAGTTTTGCAGAATACTTATGATTCACCTTCTCGGAAAGAAAGATTGAGAGAGTAAGAGGAGACAGATCATGAATGTTTTAATCAAATTTGATTTTATTTTTCAAGGGTTACACAAAAAGTCAAGGGCAAAATTGTCAAAAAAAACAAAACAAAACAGCCATGTGCCCATCTTTATTAACACTGCGATATTAAGATTTACGAAATAATTGACTGATTAAAATTTAATTTATGATAGATAATAATACTTTGGTTAGTTTATGTTCAATGCACAATTATTTTAGATAGTTTCATTGATTTGCAGCTGTGACCAAGTTATTCAATATTCATTATCTGTAATATGTTAGTTCCCACAATCTTTGTCACGATGCTACAGTTGCTTTCAAGTGCTTTTCGATGTAAATTTGATGTAGTATGGCAGAAATAATTATGGAAACTCTCTTGCAGAGGTTTTGGCTTTAAAGCTTATGTGCCTGAATGAATTATGCTGAGATAACTATAATTTGACACGGTGTTAAGTGATGTATATTGGTCTTCAACAGAGACATGAATAGACCACCATCTTTGATTTTGTTTTCAAACCTTTTCTAAGTGAGAGGAGATAAAATTAAAACCCGTTTTCAAACCTGTTCGTTTTTTTAATTTTTTCTGAAATACATACAAAAAATTATATTTTTAAGAGATCTTTTAAACTTTCGCATACCCTTCTCTTCTCTTTTTGTTATGGATTGTAAAAAGTTAAGTTGGGGCAACCCTTTTTTTGCAGTAAACAAAATACAAAAGTAGTAAAGGACAGGGAAAATAAATCAGTTGGCTACACTTTGGTTAAGAAAAACTGGAAAAAAAATAGAAAAAGGAAAGAGTAGAAAAAACGATTTGTCCACAAGTTGAGGTCACTTAATTTGCCACTAGCTTAAAAGCAATAATCGCATACTTAGAGTGTAATGCACAAACCGGTTAACTCTCACCACTACCCCCTATAATGCATATTCATTTATTTTTTTGTGTAAAATTTGATCGTCACACAATAATATACTATTTTTATTATATTTTAATTTATTAATTGTACGCACACATTTATTATTAAAATTTTGAATAATCCTGCTGCAACGCGCGGGTTTGTATCTAGTATTCATGTCTATTTTTATTTTCTTTCCAGGAGAAAAATTGAAAATTTGTCATTTTAGGTGTTGATAAAAATTGAAAATTGAATAGCGACGCTCGATTTGTTTCTATATGATAAATGTAGTCTTATGGGGCCAAATATTTGAACCTTCTCAAGTATCGATGGAAAGTATAAGTACTTCAAAAGAAAAAAAAAGGCAAAACATTCTGATGATGAAGGTAAATTAACTGATGTGATTAGTTACCATATTGGAAAAGGAGCATTTATCAATTCAAGTCTATTATGCAAATGTTATCTTTAAAGGACTAACTGAGACCTATTTATTGTTACTAGAAAATTAAGACAAGGTACGAGCAATGTTTGGATTACCATTAGGGGTGATCAATTCGGTTGTATCCGAACCAAATAGCTTATTCGGATATAACCGAATACCGAAATCTTCCAAATTTCACTATCCGAATAATTAACCGAACTGAAAAATAACTGAATTACCGAATATCGAATTACCGAATTTTCAATTCGATTATTTAGATTAATAATCAAAATTAAGTTCTATTTTATCAAACAGACAAAATTTCATTTGGCAATACTAGAGTCAACAACTTTCCTAACCAAACAACCAAGTGTATATCTTCTCCTCTCCCCTTTTCATATAAAGTGTTACATTAGTATAGAGTGTTATTATAATTATATAGAGAGGGTGTCACTCTATTTTATTCTTATAGTACATATTAAAATACCAAAAAAATAGTACTTTTAGTGTACACAGCAGCAGCCCTCTTCCCCTTGTCTATTATACATAATAAATATGAATGTAAATATACCAATTATCTCTATATTCAAATTTTATTTAGTTTCCTTCAATATCTCATCCCCAAATTTTAGACGGAAAACATATGTGATGATTGTATAGCATTTGAAATGAAAAATTGCTTGTATTGAATCTCTTAATTTATTTGATTCTTTTTAAAAAGCTCGAATATATAAAACATTAATTCTCCAGTGTACTTTTCCTCTTTGTTATATATAGGCACTGGTTGGGAAGCTTTGCATGACTTAACCAACAGGAAATAAGTGTTGTGGTTGCCATTAGCATGAAATTAATGTTGATCTTGATTTGAGCCTAATAGCAGCAGTACTGATTGAAGCAATCATGTCTTTCTCATTTACTCATGAGTCTAATCACTCTGCAGAACCTTTTTTTGTTGTTTTTGATCTACACTAAACTAAAAAGGAAGCACATGAATACTACTATGTATAATAAATCACTCTGCAGAACCTTTATTTTGTTGTTTTTGTGGCAAAATATCACAACCACAAAAAGGGTTATTTCCGACACTGATAAGCATTTTCCGTCGACTTTAACTCTATTTCCGACGGAATATTCGGTCGACAATTAGGTCGTATATAAGCAGGTCGAAATTAAGTCTGTCGATCTTTCAGTCGGGAATACTTAACATTGACGGACTTATCCTTGACTGAATATTCAGTCGGGGTTAAGATATGTCCGACTGAAACTCTTCGATCGAGGCTATTCGGTCGAGGATACCCATGACACGTGGCTGCGTGACATAATTTGCATATTCCTTAAACTCGATAGAATTCTGTCGAGCGTAATACTATTCCGTCGAGAATAGATGTGACACGTGTCACATGGCCAAAATGGGAAGGACTTATTTTCGACGGAAATCCGTCGAGAATAGTACTATTCCGTCGAGAATAGTGATTTTTTTTAATATTTTATTTATTTTTGCAATATCCAGGGATTTAACCCACATCTTATACCTGTACCTGTATTCCAACAGCACATACACATACACAAGCTAACAATATAACCAATAACACGAATTACAATTACCAAGGTCGACAATATGTGAAAAATCAACTAAATGAGAAGTAAAAAGGTCAAAAACATCCCACTAATCTAAATTAAACTATATCAAACATCTCATTAAGCTAAATTAAACTAAATGCCAAGGTTTAAATTACAATACATACAAAATAATGTAACTCAGAATGTAAACTAAGTCAAAAATAATGTAAAATACAAACGAATGTAAACTAAGTAAAACTAGTAGAGCCCCCTGTATGAGGAGGATCATCGGGCGGGCGTCGACGCTGCTCTGGAGTATGAAAATTGCCACCATCGTCATCCCATTCGTCAGTCTGCTCGTCACCCTGTTGATACAATATAATGCAACTCATTAGTCCATATATATGATTCAGTTAAAGATAACTAAATGAAAATTAAATTACATGCAAAATATATATTTGAATTTAAAACGAATAGTATACCTGAGCAGTTGAGGGCTGACTCAACATTGGCCCAAACGCGTCCTTAACTAAGGTAACCACCATTCGAACAATCTCGTCGCGTATCGCGGCCCACTGCTCCGGAGGGATACCTGTACTCTCGGCGGTGGCACCAGCTGCAACGTCCTGCGCAGGCTGATGGAGGCGAGAACGGCTGGGAAGGTCCTAACGATGGAAAAGCGGATCGGTCTCAAACCTCTCCGACACCGCAACCATAACACGCTGGAACAAAGCATCGTCTAAGCCAGCGCCCGTATGTGATGGTCCCATGGGGGCTCTCGGACGCAGACACTGGCTAGAGCCTACAAAAATAAATATAACATGAATAATATGGCGAATTTTCTTTATTCATAAACAAGAAATAAACTAAAAATATTATACCTCCTGGCAGTGTATAGGCTAGTATCCTCGGTAACCCTAGCACTCGATACCGGCCGCTAGTACTAGTGGGAGTATCCTGAGACGCGACCCAAAGAGTCGTCTCCTCGTCCTGAGATAAACTAATCTCGGGCGGAGGGATGGTGGAATCTAACGTCTCAGCATCGCCCCTAGCAGCCTGCAACTCCGCTATACGCTGGCTGCGAGTCTTCTCAAACCGCTCCTGTAATTTGATATATGTACATGTGAGTTATCTTGGTATCATCATATAAATTACGTAATATTATCCTAAATAATATTTATTATAGTAAATGTATTACCCGTATAGCTAGTGCTGCTGGAGACATTGTCGACCCCGAAGTAGAGCCCTTCGGCGTATGGACTCTATCCTAGAACTCCATCATAGTAGGAGGTTGGCCCAAGCTACTCCGCATGGCCTAAATCATATATACATAAAATAATATCACCTTAATTTACTATAGTTGCAGTTTAATATTAAACTAATCTAAAGGGAAATACATACCGCCTTAACCTCCTGAAACGACTGCGAGCCAGAAGTATGTACAACTCGCAGCTTGCCTCGATTCTTCTTCATCTGCTCTGACTTGGTCTTGAACGCAGCATCATCCCAGTACGCACACATCGTAGCCCATGCTGGATCTGATACTGCTGGCGGCTGATGATCTCGCAAAGTAGTCCCGGGCGATTCTTCTACCGCCCGGACTGCCCTCTGTCGCATCTCGTACAGCCAGCCGGCATAATTCTTCGAGATGTGGGCAATGATAACGGCGTCACCATCCGCCTCAGTGATGTCGGTCTCGTATCTATAGTATCTCTATCAAACAGACATAACATACGTATAATTAATTATTTGAATAATATGTAAATAACATGAACCTTGATTTAATATACGTAATTCGACTTACGTGAAACTCCCGCAACACTGTCACCATGAAGCCGGCATCGTAACGCGAGTACTGGCTAAATCGCATGCAGCCAGTAGGGAGATGCGCTAGGCAGATGGCGTGTACGGTCGCCTTAGCGACAGGATCCATAATACTAGAATACAAAATTTATTAAGAACATTTTAATTTATTAATCACATAATAATATCATCGCGATTGAACATAAGTGATAGTTGAAACCTACACAGACGAGCCGACATCAACTGGAACGACGTCAAGCACTGCCAGCGGACGACCTAATCGACCGAGGTTAGGCCCTCGCTGACGTCGACGTCTAGCATCTGTATGTTTAATATAGTTATGACATTGTCAATGAATGTATAATATAGTTATGAAAAACACGTTACTGAGCCAAAATAAGAAATCAACTTACTAGCATCTGAAGACGTCCCGCCCTGGGAGCCGTCGCCCGATCCGGAGCGGCCGCCACCACGGCCACCTCCACCTCTATGTCGAGGCATAGCTGTACTACTAAAATAACAGACATAGATACGATGACATTAATTAAATTTCATTGCAATTATTATATCTAATTTCGTTGTATAATATTTACAAAACACCAATTAGTGAAGTAGTACGTCGTCAAACCCGTCAGAATCAAAATCATTTTCATTTCCATCTTCTGATTCTGTCTCTTTCTCTTCTGTATCAATTTCTTCCTCTGTATCATCTTCTACCACCACATACGGACTGACAACCACATCTTCCTCCACTTCGTCAAACATTGAGTACGTCAACGACATCATCAACCACTACATCATCATCATATAGCACAACGTGGCTGGGATTGCTAACTTATTCTTGCAACGGGTCATCCGTACCATCAAATGACCAAGTCTTCGTTGTCACAACTGTATACCAGGGGGTTCTATAATTTACGACATTAGGGGCGTAGTACACTTGAGTTGCTTGGCTGGCTAACACAAATACGTTATCAGATTGTAAATTTAATTTTATATCTACTGTGACGATTCTATTACGATTAACTTTAACACCCTTTGCAGTATCAAACCAGCGACACTTAAATGTAACGACCTTTTCAACACCTGGATAATTGAGCACAACCACTTCCTTTAATCTTCCATAGTAATTGGACTCAGAATCTCCATAACAACTTCCCAACATGACAACGCCAGAGTTGACTTATGTAACTCAATTTGCAAAATTAAGGTATAGATTTAAAAGCATAATAATCAAAATCAAATGGCAATTCATCAAATATACCTGATTAACTTGAAAATTTAACAAACAAATGAAAGTACACCACCAATTTGAGAAGAAATCGACCGGAGCTGGTTGAAATGACCGAAATTGGCCGGAACTACTTGACCGAAGCAACTTGGTCGGCCAGAAGGTGGCGTCAGCTAGCGTCGGTCGGAGCTGCTTCAGGCGGCCGGAGAGGAAGAGAGATCGTGAGAGAGAGAGAGAGAGCAGACGTGAGAGAGTGAGAGGGAAAGAGGCAGAAATGAAATGAGGGGAGCGTAGCAGTCTGTTAGGTTTTAAAAGATAAAATCGACGGACTTCCGTCAATCTTATGTCCGTCGGTTTTAAGCTAACTTCGACTGAATTCTGTCGAGAGTAACATGATATTCAGTCGACCGTAGTGTTGGTCTGGCGGGAGAGTTTGGCGCCATGCTGGGCTGTGTTTTCGACAGAAGTCCATCAAAAATATGTTATGTACGATCGAACTATTCTCGACTGAATAATCAGTCAGAAATAGTCTAACATCGAATGAATGTATTCCGTCGGAGTTAATTCCGTCGGAGATAAACCATTTTCTTGTAGTGTATGAAATGATAGGCTCTCTTCCTCATTTTCTTTTCCAAATAACTACTATGAACAATAAATCACTACATAATTGAGCCTCAAGGTACCAGTTGGTAACCTAAATGAATGACATTATATGATAATGAAAGAAAAAGTTATACAACCACCATAAACACTACTATTTTCATAAAACATATAATCTCAAAATATTACTTTTATTTCGAGGACAAATTAAGTCCACCATAATGGTATCTTCTTTGAAGGAAACTGTCTTGATTATCAACATGTATGCTCCTTCAGATCTCAAAATTAGAAAAGTGATATAGAAGCAAATATTGGCAATTTAAAGGAAAAATAATTTCCCATGGTGTGTTGTTCTGTCAGAGATATATCTGAAAAGAAAGGTTGTGCTTATGAACACAAATGAAAGGTAAGAAATTTGTTGAGAACAAGATCAAAATTGTTGTAAATAAGAACTCAACAAAACTAGATTGAATGACATGCACTTTATTGAATATCAACAATGGCTATTAAATAGCCTTACATGAACTAACATAAACCTAAAATGCAGCCTATCAAAAACCTGATAAGGTGCATCAAGAAAGAGTCAAAACAGAAAACCCCAAAGAAAACGTCAAAGCTGTAAACAGCCTCCTAAAAAATAAGAACTTATTAAAACTGAAATTAAAATCTAATCAACAATTATCCTAGTAATACTAGGAGACCAAAATACTCTTCATTCCTTCCCTTAAACTTACTGCAGTCAGTTTATATCAGAAACTTCTCGAACACCCATCAGATCCCTTAACTTCAGAAAAGCTTCTAGCTTCAGTGGTTTGGTCATCAAATCTGCCACCTGATCCTGACTTCCACATGAATGAACCAATGCAATCATACCTTCCTTTTCTTAAGAAAGGGAACCTTACATCGATATATTAATTTGTTGTGCCCGTGCATCACCGGATTTTTAGACAGCTTGATAGTTGAACGTTGTTGGCACATCTCACATGTGTTCAACCTCCATCCGAATGCCCCAGTTGTTTCAAAATCCTTTTCATCCAGATAGCTTGACACACACACTGCAACTGCCACAAATTCTGCCTCTGTGGTTTATAGTCACTATTGGTTACTTCTTCGAACTCCATGAAACTGCACCTAAGCTTAATATAAATACATACCCACTCGTACTCTTCCTATCCTCCATATCTCCGGCATAATCACTATCCGTGAATGTAAGCAAATCACCACTTCCTCCTTTCTTGTAATGAATTCCAAAATTCACAGTACCTCTTAAATATCGAAGTGCTCATTTTGCTGTTTAAAGATGAAGCTCTATAGGTTTTGCCATGTACCTACTTATGAGGCAAGTGACAAACAATATTGTTCTATTTCATGTTTAAAAGCTCGTTTCTATATATTCTAAATTGACATTCTTTTTCAATTTCTATGTTGGAAAGTCTCTTGACTTTGTTCCCAATTGTTGGTTTTAAACTTCATTCTTACTTTAAATTGAATTTTCCCTCATATTATGAAATGAAAACATTTTAATTATTATAAGTTAAAAACCTATATATAGTTAATTATCGACATTTTTCCTAATTTATGTCGATACCTTTATTTATCATATTCACTTTCTATTGTAGTTCTTGGAAATTTTTTTTATACAATGACTGTATCTAGATACTTCAATAATAATGGGGTTTGCATAAAATCAAGAAGTTGACAAAGCTGATTTCTATTTTTAATTACACAAGCTCGCCAATCCCGTGCGAAACACTGGCGGCATGAATAAGAGTTTATTGTATTATTAAATATTTATTTAAATAATATAATATTTTAAAAAGATATTGTAGTTATAAAATTATTAAATATTTATTTAAATAATAAACATTTGAATTATATATTATAGGTTTATTCAACCAATTATTAAGTTAACCATTTGAATAGATGGCCGGAATACCGACCCGCCTAAGAATCTGATCAGGTCTTGTGTATTTAATATTAGTTGACCGTATAAATATACAGTTTGATTAAATTTAGAAAAGGGATATTTACAGTTCTGTTACATCAAGTATCACCATATTCAAGATTCGGACAATAATGAAAAAAAAATAAAATTATAAATATAATAATTTTTAGCCGTTTAAAAAAAGTAATTAATATCGTAAAAATATGTTATAAAATTATAGAACAATTTAAAATTATAAAAATTATAAATACAAGTTGTAAAATTTAAGTTCTGATATAATTTGTAAAATATAAGACGTAAAATTCATGATATAATTTATAATTTGCAAGATTTAAGTTGTAAAATTTATACATACAATTTGATAAATTATAGATACAATTTTAAAATTAATTTTTTTTATAAATACAATATATATATATATATATATATATATATATATATATATATATATATATATATATATATATATTAACTAATGTTTGTTTGAAGAATAAAATCGAAAATGGACAAAAAGAAAGTGTTGCTGGATAAACTAATTAACTACTATTTGTTTGAAATATCTTTTAACTAAATAAAAATAATTCACTTTCCAAATCCAAAATACATTACCTATGTCGTCTTATGTACCTTCTCTCTTTGTAACTCACTTTTTGCACACTATATCCTCTCTCCTCCTCCAATAATTGTGATAATCAGCCTTTTTCCGTCAGAAAATTAAAGTCTTTGAATTAACATAAAATTTCATATTATTTTCTGCTTAAGTCAATCAAAGCTACGTACTAGACAGAATTCAAGGCGCTGAAATTTCCAAATTTGAAGGAACAAAATAATTTGAAGGATTAGGGAACAGAGGGAGAGAGGACAGAGAGCAAATAGGTCATTTTTCTTTTTCAAATTTTTCCTCCTACTTTTGTATGCTCTTCCGATATAAAAAGGATATTATTTAATTAATTAAATTTTGGGCACTTTTATCAATTGTTTAAAATTTTATTGATTCTTTTGGTAATTAAGTTTTTTTAAAAATTTTAAAATAAAAAATTATATTTGGTAATCTTTGTATTAATATTTACATTTAATAATTTAACATATAATAATTATTTATAAGGATTTATACAGATTTAATATGTCAAAATAAGTATTTATACAAATCTTATACGAATTAGGTACTTGATATAATAAATTGTGAATTTGGTGGTACTTGATGTAATATTAGTGTTATTAGCCCATATTCTATACGGTCAAACGGTATACAGTCCTTATTAGCCCGTATTCTATACTGACAAAGATGCTGCTATGAAGGTATTTAGTGTTGTTATTTGCTATATATTATTATATATTGCACATTATTTATACTTTTGACTTATTATATGTTATACTCCCTCCGTCCCAAGATAAAAGTCCTGGTGGATTTTTCACGCATATTAAGAAGAGGAATGAAATGACAAAATTGCCCATAATAATGTCATTAATTATTTTCAATATAGGTGAGAGAATGACTTTCTAGCTTTTCAATTCAAAATATTTTTAGCACATAACTAATTATACTTATTAAATATGGAGAGATAATTAAAATAAGAAAAATATGAGATATTTAATGCTACGAGTATAATAGGAAAAAATATGTAAAAGTTTGGTTATTAAAGGAAAATGAACATTTAACATGGGACTATCCAAAATAGTAATAAAGACTTTTATCATGAGACGGATGGAGTATTTGAGTTTGATAAAACTCATTTGTGGACATAATTTAAATACGTATAAAAGGTGTAACTGAATGTCATCTACGTGGAGAATAAAAGAGAATTTCATATGATTTGTGTAGAAATCATTTGATTTGTGCCTACAGCGAGGCATTTAATAAGGTGCAAAGTTGTTTGGTAGAATTATTCTTCCTTGTCTCATTTAATAGAAAAGACTACTAGTTACTTTATAAGTACAAGTAATGGTCTTACTTTATTTTGGAACAAAAGAAAAATAGTGAGAACTATTCAAATTCTATTTAATTATTAATTATTACTAAATGTGTAACTTACATATTTAGTACACTAATAAGTATAGTTAAATATATAATTGAATAGTTATAATGTAACTTACATATATATATATATATATATATATATATATATATATATATATATATATATATATATATATAAAGAAGTTTGCGTATAAGAAATATATATTTCACGTGGATTTCTCTCTTCTCCAATTTTTCTACAAAACAAATAACTACTACAAGCAGCGTTCTATTGGAATTTTCTATGAATTGTTATCACGAATAATTCACCAAGGCTCGACATTTATCCTGGAGGTATATCGTCTGGAACCCTTAGCAAACTAATCGTGGTGGGGGCGACAAAGATCGACCTTAAGGACAAGGATCACCCGTGTCATGTCTTCTATAACGATTTTGACTCTATGAAGCTATGGTTCTAACAATCTTAAGATTTTTATGGATTTATTAGAATCAAATATGGGTGGATGGAAGATAGGGGTGAGCAAAAAAATTGGTTTTTTCGGTTTTTAGGCGAACCGGACCGGTCCGAACCGGCCGGTTCGGGACAAATATGAACCGGTTCGGTTCCGATACAGTGAACCGGGTATATACCGGGTAAACGGTTTCGACTTCGGTTCGTTGTCTGCATGGTTTGGTATTAACCGGACCGAACCGATAATACCGTTTAATTTATTAATTTTATTTACTTGTATTGTTTTTATATCTTTCTTTCTTTCTTTCATACTTCATTAATCACGATTTCCAAATAGATCTAGGGTTCAGTTTCACTTCTCTCCTTCTTTCTCAGCTGAGTTCTCCATCAGTCCACTGTCCATCTGAGTTCCAAGCCGGCAACCACCGATCTATTGCTCTACTGCTCAGCTTTACTGCTCTCCGCTGGGTCTGCTGTACTGCTCGAGACCTCGAGTGCTCGTTGCTCGTTATTTCCTCCAGCCACCGATTATTTTATCTTCTACTGCTCATCGCTCGTTGCTAGGCCACCGAATCGCCGATTATTTTTCTTAGGTAAGTTTTCTAATTTGTCTATATGGGTGTTTTAGTTTAAGTTTAGGGTTTTGATTTAGTTTATTTTGATTTCTCTACTTATGTGAGTTATGACTTATGTCGATTTACTGATTTAGTAAGGCTTTCACTCTCTCTTTGAATTTCAGTAAGGATGTCTTTGGTTTTGTTATGCCTTAGTTTCTGACTTTCTGCCTTTCTGGACTTCATGGAATAATATTTGTGTTTTACGTTTTACCCTCTGTTCCATGAAAAGAGAGTAAGAGACCCATATGTGAACAAGTGAAAAAGTATATATATCTGATTCAGTACAAACTACAAAGTGAATTTAAGTACTTGTGTTTGACTGTTTGTTAAACTACAATGTTTATTTTGGACTATTCAACACTAATATATCTAATAATTTATTTGTGTTTTTATGTACAATTTGATGGAAAATATGGATAATAATATACCAGTACTATCCGATGCATATCCAATCCAAGACCCAAGTAATGGAGATGGCGACACACACGAAACAGAAAAGCAAAATGAAATTGAAGAGATTGAGCAAATAATCGGTAAGACTCGTGCTACTATATGAGAACATTATATAAGGTTTAAGCAAAATGATGAAATAAAGGCAAAATGCAAATATTGTGGTCAAGATTTAAAAGCCGACTCGGGAAAGAATGGGACAAGTGGTTTAAAAAATCATAATGCAAGATGTAAATTGTACCCTCCTAATATTCAATTAAAGGAAAGGCAACAATCACTATTAAATTTTCCACAATCAAGTGTTAATGAAGGGGGTCAAGAGTTGGAAGGGGAATCAACTAATAATGTTTGTTTATGGAAATTTGATCAAGAGTTAATTAGGAGGGCGATTTCGTTTATGATAATTGTTGATGAACTTCCTTTTAGCCATGTGGAGAATGTGGGCTTTAAATACTTGATGTCGGTTGCATGTCCAAAATTTATTGTACCTTCACGTAGGGCCACAACTAGAGATTGTTTGAAGCGCTTTTTAGAAGAGAAATTGAAATTGAAAACTTACTACAAAAATACATCACAAAGGGTTTCTCTTACTACCGATACATGGACTTCCATACAAAGAATTAATTATATGGTGTTAACTGCTCATTATGTTGATGATAAGTGGAAATTGCAAAAGAAGATTATTAGCTTTATCCCAATTACTAGTCATAAAGGGGAAGACATAGGTATGTCGGTTGAAAATTGTTTGAGGGAATGGGGAATTGATAAAATTTTCACAATCACAGTTGATAATGCTAGTTCCAATGATGTTGCAATTTCCTATTTGAAAACTCAATTGAAAGTTTGGGGCATAGCATTTGTGATAATAAATTTCTCCATGTGAGGTGTGTTGCTCATATAATTAATTTGGTTGTATGTGATGGGTTGAAAGATGCGACTCCTTCGATATCTCGTGTTCGATCTTTGGTTAAGTGGGTGCGGCAATCTCCTTCTAGGATTAAAAGATTCAAAGAATGTGTTGAAATTGAGAAAATTTGAAAAAAATACTTCGTTGATCCTAGATGTGTCCACTAGATGGAACTCCACTTATTCTATGTTGAATGTGGCCATAGATTTTGAACGTGCTTTTAATAGGCTTGCAAGCAAAGACCCTTTATTCAAATTGGAAATGGAATCGGGTGATGGGTGGCCTACTATAGAAAATTGGGGAGTTGTGAGAAAATTGGTGGTATTCTTGAAGTGTTTCTTTGACATTACGGTGAAGGTTTCGGGTACATCGTATGTGACATCAAATACTTTTTTTCATAAATTTCTTGATCTTGATGATGCTTTGAATAAATTGTCATATGATGAAAGTGACGATGACATGAGAGAAATGGTGTTGAGGATGAGAACAAAATTAGATAAATATTGGGGGAATGTTGAAAAGATGAATAAATTGTTGTACATTGCGGTTGTTCTAGATCCTAGACATAAATTTGCATTTGTGGAATTTGCTTTCAATTCAATGTATGGGAGTGGGACTGAAATGGCAAAAAAAAATGATACAATCGGTGCGTGATGCCATTGAGGAATTGTTTAAATGTTATAGTCTCAAATATGCATCCCAAAGTGCACAATCTTCCCAAAGTGCACAATCATCCCAAAGTTCACAATCTAATGTGTCTAGTGAAAGGAGCACACATTGCGGATGTTCAAGGAGGAGATAATACCGAATTAGATAAGTATTTGAGTGAGCATGTTGATCAAATGACTTCAAAATTCAATGTTTTGGGTTGGTGGAAAAATAACTCCCCTAGATTTCCCATTCTCTCTCAAATGGCTAAGGATGTATTGGCGGTTCCTATATCAACCGTTGCTTTCGAGTCGGCATTTAGCACCGGTGGTCGTGTACTTGATTCATTTAGGAGTTCTTTAACTCCTAGAATGGTACAAGCTCTAATTTGTGCTCAAGATTGGCTTCGTTCAAGCAAACAACCAATATCCGTGGAGGAGAACTTAGATTCACTTGAAACAATTGAGAAAGGTAATCCTTCATTTTAAATTATATAGTTTTCATTTATAATGTTTATATGTTAATGACTTTCTTTAACTATTTTTATTTTCTTTTGATCTTAGAATTTGAGGAAGCTTTGGATATGGATGGTGGAATTTAATGGAAATTTGGCACTTAACAGTTTTTACATCAAATGGATAACAGGTTATTTTTTAAACTTGGGTTTGTTTCAAGTTTCAAGTTTTTTATTTTGTATCACTTAGTAATATACTCATTGATTCAGAACTGTGTTGATTTACAAGTTGCATGCAATTTGGCTGCTTCCTCTTTCCTTTACAGTTAGTATCATAGTATGATAAATTTGATTTTTGAAAGTCATTGCTATCTACTGAGCATTGTCATATGATTTAGGTGCAAATCTTGTTAAATTAAATAGTGAAATGAATCTGCATTGTGTTGAGTGTTCATTCATGTCACTCATTGAATCAGCCCTTTTAATGTAGGAGAACTGCAGAAGGGTTTATTGTGGCCTTTGGTTGCTGACTTGCTGGTCTGTTACTCTGCTTGGTCAGTGTTGTTGTAGCCTTTGGTTGCTGGTCTGTTACTCTGCTAGCGTCTGCTGCTGCTGCTAGTTTGGACTTTGGCCTTTGGTTGCTGGTCTGTTATGAAGTTGGGTTGCTGTTACCGCTAGCCTGCAATTTGTAATAATGTTATCATAACACTCTTTCTTTTATGTCAAGTTTTAATCTTGGATTGTAGTTGTGTACTTACTTGTGTAAGTAAATCATGGACTTGTTGTAGTTGTGGTACTCATTTGGATTTTGGATCAGTTGAATGTGCTTGGAATTTAGATCAGTTAAATGTTATTGTAATAAGCTAATATGTCTGTATGTCAGTATGTGTGCTTTAATTAGTTCCATTTTTTATTCCTTGGATCTTAGGATTTTTTAAAACTTTTCATGGAAGCAAGGTTAAAAAGCATCCGGTACAAAACTAGGTTCAAACCGGTACCGAACCGGTTCCGGACCGACTAACCGGTTCGGTAAACCGGTCCAATCGGTACTGGTATCGGTATTTAATTTAGACTGAATTCGGTAACCGGTTCGGTTCGGTTCAGGACGGTTCGGGCCGGTTATTTACTGGTGCCCACCCCTAATGGAAGACATAACACTATTTCAATGATAAGTGTCATTTTTCTTATATCTATTTTATCAATAGAGTTTTTATGATAATTTAATAATTTATTGAGATATTAAGCTAATTATTTTTTTTTATTGATAACTCTTATTTGAAGATGGATTGTGGAGAAAAATAAAAGTGAAAGAGACTTACAATTTACAAGTTTGTAAATTGATATGGAGGAGATTAAGAGTCATCATGAAAAACACCAAATGTTGATGATACCTATAAGTTTTTCTAAAGAGATTATGGTGTTCTTCAGATTTAATATGCTAATGAGATCTAAATTCTTAGATAGCTTAAAAACTAAAATGTTCACAATCAATGGATTACTAAAAAGGGGATTAGTGAATCCGGATAGATTACTATATACGTTGCTTGCTCATTGGATGAGGATGATTGATCTCATAATCATTTGTGTGGACACTAAAGTTAGTATGTAAGTGCTTATTGGAGATTAAGTTCACTGAATGTGTTTCGCTAAGGAATACCTAATGGAGTTTTACTGGCAGTTCAATAGGAATTCCTGTAGTGATAGTAGTACAAGTGATCCTTAGACTTGAGATCAACATAGTATCTTGTGTATACTGAATTATACTTTGACTTATTCCTTAAGACCTTTAGGGTTCTATTAAAAGGTATGCTTAGGTGTAATAAGTTATATATGAAGATAATGAATAATCAATAAAGAATTTACCACTTCTAGTAAAAGAAGAGATATGTCATTTGTGATTCGATAAATGACAACACAGTAATCCTCGGCTAAGGTAGAATGAAATTAGAAAGAAGTTTCTAATTTTGCATTTATTCGGAGTTGTGCATTTATAAACCGAAATACATATAATTAAATAAAATAAGACTTGACAGTATTTTCATGTCTTATATTTAATTGGGATATTGTATGGTGGAATGATTGAATTATACGGTTACTATTTACTCAAAGATTCTTTTATGATTAATGTTGAAATCTAGCTATATTATCTAGAAAGTCGTTAATCGCTAAAAAGATTTATACTTATTGTAGAATAAATGTTATTTATTTAAATAAATTAATAGTTTAATTTATTTATTTAAATAAGATTAGAATTTTTCTAATTGATTTATTCACAACCGGTTTAATATGGAGAACCTAAATGGTCACGCCATAAAAGGAAGAATATTTATTTAAGAAGTAAATGTCATAATTGTAATAATAAAGTAAGTATATTTAATTTAATTTATGTTGATAGAATAAATTAAATAGTTTAATATTTATTATTTAATATTTTAGAAATATTAAATATAAATTAATAAGAGGAGTCTTATTATTATTATTACTATTATTATTAAGTTAATTCCTAAAGTTGTTTGGGAATTAATTAATATTAGTACTCTCATATATTCCTAATAAGATTAGGAGGCTAATTAATTAAAAAATTTATTTAATTATTCATAATGAGATTAGGAAGCCTAATTAATTAAAGGAGTTTAATTAATTAAATAAAAACCCAATTCCTAAATAGTTTAAGAGGGTTCCCTACATCTATAAATAAGAAAGTATTTTTATGGAGAAAGGTTGATAAAAAGATACGTTCTTTATTCTAAGAGTTGGGAGAATACACATTTTCTATCAAAGATGTGAAAAACTAGGGTTTAGTCAAACGCTCTTCTTCTTGATTTTTATTCTTCCTTGGTGGATCACATCTAGAGGCCAAACGCTTGTGTAGCTAACGTTGATCAAAGGAAGGAATCAATCCCGTGTATTCCAGGAAAGCACGAAGGACTAAGAGTTGAACTTGTACCTGAGGAAATTCAAATCTTCAAAGGTACGATTCTGATTCTCCTACTCTTTTATAAATTGATAATCAAGCACAAGAACAATCATGGTTTATGGTTTGTCATAAAATATTAAAATCCAATTTTATTTTGCTTCCACTTTGTTTATGTAATTTGATTGCATGTACACGTTTCTAGCAAACTTAACAAGTATTTCTTATTCTATTGTATGGGTCTAATGTTATTATCTTCTTAGGTAAGCTAAATGGATTAGAGTGTTGTGTTGATTGTCATCTAATTCACTGCCTCCTATTTTACTTTATGGTGCTAGTAATAATAACGTTAAATACACATTGTGATCTTGAAAAAGTAAGAAAATATTCACAAGTAGGTGAATATATTCTTATATTTCCACAAGTAGGTGGATAGTATAATTTACTTGGAGCAGCAAGTAATATTATTGCTTTATATGATGTAGAAAGTAATTGGAATCAAAATTTGTTGTTGAAACATCAAATTGTGGCCACTTCCAAAATTGCTTAATTTGTTCATTATATTGTGATAATGAAATTATTTTTGTATAGAGCATAAGAGATTATCTTTAATGTTAAGTCTTGACATGTTGGTCATAGACATAATTTTTGTTACACAATTGATACAAGAAGGTATCATAATATTTGTCTACAAGGAAATCAAGTGACGATTTGGCTTATCTTGTTACTAAGACTCTGACGAGATCTAGCTAAGTAAGTTTGACTACTTGTGATATGGAACTTAAATCACTTTGAGTCAGGGGTGATGGGAACCCAACCTATTCCTTGGTTACCCCTAGTTTATAGGTTCAATGGGAAAAATAAGTCATAGTTGGTGACTGTGTTACTATCGTTTTGGTTTCATATGTAGTCTAAGATAGTAACGTCTGGTGCACGACTAAGGTTGAGTTATACTCTTAACAAAGTTGTTGTGTTCTTAGCAACAAAACCACATGTGAAACTCTTTGCCTATATGAACTAAAAGTGGAGCCGCTTCTTATAGAGGGTTGTGGTTTACTCTCTTAGAGGTTCATGAAACAGGGTATTGTGCATGGCCATATTACCGAAAAGCAATTGAAAATACTCACCGTGGTAGGAGGATTTTGTGTGTGTGTGTGTGTGTGTGTGACAATTCTGGTCATATCGTATAGGGGTAAAGGTTCAATCTATGGACACCATCAACTTCGATGTGACTTTGAGTTGTTTACACTAAGGAAAGGTTCAATGTTCGTCTCACCTTCTTTTATGCATACAAGTCTTGGAGTTGTTTGATAGAAAAGTGTTTGGAAGAAAAATAGTTTTTCCAAACAAGTTAGGGATTGTTATCTATTGCACATTATTTTATACTTTTGTGACTTATTATATGTCATATTTGAGTTTGATAAAACTCATTTGTGGACATAATTCAAGTAAGTATAAAAGGTGTAACTTAATGTCCTCTACGTGAAGAATAAGTGAGAATTTCATTTGATTTGTATAGAAATCATTTGATTTGTGCTTATAGTGAGACATTTAATAACGTGCAAAGTTGTTTGATAAAACTATTATTCCTTGTCCCATTTAATATAAAAGACTACTAGTTATTTATAAGTACAAGTGATGGTCTTATTTTATTTTGGACCAAAAGAAAAATAGTGAGAACTATTCAAATTTTATTTAACTATTACTTATTACTAAATGTGTAACTTACATATTTAGTACTAATAAGTATAGTTAAATATATAATTGAATAGTTATAATGTAACTCACAAAATATATATATAGAGAAGTTTACATATAACAAATATATATTGCACATGGATTTCTCTCTTCTCCAATTTTCTACAAACAAATAACTACTACAAAGTAGTGTTCTATTGATTTCTGTGAATTACTATCACGGATAATTCACCAAGGCTTAACATATATCCTAGATATATATCGTCTTCAACCCTTAGTAAACCAATCGTGGTGGGGACGATAAAGACTTAAGGACATGGATCACCCGCGTCATGTCTTCTACAATGATTTTGACTTTATGAAGCTACGGTTCTAACACACACACACACACACACACATATATATATATATATAATATTTGTAATTTCGTCTAAAAAATATTTCTGATTCAGTCCGCTAGAAATTCTAACGGACCTGCATGTTTTTAATCTCATCCGTTCGTAATTATAATGGAAGGTAGAGATGTTATTTGCCCTTTTTTTTATTCATAATAAATAGATGCTATAGATCATTCCCCTATATATATATATGGGCTATATGTATATACACAGTTGTGTATTACACAGTAAGGCTATAGCGACGGATTTTTTGGCCTACGGTAAACTATCGCCATAGCCTAGAATAGTTATAACGACGGGTGAAACTATCGCTATAACCCAAAAAACCGTCGCCATAGCCTACTGTGTAATACACTGCTGTGTTCATACATTTTTTCCTATATATATATATATATATATATATATATATATATAGAGAGAGAGAGAGAGAGAGCCACTACAACAAAAAGGCTTATCAGCGACCGCACATTTGCGACCGCATATAGTCGCAGATGGGTATCAGCGACCGGATGCAGTCGCTAATCGTAGTCGCAGAAAATCTTGTCGCTAAAATGACATCAGCGACCAATAATAGCGACCGCATTTTTAGCGACCGCAATCAGCGACCTCAGCTGTCGCTATTCTGACTCATGCTGAGTCATGTGTCAGACGTGATGTGGCACACGTGTCAGCGATCGGTAATAGCGACCGCAGGCGGTCGCTGAAGTAGAAGCACCTTACTCGGTCGCTAATACTGTATCAGCGACCGCGTGCGGTCGCTGTCTTTGTTTGTTTTTTTTTTAAATATTTTTCCTGTTTTATTGATTTTCCAAAAATAACCTGCTTTGTACCTGCTTTTTATCCCAACACACAGCAGTATATATAAGCATCCATCCATCCATGATAACTACTATATGATAAACATCCATCCATACATACAGTCCAAAGAATGAATCTAAATCAACACAACACAATACAATCGTAAACATCCATATAATAGAATCGTAAACCAATACAGTCCAAAGATAAATAGTTTAAAAGATTACAAGGCTTTAAAAATCTAAAAAACAAGTCTAACAAGGCTTTACAAATCTAACATGCATGACTGGTCTAGCTCTTCATGGATCATTCAAATTAGTACCCTGTAATTAACAAAAGAATAAAACATATATGTTACATGTGTTGATACTGCTATGACTTGGGGAAAGCTAAATAATAGACAATGTACGTAATGAAACATTAAAAGTACCTGGTCGCCACCCTGATGCTGTGATGCTGCTGCTTCCGCCACTGCCTTCGCCAAGTCATCAGGATTCAGAGAATGCAGATGCCCGCCCAGTATAAGAAGAAGATCACGATTTTGACAGATCGCTCTCACACAGTCAGCAGGAGTATGATAGGCTGGATGACCTGATGACTGTGTAGACTGGGTAGCAGAGCTGCCTGTGCCACTGATGGTCGGGCGTCGTCTTTGTCCTTGGCCTTTAACATAATTTTTCTTAACGACGGACGCCCTCTCCCATAATTCTTGATCAATCGCCGGACGCGGGGTGCCTTCAGGATAGCGCTCGTTCATTAAGCCCTTATAAGTGTCCTGTCAGAAAGTCAACAAATAAATAGTTAAAAATAAATACAAAATGCTAAAAAACATGACTATAATATGTTTAAAGTTAACTTATTACCGCTATCTGAACAGCATCAAGCAGACCATCACGGGTGGCCACATACACATCCAACCAATTGATAGGTTGACCTTGAGACTCAGACTCCTACAGTTCATGTTCTCATATTAATATGTAAACATATGATATTTTAGCTACAAAACATGACTGTAAACATAAAGACAAATAACTAAGCCAATAAGCTTGTTATACATACGTACCCTAGCAGCAATATGTTGCAGCTGAGATATACCGCCGCCCTTGTACGTGTCTTTTGCCTTTTCGCCTTCAGATACACCTGAGGATCTGTTCGAGGCGGCAGTCTTACGTCTCTTGACCCAGCTCTCAGCTCTCCACTGCTCACACATCTGCACCCATATGGGATTTGCGCACCACCAGGGGCAATGCTCATGCATATACTGCTCACCCTGTCCTGGATGGTCAATCTCAGCATTGTGCAGGGCTTTCTGTCGTTCTTTGTTTAGATTATCTTTAGTCCGGACGGCGCACTTCTGCCAGAACAGTGCCTGAATAACTGATGCATGTGCGTCGTCCCATCTATACCGCTTCTGCAAATAAAACAACAATAATAATATTAAAACTATTATATTACCATAATCCAACATTACTAAACTATTAGTTGATTAACTATGTATTATCTATCAGAGTGATTAAATAAATATACCTGAAATTCAGCCCAAACTGCATCCTTATGGGCGAGAGGTGTGCTTGCCCATGTAATCACTGGTGTAGGCCAGTTCTGTAAGCATAATTGTTAAATGCACTTCACAATTTTACTATCTTGAAAATCACTACAATATACAATAATTTACATTAAAATATATTTATAACAATGGAAATATTAAACCCTTATATATACACGATGTTTAACTTACGTGCTTTCTGGAGGAGGACGGATCTGTATAAGAATGCGATCATCCGGATTAGCCGGGGCCTTCGGCACATGATTAGGGCCCCGACCCAACCCGCGCTTTCGTGCAACAGGTTCAGAAGACATCTATAAATAAAAAAAATTAGGATGTTAGTATGAAATTATGAATGACAATTAATTGTATGAAATAGTTAACTACGATTACCATAAGTGAAAGGTACATAAACATGACTGCAAAATAGTTAACTACAACAACTACAAATGATATAGTTAAGGATATAGAGAACATTCCTATATAGAGAACATAAATGAAAGGTACATAATTATGAACTAAACATGAACATGAACATAAACATACATTTTGTACAATTAAAACTAAACATACATTTTAATGAAAATCGTTGTCTGATGAGTCAGAATCATTTTGTACAAGTATCGGAGATTCATAACCATCTTCTTCAGATTCTATGTCAGTGTCAGTCAATAACTCTTCCTTAATATCACTGTCATCTTGCATAATAACTGTCTCGGGATCCAATTCATCAGGTTCATCTCCACCCTCTAACTGGATTACATCATTGTTGTCCTCTATATTTATTATAGGAGGTCTCTGAAGCATTTCCTCTTGGTAGAAATCCCCGTCTATTACTTGGACACGACTACGCGCGGGAGTATGAATTACAACTTGCCAATCTGTAGGCGGTCTATCCCTTTTCCTAACTGGACTTATTAAATGAAGTCATAGTTAACATGGAGTATATATATATATTTCCCCCATTTGTAATGGCAAACTTAAAGTACCTATTTAAGTTTTATGTATTTGAACTCATGTTATAGCAATTATGAGTTTTTAGTTACTTATAATCGATGTTTGATGTGTTTATCGATGTTAATCAATTACTAGTTCCTTCTTTCTTTTTAGTTTTTGAAGCATTCTTGATAGTGATTATACATTTCCTGAATAAATTCAGGGAGGTCGATGTGGTAGGCATCTTCCGCTACAAGAACACATTGCATCTGTGCCTCGAGTTTCTCACAAGTGGTAAGATTGACGTGAAGCCTCTAATAACCCATAGATTTGGATTCTCCCAGAAGGAGGTCGAAGAAGCCTTTGAAACTAGTGCTTATGGTGGTACTGCTATTAAGGTCATGTTCAATCTGTAGATATAGGTCCTATCACCTGTCTTGTGTTGGATTGAACTTCTGAAGAAGTCTAAAGTCTGTAATCCTTATTGTGCTTAGAGATAAGACCTCTGAAGAAGTTGTAATAAAACATGAAAAAAGAAAATGAAATCTAGCTTACAAATATAAGTGTCCTAGTTTCCAACAACTTTCAGACAATTTTGTGTGTATAAATATGGGCTCTTTTTTTCTTTTTTTTAGAACGATAAATATGAGCATTAGTTTTATGTTCATTTGATTTCTTTGCAAGGCCCAGTTTGTTACAAGAATGCATTCTACCCAACCTGCCCAAAATCCAAGTGTACTTGACAGCCAAAAAAGTAAGAGAAATGGAGGAAAATTAACAGCCCCTCTTCTTTTTCTTTTCAATTTTTATCCATGCCCAGGCGAGTAAACTCAAAAACTTGATCGAATAAGGAAAACTACTATCTATTTTAGAGAAGTTGCATTCATTATATCACACCCAAAAAAAATAAAATTTGCCTCCATTATTATCAGACTCAGTTTGCAAATTTTCTTCAATAAATCGAACAAATTCGTAGTAAACAATAACATACTGATTTAAGCATGCTAGCCATATTCATTCATTCAACATAAATGACAGTTAGGGTTATTATGCTGAAACACATTAATTTGCCAGTAATAAACTACAGTCATTAGTAGAAAACTATAAAAAATTATTGCAATGTTAGGGTTATTATGCTGAAAACTATATAATACCCAATTCAGATATCTACATAACACCCAATTCAGAAATATATATACCACATTCAACATAAATGGCAGTTAGGGATTACCTGTGGGCGGCGTTGATAATGGCAGTGGTGGCGGCGGGCCGGCGGCGGTGACAATGGCAGCTAATTCTTCTCCTTCTTCTCTTCCCCCCTTTCTCCCTCTTCTCTCTATCTGCTACCTCTTTTTTTTTCTTTCGTCTGTGTCTTTCGCGAATAACTGATACTGGTTAGATTAAGTTTGATCAGCGACCGCCTTTAGCGACCGCATGCGGTCGCTAATATCAAGTAGTCGCAAAGAATCCTCGCGCCAACATTTCCTGCCAAATTTTTGGAGGTAAAATTGTGCTAGCGACCGCATGCGGTCGCTGATATTGAATAGCGACTGGATATAAGGACGGTCGCAGATGGCGGTCGCTAGTACTAATATCAGCGACCGCAAATGTGGTCGCTGATATTATTGGTCGCTGATAGACCTTTTTCTTGTAGTGAACACAAGGATGAAACTACATCTTACTAAATTTGTCTACAAACTTGTTTGTATTTTGCATTGAAATGTGAGATAATGTTTGGTAAATTGGGCCTATATCATGCAAGGCTAGTAAAATACTGGGAATTGATGGGCAATGGTCGAGTTAAAAGAATATTAAGTGTTTCTTTCCCTTTTATTTAATTTTTCTACGAATATTGTGTTGTTTTGTTTAGATTTATTAATTATTAATAATATTTTTCAATGCTTAACTACTAAAACTTCTCAAACTTCATTATTCAAAAATAGTTATTGTTTTCAAGTTGTGTCATATGTTTATTATAATAATAAACAACTGCAAAATAAGAAGGAGAAAGGGAAGTTTAAAGGGAACAAAGTCTTGTTCTCACTTCTCACCTCTACTTTAAGAACCCTATTTTTCTAATCAAATTCAGAATATATATGTTGTATACACATATTGTCTTGTGTTTTACAAATTTCAAAAGATTAGGTATTACTCCATTCCATAGTAGACGATCATTATTAAATTTTTAAAGTCCAGTTAAGATATTTTTAAACTCAAAATTGGCATAGTTTCTTTTAATTTAAATCAATATAATGATAAAAATTATAAAATATATATAAAATATTAGGCTTAAATACACTTTAAACCTTAAAGTTTTTAACATTTTACATTTTAAACCTTAATATTCCAACTTTAAGACGTTGAACCTTAATGCCTTTAAATTTTTATAAATTAAACTTTTTAGCCACTAACGTGTAACAATTGATCCGAATGAGAGTATTTTGAATAATTTAACTCTTAAATATTTTTGGAAGCACATAAAATTGTAAGCATGTGGTTAGTGCATGACGAAGAAAAAAAGAAAAAAATTTAATTGAAGCCAGTATAAATGATATATTCTCTTAAAAGACTTAATTTTTCACAATAAAGAAAAACTTAAACATCTTTAAAAGCACATAAAATTCAAGGTACACGGTTATTATTATATGATAAATATGGAAAATGTGGAAAAATTACAACTAATATAAACCATATATACCCTTACAAAATTTAATTGACATTTCATTTTGGCTGAATGACATTTATGTCCCTCCAAGTTACCACCCACTTTCAAAGTCGTCCATAAAGTTTATTTTTCGTCAATTAAGTATTTAAAGTGGCATTTTTTTGACGTTTTCGTTTCTTTTACCCGATTTGACCCTAACCCGACCCATTTTGACCCAACCACAAAATTTAAAATTATTAAAATTATTAGTATTTTAAAAATAATACTCCCTCCATCCCATAATAACTGTCGCTTTAAGTTGATGCACATGGATTAAGAAAGTCATTTAGTACTATCATTTATTAATTAAAATTGGTGTGAAATTTCATCACTACCCCTTTATGGGAAGTTGAAAACTATTAATACAAGGGAAAAATTTCTTGAGACAATGAGAGAAGGTAGAGGTGATATAGAAAAGTAAATAATTGTTTCTCCTAGAAAGTTGTAAACGATAAATAAATTGGGAAAAAAATTTCTTTCTAAAATGACAGTTATTATGGGATGGAGGTAGTATTTTATTTAAAAATATTAAAAATATTTATTTTATTTTAAAATATTAAAATTTGGGGTTGGTTCAAATTAGGTTGGGACAAAATGGGTCGGGTTGGGGTCAAATCGGATAGAAGGAACGGAAAAACAAAAAATGCCACTTTAAGAACTTAATTGACGAAAAATGAACTTTTGGAACGACTTTAAAAGTGAGTGACAACTTAAAGGGACATAAGTGTCATTCGGCCAATTAACAAACAACCCAAATACCGTCGCCCAGATGAAGATTCGCAGGAAACGGCAGACCCACAATGAGGGAGAGAGAGAATGATTTAGGGATTTATTTTGCTATGACTCATATATTTATTCGTAAGAAGGGTAGATTTATGTGTTATTTCCCCTTGATTATATTGGGTAATGGTGGATTTTAATAATTTTGATTTCCATTTTCCCATTGTTGAAATTACATGTTTTAATTATAATCTGTAGCACTACTACATCTTTGTAGTAGAATTAATTTCTCTCTCATCGGGTGGAACTCAATAATGATCTCTCGTAAATATACTACAAACCCACTTGCAATTTTTCTATATTTTTTGGATTAGAACCCAATTCATCCTTAGATTTGAAAATGGTTTTGTTTTGTGTTCTGGGTTTATTATGGATTGCAGGGTGTTGTCAAATTTTGCATTTTCGTTTTCAATTATTTCGGTTCTTACTGGTATAACCACATTGTACACCCTTTGTTGGAGTGCAAAGCTTGCTGGCCAAAATTGGGCACCCTTTGCGACATGGATCACTGGCTAGTAATTATCTGTTAATTATACTAGTAATTTGGTTTTATGTGAATGTAAAGTTTTTTGTTTTGGGTTTGCTATCTAGTGCTCTATGATTGTAAATTAATCCATTACATTTCAAGGATGTGGGAGAATCTAGTAATTTGATGTTTGCTTCTATGAAAATTTTGTAGTTCCTCCACTCATCGTGTCTATGTATCTAGCACTCCTACATTTGAAACAAAAACTTAGTTCCAACAATATTTAGTCTCTAGCAATAAATGAGCAGCTCAGCTTGGTGGTTGTGGTTGTGGTGGTGGAGGAGGAGACTGTGGTGGGTTTGGTTGATGCGGCAACGATCGAGCGGCCTCTGACCACCGCAAGTAAACCCCAGTCTTCATCCATTTCTGTTTTTTGTTGTTAAGGTTGTAAAATGAGCAAACAGTTTGAGCTCGATTCGTACTCGCTCGACTAAAAGTTTAATTCGAACTTGACTCAAAATATAACTGAATTAAATATGAGCAAATTTTAAGGTTCGATAAATTACCCGAATATCCTCAAATTATAATTTTCTATGAATAATCGGATCATATTTATTCGTTTGAAAAATTCAAATTGTTCGAGCTCAATTTGATATCGTGCTTGACTCGGTAGTTAAATGAACCTCAATCAAACCTTATTTTATACTGGATAAATTTTGTGAACCAAATCTAAACAACTTAATTCTCGGTTCGATTCGATTCATTTACATCTTTACTTATTGTTGATGCTCTGTTTTTGTAGAGAAAAAAGTAGACAAAATAAGAAGGTGCTGACTTTTGGAGGAGAGTGAAAAGTAAACAAAAAGGAAGGCGCCATGTGTCAGCCACATCAGAGAGGTATTAATCCCATTTGTCAAGCTGGTAATTTTTTTACGGGAATGACATAGTTGAGTTCCGTTTTGCACGGTCGTTGATTGTAACACCCCCTTCCCGAAAAGAAAAGGGAGGTCACGTGCAAAGCACAACAAACCTCAAAATAAATAAACAGAGCATTAATAACTTCAAAATATTATTAATGGTGATCCATTAATAGAGTGCTAAATACAATTCTCCAACTAAAATCAAAATAATCAACACCAAAAAAATTGAATTAGCCTAGATGGTCAAAGGCAACATTGTTATCACACTAGCCCTAAATCACCCCTGCAAACCTGTCGGAAGAGAAACACAGGATGAGTCAATTGCCCAGTACGGATATAGATATACAAAAGATATACAACTGATATACGAAAACAACTGAGACAAAATACTGAACAAAGCCTCAAGTGTAAATACTGACGAAAATATATAATCTCCAAAGATCTGAATGAAATATATCTGAATCAACAGAATTGACGAAACCAATAGACGAATAAAGAAATAACAAACTGAAGTAACTAACTCAATGAATTGAACTGAACAGAAACAAACAAAACTAATACAATAAAATAATAGGATGAAACAAATGGCTGGGGTTATTTCATACCGATTGAGCTCAAAAAATATATCTTGCCACACAGGCAAGTCAAACTAATGTCACACAGGAAAATCAAATGATGCCACACATACAACCAAAATAATGTCACACATGCGAATCACACATTGGATCGCGAATCCAAATGTATGCAAATCGGATAGTGTGTTTGGCACAACATCACCAATCTGCAGAACAAAAAATTAGGGTTAACCCATACGCCTCTCACAACAAAATACCAAATGGCCCACTTCCTCCGGAGCCCAAAACGGAGACGCCGTGGACTAATCACACCGCCACGGAAAATGTCATGCCTCTCGTGCTAAGACGACATGTCTGTGGTACCCCCACAGGTGGTTATAGCTCAGGTATATCCTACGATATATTCTAACAAAAATACCATGTCACAACACATGCGACATAATACCAACAAAAAGGTTCTATATGTACATGTTGAACCAAATCAAATTATAGTCACACTATCTCAAGAAGAAGGTAACAACATGTACCGCTCTACAATTATTAAAAATAAATACTAAACATGATAACCTAATGCAAAGAGTACAAATACGAGCCAATGTATCAACTCCAAAATGAAACTAATATATGAATTTCACAAGAAACAATTATGTGAAAGAATAACGAAATTTGAAATAAGGGACAAAACGAACAAATCCAATTTAACAAGAATGTCGCTGAAAGACAACGGAATCCGTACCTGGATTAAGCAATGTAATACCCAAAGTATATTCCAAAAACTCATTTGGACTCTTTCCGTTCAATCTAAATAATTTAATAAGATTTTATTACAATCCAATCCTTAATAACATAATACTATTAAATTTAATATTAAGAACTTTTATAATTACGTCAGTAAATAAATTAATTTAAATTAATATACATAACTATCAATTGATTTACTAATTCCGTATATAAGTTTTATGGACAAAAATTTATTAAAATATAACACACACACACACACACACACATATATATATATATATATATATATATATATATATATATATATATATATATTACTTTACAGCAACTTTTCGCATCCTGAGCATAAGGTTTTTTTTGTTTGTTTTTAAATATTACAAAATAGTACCTTATAAATACAATAACACTACCAACACAAACTAAACACCTGTTATCTATATATATATATATATATATATATATATATATATAATAACAATACTTCAACTTCCATGCTACTCCTGAAGTCTTGATATATATAAAATTTAGTTGTATCCATTTATTTGTATCCTTCTATGCGATGACCATGACTATCAAAATCAGAATACAAATTGATATGTTTTTCTTATCTCATGCAATTCTTTTTATTATTATTGATTTGATCAATTGCCTGTGTTTACAATCTATTCACAATGACAATGAACTAAAAAGTAGTTTACCTGAAAATAAGCAACGAAAATATAAGTTGTTCTTCTTTGCGGCTCTCTTTTCGTTCTCTCCCCTCAATCAATTTGTATCAAATGTATATATACCTGGCAAACGGGCGGGCCGGGCCGGGCCAAAAAGGCCTGGGTTTTAGTGGACTGGAAATGGCCAGCCCGTGGCACGTGGCGGGCGGGCCGGGCCGGCCCGCGGGCTTCGGCCATTAATTTTTTTTTTTTTTGCAAACTCTTTGTTACACCAAAAATAATAATAATAAATATTAAAAATAATAAAATAATTAATAATAAACAATAATACAAACAAACACGATTAATTAATTATATATATTAACTACATATCTCAATTAATTAAAATTGTAATAGTATTATAAATTAATTTTCAATTATAGTTAAAATATATTGAAGATTACATTAAAAACAAATAGTTGTTGTAGCTCAGTTGGTTTGAACTCTTATTTATTTACTTACAAGTCTTGTGTTCAAGCCTCACAACCTAACATTTTATTTTTTTTATTAAAAAAAAAATTAAGTGTTGGCGGGCGGGCCGGGCCAAAAATGGGCCGGACAAAAAAGACCCGGATTTTCGTGGGTTTAAAAACAGCGGCCCAAAGTCCGGGTTTTGGCGGGCGGGCGGGCCGACCCGGCCCGCGGGCTTTGGGCCCGTTTGCCATGTCTAAATGTATATAAGGAAAATTAGGTTTTACTTATTATTTATAGATCCTATTGCTTCTCTTAATTGTAATAGGATTTTAATATTACACAATTTTAAATTAGGCCCAATTAATATAACCCTTCATTTATTAATATTTATTAGCCCACATAAATTAAATGATTAGCATGACCCAAATAAAAGATAAAGTCCAACTAAAATAATTTAAAAACAAACTAATTTTTATTATTCAATATTTATTTATTTATTTATACTTTTTTCATCTACTTTTATTTTTCTTAATATGTGTGCAAATTGTACTTTGTTCATCTTTTGAGGACGAAGGGAGTATATGTGACGCTCCCAAATCCAATAATTTTAAACCCTTAATATGATGCTACACGATACTATTCATTCACATACATCCATCTATAAAACCTTAATAACACGAATGTAATTACTATATTATTACAAACATATCCGTTCAATCCCAGGTTCTATGACCATTACATGTTTTAAATATAATAATATTATCTATTACATAATAATATTATTCCAAAATTAGTGATACATTTTGATTTTTTAAAGTCAATTCGAAAAATTCTAAAATTCAAAATTGATATGAAATTATTTAGTTTTAATATAACAATTGTAAACTAAATATAAAGTATTATTAATTATTATCTTTAATTTGTTGTTTTCAAAATTAATTTGAACGAACTTATATCAATTCGAGTTTTAGGATTTTGCAAATTGATTTTAAAAAACCAAAATGTATATCTAATTTTGGAATAAAGATAGTATTAAATTCTTTTAAGTTTATATCATATTCTTCCCACTAGTTCGACTTTAGAAAAAATTTGATATGTTATATATTTATTTATTTAAAATTTCACAAATTTAGCAATTGCTTTGAGATTATCATGCAACGATAAATAATATTTACAAATATTATTTATTGTAAATTTTTTTAACTAATAAAAATGAGACTATCATGCGACAATTTTAAGTAACGAAGTCTCAATAAATGTTACTATAAATATTATTTGGTCTTTATTTAGTTTTATAATTTATTTTATTATATTTATATTTTTTTGCATGAATTTACTTATTTCAAATTTAACCTCACTGACCTAAGAGGCCGAATCTGCCTCTACCTAGACCCATGGGTAGCTACGGGTATTCAAAAAATATTGTCACTTACAAGTAAGGGTGTAAACGAACCGAGTCGATCCGAGTATTGAGTTGCTCAGATTTGGTTCACAAAATTTATCGAGTATAAAATAAGGTTTGATTGAGGCTCATTTAGCTATCGAGTGGAGCATGATTCCGAATCGAGCCCGAGCAGTTTGAACTTTTACAACGAATATGATCCGAGTATCAATAGAAAATATAAATTGAGGAGGTTTGAGTAATTTATCGAACTTTAAAATGTGCTCATATTTGACTCATTTATATTTCGAGTCGAGCTCAAATCGAACTTTTAGTCGAGCGAGTACGAATCGAGCTCGAACTGTTTGCTCATTTTACAACCTTACTTACAAGTAAAATATCTAACCCATTTGACCCTACCAACGGGTACCCATGATTATCCAAACCTAATTATACACATATATAAATTATATTTATTAGTAATTGTTCAACTGTATTGTTCTATTTCATGTTTAAAAGCTTGTTTTTAATTTATATATTCTAAATTGACATTCTCTTTCAATTTCTATGTTGGAAAGTCTCTTGCTTCTTCTTTTTTCCCCAATTGTAGGTTTTAAACTTTATTCTTACTTTAAATTGATTTGTTTCCCTCATATTATGAAATGAAAACATTTTAATTATTTTAAGTTTAAAACCTATATATAGTTATCGCCATTTTTCCTAATTTATGATGATACCTTTTTATCATATTCACTTTCTATTGTAGCTCTTGGAATAAATTTTTTTCAATGACTGCATATATGTAGATACTTCAATAATATAATGGGGTTTGCATAAAATTAAGAAGTTGACAAAGCCGATTTGTATATTTAATTACACAATCTCACTAATCCCGTGAAGCACGAATGACATGAATAAAAGTTTATTATATTATTAAATAAAAATATTTAATTAGAATTTTAAGAAAATATTGTAGTTATAAATTATTAAATATTTATTTAAATAATAAATATTTGAATGATATATTATAGGTTCTTTCGATCAATTATTACATTAAACATTTGAATTACTTATGATTATGAAAAAATAATTATTTTTATTTTTTTTAAGTGTAATGAAATTCTATATTAGTGTTTATACAAACAAAATAAGCTTAAAATTTTAATCCGGTACTGAAGCTTTAATAAATTTTAAGTTAGTTATGACAATTAGTTAGTAATGAATCTACTATATTTTTTCAATTAAGTATTTTAAAGTTATGTTTTAAAATAATTCACATATTATTAACACAAGTACGTGTGATTTGGTAAAATTTTAAGTTTTAATGAGTTTAATTTAGTTAGGACATTAATGTCTTAATTAATTACATAAAACTGTGATAAAAAAATTGTAATAAACTTGGTAAAATCAAAAAGGAAAATTCTCTTTACTTTTTCTATTAAAGATTGGTTATGTTTTTTTTGAATACTTTACAAATTTGAATAGTTATATATAATATATATATATATATATATATATATATATATATATATATATATATATATATATATATATATATATATATATAATTATTTTAAATTTGTATAGTACTTATATTATTTTGAATAGTAAAGAAAAAGATTTTCCTCTTTTTTGTTCATATTAGAAACATGAATATTTTTAAACATTCTTATAATAATTTGAATAGAAAAGAAAAGATCTTTCTTTTTTTCCATTCCTATTAGAAATATAAATATTTTCAAATTTGAATAGTATTTAATAGATACAAATTTGGATAGTAGCTATGTTAATATGAATAGAAAAGCTGAACAAAAAGTTAGAAAGTTGAACCAAAAATTGGTGAAACTAAACCAGTTTGTAGATTAGAGTACCAAAACACTTGCAGTAGCAGCAACACTCCTATACAGCTAGCTTATTCAAGTTGTAAGCTAAAATTGGAGGGGAGAAATTATGAAATATATTCAAATATTATTTAGTTTCCTTCAATATCTCATCCCCAAATTTGATGATTGTATAGCATTTGAAATGAAAAAAAAATGCTTGAATTGGATCTCTTAATTTATTTGATTCTTTTTTGAAAATTGATTAAGCTCGAATATATAAAACATTAATTCTCTAAGTGTACTTTTCCTCTCTTTCTTATATATAGGCACTGGTTGATAAGCTTTGCATGACTTAACCAACAGAAAATAAGTGTTGTGGTTGCCATTAGCATGCATGAAATTAATGTTTATCTTGATTTGAGCCTAATAGCAATAGTACTGATTGAAGCAATCATGTCTTTCTCATTTGCTAATGAGTTCTAATCACTTTGTAGGAACCTTTTTAATTTGTTGTTTTTGATCTAGACTAAAACAAAAAGGATGCACATGAATACTTATTATTAATTATTCCGTTACCATTAACCATTGTATTACAACGGGATAGTTTGAAACAGTGTTCTAAAAATTGTTTTAAATTAGACCTTTTCTTTTATGAATCCCATTTATATATTTCATCCCTTTCAAATTATACGATTAATAATTTAATATTGACTTTTCAAAAGTTAATTTTAAATATTTTCAAACTCAAAACTAACATAAATCCATGTGTTTTTTGTCAATACAATTATGAATATCATAAACTCTCTAAAAAATACTACTAATTATAAGATTTATTGTTTTCAAAACTTAAATGAATTACGTCAATTTGAAATTTAAAAATATCTCAAATTTACTTTTAAAAAATCATTATCGATCTTATAATTCGGAACGAAGAGAATATTTTTAATTGTTATTGTAATACTGTACAAATAATATAGTAAATATAAAATTTAAAAAAAAAGTACATTCAAAATTACCAAAAAGTTATCTTACAAGAATTAACAAATTCATTTCAAATTAATATGGTAGACTAGGCCTGATTCTGCTTAAGTGTTCAGACGGTAGATTAAGCAGACTAGCTTGGGCGAAATTTCTAGAACCCTAGTTTGAGCCCAAGACCTTCGCTATGCAATAATTGGCGATACTAAACTGGTCGAGCGTTTTGCTAGATGAAAGAATTGTGATCCTTCCCATTTTAATTTTTATATGTCATATCATCAAAATAAAATTGAACAAGAAAACTTTTCAATCTTTGTGGCAAAATATGAAATGACGAGCCCTCTTCCTCCTACGTCCCTCAGTAAATAAAGTAATTTTGACGAAATTCTGTCGTAAACGATAGCTACCTCTTGGTGTCAACGTTCTCGTCAGCGCCAATCATCAAAAGATATAATTAATGGGTTGATTGTAAAAAATAATTCTTGTTTTTAACAGCTAGAGTGATTGATTAATGGGAAGAAAACACTTCAAGAATGCACGATTTACTATTTATAAACAATAAATTTTAAAATGTTAACTGCCTACTTCCCCCGTCCCTATTTAAATGACGTTTTAGACTTTTTTATTTGTCCCTAATTATTTGACGTTTGTTCAAATCTAAGAGAATTAATGATAATTTTTCCAAAAATACCCCTCATTACTCTATCTATTTTTTTTGTACTTTAAACTCATTAATGATTTAAGGGTATTATAGACAATTGAGTATTATATTTAATATTTTTCAATCATTATCTTAATGGTTGTGCCCATCTCTAAAACGTCATGTAAATAGGGACGGAGGGAGTATTATTTAAGTGTTTGTGGTTTAATACTCATGATTCATGACTTCACCTCGATTTGAAACAATAAATAGCTAGCGCATATATATATATTAATCGTAACTATATGTATTAATTTTTGTCGATGTCTTTTTATATATTAGTATATAATACTAAATATAGGAGTTGAAACTTAAATTAATTATGTTTGTCTATATATTTGTCTAAATATTTTTCACTTTCTTCCTTAACACTTCCAAATAGATTGGTAAATAGAAACAGGCGATCCCAAAACTTTAAAATGGTAGGATCTTGGCCCAAGGTCCTCCTCAAGGCCTAATAAAAATATTCATAAAACAGGTATTAAATATTTGTGTGAGAACTTGATTAACTTTATTATTCGAGTATAGGACACAAACAAGAACTACGACCCATTTTTTTTTAATTGCTGCCGAGGAACCGGTTGGAGTACTATTAGCTGCAACTGCTATGTCGAACCCTGCATACAAGGAAGAGTACATATATGTAGGAAGAGTATTATTGCATTTATTGAAAATTGTGGCAAATTAAGCAAATGCTACTTAGTTTATTTTGTCAATGATAAACTAAGTAAGTGGTACTTAGTTTATGAGAATTGTTATTTGGAATCTATAGAGACTACTTTTTGACATTCACTCCTACTTGTCAAACGAGTTTCTAATTAAGTTCCAAAGTATATTATTTTACTTAATCGAAAACATTCTTATTCAGTTTTTTTTAATTGCATCCCAACTAAGCAAATGCTACTTAGTTTATTATTATATTTTATTTTATTTTATTTTTTATTATATTATATTATAGTATATAATTGGTTTATTTATTTATTAAATTAAATTTAATAAATTAAATTAAATTAAATCATTTTATTTTGTTAATGGGAAGAAAACACTTCGAGAATGCCCGATTTACTATTTATAAACAATAAATTTTAAAATGTTAACCGCCTATTATTTAAGTGTTTGTGGTTTAATACTCATGATTCATGACTTCACCTCAATTTGAAACAATAAATAGCTAGCGCATATATATATATACTAATCGTAACTATATGTATTAATTTTTGTCGATGTATTTTTATATATTAGTATATAATACTAAATATAGGAGTTGAAACTTAAATTAATTATGTTTGTCTATATATTTTTCACTTTCTTCCTTAACACTTCCAAATAGATTGGTAAATAGAAACATGCTCGATCCTAAAACTCTAAAATAGTAGGATCTCGGCCCAAGGTCCTCCTCAAGGCCTAATAAAAATATTCATAAAACAGGTATCAGGTATTTGTGTGAAAACTTGATTAACTTTATTATTCGAGTATAGGACACAAACAAGAACTATGACCCATTTTTTTTAATTGCTACCGAGGAATCGGTTGGAGTACTATTAGCTGCAACTGCTATGTCGAACCTCGCATACAAGGAAGAGTACATATATGTAGGGAGAATATTATTGCATTTATTGAAAATTGTGGCAAACTAAGCAAATGCTACTTAGTTTATTTTGCCAATGATAAACTCAGTAAGTGGTACTTAGTTTATGAGAATTATTTTTTGGAATCTATAGAGACTACTGTTCGACATTCACTACTACTTGTCAAACCGGTTTCTAATTAAGTTCCTAAGTATATTATTTAACTTAATCGAAAACATTCTTATTAAGTTTCTTTTAATTGCAACCCAACTAAGCAAATGCTACTTAGTTTATTATTATATTTTTTTTTATTTTATTTTGTATTATATTATATTATAGTATATAATTGGTTTATTTATTTATTAAATTTAATTTGATATATAAATTAAATTAAATCATTTTATTTTATTAAATCAGATTAAATTTATTGTTATATTTTATTTTATTTTGTATTATATTATATAATTTATAATTTAATTTAATTTTGTATTTATTTTAATTTAATTTAATTTATTATGTTATTTTATTTTATTTTATCTTGTATTATATTATATAACTTTTACATTTTTTATTAAATTTAATTAAATTCGTTAAATTTAATTTATTTTAAATTATTTTAATTAAATTAAATTTATTTTATTTTATTTTATTCTATTTTATTTTATTTTTTTATTGAATTGTATTTTATTTGTATTATATTATATTTTTGAAAATATTTTTTATTAAATTTAATTTATTTATTAAATTAATTCAAATTTGTTTTGTTTTATTCAAATTAATTTAAATTATTATTTTATTTTATTTTACTTTATTTTGTATTATATTATATTATCTAATTTTTAAAACTTATTTTATTTAATAAATTAAATTAAATTTATTTTATTTTATTTTATTTTATTTTAGTAGTAAGAAACTAAGTAAATGCTATTTAGTTTATATTTTAATATTGGGAAACTAATTACTAATACAATACATGCATGCAGGGCCCGCAAATCTTGCAAATGAATAACTCTGACAGAAATTATGTCAGAAATTTAGTCAGAAATAGCAAATATATCAAAATTAAAAACATAGCATATCCAAATATATACTGCATAATACATAAAGAATGCAAACAATATATATTGTAGAATTATCCATTCTCAATCAAAATGAATTACACTTCCCAATTATATACCAATTTTCAGCCTCAAATCCAATTTTCAGTAAAATATATAACAAGTTTTTAGCCCTACCAATTTTCAACCTCAAATCCAATTGACAAAGCCGAATTGATGCACACAGAGTAACCAATTTCGGAATTTAAAGATTACCAATTTCCAATTTCAATTGACAATAACAAACTAAACCAATACCAAATCAAAAACTCTACCAATTTTCAGCCTCAAATCAATATATACATACAATATAACAATTATTCAATCTATTGATTGTGTACATCATCATCAAATTTAAACAATATTTGAATTCATACCTTCTTTTAGAGCTAATAAACTATCGGAAACAGAGGAAGAAATCCGTCAAAGTGCTAGCCGGCGTATGGATACTGGTGAAGCTTTCCTCGGTGGTGGTGGGTTGGTGGAGGGATGTGGGTGGTTGCACTACTACAAAATAGTAAATAGACAACGCTTAAATCACAACGTTTTTTATAAAAATGTTGTGGTATTTTTTTCCACAACGTTTTTTAAAAAAACGTTGTAGATATATATGTAAAAACGTTATCTATTTAAAAAGGCATTTTTTAGTCTTTAATTAGATAAAGTTTTTTTAAAAAAACGTTATCTATGAAGAAAAACACGGAGCAAAAATACGCTTAAGTTAAAACTTAAAATTAGAAGACGTACTCTTTTTTCCTTCTCTCTCCCGTTTTCCCTCTCTATCTCCAAGTTTCCTTCTCAGATGGTTTAGTTGTGTTCTTATTGTCCATGCTTGTGGAAGGGGGAGGCGAGGTCTCGGGGGAGGAGGAGCCGGAGCGGGTCGCCGAGTTTGGGTTTGTTTAGGCGGAGTAAGAGCTTTTTGGTGGCGCCTGCTCCTCCTCGCCGACTTCATTTTACGGCTCCGACAATGGATATAATACCAGATCCATGACTCCAAATAGAAGTTTCGGCGTATTCAAAAGGATATACCAGATCCTCCCTTCACAATATACCAGATCCATGAATTCGCCTTGCTACTGCTCCTCCTTGCTAGGTATTATATGAGTAACTTGCACCCAATTCAAGCTTGCTGTAATATCTGCACTTCAATTCACCGGAAACCAGTACTTTTCCGGCAACTCCAGTCGCTTAATACTACTAATTACTCGTTGAATTCGTTGAAATTTAGCCAGAAAATAACATCGGAGCTTCAAACGACGGTAGGAACCCCTATTGTAAACCGTAATTACTCGCAATCAGTTCCAAGCCACAAAGTCACCGTACACGATAGGCAACGAGGTCTGTTTCACGAATTTGTAGTTCCAGAGGTAATTTTATTCAAACAAAAAAATAACACTCATATATGCATAATTTTATCAGCTAATTTATAGAGTAATTAGTTGTGTTAATGCATTGAAATGCAGGACCAATACATATTACACACTGCTGAATCTCAAGATATTTCTCTCCCTTTTCTTCTTGCAGGCATGGTATTGTTCTTCTATATTTCCCAAATTTATACTATATGTTCCGTTTGTAATTTTATTATACTGGTTCAATTCCGAACTACTAGTATATGATAAAGTTTGACTTTTCAAAGTTGTAATTTAAAATTGAAGTGATTTATTTTACTTTGAAAGCAATAAATATTGTAATTAGTAGTAGTATTTTTTTATGTAGTTTATGGTTTTCGTTCTATTGATTTACAACTTTTAAGTTACTATATAGAGTATCTTTTTGCGATGGTACTATTGTTAATTAGCTACTTGTGACTGTGTTTCGGTCACTTTAAATTCTCTAGTAGCATTACGAAATTATTTTGGCATTGGTAGTATGATATTTTGAGGCGAAGTAATATTCTATGATAGGTTCAACACATGTGCTTTTGCCATTGGTATTAGATAATATGGCACGCTGCTTGAATTTGTGAATTATGAGCTTATTCTCTTAAGATTTGGAGTTTGGACCTGTACCATACCAGCTCTTTGGCTTTATACCTTCTGTGGAATGGAACTAGGAATGTATCAATATACTAAATGCTGCAGGAACTCATGATTGTAAATGACATGCATACTGAAATCTCCCCCTGTAGATTATCCTCATTCTCTGTTGTGGCAAAGATGCAATGATATGGTAATCTCTTGACTTTTTATGTTCTATCTCTACATAAATTGTTTCAAGTATTGTATATATTCCTACTGCACATGAGATTTGGAATGATTTGCATGCTAGGTTTACTTAGAATAATGACCCAAGACTGTTTGCAATTAGAAAAGATATTGCATCTTTACCTCAAGGTAACTTGTCCATATATATCTACATCTGCAAACCGTGATTTCCTATTTGGTTTTGTTGGCGTAAAGCAGTGGCAGGATTTTGCTAAATCATTTGAAGTGAACAAGAAAACTGTACTGCCAGGATTTTCCTACTGATGATCATATATGTGCTATCATATTACTTTTATCTTAAAAGGGTCCAGGTCTGGCTTAGAATTTAAGGAATTCTCAAAGTTTAGTTGCATGTGCTTTATCTATTTTTTACTTTTTGGTCATCTTATAACCATCTGTTGGGAAAAATCTCAAAGGGGTTTACATATGTATGGAACGGAACAGTAGTGCTTATTATAGTTGGAAAAACTGTTCAACTTGTAAGATTATGCATCACCATTGCTCAGAATTGTGATCATCTAGCTAAACTGCTTTCATTTGAAACAAACTTTATAATAATGATTAATAACCTGATTTGAAATTTTAGGAAAAAGTATCACTCACCACTGTCGAAGGATGATCATATTAATAGGTTTATCTTCTGTATAATCTGTTTGGTTCTAGCTATTGAGGTATAGCAACTTACAGAGGAGAAAATGGATTATTGAAAAATAAAAATTGCATATCAAAAATACAACATATCCGACAGTTTTAGGGGATACAAGTAAAGTTGCCTAAGACAACAAAATGATTAGTTATGTCTATGATTGAAGCAAGTGAACTTATCCTGATATTTTACTCTTCTATTTTCTGTTATAGCCTAATAGTAATAGCGGCTGCTTTCATTCCAGTTGCGTTTCTCTATTAAATATAATGATAACATGATATGATTATAACCCATCTGCACTTATTCTCGACTCCATGCAGTGCTAAAATTTGATGGTTTTAATGCCAAGTCAATTCTGCTGTTATCACAGGATTGAAATTGTAATTTTGCAGAAGCATCAAGATTTAACACCCTTACACAACGTATCAGACTAGAACATAAATCCACTGAAACTCTGTTACAAATAATATGTGCTATCAGACTTGGTTACAAATAATAGGACATGCATTTACAGTATATTTATAAAGTTGAAGGACATAATAGGAGATGCATATATAGGTTTACTAGAACATAAATCCTGTGAAACTCTGTTGACTTGCTTTGAAATCATGATCTTTTATTTAGTGTTAGGCCTTCTAATTGATGTTTTCCTTCTCTCAGCTGAATTCATCTTCTCTGGCAGTTTGTGATGATATCCCATTGTGCTTAAGATTTTTATTTATTTACTTACCCTGCAGATACCAGTCTTGGCTGTCATGATATTTTTCCATACTACAGCAAGCTCAAGCATGAACAACAAAGAGCTGCAGCTGCCAAGGAGGGTTGGGGTTACCGTTTAGTTTTCTCAGCCTGTCTGGTAATAATTATGCACACTTCATGGCTATATTAAAATGTGTCGATCAATTGTTTGTTTTTTAAGTCCAATTTTTACCTTGAGAATAATCTCCCATCTTATTGTGCTTGTCACAGGTTGGAATCTTCATTGTTGCCGATGCACTGTTTATTGGGACTCAACAAGTTAGTCATTATCTTTAGGATATAAGGTCTCACTGAGTATCAGGTTTGCCTCCGAAGGTACTTATGACCAAATCATCTAGGTAATCACTTCCTTTGGTACATAGTCACCTTTTTAACACCAGAGCGTTGCTCAGCTTCCTAATTTGGAGGGTTGATTATCAATTTACAAAAGTTGTTATTATATATTTTTATGTGAATCAATATTCTGGTCCAACATCCTTTTCATGCCTTGCCATTTGAAATGTCTCAGTTAATAGAGTTGTAATTCACATGAGTTTGCAAGTATGCCTCATCAATTTTGTCAAACCAATACTGGCTTGTAATAGAGGTACAATCATGGATATTTGTTTTTGCTGCTTAATAATGACACTTGATTTAGTTATTAATATAGTAATACTGGCTTGTTTTTGTGCCTTACTATCTTATGTGGTTCATGGACTGATATGATATAATTTTTAACAGCCTGATGATATAGCTCTCTTGCTATTCTTGGCAGTTGAGTAGCTGCTTCTTGATTTGCATGAAAGATGATAGTATTGAAGGCATATATGATACTTTGACGAAGTACGGGATGAGCGGGCAACGTATGTCAGCAACTACATGTAGAGCATATATGATAGTTTGGTATATATTTTGTAGATGTATTAATTTGAATTACACAAATGGTATTATTGGAATGTATTTTGAATGATTGATACATTTTGACTTTAAATTTAAATGAGAATTTAGACCTTTTAGTTATATATCATGGCATTAGCATATTGCAGGTGCATTGGTAATGTAGGTGAACCAACCTTTTTTTTCTTTTTTTTTTATCTACAATATTTTAAAAACGTTGTGTAATTATACCTTCTACAACGCTTTTATCCAGAAAACGTTGTGGAATCATACATTATACAACGTTTTTAAGTATCTGTTAATTTATAGATAACAAATCTACAACGTTTTTCTCTTAAAAACGTTGTGTAATGTGCTTAACTACAACGTTTTAAAAACGTTGTGTAAGGGTGTCAAATAGATAACACCCTTAACCACAACGTTTTTCTGACTGAAACCACAACGTTTTTTCCGCGTTGTCTATTTACTATTTTGTAGTAGTGTTGGTTAGTGGTGGGGCAGGGGCGAGAGGAAGAGAGAGAACTGAGATGGTGGTACCGGTGGTTAATGGTCGACGGCTGGAGGTGGTGGTGGTGGTTGGTCGGCGGTTGGAGGTGGTGGTGGGTGGAAGGTGGGTGCGGAGATGAGAGTGAGAGAGGAGAGAGTGAGTTGAGGCCTGAGAGATCGAGTGAGATGAGAGAGAGAGAGGAGTTGATGAGATTAATAAGAGAGATGAGAGGCGCCTGAATAAGAATATGAATCGAATATGTTTTATAAGATAGTTCCGACAGAATGTCCGTCGGAACTAAGTCCCTCGGAGATAGGTTATCCTCGACGAAAAGTCCCTCGGAAATAACCATAGTTTCGTCGAACTTAAGTTTCGCGCTGGTGGGAAACTTGGCGCCAGATGAGGCTTTATAATTCCGACGGATTTCCCTTGGAAATAAACTACATCTGATGAAATTATTTTCGACAGATTATTTCGTCGAAAATAACTTATTTCCGACTGAATATAGTTCGTCAAACCTAATTCCGTCGGAATTAAGCCTTTTTCTTGTAGTGTGTTCCTTAATGTTCTCACGTGGAAGTAATATTTATAGGAACATTGTCACATAAAATGTCAATTAATCAAAAATTTATTTTAAGTAGTGAGCATAATATTGTGAAGTGAAATTATTCAATGAGATATCAATTATTTAAAAGTGTGGGGGTGATTCTTTAATATTTTTATTTTGGTCTTTGAACTATTTGGAGCATAAATTTATTTATGTAAGAAATAGTAAGGCTTATGGATTTTTTGTTGCGAAATTCAATTTGATTGTGTAGTTCTGTGAAATGAAAGTCTTTGAAGCACAAACTTTTGAATAATATTGAAGTGTGAACTTATTTCACTTAATTAATTATCTAAGGTTCAACAAAGTAATAAACTGAACCTAGAAAGAACAGTATTGATTTGGTGAAGGAAATCAATATAATAATTTGGTAAATAAAATACTTATTTTATTAGCCTAAATATGATCCAAAATATATATTGTGATTTAGTTCAATAGTGAGATTGTAAGACCCCAACTTTTATAAATAAAGATGAATTTCTATAAATATCATTTTTGAATATTATGGAGTTAATTTGATATAATGTTATAGTTGTTGGTAATATTTATAAATTTTGCAAAGTACGCAAGTTGTTATATAATATTCGATTGGTCGGGAAATATTCGTTTTAGCAGGGAATATTTGTACAACAGCACAATCATTGGTGGACCCCACAACAGAATTATTGTCGGATTGAGAAAACGACAAAAATACTTTATGAAAATAACTGCAGAAATTTTACCATTAACTGTTGAAACACCCGGTGTTAAAAGTACAGTAATACGCGTAGTTACACAGTAGCACACGATATTGATTATTGATGCTTATTTGATAAGTCACTCGGTTTTGTTTTATTAGTATTATTAATGTAATAAAATAGAAAAACTTTTTATATAAAACATAATACTTTTATAAAGTTATTCGTTTTATTAGACTAATAGTAAAATCTTTTTATATAAAACAGAATACTTTTATAAAGTTATCCGTTTTATTAGACAATAATTAGAATATATTATATTTTATTATGCATAGTGTTTGCATACTGCTTGCATAGTATTTGCATAGTAAAATCTTTTATAAAGTTATTCGTTTTATTAGATTATAAATAGAATATATTATATTTTATTTAAAAGATTTTGCTTTAAATATGGACCGTCAGATTAAAGTAAATCAATCTGGACCGTTCACGAGTTAGTTACTAAGCAGTCCATTCTTCTATAAATAGCAGCTCATTCCTTCATTATTTCTTACGAACTCAGTGAAACCCTTTAGAGAGAGAAACTATAGAGAGAAAGAAGAAAAGTATTCTGCTACTTCACTACTCATATATCTAGTACTCTTCTTCTTAAGGTAGGGGGTATTATTTCTTTTGTATTCATGAAGAGAACTTCTGTTATTCCATTCTTTATTATTCTGTTGGAATAACCTGTATATGCGGGCTACCCTATACTTGGTGAAATTCTCTTGTTATTCTGTTCTTTATTATTCTGTTGAAACATCCTGTCGGTGCGTTACGCCTGACCTGGTTCCATTATTATTATGTTAGAACATCCTGTCTGTGCGTTTACGCATAACCTTGTTCTGTTGTTTATTATTCTGTCGGAATATCCTGTCTGTGCGTTTACGCCGGACCTGGTTCCATTATTTATTATTCTGTCGGAATATCCTGTCTGTGCGTTTACGCTGGACCTGGTTCCATTATTGATTATTCTGTTGGAATAACCTATCTATGCGGTCTATCGCATGCCTGGTGATTTCTTTTGTTATTCCATTTTTTATTATACTCAGTTGGTTAAAGTTTTGACTTCTATACTCCATAAAATTAGTGGAATATCCTTGATAATTGCGCTTCATCCAGTATCTTTTCATGGAAATATTCTTTTAATCATTCTTGAATTTTACTCCACAAAGCAGTATCATGTTGACAATTTGGACGTTATTAGTTCTTGGATAAATTAATTCTTGAACTTGTTTTATTGAATTGTCATCATCCTCATGTTTATAATATGTTGAAATTCATCTGTGGCCTGTAGTGCATAGATGGACTTGGTATGATTATGACCAGAGATTATTCGGTATAATCATGACCGTAATGTTACAAATGATAAAAGTCCTCATTGGCCCGTAGTGCGTTGATGGACAGTTGTTGGCATGATCATGACCATTAATGAATACACAAATATTCTTGGCTCGTAGTGCATGGATAATTGTGGTCGTGATACTAAAGAACATCCTTGGCCGTAGTGCAGGGGTGATTCGATGATGTGGATTAATTATTAAGCTGAGTCTCAGCGATAACAGTGATGAAAAACCTTTTTAATCATAAAAGATAGTAGATTTTATTCTCTACTTGACTCTTTTAATGGATTGCTTGTTCCGCTGCAGTTAAACTTGATGCTTGTTATATTTTATCAGTTTAACACTGTTGAAGGCTAATGATAATTTATTCTGCATTATCTTAGTCATAATATTTCTTACTGGGCTAGTTGAGCTCACCCTTTCTTTCACTGTTCTCTTCAGGAAGTGAGAATATAGCTGGGACGAGTTGAGAAACGGAGTGATGGACCAGATGATAGTATTAGTAGTCCTCACTATTCTGTGAAATAGTGTGATAATAATTATAATGAGGACTCTTTTTGAGTTTTTATACTCTCTAGTAAATAATATTTGTATTCAAACTCACAGGTTATGTTTGGTCGTATTGTACACGACAGTTGTATTATTAAGTTATATTTGTATTCAGTACCTTCTATTTGACGACTCAAGATGGGTGATGTATACCTATTTTGGGGGCGTCACAGTTGGTATCAGAGCTTAGGGATATGATCCCTGGCTAAGATGTGAGAATAGAACTAGGAGAGGAGAGACGGGGAATTCCTTCGCTAGTATGACCTACCTAGGTTTATTTGGAATTTAATTGGTCGATCAGAATTTAGGGATAATATGTTACGTATCAATTAACTTTTGTTTTATGGCAGTATCTGAAAATGACATCCGAGAATGTTGAGAATAGCAATGGAGCACAGGCGATCGTTGATTCACCACATATCAATAATCGGGATAATGTGCATCAGGAAGGCGACAATCCTCACGCAAATAACAACACTGACCAAATGATGAATGATGGAATGTTCAGAAGCTTTATGCAGTTCATGCAACAGCAGGCGAGAGCGGCTCCTGTCCAAAATGTAGGTGGAAACACTGAAATCTCTCGGACGGTCACCGCTAAACAGTTCAAGGAGCTGGGACCACCGGAGTTTATTAGAGAGCCAAAACCACTTAAGGCGGAAATATGGATAAAGCAGATCACCAAGATATTTGACGTCTTGGGATTCTCCGAGGAGCAAAAGGTTCCCTTTGCCGCCTTTATGTTGCGAGGAGAAGCAGATTACTGGTGGGAGTCGATAAAGCGTACTCAACCTGCCGCACTAAAAATGTCTTGGGAGAAGTTCCAAGAACTATTCAACGACAAGTACTTTCCCGAAAGTATTCGCCGCATGAAGGAGGTAGAGTTCATTAAGTTGGAACAAAATAATATGACCGTGTCGCAGTACGAAGGAAAGTTTGCCGAGTTGTCCCGGTTTACGTCCCACTTGGTGGATAATGAAGAGAGAATGACGCGGATGTTTTTAAGAGGTTTGAAGCCGGAGATACGTCAACATCTTATTTCTCATAAACTGTGCTTGTATTCAGATGTTGTGAATAGGGCTCAGTTAGTGGAGCGCGATAACGAGTCAACGCAACCAAAAGAGAGCAGCCGGCAAAATGGTAATACCAGTGAGAGCAGTCATCGAAGCGGTGACAACAAGCGTGGAGGGAATCAACAGGCCAGAAATGGTAACCACTTCGGTGGTAATCAGGGCCAAAATAATAAGAATGGACATTTCAAGAAGAGGAGATTCAACAATGATGGAAAGACGTCAGCACCAGCACCCGTTGTTAAGGAAGGAGAACGACCACCTATCGTATGCTTCAAATGCAGAGGGGAGGGACACATCAGTCCAAACTGCGCGATGCCGTCCAAAGCATGTTATAATTATGGAAAAGAATGTCACTTAGCCCGATTTTGTCGTTTACCGAAGAAAAGTTCAGCTAGAATGGAGGCACCAAAAGCCGTCCCAGAAAAGTCAAAGCCGGTAGTGCAAGGGAGAGCGTTTGTTGTGACCTCCCAAAAAGTAAGGAACCCGAATGAGGTCATCACGGGTAAGATTATCATAAACTCTAACGAAGTCTATACTTTATTTGATACCGGTTCTACCCATTCTTTTATTTCTTCTACTTGCGCTCAACGATTAAATTTGACTACGGAGAAATTAGACTTTGACTTATCTGTGGAAAATCCATCGGGAGAAACCTTCATTACATCCACTGTTTATAAGTCTTGTTTGGTTCAAATCGGTACCCTCATATTACCTGTCGATCTTATTTCATTGAAAATACTTGCATTTGATGTGATTCTAGGGATTGATTAGTTAACTACTCATCATGCTAAAATTGATTGTTTTCGTAAGGTTGTTAGCTTTCATATTCCTAATCAACCTATTATGCGAATTCAAGCGACCAAACCATTAAAATCAATCACGGTCATCTCAAGCCGTAAAGCTATTCGTTTATTAAAAAACGGATGTCAAGCTTTCTTGGCTCATGTCACGGATCTAAACAAAAATACGTCAGTTTTGAATGATATTTCTATTATTAATAAATTTCCTGACGTATTCCCTGAAGAACTTCCTAGCCTACCCCCAGGGCGTGAAATTGAATTTTGTATCGACCTTGAACCCGGTACAAAATCCATTTCCAAAGCCCCATATCGAATGGCTCCTATTGAACTTCAGGAGTTAAAGACCCAACTGCAGGAATTGTTAGACATTGGCTTTATTCGTCCTAGTACTTCTCCTTGGGCTGCTTCTGTTCTATTCGTGAAGAAGAAAGATAGAAGTATGCGACTTTGTATTGATTATCGGGAGTTAAATCATGTCACCATCAAAATAGGTACCCATTGCCACGTATTGATGACCTGTTTGACCAGTTGCAAGGAGCACAATTCTTTTCAAAGATCGATCTTTGTTCTGGATATCATCAGCTGAGGGTTAGAACTGAGGATATTCCAAAGACTGCCTTCAGAACTCGATACGGGCATTATGAATTTTTAGTCATGTCCTTTGGATTGACTAATGCTCCTGCTGCCTTCATAGATATGATGAACCGAGTATTCAAGGAATATTTAGATCACTTTGTGGTCGTCTTTATTGATGACATTCTTATTTATTCCAAAAGCCGTGAAGATCATGAGCAACACTTGCGGCTGGTACTCCAAAAGCTTCGTGAATACAAGCTTTATGCCAAGTTAAAGAAATGTGAGTTCTGGCTGGAGGAGGTAGCATTCCTTGGGCACGTAGTATCAAGTCATGGAATATCTGTTGACCCGGCAAAGATTGAAGTAATTCAAAGCTGGGAGCAACCTAAATCAATGACCGAAGTACGTAGCTTTCTTGGTTTAGCTGGTTATTATCGGAGATTCATGGAAGAATTTTTTCGAATCGCTACTCCATTAACTCAGCTGACTCGAAAAGATACAAAGTTCAGTTGGAGCGAAGAATGTGAGAAGAGTTTTCAAGAACTCAAGAGGAGGCTCATTTCAGCACCCGTTCTGACAATACCATATGGCTCGGAGGGATTTGTCATCTATAGTGATGCTTCGGGCAAAGGGTTGGGATGTGTTCTCATGCAGCATGGGAAAGTCATAGCCTATGCCTCGCGACAACTCAAATAATATGAGAGGAATTATCCTACTCATGATCTAGAGTTGGCGGCTGTTGTCTTTGCACTTAAAATTTGGAGGCATTACTTGTATGGGGAGAAGGTGGAGATCTTTACGGATCATAAAAGCTTCAAATATTTCTTCACTCAAAAGGAACTCAACATGCGACAATGACGTTGGCTCGAACTGATGAAAGATTATGATCATACCATCCAATACCATCCTGGAAAAGCGAGCGTGGTAGCTGATGCATTGAGTAGAAGATCATATGCAAGTACGAGTGCGATATTGTCAACACAAAGGCCCATTTTGTGTGACTTACAAAGGATAGAGATAGAGTTAAAGACTCCAGGGACCCATGTGATGATGGCGAATATACGAGTAGAACCGACTTTAATTGATAAAGTTAAAGCTGCTCAAGCTACAGACCTGGAGCTGATGCGTATGAGGAAGAAAGTGCAAGAAGGTGCTATGCCGGAAACACGAATCGATAAAGAAGGAATACTTCGAGTAAACTCCAGACTTTGTGTTCCTAACGACTTTGATTTAAAGTATGAAATCATGATGGATGCGCACAACACACCATTTGCAGTCCATCCTGGGAGTACCAAAATGTATCATGATCTTCGTCATATATTTTGGAGGAGCAATATGAAGAGAGAGATAGCGCTGTTTATGTCAAGGTGTCTAACTTGTCAACGAGTTAAAGCGGAGCATCAAGTACCAAAAGGTCTGTTGCAGCCACTTAAAATTCCAGAATGGAAGTGGTAGCACATTACCATAGATTTTGTTACCGGTCTTCCTAAGGTTTCTCAAGGTATAGATGCGATTTGGGTCATTGTTGATAGATTGACCAAGTCTGCTCATTTCTTACCGATACGAGAAACATATACACTTGAACGTCTTGCTCGTATGTACATAAACGAGATTGTAAGACTGCATGGTATGCTAGTATCCATAGTTTCTGATCGAGACCCAAGATTCACTTCACGATTTTGGGTTAGTTTGTAAAAAGCTATGGGCACGGATTTACGATTTAGTTCGGCATATCATCCTCAGACGGACGGACAATCAGAGAGGACTATTCAAACTCTGGAAGATTTATTAAGACTCTATGTCCTTGACTTCAAGGGAAGTTGAGACAAGTTCTTATCATTGGTGGAGTTTTCCTACAACAACAGTTATCAAGCAAGTATTGGCATGGCTCCATTCGAAGCGTTGTCTGGAAGAAAGTGTCGTTCTCCAGTATACTGGGATGAGGCAACGTTGTTGGGACCGGAGTTGGTACGTATGACTACAGAAAAGATTCAAACGATCCGACAACGTATAAAAACCTCACAAGATCGACAAAAGAGTTATGATGATCTTCATCGAAAAGACGTGGAATTTGATATAGGAGATTATGTGTTCTTACGTGTTGCTCCATGGAAAGGAGTTACGAGATTTAGAAAGAGAGAAAGCTCAATCCTCGATTCATCGGCCCCTTTTTAATCCTCGATCGAGTAGGAACTGTGGCCTATAGACTCGCTTTACCGCCAAGTATGTCTCGTGTTCATAACGTTTTTCACATATCCATGTTACGTAAATATGTGAAAGACCCGAACCACATTATTGAGTTAGAACCAGACGAAATAGCGGAAGATTTGACGTATGAAGAAGTTCCTGTTCAAATCTTGGATAAGAAGGAACATATTCTACGCTCCAAGGTTATACCTCAAGTCAAAGTTTTGTGGAGAAACCACGATGTTGAGGAAATGACTTGGGAGTTAGAATCTGAAATGAAATCAAGATATCCTTACATCTTCGACATACCAGGTATGTACCCTAATTTTGAGGGCGAAATTTCATAAGAAGGGGAGGTTGTAAGACCCCAACTTTTATAAATAAAGATGAATTTCTATAAATATCATTTTTGAATATTATGGAGTTAATTTGATATAATATTATAGTTGTTGGTAATATTTATAAATTTTGCAAAGTACGCAAGTTGTTATATAATATTCGATTGGTCGGGGAATATTCGTTTTAGCAGAAAATATTCGTACAACGGCACAATCATTGGTGGACCCCACAACAGAATTATTGTTAGATTGAGAAAACGACAAAAATACTTTATAAAAATAACGGCGGAAGTTTTACCGTTAACTGTTGAAACACCCGGTGTTAAAAGTACAGTAATACGCGTAGTTGCACAGTAGCACACGGTATTGATTATTGATTCTTATGTGATAAGTCACTCAGTTTTGTTTTATTGGTATTATTAATGTAATAAAATAGAAAAGCTTTTTATATAAAACATGATACTTTTATAAAGTTATTCATTTTATTAGACTAATAGTAAAATCTTTTTATATAAAACAGAATACTTTTATAAAGTTATCCGTTTTATTAGAAAATAATTAGAATATATTATATTTTATTATACATAGTATTTGCATAGTGCCTGCATAGTATTTGCATAGTAAAATTTTTTATAAAGTTATTCGTTTTATTAGATTATAAATAGAATATATTATATTTTATTTAAAAGATTTTGCTTTAAATATGGACCGTCAGATTAAAATAAATCAATCTAGACCGTTCACGAGTTAGTTACTATGCAGTCCATTCTTCTATAAATAGCAGCTCATTCCTTCATTATTTCTTACAAATTCACTGAAACCCTTTAGAGAGATAAACTATAGAGAGAAAGAAGAAAAGTATTCTGTTACTTCACCACTCATATATCTAGTACTCTTCTTCTTAAGGTAGGGGGTATTATTTCTTTTGTATTCATGAAGAGAACTTCTGTTATTCCATTCTTTATTATTCTGTTGGAATAACCTGTATATGCGGGCTACCCTATACTTGGTGAAATTTTCCTGTTATTCTGTTCTTTATTATTCTGTTGGAACATCCGGTCGGTGCGTTACGCCTTACCTGGTTCTGTTATTATTATGTTGGAACATCATGTCTGTGCGTTTACGCATGACCTGGTTCCGTTGTTTATTATTCTGTCGAAATATCCTGTCTGTGCGTTTACGCCGGACCTGGTTCCATTATTTATTATTCTGTCGGAATATCCTGTCTGTGCGTTTACGCCGGACCTGGTTTCATTATTGATTATTCTGTTGGAATAACCTGTCTGTGCGGTCTATCGCATGCCTGGTGATTTCTTTTGTTATTCCATTCTTTATTATACTCAGTTGGTTAAAGTTTTGACTTCTATACTCCATAAAATTAGTGGAATATCCTTGATAATTGCGCTTCATCCAGTATCTTTTCATGAAAATATTCTTTTAAGTATTCTTGAATTTTACTCCACAAAGCAGTATCATGTTGACAATTTGGACGTTATTAGTTCTTGGATAAATTAATTCTTGAACTTGTTTTATTGAATTGTCATCATCCTCATGTTTATAATATGTTGAAAGTCATCTGTGGCATGTAGTGCATAGATGGACTTGGTATGATTATGACCAGAGATTATTCGGTATAATCATGACCGTAATGTTACAAATGATAAAAGTCCTCATTGGCCCGTAGTGCGTTGATGAACAGTTGTTGGCATGATCATGACCATTAATGAATACACAAATATTCTTGGCCCGTAGTGCATGGATAATTGTGGTCGTGATACTAAAGAACATCCTTGGCCGTAGTGCAGGGGTGATTCGATGATGTGGATTAATTATTAAGCTGAGTCTCAGCGATAACAGTGATAAAAAACTTTTTTAATCATAAAAGATAGTAGATTTTATTCTCTACTTTACTCTTTTAATGGATTGCTTGTTCCGCTGCAGTTAAACTTGATGCTTGTTATATTTTATCAGTTTAACATTGTTGAAGGCTAATGATAATTTATTCTGCATTATCTTAGTCATAATATTTCTTACTGGGCTAGTTGAGCTCACCCTTTCTTTCATTATTCTCTTCAGGAAGTGAGAATATAGCTGGGACGAGTCGGAGAACGGAGTGATGGACCAGATGATAGTATTAGTAGTCCTCACTATTCTGTGAAATAGTGTGATAATAATTGTAATGAGAACTCTTTTTGAGTTTTTATACTCTCTAGTAAACAATATTTGTATTCAAACTCACAGGTTATGTTTGGTCGTATTGTACACGACAGTTGTATTATTAAGTTATATTTGTATTCAGTACCTTGTATCTGACGACTCAAGATGGGTGATGTATACCTATTTTGGGGGCGTCACAGAGATTGAAACTAAGTTATAAATATTCAAGTGGGTATATATTAGGTGATAATATGTGCATATTAACCTTGAGATTTTATCGAATATAGAATTATTTATATGTTTACACTAACAATATAATTGTATAAACTATAATGTGACAGTTTTTGTGTATATTAATGATATGTTGATCATTTTACATAGTATTGTTAACGTAAACGAGTTTAAGAAATATCTATTTTTGTCTTTATGCTGAAAGACTTGTAAAATAGATGTTATCTTATTATCATGTGAAAACATAGTGAGGATTCCAACTAAACCAAATAAATTGCATTGAAAGGCTATATTAAACTATGTTTGATATACCTTGAAATTGAAGAATTTAATAATTCTTTAATAGTTGTGATACACTAAAAGTTAACTCTGATATAACTATTGTAAAGCTGAAGTACACATTCGCTAGTGGGAGCCTTGCGTTTGATATGCAATCCACGGGATCAGATATTACATACAGTTTTAAACTTAGTATACTAATGATTTACATTGGTTTTTGTTAGATCTCTCAATGTTTTAATAGATCACATAAGTGTCACTTATATTTTAGTGAGGAAAATTATAAATTTACAAGTAGGTGAATTTTCACTCAATCTTGGGTTTTGTTTCTTAGATGAGTAAAAAACAAACGTATATTTCTCATTTCACAATATGAATCTAATCTTATTATTTTATGAGGGAAGTTTAATCGATTAGAGTGTTTGTTAAAATATTGATTGTAGCCTAGTCTGAAGCCTTCTATTTCACAATATTGTGTTAGTGAAATTTTTTATATTATGTAGTACAAATTATAAATTTTAAGTTAGTTATGACAATTAGTTAGTAATGAATCTACTATAATTTTTTTCAATTAATTATTTTAAAGTTATGTTTTAAAATAATTCACATATTATTAATACAAGTACGTGTGATTTGGTAAAATTTTAAGTTTTAATGAATTTAATTTAGTTAGGACATTGTCTTAATTAATTACATAAAACTGTGATAAAAAAATTGTAATAAACTTGGCAAAATCAAAAAGAAAAATAATGAATCTACTATATTTTTTTCAATTAATTATTTTAATGCTATGTTTTAAAATAATTCACATATTATTAACACAAGTACGTGTGATTTGGTAAAATTTTAAGTTTTAATGAATTTAATTTAGTTAGGACATTAATGTCTTAATTAATTACATAAAACTGTGATAAAAAAATTGTAATAAACTTGGTAAAATCAAAAAGAAAAATTCTCTTAGAAGTTACTTTTTCTATTAAAGATTGGTTAGGGTTTTTTTTGAATACTTTACAAATTTGAATAGTGTATATATATAATTATTTTAAATTTGTATAGTACTTATTTTATTTTGAATAGTAAAGAAAAAGATTTTCCTCTTTTTTGTTCATATTAGAAACATGAATATTTTTAAACATTCTTATACTAATTTGAATATTAAAGAAAAGATCTTTTTTTTTTCCCATTACTATTAGAAATATAAATATTTTAAAATTTGAATAGTATTTAATATATACAAATTTGGATAGTAGCTATGTTAATATGAATAGGAAAGCTGAACAAAAAATTAGGAAAGTTGAACCAAAAATTGGTGAAACTAAACCAAGCTTGTGCTTTTAAGTATATATAGTTGATTAGTTGGTCATTTTTAATAGTTATGTCTTCAATTGAATTGTATTTCAAAGTTATTTAGAAAGTTATATTTGAAATTTAATATATACATAATATTTATTTTATGAGCGGTGACATTTGTAATTTAATTTTTAATTTTCTTTTTTTACAAATAGCTAAAAAAATTTATTTCTAAAAAGTTAGAGAGGGAAGATGATCTTACAATAGTCAGATCTCCACACTAACTTTCCACATAACTTTCATGCTAACTATTTATACAATTTTCCTTTCAAATAGCTGTAACTAACACAGGTCTACATTAACTAATTTTGCATCCAAATTCTAATTCTAATTCTCTCGCCTATTTATAGATTAGAGTACCAAAACACTTGCAGCAGCAGCACTCCTATACAGCTAGCTTATTCAAGTTGTAAGCTAAAATTGGAAGGGAGAAATTATGAAATATATTCAAATTTTATTTAGTTTCCTTCAATATCTCATCCCCAAATTTGATGATTGTATAGCATTTGAAATGAAAAATTGCTTGAATTGGATCTCTTAATTTATTTGATTCTTTTTAAAAATTTATTAAGCTCAAATATATAAAACATTAATTCTACTTTTCCTCTCTTTGTTATATATAGGCACTGGTTGAGAAGCTTTGCATGACTTAACCAACAGAAAATAAGTGTTGTGGTTGCCATTAGCATGCATGAAATTAATGTTGATCTTGATTTGAGCCTAATAGCAGTAGTACTGATTGAAGCAATCATGTCTTTCTCATTTGCTCATGAGGTCTAATCACTATGTAGGAAACATGAATAAATATTATATTGGAAATGGGATTTGAAACATTAAATATTAGAGCATTTTTGAGGCTCAATTTAATGTAGGATTGACACTCCGAAAATGTCGGGTCTATGCACCTATATGTTCTCCTCCGCGAGGAGTATAACGTGGTATACTTATTTGTTCAAATCCATTAGGAATTGAATGAGAAAATTGACTCGGAAGTCACCTACTTGATATGGTGTAAATTACATAGTCCCACATAGGATATGGGAAGGAAGAATGAAGAACATATATATGGGATGTTTGCTCAATGGGAAGGGCCTAAAGGGGCACCCCACTTTTGTGGAAGGGAGAGGACCTAGCCAAGACTTGGTTCAAACCAACACCTGCGCCGTCGCCCGTTCGACCTGGGCGGGCGGGTCGTGGTTCGGGTGGGTGGTCATGTGATATATAACTTTTTGGACAAAATTTATTTGATTAATTATCAGATTTTGTTTTTAGTTATATATCAACACTACGTCGTTTTAACAACGGTTGCTCCCAACGGTAATATTTATTTCTATAAATTAAGGAGGGGCTCCTCCCGTTCTGCAGAAATAGTTCATGTTTTCCCCGTTCCTGTTCCTATATTTTCAGTCCCTGCTGCAGTGACAATATCCCGTTCCTTGCAGTAATAATATTCCGTTCCGTATCTACAAATTTTCCCATTCCCCGTTCTCTGTAAAAAATTACAGTAAGTCTTTTCCAGTTTTTCCATTCATGCATACATTATTCTTACTAACAGTAAAAGTTTGAGTACATAAACATTGAATTTGGTTCGGTGAATTCTTAATTTTGTAATGCTACTAATTAAGAATTGAAATTCGTTTTATCTTGGGAATCAATTATTCAATTAACCCTTAGCATCTGTAGGGGAATAAATTTGCTTTAAGGAGACTTTGTGAATTCAAAGGACTCGGATTTATTATTAATAATTTCTGTGTTATATATATAGATATATAAAATCATGTTTTGTTTTATCATCATATATATATATATATATATATATATATATATATATATATATATATATATATATATATTAAATAATACTATATGTTACAAATAACAATCTTAAAGTAAATTTATTTTTATTCTGTAATTATAGTTTTATTTAATATAATTCTGTAAATTTGGTTTTATAAAAGTTTAATTACAGAATTATATTTTAACACGAAATTGTTTTATAAAACAAATTTTGTTTTGTATAAAACTGTATTTGTTTATTAAATTTCTGTATATTTTGTTACATTGTTTTTATATGTTTTTTATAAAAACAGAATACAAACTTCTTTATTAGTTTTTTACATGTTTGTTAATATATATATGTATTTGTTTATTACATGTTGCATGCATATTACTATAATTGCATGTTGTATTAATGACCAGAATATTCTGTATATATTCTTGAGCACATGCATGTTCTGTTTTTATGATTACTAAGGATGATATATATAATAATAATATATAAAGTAAGTCAAAATATTCTGTCATTGCATTTACTAATATTCGGCTAATATAATATTCTGTTATATGAGTGAGTTGGTACATTGGATGCTTTTTGTTTTATATTCGATATTGCATGTGTTGTTTGTTCAAAGGAAAGACTTCAAGAAAGTTTTGTATTAATTACATGCATGAAAGTTTTTGTCTTGTGTACATGATTGACAAATACCTGCATAATGTATTATTTTGTGCGCATATATTACCTGTATATTAATTAACGTATGTTCATTATTAGCATTATATGATAGTTTGTTAAAATTTTCTGCACATTTCGGTTGTTCGATTTTTGTGTATATATAGTATTCTATAATATTAACAGAATATATGTTGCATGTTACTAAATAATATTCTGTTATTTTATTTAATTGCATGTGAATATAAATATTATTCTGTTTAATAGTTTATATTACATGTTAATAAATTGCATGTTTATATGTTTATAAATATTGAATGTTATAATAGATATATAATATTTTGTGTATATATATTCTGTAATTGTAGTAGTGTTTTATGCAGGGGCGGATCCAGACGGATTGTTCAGTGGGGTCAAACTCGGAAAAAAAATTCTTACAAATAAAAATTTCATAAAATAACTTACAAAACTAAACAATCCTCAAATATTATTTATAATAACATTTTTCGAGGTTTCATTGCTTAAAATTGTTGCATGATATAACCTCATTTTTAATAGTTACAAAAATATCACGCTCAATGTATGTTACTAAACAGTCATTCATCCATTCATCTCCCATTTGGTTACGGAGTTCATTCTTCACGATATTTATGGCTGAAAATGTCCTTTCAACAGTTGCAGTAGCAACGAGCAAAAGTAGAGTCAATTTCAACAACAAATAGACTTGGGGATACACATCATCCTTAATTTTCTGAACCAACATTTGAGCCAATTTCCCAATTCCTTCTATACTCGAAAAATTAGAATCGGTTCTCTATATCCACAATATAGAAGAATAGAAAAATTGGCTTAATGACTTGGTGGGATTTGAGAATTAGGGATTGTTGCCTAGTGTCTGCTCACTTATATATATATATATATATATATATATATATATATATATATATATATATAACATAATACAGTGGGGTCATGTTTCTTAGTATACATGTTCACTTTAGACGCTCTTAATTTTTTTTCCTAATATGACCCTCTTAATTTTTTTTTCCTAATATGACCCTCTTAATTTTTTTTCCTCCTAATATGACCCCTGACCGCCTGAAAATTCAGTGGGGTCAGGTGCCCCCCCTGCCCTAAGGCAGGTCCGCCCCTGGTTTTATGTAAACAGAAAATTATTTGCATATTAATAGATACTATTCTGTTATTGTTTTCAAATTCATATAACAGGTTATTTCGATTGTGAAGATATATTATTGTGTTAATATATAAATATTCTGCAAAAACAAATTTTGTTACATTTTGTACAACAGAAATTTGTTTCTGTTTATTAATAGTTTTATACTTGTATAACAGAAATGGCAACTAATAGTACCATTCCTGCCGTGAGTATGTCTCATGGAGAAAAGCCTGAAAGGTTCAATGGAATTGATTTCAAGCGTTGACAACAGAAAATGCTCTTCTATCTCACCACGTTGAACTTGGCAAGGTTTCTACAAGAGGACTGTCCTACTCTTGTTGAAGGAGAAACTGACAAAGAAAAGGTGGCTGCTGTTGATGCATGAAAACATGCAAACTTCCTTTGCAGGAACTATGTGATGAATGGTTTAGATAATACAATATATAATGTATATTGTACAATTCAAACTGCAAAGGTACTTTGGGAATCTTTAGACAAAAAATATAAAACTGAAGATGCTGGCATGAAAAAATTCATAGTCGGTAGATTTCTTAATATTAAAATGGTAGATTCTAAAGCAGTTATCACACAGGTTCAAGAAATTACAAGTAATTCTACATGACATTCATTCTGAAGGAATGTCATTAAGTGACTCATTCCAAGTTGCAGCAATGATTGAAAAACTTCCACCATCATGGAAAGACTTCAAGAATTATCTAAAGCATAAACACAAGGAGATGAATCTTGAAGAATTGATCGTGCGACTTAGGATTGAAGAGGAAAATCGAGTATCTGAGAAGAAGAGTGGAAGAAACTTCATTGAAGCAAAGACAAATGTGATAGAACAAAGGCCAAACAACAACAAAAGGAAGCGTGAAGGCAAAGATGCTTTCAAGGCCAAGAAGAAATTCAAAGGCAAGTGTTTCAACTGTGGCATCCAAGGACATAAATCAAGTGAATGTCGCAAGCCAAAGAAGTTCAAGAAAGAACAGAAGCCTCAAGCAAATGTGACAGAACTGGAAAAGTTGTCTGAAAATGTTTCAGATATTAATCTTTCTGCAGTTGTATCTGAATGCAATTTGGTAGGAAACCCTAAAGAGTGGTACGTGGACACTGGAGCTACTCGCCACATATGTTCCAACAAATGGATGTTTTCTACTTACAAACCAGTAGAAAATGATGATCAACTCTTCATGGGAAACTCCTCAAGTTCAAAGGTTGAAGGACGTGAAAAGATTATACTGAAAATGACATCTGACAAAGAACTGACTTTGAATGAAGTGCTTCATGTGCCAGATATTCGCAAGAATCTGATTTCTGGGTCACTACTTAGCAAGAATGGCTTTAAGTTGGTGTTTGTGTCTGATAAGTTTGTACTTACAAAGAATGATATATTTGTAGGAAAGGGCTACATGAATGATGGGCTCTTTAAGATGAATGTTATGACTGTTGTACCGAAGTCTATTGATAATAATAAAATTAATTCTTCTGTTTACTTGTTAGAGTCTTCAAACATATGGCATGCTAGATTAGGACATGTTAATTATAATACTTTGCGTATATTAATTAATTTAGAGTTCTTGCCTAAATTTGATATTAATCTAAAACATAAATGTGAAATTTGTGTGGAATAAAAAATGACAAGATTACCCTTTCATTCTGTTGAAAGAAAAACTGAACCTCTAGATTTAATTCACACTGACATATGTGACTTAAAGTTTGTGCAAACTAGAGATGGAAAAAAATATTTCATAACCTTTATTGATGATTGCACAAGATATTGTTATGTATATTTGCTAAGAAGCAAAGATGAGGCTGTAGAAAAGTTTCAACTTTATAAAAATGAAGTTGAAAATCAACTTAACAAAAAGATTAAAGCAATAAGAAGCGATAGAGGTGGTGAACATGAATCACCATTTGAAGAGATTTGCTCTACTCATGGTATTATTCACCAAACTACTACTCCTTATTCACCTCAATCTAACGGTATTGCTGAACGCAAGAACCGAACATTGAAAGAAATGTTGAATGCTATGTTAAACAATTCTAGAGCACCCTAGAATTTGTGGGGGGAAGCTTTGCTTTTTGCCAATTATATTCTTAATAAAGTGCTTCGTAAGAAAACTCACAAAACACCTTATGAATTATGGAAAGGTCATAGACCTTGTTACAAATACTTAAGAGTGTGGGGGTGTCTAGCAAAAGTGATGGTTCCTAAACCTAAAAAGGTTAAGATAGGACCAAAAACAATTGACTGTGTTTTCATTGGTTATGCAAATAACAGTAGTGCTTATCGCTTTCTTGTTCATAAATCTGAAATTAACGATATTCATGTTAATACATTTATTGAATCAAGAAATGCATCATTTTTTGAGAATATTTTTCCATATAATGGAAATAATGATTCAAATTCAAACAAAAGACCTTTGGATGCTACTAGTGATAATCCTGAAAATATAGATAAAGAGTTTGTAGTGGATAAACCTAGACGTAGCAAAAGGGTAAGGACTTCTACGTCTTTTGGTCCGGATTTTCTAACATTTTTGTTAGAAAACGATCCTCGAACGTACAAAGAAGCAGTATCCTCTCCAGATGCTTCTCATTGGAAAGAAGCAATAAATAGCGAAATTGAGTCCATTACGCAAAATCATACATGGGAATTGGTGGACCTTCCACCTGGTTCTAAACCCTTAGGGTATAAATGGATCTTTAAAAAGAAGATGAAAGCTGATGGCTCAATTGATAAATATAAAGCAAGACTTGTTGTTAAAGGCTATAGACAAAAGGAAGGATTAGATTATTTCGACACTTATTCACCTGTTACAAGAATTACATCTATTCGAATGCTAATAGCAATAACATCTTTAAATAGACTTGAAATACATAAAATAGATGTAAAAACTACATTCTTAAATGGTGAATTAGATGAAGAAATATATATAGAACAACCTGAAGGTTTCACTGCTTCTGGACAAGAGAGAAAAGTATGCAAACTTGTTAAATCCTTGTATGGATTAAAACAAGCACCAAAACAATTGCATGAGAAATTTGATAATGCTATGTTATCAAATGGATTTAAAATCAATAAGTGTGACAAATGTGTTTATGTCAAAAGTACTCAAAAGGAATATGTCATTGTTTGTCTTTATGTGGATGATATGTTAATCATGGGTAGCAACAATGAAGTTATCAACTCAACAAAACGTATGTTATCAAATAGGTTTGATATGAAAGACTTGGGGGTTGGAGATATAATTTTAGGAATCAAGATTTCTAGAACCTCTGATGGAATTATATTATCTCAATCTCATTACATTGAGAAAATACTTGAAAATTTTAACAAGTATAATATAATTCTAAATAAGACTCCAGTTGATATAAATCTTCATCTAGCCAAAAATGGAGGTAATAGCATATCTCAACTAGAATATTCTCGTATAATAGGCAGTTTAATATATGTCATGAACTGTACTAGACCGGATATAGCTTATCCAGTAAGTAAGCTAAGTAGGTATACGAGTAATCCAGGTAAAGATCACTGGAAAGCTATTTTGAGAGTTTTGAGATATTTAAAACATACTCAAAACTATGGACTGCACTATACAAGATATCCAACAGTATTGGAAGGATATACTGATGCTAATTGGATATCTGATACTAAAGATTCAAAATCCACAAGTGGATATGTATTTACACTTGGTAGTGCAACGGTATCTTGGAAATCCTTAAAACAAACATGTATTGCTCGGTCTACAATGGAATCAGAATTCATTACTTTAGACAAAGCAGGAAAAGAAGCTGAGTGGCTTCGTAATTTCTTAGAGGATATTCCAAATTGGTCAAGACTTGTGCCAGCTATATGTATACACTGTGATAGCCAATCAGCGATTGGAAGAGCACAGAGTCATTTATATAATGGTAAGTCACGCCATATACGACGAAGACATAATACCGTTAGACAATTGCTCTCAAATAGAATTATCTCAATTGACTATGTAAAGTCAAAAGATAATATTGCGGATCCGCTTACGAAAGGTTTAACAAGAGAGCAAGTGGAAAAATCATCGAGGGGAATGAGTTTAAAGCCTATTGTTTAAATAAGAGTCGCCATAGTGGCAACCCAACCTAGCTGACTGGAGATCCCAAGATCTAGGTTCAATGGGCAAACCGAACTATGTAGTACTCAGTAAAGCACTAAGGAGATATTTACTCCTAACCATTCCTGAAATGAGACAGTGCACATCTGTCGCGAGAATTAGGATAAGTTACGCTTTTAATAACTTTTATATCTTAAAATACATTCAAGTGGGGTATTGCATGATACTCTTAATAGAAGTCACCTACGTGAGTAAGAAGGGGGCCACTTCTGTGAGAATTTTGAAGGCTGAATTCTCTAATATACTCACGGAACCAAGAGGTATTTCAAGGCCAAAATGAACACAAACGTGAGAACCAATTATGTCTGAAGAGATATTTTGTGAATTCTATTGTCTTGATTTACATGAAAAGCTGACAGTTCAAAGACATCAAGTCTACTGATTAGCCAAGTAAATCCGATAGATTTTACTAGGGCAAGTTCAAAGCCACTAGGCTACTTAATCTGATAAAATATCTTTTCTCTTGTACTCGAACTAGTGTCTGCATATTCATAACATATTTTACATATTGTAAAGCCAATTTTACATTCATGTGGGGGATTGTTGGAAATGGAATTTGAAACATTAAATATTAGAGCATTTTTTAGGCTCAATTTAATGTGGGATTAACACTCCGAAAATGTCGGGTCTATGCACCTATACGTTCTCCTCCGCGAGGAGTATAACGTGGTATACTTATTTGTTCAAATCCATTCGGAATTGAATGAGAAAATTGACTCGGAAGTTACCTACTTGATATAGTGTAAATTGCATAGTCCCACATAGGATATGGGAAGGAAAAATAAAAAATATATATATTGGATGTTTGCTCAATGGGAAGGGCCCCAAGGGGCACCCCACTTTTGTAGAAGGGAGAGGACCTAGCCAAGGCTTGGTACAAACCAACACGCGCGCGCCGCCGCTGCCGCCGCCGCCACAGCCGCCGCCCGGTCGGGCCGGTTGTGGTCGTGGTCGTGGTTCGGGTGGGTGGTCATGTGATATATAACTTTTTGGACAAAATTTATTTGATTAATTATCAGATTTTGTTTTAAATTATATATCAACACTACAATGTTTTAACAACGGTTGCTCCCAACAGTAATATTTATTTCTATAAATTAAGGAGGGGCTCTGCGCTTAAAACATAGAATTTTGCCTCCTCCCGTTCTGCAGAAATAGTTCATGTTTTCCCCGTTCCTGTTCCTATATTTTCCGTCCCTGTTGCAGTGATAATATCCTGTTCCTTGCAGTAATAATATTCCGTTCCGTATCTACAAATTTTCCCGTTCCCCGTTCTCTGTAAAAAATTACAGTAAGTCTTTTCCAGTTTTTCCATTCATGCATACATTATTCTTACTAACAGTAAAAGTTTGTGTACATAAACATTGAATTTGGTTCGGTGAATTCTTAATTTTGTAATGCTACTAATTAAGAATTGAAATCCGTTTTATCTTGGAAAGCAATTATTCAATTAACCCTTAACATCTGTGGGGGAATAAATTTGCTTTAAGGAGACTTTGTGAATTCAAAGGACTCGGATTTATTATTAATAATTTCTGTGTTATATATATAGATATATAAAATCATGTTTTGTTTTATCATATTTATATATATATATATATATATATATATATATATATATATATATTAAATAATACTATATATTACAAATAACAATCTTAAAGCAAATTTATTTTTATTCTGTAATTATAGTTTTATTTAATATAATTCTGTAAATTTGGTTTTATAAAAGTTTAATTACAGAATTATATTTTAACACGAAATTGTTTTATAAAACAAATTTTGTTTTGTATAAAACTGTATTTGTTTATTAAATTTCTGCATATTTTGTTACACTGTTTTATATGTTTTTTATAAAAACAGAATACAAACTTCTGCATTAGTTTTTCACATGTTTGTTAATATATATATGTATTTGTTTATTACATGTTGCATGCATATTACTATAATTGCATGTTATATTAATGACCAGAATATTCTGCATATATTCTTGAGCACATGCATGTTCTGTTTTTATGATTACTAAGGAAGATATATATAATAATAATATATAAAGTAAGTCAAAATATTCTGTCATTGCATTTACTAATATTCGGCTAATATAATATTCTGTTATATGAGTGAGTTGGTACATTAGATGCTTTTTGTTTTATATTCGGTATTGCATGTGTTGTTTGTTCAAAGGAAAGACTTCAAGAAAGTTTTGTATTAATTACATGCATGAAAGTTTTTGTTTTGTGTACATGATTGATAAATACCTGCATAATGTATTATTTTGTGCGCATATATTACCTGTATATTAATTAACGTATGTTCATTATTAGCATTATATGATAGTTTGTTAAAATTTTCTGCACATAGTTCCTGCAAAGGAAGTCTGCAGACAAATTTATCTTACAAGAATTAACAAATTTATTTCAAATTAATATGGTAGACTAGGCCTGATTCTGCTTAAGTGTTCAGACGGTAGATTAAGCAGACTAGCTTGGGCGAAATTTCTAGAACCCTAGTTTGAGCCCAAGACCTTCGCTATGCAATAATTGGCGATACTAAACTGGTCGAGCGTTTTGCTAGATGAAAGAATTGTGATCCTTCCCATTTTAATTTTTATATGTCATATCATCAAAATAAAATTGAACAAGAAAACTTTTCAATCTTTGTGGCAAAATATGAAATGGCGGGCCTTCTTCCTCCTACGTCCCTCATCAGTAAATAAAGTAATTTTGACGAAATTCTGTCGTAAACGATAGCTACCTCTTGGTGTCAACGTTCTCGTCAGCGCCAATCATCAAAAGATATAATTAATGGGTTGATTGTAAAAAGTAATTCTTGTTTTTAACAGCTAGAGTGATTGATTAATGGGAAGAAAACACTTCGAGAATGCACGATTTACTATTTATAAACAATAAATTTTAAAATGTTAACTGCCTAATCCCTCCGTCCCTATTTAAATGACGTTTTAGATTTTTTTATTTGTCCCTGATTATTTGACGTTTGTTCAAATCTAGGAGAATTAATGATAATTTTTCCAAAAATACCCCTCATTAGTCTATCTATTTTTTTTGTACTTTAAACTCATTAATGATTTAAGGGTATTATAGACAATTGAGTATTATATTTAATATTTTTCAATCATTATCTTAATAGTTGTGCCCATCTCTAAAACGTCATGTAAATAGGGACGGAGGGAGTATTATTTAAATGTTTGTGGTTTAATACTCATGATTCATGACTTCACCTCGATTTGAAACAATAAATAGCTAGCGCATATATATATATATATATATATATATATATATATATATATATATATATACTAATCGTAACCATATGTATTAATTTTTGTCGATGTCTTTCTATATATTAGTATATAATACTAAATATACGAGTTGAAACTTAAATTAATTATGTTTGTCTATATATTTGTCTAAATATTTTTCACTTTCTTCCTTAACACTTCCAAATAGATTGGTAAATAGAAACAGGCGATCTCAAAACTTTAAAATGGTAGGATCTTGGCTCAAGGTCCTCCTCAAGGCCTAATAAAAATATTCATAAAACAGATATTAAGTATTTGTGTGAAAACTTGATTAACTTTATTATTCGAGTATAGGACACAAACAAGAACTACGACCCATTTTTTTTAATTGCTACCGAGGAATCGGTTGGAGTACTATTAGCTGCAACTGCTATGTCGAACCCCGCATACAAGGAAGAGTACATATATGTAGGGAGAGTATTATTGCATTTATTGAAAATTGTGGCAAACTAAGCAAATGCTACTTAGTTTATTTTGCCAATGATAAACTCAACAAGTGGTACTTAGTTTATGAGAATTATTTTTTGGAATCTATAGAGACTACTGTTCGACATTCCCTCCTACTTGTCAAACGGGTTTCTAATTAAGTTCCTAAGTATATTATTTTACTTAATCGAAAACATTCTTATTCAGTTTCTTTTAATTGCAACCCAACTAAGCAAATGCTACTTAGTTTATTATTATATTTTCTTTTATTTTATTTTGTATTATATTATATTATAGTATATAATTGGTTTATTTATTTATTAAATTTAATTTAATATATAAATTAAATTAAATTAAATCATTTTATTTTATTAAATCAGATTAAATTTATTATTATATTTTATTTTATTTTGTATTATATTATATAAGTTATAATTTAATTTAATTTCGTAATTATTTTAATTTAAGTTAATTTATTATGTTATTTTATTTTATTTTATCTTGTATTATATTATATAACTTTTACATTTTTTATTAAATTTAATTAAATTCGTTAAATTTAATTTATTTTAAATTATTTTAATTAAATTAAATTTATTTTATTCTATTTTATTTTATTTTTTATTGAATTGTATTTTATTTGTATTATATTATATTTTTTAAAATATTTTTTATTAAATTTAATTTATTTATTAAATTAATTCAAATTTGTTTTGTTTTATTCAAATTAATTTAAATTATTATTTTATTTTATTTTACTTTATTTTGTATTATATTATATTATCCACTTTTTAAAATTTATTTTATTTAATAAACTAAATTAAATTAAATTTATTTTATTTTATTTTAGTAGTAAGAAACTAAGTAAATGCTACTTAGTTTATATTTTAATATTGGAAAACTAATTACTAATACAATACATGCATGCAGGGCCCGCAAATCTTGCAAATGAATAACTCTGATAGAAATTCTGTCAGAAATTTAGTCAGAAATAGCAAATATATCAAAATTAAAAACAGAGCATTTCCAAATATATACTGCAGAATACATAAAGAATGCAAATAATATATACTGTAGAATTATCCATTCTCAATCAAAATGAATTACACTTTCCAAATATATACCAATTTTCAGTCTCAATTCCAATTTTTAGTAAAATATATAACTAATTTTTAGCCCTACCAATTTTCAACCTCAAATCCAATTGACAAAGCCGAATTGATGCACACACAGTAACCAATTTCGGAATTTAAACATTACCAATTTCCAATTTCAATTGACAATAACAAACTAAACCAATACCAAATCAAAAACTCTACTAATTTTCAGCCTCAAATCAATATATACATACAATATAACAATTATTCAATCTATTGATTGTGTACATCATCATCAAATTGAAACAATATTTGAATTCATACCTTCTTTTAGAGCTAATAAACTGTCGGAAACAGAGGAAGAAATCCGTCAAAGTGCTAGCCGGCGTGTGGATACTGGTGGAGCTTTCCTCGGTGGTGGTGGGTTGGTGGCGGGATGTGGGTGGTTGGTTAGTGGTGGGGCAGGGGCGAGAGAAAGAGAGAGAACTGAGATGGTGGTACAGGTGGTTAATGGTCGGCGGCTGGAAGTGGTGGTGGTTGGTCGGCGGTTGGAGGTGGTGGTGGGTGGCAGATGGGTGCCGGAGATGAGAGTGAGAGAGGAGAGAGTGAGTTGAGGCCTGAGAGATCGAGTGAGATGAGAGAGAGAGAGAGAGAGAGAGAGAGAGAGAGGAGTTGATGAGATTAATAAGAGAGATGAGAGGCGCCTGAATAAGAATATGAATCGAATAGGTTTTATAAGATAGTTCCGACTAAATGTCCGTTGGAACTAAGTCCCTCGGAGATAGGTTATCCTCGACGAAAAGTCCCTCGGAAATAACCATAGTTTCGTCGAACTTAAGTTTCGCGCTGGCGGGAAACTTGGCGCCAGATGAGGCTTTATAATTCTGACGGATTTCCCAAGGAAATAAACTACATCTGACGAAATTATTTTCGACAGATTATTTCGTCGAAAATAACTTATTTTCGACTGAATACAGTCCGTCAAACCTAATTCCATCGGAATTAAGCCTTTTTCTTGTAGTGTGTTCCTTAATGTTCTCACGTGGAAGTAATATTTATAGGAACATTGTCACATAAAATGTCAATTAATCTAAAATTTATTTTAAGTAGTGAGCATAATATTGTGAAGTGAAATTATTCAATGAGATATCAATTATTTAAAAGTGTGGGGGTGATTCTTTAATATTTTTATTTTGGTCTTTGAACTATTTAGAGCATAAATTTATTTATGTAAGAAATAGTAAGGCTTACGGATTTCTTGTTGCGAAATTCAATTTGATTGTGTAATTTTGTGAAATGAAAGTCTTTGAAGCACAAACTTTTGAATAATATTGAAGTGTGAACTTATTTCACTTAATTAATTATCTAAGGTTCAACAAAATTATAAATTGAACCTAGAAAGAACAATATTGATTTGGTGAAGGAAATCAATATAATAATTTGGTAAATAAAATACTTCTTTTATTAGCCTAAATATGATCCAAAATATTTATTGTGATTTAGTTCAATAGTGAGATTGAAATTAAGTTATAAATATTCAAGTGGATACATATTAGGTGATAATATGTGCATATTAACCTTGAGATTCTATCGGATATAGAATTATTTATATGTTTGAACTAACAATATAATTGTATAAACTATAATATGATAGTTTTTGTGTATATTAATGATATGTTAATCATTTTACATAGTATTGTTAACGTAAACGAGTTTAAGAAATATCTATTTTTGTCTTTATGTTGAAAGACTTGTAAAATAGATGTTATCTTATTATCATGTGAAAACATAGTGAGGATTCAAACTAAACCAATTAAATTGTATTGAGAGGCTTTATTAAACTATGTTTGATGTACCTTGAGATTGAAGAATTTAATAATTCTTTAATAGTAGTGATACACTAAAAGTTAATTCTGATATAACTATTGTAAAGCTGAAGTACACATTTGCTAGTGGGAGCCTTGTGTTTGATATGCAATGCACGAGATCAGATATTACATACAGTTTTAAACTTAGTATACTAATGATTTACATTGGGTTTTGTTAGATCTCTCAATGATTTAATAGATCACATAAGTGTTACTTATATTTTAGTGAGGAAAATTATAAATTTACAAGTAGGTGAATTTTCACTCAATCTTGGGTTTTGTTTCTTAGATGAGTAAGAAACAAATGTGTATTTCTCATTTCATAATATGAATCTAATGTTATTATTTTATGAGGGAAGTTTAATGGATTAGAGTGTTTGTTAAAATATTGATTGTAGCCTAGTCTGAAGCCTTCTATTTCACAATATTGTGTTAGTGAAATTTTTTATATTATGTAGTACAAATTATAAATTTTAAGTTAGTTATGACAATTAGTTAGTAATGAATCTACTATATTTTTTTCAATTAATTATTTTAAAGTTATGTTTTAAAATAATTTACATATTATTTGTGACGCCCCCAAAATAGGTATACAACACCCATTCTGAGTCGCCAAATACATGGTACAAAAAGCAAACTACAACTTCAATAATACAATTGTCGTGCAAAATACGACAACACATACTGTGAGTTTAAATACAAATATTGTCTTCTAGACAATATCCACACTCAAATAAGTCCTCATTACAATTATTCAAACACTATTTTACAGAAATAGTGAGGACAGCTAAAACATCTTTCTAGAACCATCACTCCATACCCCGACAAGATCCTGCTATTTTCTCTCCTCCTGAGAAGAAAAATAGAACAAAAAGGAAAAGGGTGAGCTGATCAACTAGCCCAGTAAAGAATATTATGACTAAGATAATATACAACAAATTATCATTAGTATTCAACAGGAAAAAATCTGATAGAATATAATCGACAACAAGTTTTAGATCAACAACTGCAGTGGAAACAACAAACCATTAGAAGAGTCAAGTAGAGAATGAATTCTACTATCTTCTAAGATTTAAAAATCCATCATCAATATTTTATCCCTGTAACATCAATTAATAATCATTTTTAACCAAATATTCATCTTTACACTACAGGCCAAAGATATTCATTTGTATCACCAGTCAGTCATGTTCATCTCAACACCTGTTCATCTTTGCATTACAGGCCAAAGATATTCATCAGGTAATCATACATCTTTGCACTACAGGCCAAAGATATTCATCAGTTAATCATTCATCTTTGCACTACATGCCAAAGATATTCAGTAATATCATCATTTAGGACTGAGGATGATGAAAAATTATCTTAAAAAAAACGAATCCAATGAGACAAAAGGACAAATATTAGGGATTCGTATTATAGTTTATCCAAGTGCAATAATACTCCATAATAACCAATTGTGAAGGAGAATTCAAAAATAAAGATCAAAACATGGATACAATCAAAGATAGTAACCATAATAAACATCTTGGACAAAAAGAAAAAAATTTATTTTTCGGTGAATAGTACCGTATTCGTGAATAGTGCCGTATACGTGAATAATGTCGTATACGTGAATAGTAACCCCGACACAAAAAGTTCTAAATTTGATAAAAAGTTTATAGCAATATTTCAGCATAATGATATTGAAGAAATTAATATCAGTTAAGAAGAAAATAATATCCCTTACCTCAAAATAACCGTACTTCTGACTGAATATCGGATATGAGGCTGAATAAAACATGTGCTGAATAGCAACTCTCAAAGTATCTAAATACTCACAAAATACACTCAATAATCTAGAGAGAGAAAGAGAGAAGACTTATGAATTCTGGTGTGATTTTTAATTCTAACTTAGCCCTCTATTTATAGAAAAATGTTAGCACGCCGAAGCAGACTTAACCTGCAACCTGATGGCTTTACCTGCTACTATTCCCACCCACCACATTTGAATAAAAATCTCAGCATATTTCTTCACCAACTAAGAGTGGGGCCCACCAATTCTAGAATTTTCCACCAAAATGACAAATTCCGCAACTTCTACAATTTCTGAACCAGTCATCTCGTAAAATTCATAACAAATCATACGTTCATTTTTAACGGTTCAAAATTTGTGGACATATACTCAACTTATATATGTATAACATATCCAAAAATCACAACGATCCAACCGTCGGATTAAAAATTATAACCCCCGCAATATTTCTCAAAAACCCTGATTTGATTTTTAATACCTCCATTCCGATAAAAATACTGATAAAACACCTCAACATTAACTCCTTCATTTTTAACCACAATAAAAATATATCCAACATTTATATCCATATAGAATAAATATTTCCTTATCATATGAATCAATAATTAATTATTCACAAATAATATTACAGAATCACATTTATGACAACCAGGCTGTTCCCAAGAAAGAGGGGGCTTTCCAATAAGGATTTCTCCTTACTGGCGCGCAATTAGATGACCAAACCTCTCCTTAGACAGAACTTTCTAGACATTGCCAATAATGCTATCTAATAATATTATTCAAATAATATGAATTATTAATCTGATAATGAAAAATACTGTGCAACAACAATTATTGAAACAACAATAATATATAATATTAACGCAGCAATTATTGAATCAATAAAATAAAATATTGAACAGTAACTACTGTAACAATTATTGAGTAGTGCATTCCTTCGTAAGAATCAATAATTCAAAAATACTGTACAATCCGTGTGCTACTTTGCAACCACGCGTATTACTGTATTTTAACCACCGGGTATTCCAACAGTGTTAACGGTAACAACTACGCCGTTATTTATAAAAACTTAATTTTTGTCGTTATCTTCATCCAATCATTTTTCGTTATGGGGCCCACAAATAGCTGCGCCGTCGTACGAATATTTCCCGACAGAAAGAATATTCCACGACCAAACGAATATTCCCCGACAAAATGAATATTTTATAACCACTTATTTATTTTCCAAAATTTGCACATTTCACCCATAACCAAAGTATTATATCAAATTAACACCTTATTATTCACAATAATATTTAGAGAAAATTTGATTTTATTCATTAATAAGTTGGGGTCTTACATTATTAATACAAGTACGTGTGATTTGATAAAATTTTAAGTTTTAATGAATTTAATTTAATTAGGATATTGTCTTAATTAATTACATAAAACTGTGATAAAAAAAATTGTAATAAACTTGGTAAAATCAAAAAGAAAAATAATGAATCTACTATATTTTTTTCAATTAATTATTTTAATGCTATGTTTTAAAATAATTCACATATTATTAACACAAGTACGTGTGATTTGGTAAAATTTTAAGTATTAATGAATTTAATTTAGTTAGGACATTAATGTCTTAATTAATTACATAAAACTGTGATAAAAAAATTGTAATAAACTTGGTAAAATCAAAAAGAAAAATTCTCTTAGAAGTTACTTTTTCTATTAAAGATTGGTTAGGTTTTTTTTTTGAATACTTTACAAATTTGAATAGTGTATATATATAATTATTTTAAATTTGTATAGTACTTATTTTATTTTGAATATTAAAGAAAAAGATTTTCCTCTTTTTTGTTCATATTAGAAACATGAATATTTTTAAACATTCTTATACTAGTTTGAATAGAAAAGAAAAGATTTTTTTTTCCATTACTATTAGAAATATAAATATTTTAAAATTTGAATAATATTTAATAGATACAAATTTGGATAGTAGCTATGTTAATATGAATAGGAAAGCTGAACAAAAAATTAGGAAAGTTGAACCAAAAATTGGTGAAACTAAACCAAGCTTGTGCTTTTAAGTATATATAGTTGATTAGTTGGTCATTTTTAATAGTTATGTCTTCAATTGAATTGTATTTCAAAGTTATTTAGAAAGTTATATTTGAAATTTAATATATACATAATATTTATTTTATGAGCGGTGACATTTGTAATTTAATTTTTAATTTTCTTTTTTTACAAATAGCTAAAAAAATTTATTTCTAAAAAGTTAGAGAGGGAAGATGATCTTACAATAGTCCGATGTCCACACTAACTTTCCTCATAACTTTCATGCTAACTATTTATACAATTTTTCTTTCAAATAACTGTAACTAACACAGGTCTACATTAACTAATTTTCCATCCAAATTCTAATTCTAATTCTCTTGCCTATTTATAGATTAGAGTACCAAAACACTTGCAGCAGCAGCACTCTTATACAGCTAGCTTATTCAAGTTGTAAGCTAAAATTGGAAGGGAGAAATTATGAAATATATTCAAATTTTATTTAGTTTCCTTCAATATCTCATCCCCAAATTTGATGATTGTATAGCATTTGAAATGAAAAATTGCTTTAATTGGATCTCTTAATTTATTTGATTCTTTTTAAAAATTTATTATGCTCGAATATATAAAACATTAATTCTACTTTTCCTCTCTTTGTTATATATAGGCACTGGTTGAGAAGCTTTGCATGACTTAACCAACAGAAAATAAGTATTGTGGTTGCCATTAGCTTTGCATGACTTAACCAACAGAAAATAAGTGTTGTGCTTTTAAGTATATATAGTTGATTAGTTGGTCATTTTTAATAGTAATGTGTTCAATTGAATTGTATTTCAAAGTTATTTAGAAAGTTATATTTGAAATTTAATATATACATAATATTTATTTTATGAGCAGTGACATTGTAATTTAATTTTTAATTTTCTTTTTTTACAAATGGCTAAAAAAAATTATTTCTAAAAAGTTAGAGAGGGGAGATGAGTATGGTAACTTCTGATTCGTCTAACTTTCCTCTATCTTACCATAGTCAGATCTCCGCACTAACTTTCCTCATAACTTTCGTGCTAACTATTTATACAATTTTCCTTTCAAATAGCGGTAACTAACCCAGGTATACTTTAACTAACTTTGACTCCTAATTCTCTCCCCTATTTATAGATTAGAGTACCAAAACACTTGCAGTAGTAGCAACACTCCTATACATCTAGCTTATTTGAGTTGTAAGCTAAAATTGGAGGGGAGAAATTATGAAATATATTCAAATTTTATTTAGTTTCCTTCAATATCTCATCCCCAAATTTGATGATTGTATAGCATTTGAAATGAAAAATTGATTGGATTGGATCTCTTAATTTATTTGATTCTTTTTTTAAGGTCGATTTGAGCCTAATAGCAGTAGTACTGATTGAAGCAATCATGAAATTCAGATATGGCACACTTAGAAGGGGGGTTGAATAAGTGTAGGAGCAACTATGACCAATTTTTAAACTTTAAATTCAAACTATTGAATATAGCATACTGTATCGAAGAATGCAGCTTGCTGAATGAATGCAATCTACCGAATTGAATTTTTGTTTAAGAAAATATCTTAGTGAATTTATAAGTCAGACACTTGATGTAAATATACTATCTCAAGATGAAACAAAAGTTTATATTTTAAATATTAAGAACAATAATTATCTTGAGAAATATTAAAGAAAATCAAGCAAAATAACACCAAGATTTTTTACGTAGTTCAGCTATTACCCTCTATAATAATAGCCTACTCCACGTCCAATACCAACTAGTATTGGAGACTCACTTTTATTTCTTTAAAAATGACCCTTCTTACAAAACAGATTCTATCAAATTGAATTACAATAATTCACTAGAGCACACTTGCTCCTTGTGCACCAATGCACCCCTTAAGCACCTATGCTTCCGTGAACCTGTTTATAAACAAACCTTAATCCACCTGGATTAAAACCTTTAGACAACACTTAGTCTAAAAAATATAAGATTACAATTTATAGAGGTCTAATGATCAAAGCAAATAAATAATTTAACAATGCAAGGCTCAACTAATGAATACAATGATCAAGTAGTAAAAATAAGAAATATCACCAATTTGAAGCTCACGAAAATAGCTGAGAATATTATGAATATAATTTGCACAGCAGCTAGAAGTATTGCACTGAAAATAATGAAGTTGCTTTTCAAGTATATGAGTGCAATAATTGATTTGAGTGTTGTAAATTAGTAACTGATATCAATTTCTTTTTATAGCCCAATATTATTACCGTTGCTATAGAGTTCCGTTGTATGGCATCAAACTATTTACGTTGCCAACAGAAATTGATAAAGATAAATAACGTTCCAATATTTATTTCCGTTAATGGCTAAGGAATAATCAAAACCAATTATCTCTAGTTGTTATAAAGATTTGTTGGACACTTTTTAAAAAAATAGATAATATCTTTTGGTTGAGACTTATCACATTCCTATAGCAATTAAAGTCTTCCGCCGTATATAGCATTAATATAGGAAAGAATATGAAACAGCTTTTTCAAGATAATGATCACTTCATGTTTCCAAGAAACTTATCCCACTATTTTAGAAAGTAATCATATCCACTTCAACAACTTTTTAATTTCCAACATATAAATGTTCCATACGTGTTATACCAATTAATTCGGACAATACTCTTACGCATGCATGCTAACAAAATAAAATCAGTTCTCTTAATAATAGTTAGCAATAAATAATATATTTTAGGCATGCATAAAATATGGAATCATTTTAATGCGCACATAAAATGTCCTAGAGCCTTGTATCGAAAAATCAAATATTTGCAATGACCTTACATATTTTTCTTAAGACTCAAATCTTCAAAGTCTTTCATCAATGATCTTTCATGAACTTCCTGAAATTTCACAATAGACAAATTAGTCTATAGTATTAAGTCATCATCAAAACAAAAAAGTTAGAATATTACAAACCAACATTCTCCCCCTTTTTTATGATGACAACACCAAAAATTATAACTCCCCCTTAATTCATAACTCCCCCTTAATTCATGCACATTTCAGGAGAAATTTGTAAAAACCTGCATGTTAGTATCATACTAAACCAAATGTGAAAATTAAAATCATTAATATGCATGCATCACAATCAGTCTTAAAATATGCTTATCAACAGTTAACATCCAGGCAACCATGCCTATCAAAACCAAAACAAGCGAAACCCATAAAATTTGACATTTTCTCCCCCTTTGGCATCATGTAAAAAGAGAAGACTTCAATCAATATCTTCAAGATTTGCCCTCTGTTCAGCACGATTGGTGAAGTATAGTCGATGACGAAGACGATGTAAACGCTCTTCCAAGGTGTAATCGTTGGCAAGTCGAGGTGGTCTAGGAATAAAGGTTGTAGGAGGAAGCTCCATATCCAAAAAATCTCCGTTGTACTCAGCCATCCAGTTATTCATTGGCCATTCGGGAATTGGAGAATACATTGTTGGAACATGAAACCTTTGACCAATAGCATTGAACCTTGTAGCCATAAAATCTGCTAGCTCCCCAATTTGATAACTAACGAATTTCACCTCTTGACTTAATTGACAAGTGTTTCGATTAACCTTTCGTTGGAGTGCTTCAACCATAGCCAGTGTCTATATCTCAAAACCAGCTTGAAGGGCAATAAATTCATCTTCAATTCGATGATATAATTTATTGATCTCAGGGGCATCCATTGGTAACTTCCCTTTCTCAAGACACACAAGACGATTTCTAATTTCCACTAACTCATCTTTCAAAGAAGTTTGAATTTGTAAAATCTTAGTCAAAACATTCATAACATCAGATCCATTGGAATTTGGTATAGAAGAAGAAGATGATTCAGGAATGTGAGAAATAGGAGGAGGAGTAATAGGTGGATCAGGTAGAAGACGTACGAATTCACCAGCATGAAAAGTGATGTGTGATTTTGTCAAATTGGCAGTGTCAATAAGCTCATGATTTGTAACAGAAATTTCATCATCAAAAAAAATATTAAAATGTTGAAAAAGTTTTGTGAGAAATTTACTGTAAGGAAGACATTTCTTGCTTTGACGAATGCAACTTTGCATGTGAGATAACATCATTTTTGAAAAATTAAAAACCTTTCCTTTGAGAATCATGGCTATAACAACCAAATCTTGGTATGTAAAATCGGCTCCCCCACCAAGGCGTGGAAACAGATTATACCGAACCAACTTATGTAATACACATGCATTAGGACAAACACTGACAGTTTTTGGTAGAGACAGAGATGAAATAGAATAGTCATTCATGACTATATGAAGTTGTTCTAAAGGATGAAAATGAATATTGACCGCTCCTTTAAGAGTGAAAGGACATGGTCCAGTAGAAGAAATACCCAGAATACTTCCAAAATCAATACTTATAAAAAATAAAGATTTACCCTTGACAAATGTGGTAAAACAGTCTCCATTACACTCAAGATTGGTGTAAAATTGTTGGACCAACCGAGGATAGGCAACAGTAGGAGGAAACAACATGGAAAAAATGTTGCACTCGGTGAAAAGTTTTTCCAAAATAGAGTGTTTGAGATAAAAGAGGTCCAAAGATTTTTCATACACAAATTGTTTTGTAGCAGTGGAGTTTTTAAAATGTGTTTCGAAACTAGGTCCTCTAAAGAAATTTTCTTGCAAATCAAAGGAGGATGAGAATGGGTTTACCAGATTTGAGGGAGACTCTGGCTGTGAGAAAAACTGTTCATCATCCATGGGTTGCTTCATCTTTTCTTGGTGAGACGGTTCGACATCTGAGGCTTTTAAGAACGAAAAACTGGAATCCGAGTCATCTGATAGTAGTGTAGCATCGAATAACTCATGAACAGAGGATTTCTTATGTACACATTTGGATTTCATCTTTGTGCCCGTAGGATGCTTCAGCAATGATCCATATTCGTTCGATTTCCCAAACGATCAATTGCTAGCTCTGGTTTTCATGGTGTGATGGATGTTGTGAGTGAAACAGATGGTGATGAAGGCGATAGATCTGAATAATGATGAAGTCTGAGGATATAAAATAGAGACTATTCAAGAGTCTATCACCAAAAAACGTGTGTCTTTTCAAATTTCGAAGAAGTCTGTTCGGCTGCGGTTCCGAGTTCCAAGGTGGATGTCTTTACATCTTCTACTAAATTGATACCCCAGCGATAATTATGATATTTTAAAACAACAGTGTATCTAGAATATCATTTAAGTAGATAAGGAATGTCTAACAAACATATATTTATTAGATATCATGCAAAAAATAATAATAAAAACTATAACCTGCATGAAATAAACTTTAAATAACGTAAATAATAATTATACCATGCACATTCCAAGTTCTCTTCTTAGCATGCAGAACCTTTTTTCACTTAAAGGTTTAGTAAAAATGTCAGCCAACTGTTTTTCTGTTGGAATAAAAATTAATTTAATTAATCCTTTTGAAACATTATCCCTTAGAAAATGATGTCTGACTTCTATATGCTTTGTACGTGAATGTAACACAGGATTTTTAGAAATATCTATTGCACTAGAATTATCACAGTATATAGGCACATTATCACATAAAATATCAAAGTCACATAGAGTTTGTTTTAACCATAAGATTTGAGAGCAACAACTCCCTGCAGCTAGATATTCACCCTCGATGGTTGATAAAGCAACTGAAGTTTGCTTTTTACTATGCCACGTAACAAGACTGTGACCTAAAAATGTGCAAGCACCACTGGTACTTTTTTTATTAATTTGACACCCTGCATAGTCAGCATCTGAATATCCCATTAGTTCAAAATGATTGCAGATTGGATAAAATAATCCCAAATTTATTGTCCATTTAAATATTTAAAAATCCTTTTAACAGCTTGTAAATGAGATTCTTTAGGTTTTGCTTGAAAACGTGCACATAAACAAACACTATACATAATATCCGGTCTAGATGCGGTTAAATATAATAAACAACCAATCATGCCTCGATATTTAGTTACCTCCACATCTATACCTTTTTCGTCAAACGTAAGCTTTATTGAAGTGCTCATTGGTGTAGCCTTTAAATTAGATCCTTCAAAACCAAATCTTTTAAGAAGTTCTTTTGTATATTTGGTTTGATGAATGTACATACCGTTTGTTGTTTCTTTGATTTGGAGTCCCAAAAAGTAATTAAGTTCTCCCATTAGACTCATATCGAACTCCCTGTGCATGCACTTAGAAAACCACTCACAAAGAAGATTATTAGTAGCACCAAAAATTATGTCATCTACATATATTTGTACAATAATAATATCTTTATTTTCATGCTTAATAAATAATGTAGAATCAATTTTTCCTCTAATAAAACTATTTGAAAGCAAGTACTTACTCAACTTGTCGTACCAAGCCCTTGGAGCTTGTTTTAGTCCATAGAGAGCTTTCTTTAGCTTGTAGACATGATTTGGATACTTCTCATGTTCAAATCAAGGAGGCTATTTTACGTACACCTCTTCATTGATGTATCCATTGAGAAAATCACTTTTTACGTCTATTTGATAGAGTGTGAACTTCTTGTAACATGCAAATGCTAACAAGATGTGGATGGACTCTAGTCTTGCGACTGGTGCATACGTTTCTTCATAGTCTATCCCTTCTTGTTGATTATATCCTTGAGCTACTAACCTTGCTTTGTTACGAGTGATAGTCCCATGCTCATCAAGCTTGTTCTTGAATACCCACCTTGTTCCAATGATAGAGACATCTTTAGGAGGGGGAATAAGTTCCCAGACTTGGCATCGTTCAAATTGTTGAAGTTCTTCCTGCATTGCCATTAGCCAGCCTTCATCTAGGATAGCTTCTTTAGCATTCTTTGGCTCAACTTGGGATAGAAATGCTGAAAAAGCACATTGATTTTGAAATCCTCTTCTTGTAGTGATTCCTTTGTTTATATCTCCAATGATGTTTTCCGGTGGATGGTTCTTGAGATATCTTGCAGTCTTTAGCATTTGTACATCATGTATTACTTCTTGAGGAAAGTCTGCTTCAAGTTCTTCTGTTGTATCTTGTTCAACCCCTTGTGGGTTTTCTAATTCAACTTGTTGGATTTGTTCAATCGGTTTGCTGAATAGGTTCTTCCGGTTTGCTGGATTTACTAAGATCTCCAAGGTACCTGCATCCTCATCTCTTTCTTTTGGAAGATCATTGTGAGTTTCATTAAAATGAATATGAATAGATTCTTCAACACTCAATTTGTTAATGTTAAATACACGATATGCTTTACTATTCTGTGAATACCCAATGAAAATTCCTTTATAAGATTTAGCATCAAATTTTACTAGGTTATCACTAGTATTTAGAATAAAATATTTAGATCCAAAAACTTTGAAATAACTAATATTAGGAATCTTATTATTTAACAGTTCATAAGGAGTCTTCAAAATAATTGGACGAATAAGTACTCTATTCAAAACATAACAAGAAGTGTTTACAGCTTTAGCCCAAAACTTTTTAGGAAGTTTACTTTCTTATAATAAAGTTCTAGCTGTTTCTTGTAATGTCCTATTCTTTCTTTCTACAACTCCATTCTGTTGAGAGGTTCTAGGAGCAGAAAATTCATGACTAACACCCTTTTGATCACAAAAAATTATAAAGTCTTTTAGAAACTCAGTACCATGATCACTTCTTATCCTTACAAATTTTAGACTATATTTTGTTTCCAAGTTTCTGATCAATTTTTCAAATTCTTTAAATGCTTCATCTTTAGTTCTCAAAAATAATACTCATGTATATCTAGAGAAATCATCTACTATTACAAAAGCATAAAACTTACCATTTATACTAGGATGTCTTTCTGGTCCAAATAGATCAAGATGGAGTAGTTGTAAAGGAGAAGAGGTTGATACCATGTTCTTTGCCGTAAATGATGTTCTTACTTGTTTCCCGAGTTGACAAGGAACACAAATTCCCTTCTTTTCATATTTTATTTTCGGCAAACCTTTGACGAGATTCTTTGAGGATAATTTCTTGATTAAGTCCATGTGAACATGTTCCATCGTCTTGTACAGATGCTAGACATAACTCTTCATCATGTTGCTCAAAATCAATAGTATATATATTTCCTTCTCTTTGTGCAACTAGAGTAATATTGTTAGTACCATGAGAAATAGTGCATTTTTCTTTATCAAAACTAACTTGGTGACCATTATCCATTAATTGACTGATACTGATAAGATTAAACTCAAGTCCATTAACAAGATGTACATTATCAATATTTATCTTACCATTTCCAATTTTACCTTTTTCGATTATCTCGCAGGTTCGATTATCTCCAAATGTAACTGTACCATTTTTCTTCTTGATTTTTAGCTCCATGAACTTTGTTTTGTTACCAGTCATGTGACGTGAGCATCCACTATCAAGAATCCATTTTTGAGATGGAAATCTTGCCTTGAGACATACCTGTCAAGAAAAAGTAATTCATCCTTTTGGTACCCATATCTTTTTGGGTCCTTTTATGTTAGTTACATGTAAATCATCCTTTTTAACCCATACCTTTTTAATCTTATTTTTCTTAAAGCAATTTATGTCTAAATGACCTTTAATGCCACAATTTCTACACGTTGTAAAGGGTGAACAATAATTTAATCTAAAACGTGATTTTGATTTTAGCATTTTTATATTATCCTTTTTATGCATAGAATTATAACCAATTCCTTGTCTTTCAAAACTAGGTCTTTGTTTACCCAATATGACATTTAAATTTTCTTCACCTTGAACAAATTTAGCAAGAGATGATTTTAGTGAAATTATTTCTTTTTGAAGTTCGTTGTCAGGAGAGGTTTTAACAGGTGATTTATCACTAAATGTATCAATACATACATCTCTCATTTTCAGTTCATTAGTCAATTATTGGATTTCATTATTCAAAAAATTTACCTTATTGAAAAGTATTTTGTTATAATTATCTAAATAATCAATTTTAGCAATCAAAACCTTTTCTTCATTACATGTAGATTCCTTTTCAATATCTTTCTTTTCATCTATTAAAGAGTCTACTTCGCCCATTAATGTATTTACCAAGTCTTTCAAATATGCATTATTTTCTTTCAATTTATCATTTTCTTGTTTCAAAGAATTAAACTCAAAATTAAATACCTCGTTTGATTCACCTTCTATTCCCATGAAGCATACTTGAGCTATCTCATCCTTGGCGTCGACCTCGACTTCAAATTCTTCTTCATCACTCCAAGTGACTAGTGCTTTGTTTCTCTTATTATCCTTGAAGCCTGTTTTTCCTTTATTCTTTAGTTGAAAACAGTCCTTCTTGAAGTGCCCTGGACGTCCACATTCAAAACACGTTTCCTCAGTTTGCTTTCCTTTGCCTTTATTTGAGTTGAAGATATTCTTTCGTTTATTCTTTCTTTGAAGAAGTCCTTTGAGTTTCCTTGTCATCAAGGCTGTCTCTTCATCAGAATCATCATCAAGCTCTTCTTCATTTCCTGCATTAAGAGCTAAAACCTTTCTTCGAGGAGTTTCGTCCTTATCGTCATACCTCTTTAATTGATGTTCATATTCCTCAAGTTCACCAAAAAGGGTTAGTGTATCCATAGTAGATATAGTAGAGGAATCTTGAAGAGTAGTGATTTTAGAAGCAAACCTCTTGGGCATAGCCCGAAGTAACTTACGGTTAATCTCACTTTGTGGAATAGATTTGTCGAGCAATTTCAAGGAGTTAATAAGAACTAGAAATCTTGCCTGAGCTAGCTTGATGGTTTCATCTTTTTCGAGCTTGAACATTTCATAATCGTGCATAAGCATGCTTAGCTTGACTTCTCGTACTTTTGAAGTTCCTTCATGACTTACCACTAAAGTATCCCACATCTCTTTGGTTGTGTTGCATGAGGAGACTTTATCTATCTCGGATTGTACCATGCCGCTGAGAAGTGTGTTCATTGCTTTTGAATTATATGAGACCATTTAGATTTCGTTTGGATCCATTTCTAGTAGATTCTTTGGTGTCCCATCATCTCTTCGTGAAATAACTGGTCCGTTCTCCACAACCCACCATTCCCAAGGATCTCTTTGAAGATAGATCCTCATTCGGAATTTTCAGAAGTTGTAATTTTCTGTTCCATACAGCAAGGGAGGTCTATTGGTTGATTAACCTTCTTGATTGTTGTTCCCGAACTATGCCATGTCAGAATCTTTCCCTACAAGTCACCTTTAAGACCAAGTAAGTAGAACCTCGCTCTGATACCAAATGAAATTCAGATATGGCACACTTAGAAGGGGGGTTGAATAAGTGTGGGAGCAACTATGACCAATTTTTAAACTTTAAATTCAAACTATTGAATATAGCCTACTGTATCAAAGAATGCAGCTTGCTGAATGAATGAAGTCTACCAAATTGAATTTTTGTTTAAGAAAATATCTTGGTGAATTTATAAGTCAGACACTTGATGTAAATATACTATCTCAAGATGAAACAAAAGTTTATATTTTAAATATTAAGAACACTAATTATCTTGAGAAATATTAAAGAAAATCAAGCAAAATAACACCAATATTTTTTACGTGGTTCAGCTATTACCCTCTATAATAATAGCCTACTGCACGTCCAATACCAACTAGTATTGGAGACTCACTTTTATTTCTTTAAAAATGACCCTTCTTACAAAACAGATTCTATCAAATTGAATTATAATAATTTACTAGAGCACACTTTCTCCTTGTTCACCAATGCACCCCTTAAGCACCTATGCTTCCTTGAACCTGTTTGTAAACAAACTTAATCCACCTGGATTAAAACCTTTAGACAACACTTAGTCTAAAAAATATAAGATTACAATTTATAGAGGTCTAATGATCAAAGCAAATAAATAATTTAACAATGCAAGACTCAACTAATGAATGCAATGATCAAGTAGTAAAAATAAGAAATATCACCAATTTGAAGCTCACGAAAATAGCTGAGAATATTATGAATATAATTTGCACAGCAGCTAGAAGTATTGCACCAAAAATAATGAAGTTGCTTTTAAAGTATATGAGTGCAATAATTGATTTAAGTGTTGTAAATTAGTAACTGATATCAATTTCTTTTTATAGCCCAATATTATTACCGTTGCTATAGAGTTCCGTTGTATGACATCAAACTATTTACGTTGCCAACAGAAATTGATAAAGATAAATAACGTTCCAATATTTATTTCCGTTAATGGCTAAGGAATAATCAAAACCAATTATCTCTAGTTGTTATAAAGATTTGTTGGACACTTTTTAAAAAAATAGATAATATCTTTTGGTTGAGACTTATCACATTCCTATAGCAATTAAAGTCTTCCGCCGTATATAGCATTAATATAGGAAAGAATATGAAACAGCTTTTTCAAGATAATGATCACTTCATGTTTCCAAGAAACTTATCCCACTATTTTAGAAAGTAATCATATCCACTTCAACAACTTTTTAATTTCCAACATATAAATGTTCCATACGTGTTATACCAATTAATTCGGACAATACTCTTACGCATGCATGCTAACAAAATAAAATCAGTTCTCTTAATAATAGTTAGCAATAAATAATATATTTTAGGCATGCATAAAATATGGAATCATTTTAATGCGCACATAAAATGTCCTAGAGCCTTGTATCGAAAAATCAAATATTTGCAATGACCTTACATATTTTTCTTAAGACTCAAATCTTCAAAGTCTTTCATCAATGATCTTTCATGAACTTCCTGAAATTTCACAATAGACAAATTAGTCTATAGTATTAAGTCATCATCAAAACAAAAAAGTTAGAATATTACAAACCAACATTCTCCCCCTTTTTTATGATGACAACACCAAAAATTATAACTCCCCCTTAATTCATAACTCCCCCTTAATTCATGCACATTTCAGGAGAAATTTGTAAAAACCTGCATGTTAGTATCATACTAAACCAAATGTGAAAATTAAAATCATTAATATGCATGCATCACAATCAGTCTTAAAATATGCTTATCAACAGTTAACATCCAGGCAACCATGCCTATCAAAACCAAAACAAGCGAAACCCATAAAATTTGACATTTTCTCCCCCTTTGGCATCATGTAAAAAGAGAAGACTTCAATCAATATCTTCAAGATTTGCCCTCTGTTCAGCACGATTGGTGAAGTATAGTCGATGACGAAGACGATGTAAACGCTCTTCCAAGGTGTAATCGTTGGCAAGTCGAGGTGGTCTAGGAATAAAGGTTGTAGGAGGAAGCTCCATATCCAAAAAATCTCCGTTGTACTCAGCCATCCAGTTATTCATTGGCCATTCGGGAATTGGAGAATACATTGTTGGAACATGAAACCTTTGACCAATAGCATTGAACCTTGTAGCCATAAAATCTGCTAGCTCCCCAATTTGATAACTAACGAATTTCACCTCTTGACTTAATTGACAAGTGTTTCGATTAACCTTTCGTTGGAGTGCTTCAACCATAGCCAGTGTCTATATCTCAAAACCAGCTTGAAGGGCAATAAATTCATCTTCAATTCGATGATATAATTTATTGATCTCAGGGGCATCCATTGGTAACTTCCCTTTCTCAAGACACACAAGACGATTTCTAATTTCCACTAACTCATCTTTCAAAGAAGTTTGAATTTGTAAAATCTTAGTCAAAACATTCATAACATCAGATCCATTGGAATTTGGTATAGAAGAAGAAGATGATTCAGGAATGTGAGAAATAGGAGGAGGAGTAATAGGTGGATCAGGTAGAAGACGTACGAATTCACCAGCATGAAAAGTGATGTGTGATTTTGTCAAATTGGCAGTGTCAATAAGCTCATGATTTGTAACAGAAATTTCATCATCAAAAAAAATATTAAAATGTTGAAAAAGTTTTGTGAGAAATTTACTGTAAGGAAGACATTTCTTGCTTTGACGAATGCAACTTTGCATGTGAGATAACATCATTTTTGAAAAATTAAAAACCTTTCCTTTGAGAATCATGGCTATAACAACCAAATCTTGGTATGTAAAATCGGCTCCCCCACCAAGGCGTGGAAACAGATTATACCGAACCAACTTATGTAATACACATGCATTAGGACAAACACTGACAGTTTTTGGTAGAGACAGAGATGAAATAGAATAGTCATTCATGACTATATGAAGTTGTTCTAAAGGATGAAAATGAATATTGACCGCTCCTTTAAGAGTGAAAGGACATGGTCCAGTAGAAGAAATACCCAGAATACTTCCAAAATCAATACTTATAAAAAATAAAGATTTACCCTTGACAAATGTGGTAAAACAGTCTCCATTACACTCAAGATTGGTGTAAAATTGTTGGACCAACCGAGGATAGGCAACAGTAGGAGGAAACAACATGGAAAAAATGTTGCACTCGGTGAAAAGTTTTTCCAAAATAGAGTGTTTGAGATAAAAGAGGTCCAAAGATTTTTCATACACAAATTGTTTTGTAGCAGTGGAGTTTTTAAAATGTGTTTCGAAACTAGGTCCTCTAAAGAAATTTTCTTGCAAATCAAAGGAGGATGAGAATGGGTTTACCAGATTTGAGGGAGACTCTGGCTGTGAGAAAAACTGTTCATCATCCATGGGTTGCTTCATCTTTTCTTGGTGAGACGGTTCGACATCTGAGGCTTTTAAGAACGAAAAACTGGAATCCGAGTCATCTGATAGTAGTGTAGCATCGAATAACTCATGAACAGAGGATTTCTTATGTACACATTTGGATTTCATCTTTGTGCCCGTAGGATGCTTCAGCAATGATCCATATTCGTTCGATTTCCCAAACGATCAATTGCTAGCTCTGGTTTTCATGGTGTGATGGATGTTGTGAGTGAAACAGATGGTGATGAAGGCGATAGATCTGAATAATGATGAAGTCTGAGGATATAAAATAGAGACTATTCAAGAGTCTATCACCAAAAAACGTGTGTCTTTTCAAATTTCGAAGAAGTCTGTTCGGCTGCGGTTCCGAGTTCCAAGGTGGATGTCTTTACATCTTCTACTAAATTGATACCCCAGCGATAATTATGATATTTTAAAACAACAGTGTATCTAGAATATCATTTAAGTAGATAAGGAATGTCTAACAAACATATATTTATTAGATATCATGCAAAAAATAATAATAAAAACTATAACCTGCATGAAATAAACTTTAAATAACGTAAATAATAATTATACCATGCACATTCCAAGTTCTCTTCTTAGCATGCAGAACCTTTTTTCACTTAAAGGTTTAGTAAAAATGTCAGCCAACTGTTTTTCTGTTGGAATAAAAATTAATTTAATTAATCCTTTTGAAACATTATCCCTTAGAAAATGATGTCTGACTTCTATATGCTTTGTACGTGAATGTAACACAGGATTTTTAGAAATATCTATTGCACTAGAATTATCACAGTATATAGGCACATTATCACATAAAATATCAAAGTCACATAGAGTTTGTTTTAACCATAAGATTTGAGAGCAACAACTCCCTGCAGCTAGATATTCACCCTCGATGGTTGATAAAGCAACTGAAGTTTGCTTTTTACTATGCCACGTAACAAGACTGTGACCTAAAAATGTGCAAGCACCACTGGTACTTTTTTTATTAATTTGACACCCTGCATAGTCAGCATCTGAATATCCCATTAGTTCAAAATGATTGCAGATTGGATAAAATAATCCCAAATTTATTGTCCATTTAAATATTTAAAAATCCTTTTAACAGCTTGTAAATGAGATTCTTTAGGTTTTGCTTGAAAACGTGCACATAAACAAACACTATACATAATATCCGGTCTAGATGCGGTTAAATATAATAAACAACCAATCATGCCTCGATATTTAGTTACCTCCACATCTATACCTTTTTCGTCAAACGTAAGCTTTATTGAAGTGCTCATTGGTGTAGCCTTTAAATTAGATCCTTCAAAACCAAATCTTTTAAGAAGTTCTTTTGTATATTTGGTTTGATGAATGTACATCCCGTTTGTTGTTTCTTTGATTTGGAGTCCCAAAAAGTAATTAAGTTCTCCCATTAGACTCATATCGAACTCCCTGTGCATGCACTTAGAAAACCACTCACAAAGAAGATTATTAGTAGCACCAAAAATTATGTCATCTACATATATTTGTACAATAATAATATCTTTATTTTCATGCTTAATAAATAATGTAGAATCAATTTTTCCTCTAATAAAACTATTTGAAAGCAAGTACTTACTCAACTTGTCGTACCAAGCCCTTGGAGCTTGTTTTAGTCCATAGAGAGCTTTCTTTAGCTTGTAGACATGATTTGGATACTTCTCATGTTCAAATCAAGGAGGCTATTTTACGTACACCTCTTCATTGATGTATCCATTGAGAAAATCACTTTTTACGTCTATTTGATAGAGTGTGAACTTCTTGTAACATGCAAATGCTAACAAGATGTGGATGGACTCTAGTCTTGCGACTGGTGCATACGTTTCTTCATAGTCTATCCCTTCTTGTTGATTATATCCTTGAGCTACTAACCTTGCTTTGTTACGAGTGATAGTCCCATGCTCATCAAGCTTGTTCTTGAATACCCACCTTGTTCCAATGATAGAGACATCTTTAGGAGGGGGAATAAGTTCCCAGACTTGGCATCGTTCAAATTGTTGAAGTTCTTCCTGCATTGCCATTAGCCAGCCTTCATCTAGGATAGCTTCTTTAGCATTCTTTGGCTCAACTTGGGATAGAAATGCTGAAAAAGCACATTGATTTTGAAATCCTCTTCTTGTAGTGATTCCTTTGTTTATATCTCCAATGATGTTTTCCGGTGGATGGTTCTTGAGATATCTTGCAGTCTTTAGCATTTGTACATCATGTATTACTTCTTGAGGAAAGTCTGCTTCAAGTTCTTCTGTTGTATCTTGTTCAACCCCTTGTGGGTTTTCTAATTCAACTTGTTGGATTTGTTCAATCGGTTTGCTGAATAGGTTCTTCCGGTTTGCTGGATTTACTAAGATCTCCAAGGTACCTGCATCCTCATCTCTTTCTTTTGGAAGATCATTGTGAGTTTCATTAAAATGAATATGAATAGATTCTTCAACACTCAATTTGTTAATGTTAAATACACGATATGCTTTACTATTCTGTGAATACCCAATGAAAATTCCTTTATAAGATTTAGCATCAAATTTTACTAGGTTATCACTAGTATTTAGAATAAAATATTTAGATCCAAAAACTTTGAAATAACTAATATTAGGAATCTTATTATTTAACAGTTCATAAGGAGTCTTCAAAATAATTGGACGAATAAGTACTCTATTCAAAACATAACAAGAAGTGTTTACAGCTTTAGCCCAAAACTTTTTAGGAAGTTTACTTTCTTATAATAAAGTTCTAGCTGTTTCTTGTAATGTCCTATTCTTTCTTTCTACAACTCCATTCTGTTGAGAGGTTCTAGGAGCAGAAAATTCATGACTAACACCCTTTTGATCACAAAAAATTATAAAGTCTTTTAGAAACTCAGTACCATGATCACTTCTTATCCTTACAAATTTTAGACTATATTTTGTTTCCAAGTTTCTGATCAATTTTTCAAATTCTTTAAATGCTTCATCTTTAGTTCTCAAAAATAATACTCATGTATATCTAGAGAAATCATCTACTATTACAAAAGCATAAAACTTACCATTTATACTAGGATGTCTTTCTGGTCCAAATAGATCAAGATGGAGTAGTTGTAAAGGAGAAGAGGTTGATACCATGTTCTTTGCCGTAAATGATGTTCTTACTTGTTTCCCGAGTTGACAAGGAACACAAATTCCCTTCTTTTCATATTTTATTTTCGGCAAACCTTTGACGAGATTCTTTGAGGATAATTTCTTGATTAAGTCCATGTGAACATGTTCCATCGTCTTGTACAGATGCTAGACATAACTCTTCATCATGTTGCTCAAAATCAATAGTATATATATTTCCTTCTCTTTGTGCAACTAGAGTAATATTGTTAGTACCATGAGAAATAGTGCATTTTTCTTTATCAAAACTAACTTGGTGACCATTATCCATTAATTGACTGATACTGATAAGATTAAACTCAAGTCCATTAACAAGATGTACATTATCAATATTTATCTTACCATTTCCAATTTTACCTTTTTCGATTATCTCGCAGGTTCGATTATCTCCAAATGTAACTGTACCATTTTTCTTCTTGATTTTTAGCTCCATGAACTTTGTTTTGTTACCAGTCATGTGACGTGAGCATCCACTATCAAGAATCCATTTTTGAGATGGAAATCTTGCCTTGAGACATACCTGTCAAGAAAAAGTAATTCATCCTTTTGGTACCCATATCTTTTTGGGTCCTTTTATGTTAGTTACATGTAAATCATCCTTTTTAACCCATACCTTTTTAATCTTATTTTTCTTAAAGCAATTTATGTCTAAATGACCTTTAATGCCACAATTTCTACACGTTGTAAAGGGTGAACAATAATTTAATCTAAAACGTGATTTTGATTTTAGCATTTTTATATTATCCTTTTTATGCATAGAATTATAACCAATTCCTTGTCTTTCAAAACTAGGTCTTTGTTTACCCAATATGACATTTAAATTTTCTTCACCTTGAACAAATTTAGCAAGAGATGATTTTAGTGAAATTATTTCTTTTTGAAGTTCGTTGTCAGGAGAGGTTTTAACAGGTGATTTATCACTAAATGTATCAATACATACATCTCTCATTTTCAGTTCATTAGTCAATTATTGGATTTCATTATTCAAAAAATTTACCTTATTGAAAAGTATTTTGTTATAATTATCTAAATAATCAATTTTAGCAATCAAAACCTTTTCTTCATTACATGTAGATTCCTTTTCAATATCTTTCTTTTCATCTATTAAAGAGTCTACTTCGCCCATTAATGTATTTACCAAGTCTTTCAAATATGCATTATTTTCTTTCAATTTATCATTTTCTTGTTTCAAAGAATTAAACTCAAAATTAAATACCTCGTTTGATTCACCTTCTATTCCCATGAAGCATACTTGAGCTATCTCATCCTTGGCGTCGACCTCGACTTCAAATTCTTCTTCATCACTCCAAGTGACTAGTGCTTTGTTTCTCTTATTATCCTTGAAGCCTGTTTTTCCTTTATTCTTTAGTTGAAAACAGTCCTTCTTGAAGTGCCCTGGACGTCCACATTCAAAACACGTTTCCTCAGTTTGCTTTCCTTTGCCTTTATTTGAGTTGAAGATATTCTTTCGTTTATTCTTTCTTTGAAGAAGTCCTTTGAGTTTCCTTGTCATCAAGGCTGTCTCTTCATCAGAATCATCATCAAGCTCTTCTTCATTTCCTGCATTAAGAGCTAAAACCTTTCTTCGAGGAGTTTCGTCCTTATCGTCATACCTCTTTAATTGATGTTCATATTCCTCAAGTTCACCAAAAAGGGTTAGTGTATCCATAGTAGATATAGTAGAGGAATCTTGAAGAGTAGTGATTTTAGAAGCAAACCTCTTGGGCATAGCCCGAAGTAACTTACGGTTAATCTCACTTTGTGGAATAGATTTGTCGAGCAATTTCAAGGAGTTAATAAGAACTAGAAATCTTGCCTGAGCTAGCTTGATGGTTTCATCTTTTTCGAGCTTGAACATTTCATAATCGTGCATAAGCATGCTTAGCTTGACTTCTCGTACTTTTGAAGTTCCTTCATGACTTACCACTAAAGTATCCCACATCTCTTTGGTTGTGTTGCATGAGGAGACTTTATCTATCTCGGATTGTACCATGCCGCTGAGAAGTGTGTTCATTGCTTTTGAATTATATGAGACCATTTAGATTTCGTTTGGATCCATTTCTAGTAGATTCTTTGGTGTCCCATCATCTCTTCGTGAAATAACTGGTCCGTTCTCCACAACCCACCATTCCCAAGGATCTCTTTGAAGATAGATCCTCATTCGGAATTTTCAGAAGTTGTAATTTTCTGTTCCATACAGCAAGGGAGGTCTATTGGTTGATTAACCTTCTTGATTGTTGTTCCCGAACTGTGCCATGTCAGAATCTTTCCCTACAAGTCACCTTTAAGACCAAGTAAGTAGAACCTCGCTCTGATACCAAATGAAATTCAGATATGGCACACTTAGAAGGGGGGTTGAATAAGTGTGGGAGCAACTATGACCAATTTTTAAACTTTAAATTCAAACTATTGAATATAGCCTACTGTATCAAAGAATGCAGCTTGCTGAATGAATGAAGTCTACCAAATTGAATTTTTGTTTAAGAAAATATCTTGGTGAATTTATAAGTCAGACACTTGATGTAAATATACTATCTCAAGATGAAACAAAAGTTTATATTTTAAATATTAAGAACACTAATTATCTTGAGAAATATTAAAGAAAATCAAGCAAAATAACACCAATATTTTTTACGTGGTTCAGCTATTACCCTCTATAATAATAGCCTACTGCACGTCCAATACCAACTAGTATTGGAGACTCACTTTTATTTCTTTAAAAATGACCCTTCTTACAAAACAGATTCTATCAAATTGAATTATAATAATTTACTAGAGCACACTTTCTCCTTGTTCACCAATGCACCCCTTAAGCACCTATGCTTCCTTGAACCTGTTTGTAAACAAACTTAATCCACCTGGATTAAAACCTTTAGACAACACTTAGTCTAAAAAATATAAGATTACAATTTATAGAGGTCTAATGATCAAAGCAAATAAATAATTTAACAATGCAAGACTCAACTAATGAATGCAATGATCAAGTAGTAAAAATAAGAAATATCACCAATTTGAAGCTCACGAAAATAGCTGAGAATATTATGAATATAATTTGCACAGCAGCTAGAAGTATTGCACCAAAAATAATGAAGTTGCTTTTAAAGTATATGAGTGCAATAATTGATTTAAGTGTTGTAAATTAGTAACTGATATCAATTTCTTTTTATAGCCCAATATTATTACCGTTGCTATAGAGTTCCGTTGTATGACATCAAACTATTTACGTTGCCAACAAAAATTGATAAAGATAAATAACGTTCCAATATTTATTTCCGTTAATGGCTAAGGAATAATCAAAACCAATTATCTCTAGTTGTTATAAAGATTTGTTGGACACTTTTTAAAAAAATAGATAATATCTTTTGGTTGAGACTTATCACATTCCTATAGCAATTAAAAGTCTGCCGCCGTATATAGCATTAATATAGGAAAGAATATGAAACAGCTTTTTCAAGATAATGATCACTTTATGTTTCCAAGAAACTTATCCCACTATTTTACCACTTCAACAACTTTTTAATTTCCAACATATAAATGTTTCATACGTGTTATACCAATTAATTCGGACAATACTCTTACGCATGCATGCTAACAAAATAAAATCAGTTCTCTTAATAATAGTTAGCAATAAATAATATATTTTAGGCATGCATAAAATATGGAATCATTTTAATGCACACATAAAATGTCCTAGAGCCTTGTATCGAAAAATTAAATATTTGCAATGACCTTACATATTTTTCTTAAGACTCAAATCTTCAAAGTCTTTCATCAATGATCTTTCATCAACTTTCTGAAATTTCACAATAGACAAATTAGTCTATAGTATTAAGTCATCATCAAAACAAAAAAGTTAGAATATTACAAACCAACAAATCATGTCTTTCTCATTTGCTCATGAGGTCTAATCACTCTGTAGGAAACATGAATACATATTATTAATTATTCCGTTACCATTAGTCCATTATTAACCATTGTATTACAACGGGATAGTTTGAAACAATGTTCTAAACATTGTTTTAAATTAGACCTTTTCTTATATGAATCCCATTTATATATTTCATCCATTTCAAATTATAAGATTAATAATTTAATATTGACTTTTCAAAAGTTAATTTCAAATATTTTCAAACTCAAAATTAACATAAATTTATGTTTCTTTTGTCGATACAATTATGAATATCATAAACTCTCTAAAAATACTACTAATTATAAGATTTATTGTTTTCAAAACTTAAATGAATTACGTCAATTTGAAATTTAAAAATATATCAAATTTACTTTTAATCGATCTTATAATTCGGAACGAATAGAGTATTTTTAATTGTTATTGTTATACTGTACAAATAATATAGTAAATGTTGGGCCATGATACTTTATTTACGAGCTGGGCCAGACCGAATGGGCTCATCCCTTGGATTATATTTATTGTGTCTTGAATGTGTTGGGCCGGATCGTTGGGCTGACCCATTAGACAAATATATATATTGGCTTAGGCTTTGACCGGTGATGATTATGGGGATAGAACTTTGACTGTCATCTTTACATTATATTTAATGAGGATGGGACAAGGCTTAGTCGGCTAAAGGCTGTGGGCCCGGAGAAGTCAGTCACATACAGAACAAACCAGACTTTGGAGTATATGAGGCAAGGATCACACGCAATCTAGAGGTAATACTTAACTGAATTATTTTCTCTCTCAAGTTACTAGATATTTTATCCTCTATTGTTAACCTTGTGATCGCCTGTACTGATTCTCACGCCGGAGATATCCCTCGACGGTCAAGCCGTCAAGCTTTTGGGTGTTGTCGTGTTTACTGTGCAGGATATCGGACGTGTCTTACGTGATTAGGATGCGAGAAAAGATCCTGACGTTAACAGTAAATATAATTTATTTTTTTTAAAAGTACATTCAAAATTATCTTACAAGAATTAACAAATTCATTTCAAATTAATATGGTAGACTATGCCTGATTCTGCTCAAGTGTTCAGACGGTAGATTAAGCAGACTAGAAAAAATGAAATGATGGGGCCCTCTTCCTCCTACGTCCCTCAGTAAATAAAGTAATTTTGACGAAATTCTGTCGTAAACGATAACTACCCCTTGGTGCCAACATTCTAGCTAGCGCCAATATTATTTACGACCGAATCAAAAGATATAATTAATGGGTTGATTGTAAAAAGTAATTCTTGTTTTTTAACAGCTAGAGTGCTTGATTGTTCTTCCTTTATACTCCCTTTGTCCCTATTTAAATGACATTTTAGAGATGGACACAAGAATTAAGATAATAATTGGAAAGTATTAAATATAGTACTCAATTATCTATAATACCCTTAAATCATTAATTTATCATAGAACAAAGTACCAAAAAAATAGGTATAGTAATGAGGGATAATTTTGAAAAAATTATCATTAATTCTCCTAGATTTGAACAAACGTCAATTAATTAGAAAAAAATAAAAAATTCTAAAACGTCATTTAAATAGGGATGAAGGGAGTAGTTCGTAGTAATTATGTGCAATAGACGGGGAAGAAAACACTTCGAGAATGCACGATTTACTATTTATAAATAATAAATTTTAAAATGTTAACCGCGCTATTATTTAAGTGTTTATTTAAGTGTTTGTGGTTTAATACTCATCATGATTCTTGACTTCACCTCGATTTGAAACAATAAATAGCTAGCATATATATATATATATATATATATATATATATATATATATATATATATATATATACACTAATCGTAACTATATGTATTAATTTTTGTCGATGTCTTTTTATATATTAATATATAATACTAAATATAGGAGTTGAAACTTAAATTAATTATGTTTGTCTATATATTTGTCTAATTATTTTTCACTTTCTTCCTTAACACTCCCAAATAGATTGGTAAATAGAAATAATACTTCCATATATCAATAATGTATATTTAAATGGATCACATATATGGAAAAACTAATTCCTTGTATTAAATTGAATTAATACATTTAGTTCTTATGACAAATTGTGCTACTGTATTAAAATTTAATAGTTATATAGAAAAATAAGACGAGAATCGTAGCCAAATATGTCTCCAGAAAATGCACATACAAACTGTTTTAAACTTATCTGTCTTCCTTAATCATACTTAGCCAAATATGTATGCAAAATTAAATTGAAAAAGACCTAAATATGAATTAATACCCTAAATTTTTAAAAAAAAATCACTTTGGGCATTGTCTTCTCAATTTTTTCAATTAGGAGATTAAACGCATCCTTAGGGGAGATATTTTTCAAACTAAGAGATTATCTATCAGATGGTACAAAACAAAGCAATTAATAGTTGATTAAAATTTTAAGTTTTGCTTTCAAAAATATATCTAGCTTTCAGTCTTTCACAATGCATGATAGACACACATGCACTGCACATACATGGTTAATAAATTTCCTAAATAGTCCCCTCCCCAAAGGCCAAAACTATAAAACTTTTGCACACGTAGTCCCTTAACTGATTTTCTTAAAAAATTCATCCCCGAACTTGTTTGTTTTTTGCAATCTAAGTTCGCAGTGACTTGTGGATTTGCCACCAAGGTTGAGCTAATTACAGAAAAAATTAAATTAAATTAACAGTGTTAGAGCATATTAGTTATGTTCTTATCAGTAGTATCAAATAATCAAACAAGAGGATACAAATACAAGCCTTCTGAATACTGGTCAAATAATATATTTTTATTTTTATTTTTATCTATAGTCAAATATTCTGATTGTGTTTGTACCTAATTAAACACAAAAGGACAGTTCTCTGTAGCATGCAATTTGTGCTTGCATACAAAATGTGTGTTCTATCAGTTACATTAAATGCTTATAAATAGTTGGTTCCAATTGTGGTTTAAAGCATTGTAACATAAAGATATTATATTTTATGGGTATAATTTTATTATTTAAAAAATTAGTGCAATAATTATATTTTATGTCGTCTCCTACATAAACATTGATAATAAAAATTAAATATAATAAAAATGAACAGCAAATTAAAAAAAATGTAGGAAAAAGGGTAGTATTAAAGGGAACCTATATATATTTTAAGGAACCTATTTTCTATTTTATTTTTTAAAATCAAATATAGAGTATGCTGTTGTCTTGTGTTACAAATTTCAAAAAATTAATTATTGTTCTATTCTGGACATTGAAGAGTAATTTGTGTAATAAATTCTAGTGAATTTTTCCATTGCAAAATTCTTCACAACTTGGTTAGTTTGGCTTAGCAAGTACTCTCTCTGTTTCAAAATAAGAGATACATTTTTCTTTTTAATTCGTTTTAAGATTAAACATATATTTCTATTTTTAGAATATAAAATTACATGATTTGCCATTACTTTTTTACTATTATTTTCAATATCAAACCACCATTATAAAATTTTTAACGAATACTAAGACTATATTTGATAATATAAAATTATCCTTAAAAGTCGTGATTTTTATTATCATCTTTTATATAAATTTTTAAAACACAATTTTCTGTTTATCTTTTCTCATAATGCAACAGTACATGATTGGTTAAATAATAACCCGGTAACTGTTTATGAAAAACTAAAAGCAATAGTTAAGGTTCCATTTTTGCATGTCAAAATAAGAAAAAGCACACTAGTGAATAACACTGCTTAAAGTCAAGTAGTACGTACGTTCCTTCCAAAGTTAGAGATATATTTTGATTTTTTAAAATTAATTTATGAAATTCAAAAATTCAAAAATATGCAGTTATTTAGTTTTAATATACTAAATGTGACGCCCCCAAAATAGGTATACATCACCCATTCTGAGTCGTCAAATACATGGTCCATAAATCAAATACAAACTTCTTTTATACAATACGGCAAAAGCGTAACTTAGAGTTTTTACACGAATATTGTCTCATAGACAGTATTCAAACTCAAATGAAGTCTTCATTATATTTATTATCACACTTATTTCATAAAATAGTGAGGACTACTATAGCCACCATCTCGGACCGTCACTCTGTTCCCCGACTAGTCCCAGCTACATTCTCACATTCTCATTTCCTAAAGAGAACAATGAAAGCAAAAGGGTGAGCTCAACTAGCCCAGTAAGAAATATTATTACTAAAATAATACAGAATAAATTATCGTTAGCCTTCAACAGTGTTAAACTGATAAAATACAATAAACATCAAGTTTAACTGCAGCGGAACAAGCAATTTATTAGAAGAGTCAAGTAGAGCATGATATCTACTATCTTCTATAATTTAAAAAATTTATCATCAATTTTATCGCTGATACTCAGCTTAATAAATAAACCACATCATCGAATCATCCATGTACTACGGGCCAATGATATTCATGTAATTATCAATGGTCATTATTATACCGAATAATCCCTGGTCATAATCATATCAATAACTGTCCATCAATGCACTACAGGCCAATAAGGATTTTTAATTACCACATCATTTGTAACATTACGGTCATGATTATACCGAATAATTTATGGTCATAATCATACCAATCAATAGTAGATCTATGCACGTAAGCCACATATGACTTTTATCATAATATAAGCATGAGATGATGACAATGATATACGAATTCAATAAAAGAAAGCAAATGATACAATTTTAAAGATTTATAATTAAATTTATCTAGAATTCAATAATGTTCAAATTGCCAACATGATACTACTTTGTGGAGTAAAATTCAAGAATAATATTGTATCAAAAATGATTTGGACCGAAAAGAAATTAATTTTTGTCATGAATAGTACTTCGGGTGAATAGTACCCCGTGAGTAGTACTTCATAAATAGTATTTCGTGAATAGTACTTTGTGAATAGTACTCGTGAATAGTACTTCGTGAATAGTACTTTATGAATAGTATTTTGTGAATAGTACCCGTGAATAGTACTTTTGTGAATAGTACCGTATAAATGAATAGTACTCCGGTATGAAAAGCTTAAAATTTAACAAAAATGTACAGAAAATATCCTTGTAAAACGAAACTAGATGAATCACAAATTTTAAGGATATTCTACTAATTTCACAGAGTATATAATCAATATTTTATCAAAATGAGGGTATAATCAAGAATACGATATGAAATAATATTATTCGCATATTACAAAGTATGTAAGAAAATATTATTCCTATGAATACTGAACAAAATAATATCCCTTACCTCAGAAGAAGACCGTATACTGGAATAGTGAAGTAGCAGACTTCTCTTCTTCTTTCTCTCTATAACTTCTCTCTCTATAAATGCTCTTATAAGTCTTAGTGGATTGGTGAGAATGAAAGAAGAATAAACTTCTATTTATGGGAAAATATAGCTTCGATAATTGCACGTTTTGAGGCTCGAAATATTACAGTATAATACCTTAATATTTTTTTTTATTTTTAATTTAGTCCTGCAAGTATTATCAAACTTGCACCACCTCCCCTAATAGTACCTCATGTGAATCAATAGTACATTCATGTAAATCAATAGTTCTATACATGTGAAAAAAATAGTTACAGTATAGTACCTTCATCTATACCTCCATTTTTAATTTAGTCATGCAAGTATTATCAATCTTACACCACCTCCCCTAATAGTACATGCATGTGAATCAATAGCGCACACATGTGAACAAATAGTTATAAGCATGTGAATTAATAGCAATTAATTACTTATTTATCCGATTAATTATCCGATTGGTCAATATAACCACTAGACATCAATTATTATCAAAATAGATGTCAATTTCCATTAACACTAATAATTCTAACACAATGAAAATATCAATTTCATCTTTAATCAACACGAACTTATTCATCATTAATATTATAACTCACATTATTTAACAACCAGATCATTCCCAAGAAAGAGGGGGTTTTTCGATAAGGATTTCTCCCTATTGGCGCGTAATTATGTGACCAAACCTCTCCTTGACAGAACTTTCTAGACATTGTCAATATTACAAATAATAATATGAATAACTTTTTCGTCTCAATTATTGATTTAATAATATAAAATATTATGCAGATGATACTATGACAATAACTGAATCAATAATATGAGAGATATTATGCAGCAATTACTGTAGCAATAATTGAATATAACTAAGTGACTTCTCACGTAAGCATCAATAATCAATACCGTGTGCTACTATGCATCCACGCGTATTACTGTACTTTTACCACCAGGTAGTTTAACAGTTTAACGGTAAAACTTTTGCCGTTTATTTTATAAAAAGATAATTCTGTCGTTTTTTAACTACGGCAATACTTTCGTTGTGGGGTCCACTAATGATTGTGTTGTCGTACGAATATTTTCTATTAAAACGAATATTCCTCAACCAATCGAATATTATATAACCACTTGCTTACTTTACAAAATTTATAAATAATACCCACAATTATAACATTATATCAAATTCACTCCTTAATATTTAAAAATAATATTTATAAAAAATTCATCTTTATTCATAAAAGTTGGGGTCTTACACCAACTATAACAATTATAAACTAAATATAAAGTGTTACAAATTATTATCTTTGTTGATTTCAAAACTTGAATGAACTTATATCAATTTGAGTTGGAAACTAATAAATTCACAATAGAAAATAATATTTTCACACGAAAATCGTTGCTATAAATCCTATAGCAACACTTTTATGTGAAAATATCAAAAAGTATTGTGGAAATATCAATTTCCTTTGAATTTTAGGATTTCGCAAATTGACTTAAAAAAATCAAAATGTATATCTAATTTTGAAATGGAGGCAGTATTAAATTCTTTGGAGTAATATACTTTGGTCACTACAATATTCCGTATCTCCGTTTTTCGTCCAGCTGCTTGGCCTAATTTTCCCACTAGTTCGACTTTAGAGAAAGTAATTCACATATTATTAATACAGGTATGTATGATTTGATAAAATTTTAAGTTTCAATGAATTTAATTTAGTTGGGACATTGTCTTAATAAATTACATAAAATTATAATAAAAAATTGTAATAAAATTGGTAAAATCAAAAAGAAAAATTCTCTTAGAAATTACTTTTTCTATTAAAGATTGGTTAGTTTTTTTTGAATACTTTACAAATTTGATATATATATATATATATATATATATATATATATATATATATATATATATATATATATATATATATGTTGATCGATTTTGCAATCAATGAATACGTGCAAGTATACACGGTCAATAAGTAATAAAGTGAAAGTAGAGTATCGTTCCCACGAGGAATTATTTAATAAAAATCACAAAGTACTAGTTCTTAACCAAACTAATTTTATTTAAATAATCTCAAATTGTGATTTTTCTAATTAAGAAAACTAAATTAACTAATTAAATTGAATTGCTTTATAAATGAATTCAAATAAATAAAGTTTAAGACTCCAATATCCTCAATTATGAACTATAAACCAATTATCCAATTATCCCAATTATTATGCCTACTGAATTATTAACATGAATTCTCAAATGCCAAAAGTCCTTTTCCAAGTGATCAATTGACTTCTATTTAATCCAGATTAATCTTGCTATATTCCTATGCAAAATAATTGAATTAAACTCTTTCAATTCCAATTCTTTATTTGTTACATGCGGTGAACAGATATTTCCATTCAATTCACAAACCTAATTATTCACCATGCAAATAACTAAGTCACATGATATCATGCCCAGTTCTAACCCTAGAATTCCTCTTTCGATTCCTTCTAGAGTAACAAGGTAATTACTGATCAGATAATTAATCAATAAGTTCAAGACAAGATAAACAATTCACCTTGACATAAATAATTGAAATATATCAAATAATTAATTCATAAACATAAAAGGTTCAATTGAAATCTTAATAAAAGAGTTAGTTCATAATTAATGAATTAAAACCAAGAATTCACAACTGAATAGACATTAAAAGATAAAAGTATGATAAGAGAAGAGAATAGAAACTGTTGTCAGTAAATCTGATGCTCCCCTCTTGCTCTTGCTCTTGATATTCAATGATCTCCAAGTTGCTTCAATCTCCAAAACTAATGAGAACTAGGGTTAATGTCTAATCTAATGGAGTGTTTTATCTAGTCTAATCTATGTAATCTCCCCTTTATTTTATGCCTTACATCATGTATTTATAGGTTACAAGTCTAATTTTTAGTTTAGGAACAAATCTAATCCAATTTGGAGTCAAAAAGGTGTCAAAATTCGCCCAAAACGCGTCCAGGCCGCACCAAACCCTTCCCCCAGCGCCCCAGCATTGGGCTTGACGCTCAGACACTGCTCCCCAGCGCCCCGGCGCTGGCCCCAAGTTCTGACATTTTCTGCTCCGACGTCCTTTGGGAAAATGACCATAACTTTTGATCCGGGAGGAGTTACGGGGCCTGCCACCTATCAAATCGAAGATGTCGACGAGATCTACAACTTTCATTCTTTGAGGATTGAGAAATTCTGGGCGGATGAAGGCTGAAATTGAGCTGGAAGTAACTGCTATGCAAATGACCACCCAAAACCATGACGTTCGACGTCCATTGGTACAACGATCATAACTCTTGCATCCGAACTTCGATTGGAATGATTCAAAATGTTCCGGAAAGCTAAGACGATGCTCTTCAATGTAAACTAAGTTCCAAACCAAGAACATGAAGTAAACATAAAAACCCAAATGATGTCCGGTTTGTTTTTTTTTGCGTTTTCTTTGCTTTTCCTTACCAATAGTCGCTCACACCGCTCCCAAACGTATAACCTACAAAATGAACACAAAATACATGAAAAGTAACTAAGACCCATAAATATAAGCAACTAATTCAAGTAAAAGATACCGGATAAGTGTATATAAAATCCACTTATCAATATATATAAGGGAAATGATTCATAGCATGTATTTGCTAGGGATAAAAAATGGGCAAATAGCATCTCCATCACACATTACATAAATTAAGGCTGAGATTCAAAATGAAATTTCGCCGTCCGCTAGTTGAACTAGCGGACACAGGGGGAAAAAATTCGAACATATTTGCCCCCAAGATTAACGCCTTCAATATTTGGGATTGATGTTTCAGACCAAACCCAAATATTAGATCTGATTTCGCCAGATTGAACGAGGGGAAGAAGAACACGACGAACGACGAATATCAATTGCTGCAAAGGGATTGATGTTTCAGACCATCCGCAAGTGTTTCTCGAAAAGTTTAAAACCCAAATATTGGATCTGATTTCTCTAGATTGAACGAGCGGAAGAAGAACTTGAAGAACTTGAGTTCTCTATTTTTTCATAATTATTTTCTATTCTCTGTTTTTCATAATTATTTTCTATTCTCTATTCTCTGTTTTTCATTCTCTGTTCGTGAATTCTTATTCCGCTAGTGTAACTAGCGGATAGATATATAATAGTTAATTTGGGAACGTATTGCTGTTGCTTAATTGGATATTTGGGATTGCTGAATATTTGGGATTGCCTTGGATCTCTACTTAATTAGATGTACTATTTGCTGCTTCTTAATTAGATATTTGGGATTGCTGTTGCTTAATTGGATCAACAGATCTGATATTAGAGTGCCACTAATTCAACTAGCGCATCCGCTAAATCCGGGATTTGGGGGCAAATATGTCCGAATTTTTTTCTCCCTGTGTCCGCTAGTTCAACTAACGGACGGCGAAATTTTATTTTAAATCTCAGCTCTTAATTTATGTAATGTATGGTGGATATGCTATTTGCCCATTTTTCATCATAACAAATGCATGCTATGAATCATTTCCCTATATATAATTACTTTAAATTTGTATAGTACATATATTAATTTGAATAAGAAAGAAAAAGTTCTTCCTTTTTCTGTTGTTCATATTAGAAACATGAATATTTTTAAACATACTTGTACTAATTTGAATAGGAAAAAAAATCTTCCTTTTTTCCACTACAAGGAAAAGTCTTATTTACGGTGGAACATTCTCTCGGAAATAAGCCTATTCCGTCAGAAGTAGATTATTTCAGACGGAATATTCTGTCGGAAATTCGGTCGTATATATGCGTCAAAGATAAGGTCCCACTACAAAAAAAAGACATTCGGCAACGATTTTTCGGGCAACGAATTATAAAGTCGTTGCAAAAAATGCATATTTAGCAACGAAATTTGTCGTTCTTTGCAGTTTGTGAAATGTTTTCATTTTTCGTAACGAAACTCATAGTTCGTTGCAAATTTTCGTTGCCAATTAGTTGGCGGGAAAAAAAATAATTCCCGCCTATTTACTTTTTTGTTGCCAATGTGATTTCTCCTCATCATGGGCAATGAAAAGTTTTCTGCTGCTATATTTTGTTGCCTAATATGGGCTATATTCGTTGTCAACAAATTTTTTTTCGTTGCATATTTTGTACAATGTTTTGCAACGACTAGTAAATTGTTGCCCAAAATTAAAAAAACCCAATAAGTACGTTTTGACCTCTCTTTTTTCCCCCAAAACACTTCATTTATTAATTACTCCCTTCGTCCCATGATAAAAGTCCTTATTACTATTTTGGGTAGTCCCATATTAAATGTCCATTTTCCTTTAATAACCAAACTTTTACACATATTTTTCTATTATACCCGTAACATTAAATATCTCATACTTTTCTTATTCTAATTCTTTCTCCATATTTAATGACATTATTATGGACAATTTTGTCATTTCATTCATCTTCTTAATATGCGTGAAAAATCAACTAAGACTTTTATTCTGGGACGGAGGGAGTATTTAATTCACAAACTTAACGTTTGAAACTAAAAAAATGTTGAACCAAAAAATGACATACACCAAAAATATAACACACTAAAAATAATACAATACCAAATGTCGTCTCGTCAAGCACACTAAATGGTAGTAGCCAGAAATTTTATCTAAAAAGAAAAACATGCAAATTCTTTATTGTGAATAAATATATTATATAATAATGAATTGATGTATTTAAGGCAACAAAAAACATCATCCTTTTTATTGTAATATAATGGAAGTCAAATATTTAGATGGCAAATAACATATGGAAATCCATTTATTAAAAATTCACATATTCATTAAAGGGTAAAAATGTGTACAATAACTATGATCAATGGTTTAATGTAGACCTGGCAAAATTGGCCCAGGCACGCGGGCCGGGCCGGGCTGGCCCGTAAAAATTGGGCTTTGGGCTTAACTTTTTTAGCCTATGAAAACTTGGGCGTTTTTGGCTCGGCCCGTGGCGGCCCGGCTCGCGGGCGGCCCGGCCCGTGAGTTTTTTTTTTTTTAAATAAAATTTTGCTACTTGTAGGGCTTAAACACAAGACTTGTAAGTAAATAAATAAGAGTTCAAACCAACTAAGATACACCAACTATTTGTTTTTAATGCAATCTTCAATAAATTTTAACTATAATTGAAAATTATAATTAAAATATGTAGTTAATGTAGGTAATTAATTAATAATACTAATTTATAATACTATTAAAATTTTAATTGATTGAGATATGTAGTTAATAATTTCAAAGTATAAAACTATTAAACTAACAATTATTAGTTTAAGTTAGATAATATAATTATAAAAATTTAAAATTATCTATATATTAGTATTAATTACAATATTTATTATTTTTAAAAGTTAAATAAATTATATTAATTTTAAAGAATCAAATTTGATTATATACTTTGAATTACTAGCAATATATAATCCGAATCAACCACTAATTTTTTAGATTGTAACCTTGCAAGTCCAAAATCTATACACAATAATATAGATAATTTTATCCCTTAATTATGCAATCCCCTTACTTATTGTAGTACATTTGGAAAGTAAATCAATCATTATCCCTTAATTATGTATTCCCCCTACTTATTTGGAAAGTAAATCAATCATTATCCCAAATCATGCCTTTAAAGTAATATCTAAAATTATAATACTATTAAAATTTTAATTGATTGAGATATGTAGTTAATTTAAGTAATTAAAATTATTATTATTACTATTTTTGGTGTATCAAGATTTTGAAAAAAAAAAGTAGGAAAAAGCCCGCGGGCCGGCCCGGCCCGCCCAACCCGGGCCACGGGCCTCACTTTTTCAGCCCGCCAAAATCCGGATTGTTTTTAGCCCGGCCCGTTTTTGGCCCGCCCGCGCTCGGCCCGGCCCGCCCCGGGCCCGTCCGCCCGTTTGCCAGGTGTAGTTTAATGATGCAACTTAACAGGATACTTAACAGGATAGTATACTGACAGTCATAAATATTTACAGAATTAAGGTAAGATATCTTAACAAAAAGGATGAATGGATGCATTGCTCTTGATATATATTCAATTTATTTACACTATAGTCACGAGGCTACAACTGATCATGTGTTGGTGTTCAGCTAGTTGGCTGATTTAAAACAACATTGCCTATGAACCGAACCATGCATCTGTGATTAGCTAGCTGGCCTGGCAGATTAAAAACATTTCCTGAATGTTGGAACCGAGCAAAAAAGAGAGAAGCAAAAATACCGATAAGAGCATAAACAATGGGTTCGTTAGCTGACAATGCTGATGTTCTGAATCCATTAGCACTGCAACACAACCAATAAATTTAGAGCATGAGGTATTTCCCACAGTAATGGCATATATATATATTTTTTAATTTTCTCTTACAATGATTCGTAAAGCCATAAACAAGCTAAAGATGTTTTGAAAACCAAACTGTTAGTTTTAGCTCAGATGATATTTGATTCAAAGATTGTTGAACCTAGAACAAACATTTTACACTTGTAAAAGGTATTATATCCAAAAATTGAAACTACATGACAGTCAAATATTTGTAATCTACAGAAAAATTGAAACTACATGTCAGCCATATATGCTTTAACTAATTTAAAATACAAACTAATTTGTTGGAAAAGTGTCATAGAACTCCGAGGGGTACTTGGCTCAAGTGGTAGGGAGCCATGATAACTGTCTCTATGACTCTATGGTACAAGTCATAGATTCAATACTCTGCAAAGACAAGGTATTGTGTTCACCCTGGTATTACAAGTGCAAGCATGTGTACGTGATAGAGGGTACTAGTAAACAATACCAAAATACATATAACAACTAACCAACTGCCATGTTCAGGTTGGGTGCTTCACCTAATTTTCTCTTCGTAACTTAATCAACATCTGGACTGTATTATTCTTCGATGATCTTGAAATATATATAACATCCTGCAGGTTCTCTTCACAGTAAATTAATACCCTGTCACCATCGTTATCTAGGTAATTGATGTCAAACATTTCATCCTTTAATCTCAGCCTCTCCGCCACTTTCCCCCTCAACTCTACCATTCCTGATGAAAAAGGTAGCTGAAACTTTATAGTATTAGCTCTATCTTCACTGCAAAATTTTGCTTTTTTGGTCAGGGAACCTGCATCTTGTAAAGTTGTCACATGATGTATTTTATGAGCAATAGCAACTGCGACTTGCTCAGGGGGAACATTAGAATGTGAGATGTCATTTCTATTAGAATCTGGAATTTGTTGTTCACCATTTTGACCAAACTCAGTTGAGCTTTCCAACGTAGACGGGGAATGCTTAACCTTTTTTCCCTTCTTAGATGGCCACCTAAAGATACCTTGTTTCCTACACGCACGTTTCAGTGTTGATCGACTAGCTGCAAAAGAAAATTCCACATAAGTTGAGTCCTTTCTATTTTTGCCACCTGAGTGTTCATCCAATATTTTAACAATAAGAAAAAAACAAGTTAGAATAACATAGCTGTTATTAGTGATCATGTAAATTTTGTGTTTTGACTGTTTTCTTTTCAATTTCTCTTTGCTATGGTTTTTTGCTGCATTGATATTCTTCTAATAAGAGCATGATCACAAGCAACAAAATTTCCATATGCTTACTACCAAGGCGCTCCACGGCATCTTCAAGCTTCACTTGGAAATGTTGTTCGAGAACCTCATAACTAAATGCATCATATCTAAACAAATCAAAACCTCTAAAAGTACAGACAATCTTACCTTCAAAATATGAGAGCAATAATTGCACTAGTCCCAGAGGAGATGTCAAGAGAACTATCGTCTGCAAATTCATGATCAATTTTCACAAATGCTTTCTTGATTGCCTGCTCCAAACATACAGGGAAATTAGAGTCCTAAGAGTACTAAATGTCAAGTCATGGAAAGAATAAATGGAACACATTGGATTTTAGTTCATGGAAGCTGAAATAATTTTTAACTATATACTCATAACCTCTCAATCCATTCCAATTGTTGACCTAGTCATATTTTATCCTTATATTTTGATGATGAATTGTTCGTATGCTAAATTATTTTATGGCATTTCAGGTATCTGATGATAAGAAACATTAATTGGATATTCAAGTGGTCAAGAATTTTTCTTTACTAGAAAACAAGTGTAAGGTCAATTGCATAATAATTGATTTTTTCATTTAAAGGCTCTAGGACATATCATTTGTATTTTGTTATATGTCTTAAATGAAAAATGATTTAATATCTATGGAAAAAGGTTTTCTAAAAATATAAAAAAAATTTGAGATTAGATTAATATATGACATCAAGTATAAGAGAACTTAATATTTTATAAAATGTTACATATTACTTGATATATATGTTACGTGTGCATGTTTTTATAAATGTTCACTTGATATCCTTGGATCATATTCTCATTTTAGCTTCCTTGGATCATATTCTCATTTTAGCTACACGTGGATATCTATGTATTATACATGTCTAGAAAGCTAAAAGGACGGTAGCATTATGATATGAAATGTGCATGTTCGGTTTTCAAGGAGTAGTAATTATGAATATTCTTGGAACTATAAAGACCTTGATTAAAGGAAAAGAACTTTGATGTTACATGTCACTTGATGTTTCACGCCACTTAAATAGGCAAAAAGTACTTTTTGGCCACTGTGCTTATAGTGTTTTAAGTAATTAGTCATTGTGCTTTTAAAATATTCAATTAGCCCACTGAACTTTTTAAAAATATGCAATCAACCCATTCCGTCCAAATTGAGTAACAGACGTTACAAAATATACTACGTGGCATTTTTGAAAAAAAATAAATATTAAGTGTATTTGCTGACTGGACGGCTTTTCTTACGTGACTTTTTTGAAAAAAAATAAATATTACGTGACACTTTATAATTTTAAAAAAATTTTTTTTTAAAAAATATAATTTTTTTTAAAAAATAATTTTTTTTTGAAAACAGATTTTTTTACAAAAACAGATTTTTAAAAAAAATAGAATTTGTAAAAAAACAGAACTTTTTAAAAAATCTGTTTTTTAAAACAGATTTTTTAAAAAATATATATATTTTTTTAAAAATAGATTTTTTTAAAAAAATAATTTTTTTTAAAACAGAATTTTTTAAAAATTCTCTTTTTTTAAAAAATTTGTTTTAAAAAAGTATAAAAATACTTTTAAAATAGTTTTGAAAAATACTTTTATACTTATAAATTTTTTTAAAAATACTTATATTTTTAAAAATTCAAAAACAGATTTTAAAAAAAATAATTTAACATTTTAAAGTTTTAAAAATAACAAAAACATAATAAAATAAAACAAAAAATAAAATTTTTTTTTACAAAAAAAGATTTTTTTTAAAAACAGATTTTTAAAAAAAATAGAATTCAAAAGTTCCGTTTTTTAAAAAGTAGATTTTTAAAAAGTAGATTTTTTTTAAAAAAAGTATCATTTAATAAAAAATCTGTTTTTTAAACATTATCTTTTTTTTTAAATCTGTTTTTTTAAAAAAAGCTGCTAAAAAAATATTCTATTTTTTAAAAATTCTTTTTTTTAAAAAATAATATTTTTAAAAAACAGACTTCTAAAAAAAGTATACTTTTTTTTAAAAACAATTTTTTTTAAAAACAGATTTTAAAAAAAAGAGAATTTTTAAAAAACAGATTATTTGAAAAACGAAACTTTTTTAAAAAACAGATTTTTCAAAAAAAATATTACTTTTTTTTAAAAAAGATTTATTTTAAAAAAATTAAATTTTATAAAAAATCGCTTTTTTTACAAAACAGATTTTTTAAAAAAGTTTATTTTTTAAAAAATTTTGTTTTAAAAAAAATATATTTTTGTAAAAAAATTTGTTTTTTAAAAAAAATTATATTTTTTTAAAAAAATTTGTTTTAAAAAACAGATTTTTTAAAAAGTTCTGTTTTTTTACAAATTCTATTTTTTTTAAAATCTGTTTTTTTTAAAAAAATCTGTTTTAAAAAAATTCTATTTTTTTAAAAAAATTATATTTTTTTAAAAAACATATTTTTTAAAATTATATAGTGCCACGTAATATTTGTTTTTTTTTCAAAAAAGCCACGGAAGAAAAGCCGACCAGTCAGCAAATACACTTAATATTTATTTTTTTCAAAAAAGCCACGTAGGATATTTTGGAACGTCTGTTACTCAATTTGGACGGAATGTGTTGATTGCATATTTTTAAAAAGTTCAGTGGGCTAATTGAATATTTTAAAAGCACAGTGACTAATTACTTAAAATACTATAACCACAGTGGCCAAAAAGTGCTTTTTGCCCACTTAAATATAGAGAGATAAAGTCAATTTATTTCATCTAGTGGGTAATCTCTTCAAGTCTTTGTTTTTATCTAAACACTAAAAAGGATTGAGTTGTTAAAATGGATAGATATTTCTTTCCTTCTGTTAAGGGTGGTTTGTATTCTTTACCATTGTGGGTTGTTCTTTAAGATATTATATCATGCCGTTTGATTATTTGAACAAACAGAATATATCTATAATTAACGGTAAAATATTGTGGGCTATAAAAATATATAGTATTTTCATGTATGGAAAATACAACTCATGAAATTATTCTTGCACCAATCACTTATATTATTGAGCAACTTGATTTGATTTGTGCAAACATTGAGCAGCTAAGCAATTAATTTCTGATATTTTTGAGCTGGTATTTGGGTACGATTTAATTGTTTATCTTTTTGTGCTAATTGATCATTGCATATAGTTGAGCCTTTAATTGTTAAATTGATTATTCTTGCATTGATCAAAGTCCTCTATATTTGTATTGAATTTTTCTGTTTTAGACTAAGTGTAGTCTAAAGGTGTTAATCCTAGTGAATTAGAGAAAATATTTACAAACAGGTTCAAGGAAGCAAAGGTGCTTGAAGAGTGCATAGGTGCACAAGGAGTAAGAGTGCTCAAGAAAAATTAATTGTTATTAATTTATTGTAAGAATCTGTTTTGTAATCAGTGTTTATTTATAAAGAATTAAATAAAGTGAGTCTCCAATACTAGTTGGTATTAGACGTGAACTAGGCTATTATTATAGAGGGTCATAGCTGAACCACGTAAAAATTCTTGGTGTTGATTTTACTACTTGCTTTACTTTAATTACTCACATAAGCTATTTAATTATCTTAATAATTAAAGTTTGAATATTTGTCTATTTAAAGATAATTATTTAACACCAAGTATTTTATTTAAATTATAAATTTAGCAGAATATTTTCTTAAAACTAATTAGTTATTTCAGTAGACCATATTCAACAAACTTAATTAATCAATATAGTAACCTGAATTTAATAGCTTGATCTAAAGTTTAAAAATTGGTCATAGATTGCTCCCACACTTATTCAATCCTCCCTTCTAAGTGTGCCTAGTTAAATTTCATTTGGTATCAAAGCTTGGCTCTACTTATCTTGGTCTTAAAGTGACTTGTAGGAAAATATTCTGACATGGCACAGTTCGGGAACAACAATCAAGAAGGACAATCAACCAATAGACCTCATTTGTTATTTAGAACAGAAAATTACAACTTCTGGAAATTCCGAATGAGGATCTATCTTAAAAGAGATCCTTGGGAATGGTGGGTTGTGGAGAACGGACCAGTTATTCCACGAAGAGAAGATGGGACACCAAAGATTCTGCTAGAAATGGATTCAACTGAAATCTACATGGTCTCATATGATTCAAAGGCAATGAACATGCTTCTCAGTGGCATGGTACAATCCGAGATAGATAAAGTCGCTTCATGCAACACATCCAAAGAAATGTGAGATACTTTAGTGGTAAGTCATGAAGGTACTTCCAAAGTACGAGAAGTCAAGCTAAGCATGCTTATGCACGATTATGAAATGTTCAAGCTTGAAAAAGATGAAACCATTAAGCTAGCTCAAACAAGGTTTCTAGTCCTTATAAACTCCTTAAAATTGCTTGACAAGACTATTCCTCAAAGTGAGATCAACCGTAAGTTACTTCGGGCTATGCCCAAAAGGTTTACTTCCAAAATCACTACTCTTCAAGATTTTGCAACTATTTCTTCCATGGATACTTTAACTTTGTTTGGTGAATTAGAAGAATATGAACATCAGTTAAAGATATATAATGATGAGGAGGAAACTCCTCGAAGAAAGGTTTTAGCTCTTACTGCAGATAATGAGGAGGAGCTTGAGGATAACTCCGATGAAGAAATAGCCATGATGTCAATAAAACTCAAGGGGTTACTACAAAGAAAAAATAAGAGAATAAACACTTTCAATACGAATAAATTTAAAGGAAAGCAAACTGAAGAGACGTGCTTCAAATGTGGATGCCCTGGTCATTTCAAGAAAGACTGTTTTCAATTAAAGAATAAAGGGAAGACAAACTATAAAGACAACAAGAAGAACAAAGCCCTTATTACTTGGAGTGATGAAGAATTCGAAATGGAGATCGACGCTAAAGATGAAATAGCACAAGTATGCTTCGTGGGAATTGAAGGTGAATCTAATCAAGTATCTCTTAATAAACTAAACTCATTAGAATAAGAAAATAAGAAGTTAAGAGAAAATAATGAATGCTTAAAAGGTTTAGTTAGTACATTAATGGATGAAGTAGATTCACTAATAGATGAAAAGAAAGAAATTGAAAAGGAATCTGCATGTAAAGAATAAAAGGTTTTGATTGCAAAGATTGATTATTTAGACAATTATAATAAAATACTTTTCAATAAGGTAAAATTCTTAAATAATGAAGTCCAAAAATTGACTAATGAGCTAAAAATGAGAGATGTGTGTATTGATGCATTTAGTGATAAATCTCCTGTTAAAACGTTTCCTAATAATGAACTTCAAAAAGAAATAGACTCACAAAAATCATTTCTTGCTAAATTTGTTCAAGGTGAAGAAAATCTAAATGTCATATTAGGTAAACAAAGACCTAGTTTTGAAAGACAAGAAATTGGTTATAATTATATGCATAAAAAAAGTAATATGAAAATGTTAAAATCAAAGTCACGTTTTAGTTTAAATTATTGCTCTCCTTTCACAACTTGTAAACATTGTTGTATTAAATGTTGGGATATTTTTCATGAATCCCACATCGGATAAATTCAAGAGTGTAGATGAGTTAATAAGTATGGTAGAGCCTCAACCTAATAGGTTAACCTTTTAGGTAAGGAGGTGGTCTAACATGCTTATTGGGCCCGTCTACACAGGTGTGCGCTGCATGGTGATGAATTGATGTGGGCTGGATCGTTAAATTCGCTACAAAATGGTATCAGAGCCCATGGTTCGATGGGCCCAAGTAACAACTCCAAGGTGCGAGGGCGAGGGTAAAAATTTTGCAGGCCTCGTGGGAGAGTCCAAGTATCAACTCCAAGGTGCGAGGGGAATGCGCGAAAGTACAATTCGCAGGCTTCGTGGGTGGAGTAAATAGAGTTGAATTAGGTGGAGCACAGGATGATTTGAGTTGGGTGGAGCGGGCTTAGGAAGGCTCTAGGGAAGTTGCTGAGACACGTTTGCTCCGGACGTGGTGGAGTAATATTAGAGTCGAGCAAAGCTCTTGAAGGACTCAAAGGTGAAGTATTTGAATCGGGTGGAGCAGGGCTCGGATGGATGGCTCTAGGAAAACTGCTGAGACACGTTTGCTGCCGACGTGATGGAGTAGTATTAGAGTCGAGCAGAGAGCTCTTGAAGAATTCAAAGAATGCGTGCTTAATGATGAGAATACTCTAGTATGATACTTGTGATATGTATTCAAGTGAAAGGTGGAGATTGTTGGGATATTTCACATGAATTTCACATCGGATAAATTCAAGAGTGTAGATGGGTTAATAAGTATGGTAGAGCCTCAACCTAATACGTTAACCTTTTAGGTAAGGAGGTGGTCCATCATGCTTATTGGGCCCGTCTACACAGGTGTACACTGCATGGTGATGAATTGATGTGGGATGGATTGTTAAATTCCGCTACATTAAAGGTCATTTAGATATAAATTATTATAAGAAACGAAATAAGGTTTAAAAGGATGGATTAAAAAGAGTTATTATAAAATCCCGACTTTTATAAAATAAAAGTCTAATTTAATTTATGATCATTATTCTAAAATTATAAAATGTTAAATTGATAAATTAGTTAAATAGAGAATTAAATGAGTAATTGAGTTAATAAATGAGAAGAAGGAATTAAATATGCTAGCGTTGGCATAAGAGGGTTGCTGAATTTAGAATTGGGAGGATGGAGAAAATTTAATCTTGGGCAAAAGGAGGAAACAACCCGTAAGATTAGGAAGTGGGTTTCCTCATTTTCCATATACTTCTAATTCATTCTTTATTTTCTCACCTACCTCTCCTCTAATTGGTTGCTTGGTTAATTGTCTATAGAAAGGGATGGAATAAGAGCTTCTAATTGAGTGGAGAATGTTGGAATTCATTTCCCACATACTTCCAAATTATTTCCCAATTCCCTCACCGAACTAGCTTGTAATTGGCTAAGAAAATGAGATGGGGCATGGATGATTGACTTAATAATTTAGCCTAATAAAGCAAATGATCAGCTCTCTCCTTCATTATATACTCCCACCCGTAGCCAAAGTTCAGAAAGAAGAGAGAGAGAGAGAGAGAGAGAGAGAGAGAGAGACTTTGCAGAAGAAAGAAGAATGAGAAGAAACAAGGGTATGTTTTAATTTATATTTTGATTTTCATATATATTGTTAAGGTTTATGAAATTTATGGAAAGAGTTTATGTTGTGCTAATTAATCTGTGATGGATTAAACTTGCATAAACATGAATCAAATGAGAGAAATCAAGAAATCAAATAAAAAAACGAAATTTGGAAATTTCAAAAAAATTAGTTCACTACTTGAATTTGTAAAATCCATAACTCTTTGTGTATAATGAGTTAAGAGATGAGCTATATATCAAAAGAAATTCCTGGACGTAAGCTAAACGCAGAAATTTGAATCAGTCAAAAATTCTTTGTGGATTTTCCGTGGTGACTTTTTGAAGGAAACTGGTCCGAAGGACTCATAGTCCGAAAAAATAAGTGTTCCTAAGCCTTATTGCGTGAGTTATAATTTTTAATCCGACCGTTGGATCGTTGTAATTTTTGGATATGTTATGCATATATAAGTTGAGTATTTGTCCACAAATTTTGAACCGTTAAAGATTAACGAATGATTTGTTATGAATTTAAGAAGGTGACTGATCCAGAAATTATTGTAGCAGAAATTTTGGTAAGCCTTTCTCTCTATATATGTTAGAGTCATAATTGGGAAAAACTTTCTTCTACAAAGTTGTAAAGAATTAAATTTTACATGGAAAGGGCATAAGATCCTTATTTTTCTGATAAAAGGATAATTATTATGAATTATTGAAATTTCTAGATATTGGAGTTTATAATTAATTTATCAAAAAAATTATTTGGGTTGAAATATTTTTACAGAATGCTTATAATATCATCTTAGAATTTCTTTAAATTTGTGATGAATTATTGAAAAGCAGAAGTAATTATTGTATTTTTAAACTATTTATAGTTAGTTTGAAAATAGAAGAAATTCATAGAAAATTCTTTGAATGATGAAAAATTATGAAAGTTGGTGAAAAATCTTATAATATTATTTTATAATTTCTGGACAGTTTTGGAAAATTATTAAATAACAGAAATATTTATTGTATTTTTTAAAGCTATTTATGGTTAATTTAAAAATAGGGAAAATTCATACAAAATTCTATGAATGGTGGAAAATTATGAATTTTGCTGAAAAATATAATAATAATATAAGATTAATATTGATGATGTTTTAAAGATATACATGTATGTGGAGTGGGTATTTCTATTTTAAAGCTAGTAAATGATAGTTTTTATAAATAGAAGTAATTATAGAAAGTTGTTGGATAATCCGAAAAATGTGAAATTGTTTGGAAAGTTCAGAATCATATTTTTTAAATATTTTAGAAGTGTTAGTAAGCTCATGAGGTGTCGGGATGAAAACGCACAAGTAATGAATGAGTTATGATAAAAACAAAAATAATATTTTTGTTAAAGTAAAAATGGTGATAATACGAGAATAGTGGATTATCATATATGAGGTTTTAGATTTCTCAAGTTTATTCACTTCTAAAGTTTTGGAAATTGAATAATGATTTTATGCGATAAATAAAGATAACTTGAATGAATTATTAGTTGGTTTATATGTTATTTGAGATAAATATGATCTAGTGTTGATCCCTACTTTTAATAGAATTTAAATTATTTATAGTAAGGTATTGATTTGATTCTTATGTATGAAGTCACTATGTATTTCCTTCAATAATTGTCATAGTAGTTATTGATAGAAATACCAAATCCATCGCCAACTGACTCAGACATTTGAATTCCTCAATCAGTGCAACAGATCAATTTGTGTACCTTAATCACTATAACATATCAATTTGTGTACCTTAATTAGTGAAACATATCTGTTCATATCAATCTGTAATATGTCCTAGTTTAGAGGATTTCTGTGTATCATTGGTATATATATACATGTAATTGTATCAGTAGAGGAAGAATATACAAAATAATTCTTCACTTCTCTCCTCTCTTTCTTGGTATCAAAGCTCCGATCCAACAACCTTCTCTTCAATTCTCTAATCTCCAATCTCTAACCTTCTCCTCTCCAATGACCACTGCCAACAATCAAATTGTTATTCCCAATTCCCAGGAACCCACCAAACCTCTCATCATGATCATTAACCACAACTCCATCAAACTTACGACCACCAATTACCTCTCTTGGAAACTTCAAATTGAAGTAATTCTCATTGGTTACGATCTGCAAAAGTTTATTGATGGTTTTCATCTTGCTCCACCTGAAAAGATCACCAAAGACAATAAGGAAGAATCCAATCCTAAGCACACCACATGGGTTCGCCAGGATAAATTGATCTTTGGTGCCCTCGTTGGAACTCTATCGCCCTCTATCATCCCTATCATCACTCAATCTAAAACATGTCAAGAGTTTTGGCAGATTCTAGCCAATACATATGCTCGACCCTCTCGAGGCCACATCAAACAAATCATAGACCAACTCAAACGAATCACCCAGGTTGCACTCACCATATCCGATTACATGCGATCCATCAAAGCCTGTGCCGATGAACTCGCTGTCCTCGAAAAACCTCTGGATCAAGAAGATCTCATTGAAAAAATTCTCGACGGACTTGATGATGAATATCAATCTGTTATTGATGTCGTGAATGGTCGTGAGACCACCATATCATTTGATGAACTCCATGAAAATCTCATCAACAAAGAGTTAACTCTCCGACAAAAGTCCGAACCATCACTCCTTCCTGCCACGGCCGACCCAACAAATACCAAAACCAAATCTGGGCTCCATAACAACCGTTTCTCATCATTCTGTCTGAAGACCAGTCGCGGTGAACAAAAACTTCCTCCAGATGGTCGTTTCTTCCCTCGCCCGTTTCTTGGCCGCTATCAATGGTGTAGTACCAAGGGGCATGTACTTGCTAACTGTCCTAATTTTCGCCAAGCACAACCAAATATGCAACCACCATTGCATTTGGGAAATAAATGGCAACCTCGTCCCTCACACCCATGGCAACCACATCCCAACACCTCATGGAAGTCGCGTTTGTCTCAACCTCGAGCTCATGTTGCCACCGTCGACAACACCACTAGTCCCAATTGGCTTCTAGACAGTGGTGCCTCTCATCATGTCACATCTGATCTCCACAACCTCTCCTATCACACACCATATGACGGTACTGATGATATTGTTATTGGTAACGGCACGGGACTTTCTATTTCCCACACTGGTTCAACCTCTCTTACTACTCCCTCTCAATCCTTTACTCTATCTAATGTGTTATGTGTACCTGCCATGCAAAAGAATCTTATTTCAATATCTCAATTTTGTCGCACTAACAACACATCCATGGAATTCTTACCATCTTCCTTTTCTGTGAAGGATCAATGCATGGGGAAAATTCTTTTGCAGGGTCCAACTAAGGACGGTGTCTATGAGTGGCCGGCAGTCCCTACTTCTCCGACTTCTCCACTTCTTGCCTTTTCTAGTGTCAAAACCAACTCGTCCGCATGGCATCATAGACTGGGTCATCCTTCCGCAATTATTTTTATGCATATTATGTCTTCCTTTAAGTTAGATTGTTCCAATGCATCTGATAAAAATTCCCATTGTAATTCTTATCAGTGTAATAAAAGTCATAAATTGCCATTTTCTGTTTCTACCATCTCTTCATCATCACCTCTTGAAATTTTATTTTCTGATGTGTGAACTTCTCCTCTCTATTCAATTGATGGCTACAAGTACTATGTTGTCTTTGTCGATCATTTCACTAAATACACTTGGCTTTATCCTTTAAAATGGAAATCACATGTGTTTGATGTTTTTGTTCGATTTAAGGCTGTTGTTGAAAATCAGTTCACCCGCAAAATTCTTACACTCTATTCTGACAATGGGGGGGAATATCAAACTCTCACAGGTTTCCTAGCCACCAATGGCATTGCCCATCTCACATCTCCACCTCACACACCCGAGCACAATGGGTACTCGAAACGTCGTCACCGTCATATAGTTGAAATCGAGCTGTCTCTCATGTCTCATGCATCCATGCCCTTAACCTACTGGTCCTACGCCTTTTCCACTGCTGTGTACCTCATCAATCGTCTTTCCACACCAACTCTTGACCTTATTTCCCCATATCACAAACTCTTTGATAACCCACCCAACTATTCTAAACTTCGCAGTTTTGGTTGTCTATGCTATCCTTGGCTATGGCCCTACACGCCTCACAAACTTGCTCCACGGTCATCACCATGTGTCTTCATCGGATATTCACTCACCAAAAGTGCCTATCTTTATCTTGACACGTCCACTTCATGCATAATCACGTCTCGTCATGTAAAGTTTTTCGAGTCTGTCTTTTCGTTTACCTCCATTAGCACTGCTAGTGAGCATTCCCCTTCCATCTCACCTTCAGAATGGTGCCCCATGACATTTTCGATCCTTGACACGATGTCCTTAGTTGCTGACCCTGCCTCCCCGGCGTTGTCTGCCTCCACATCCACCCAAAATACATCACCTCAATCCCACACCTCATCATCACCCACTACTGTTGAATCCACACCTATATCTACTCCCTCTCCTAATACCCAACCGGCCTCTCCTACCGCCACCCCTCCGCTCGTTATTGTCACTCGATCCAAAAATAATATTCACAAACCCATCCATAAGCTAAATCTCTCAGCCCAACTCCACCATAATCTCAATACCCGTGAACCCACAACTGTCACCCAAGCCTTAAAAGATCCCAAATGGCGACATGCCTTGTCCACAGAATATAATGTTCTTGTTAAAAATGGTACGTGGGAATTGGTTCCTTCCGATCCCAACCAAAATTTGGTTGGCTATAAATGGATTTTTCGCACCAAATACTTGCCTGATGGTTCTGTAGACAAGTACAAGGCACATTTAGTTGCAAAGGGCTTTCATCAACGTCCTGGAATTGACTTCCATGACACATACAGTTCGGTTGTTAAACCAACCACTATTTGTTTGGTACTCGGTATTGCAGTCAGCCATGACTAGCCTCTTCGGCAACTTTATGTAAATAATACCTTTCTTCAAGGCACTCTATCTGAAGATGTATTCATAGCACAACCACAGGGCTTTATCGATCCAGATTACCCTCATCATTTCTGCAAGCTTCGAAAGGCCATCTACGGTCTCAAACAAGCTCCCCGAGCTTGGTATCATGAGCTTCACTAGTTTCTTCTCACTGCCGAATTTGTGAACTCTAATGCAGACACATCCCTATTTATATTTCACGCTAATAACGCTATCATCTATTTTCTCATTTATGTGGATGATATCATTATCACAGGTAACAATACACAGGTTGTTCATCTGTTCATACACCATTTATCTCAACGCTTCTCACTAAAGGATCTTGGACCGTTATCATATTTTCTTGGTGTTGAAGTATTGCCTCACAACAATGGGTTGTTTCTCTACCAGCGCAAATACATTCTTGACCTTCTCAGTCATTTTCACATGACTGATGCCAAGCCTGTTGCGACACCACTCGCCACCACTCCTACTCTCACGTTACACTCTGGCTCTGCTTTTTCCACTCCCACAGAGTATCGTACCCTCGTTGGCAGCCTTCAATATTTGTTCCTCACACGACCTGACATTGCCTACACGGTGAACAAATTATCTCAGTTCAAGCACCAACCGACAACGGATCACTGGCAAGTGGCCAAACGTCTTTTACGTTATCTTTATAAAACACTTGATCATGGTAATATTCTGCATCGCCAAACAACCCCGGTTCTTCACGCGTTCTCAGATGCAGACTGGGCTGGTGATAAAGATGATTATACATCCACAAGTGCTTATCTCATCTACCTTGGTCGAAGTCTCATTTCTTGGAGCTCGAAGAAACAGTGCACTGTTGCTCGCTCCACCACTGAAGCTGAGTATCGCTCTGTGGCTGCTACTGCAGCTGAACTTCGTTGGATATATTCCCTACTTACAGAATTAGGTGTCACCATTCCACAGCCACCCGTTGTTTATTGTGACAATGTAGGTGCCACCAATCTCACGCAAATCCTATTTTTCACTCTCGTATGAAGCATGTGGCTCTCGATTATCACTTCATTCACGAACAGGTCCAAAATGGCTTGCTTCATGTTGCCCACGTCTCCTCGGCTGACTAACTTGCTGATGTCCTCACCAAGCCACTCTCTCGTCAACGGTTTTAGCTTCTCCAGACCAAGATTAGACTTACCCGTCGGCCGTCCATCTTACGGGGGCATGATAGAAATACCAAACCCATCGCCAACTGACTCGGACATTTGAATTCCTCAATCAGTGCAACAGATCAATTTGTATACCTTAATCAGTGTAACATATCAATTTGTATACCTTAATTAGTGCAACAGATCTGTTCATATCAATCAGTAATATGTCCTAGTTTAGAGGATTTATGTGTATCATTGGTATATATATATATATATATATATATATATATATATATATATATATATATATATATATATATGCATGTAATTGTATCAGTAGAGGAAGAATATACAAAATAATTCTTCACTTCTCTCTTCTCTTTCAGTTATTGCATAGTGACTCATATTATTTGATATGATATAACCAGTTGGCAGTATTGTGAGTCTTTGTTAATAATTGTGAATAATTATTGAAAGATTGAAAATGTGTAAATAATTGATGAATAAAGGTGTTGATTAAAGATAAGCACATGTTTGTTCAATTATTTTCTTTTTACAAAAGTAAATTGGCAGGACTTGCCGACACTCTACTTTTTCTAAAGTAGTATGGACCACAACTCTATTATTGAACAAATATTGTTAAAACGTGTACAAGTTGGTTTAATTTTCTCTGTGGGACCATAAATGTGACGCCCCCAAAATAGGTATACATCACCCATCTTGGGTCGCCAAATATATGGTACAAAAATTCAAATACAAACTTAATTATACAACTGACGTGTACAATACGCCAAAACATAGCTGAGAGTTTCAACACGGATAATGTCTCATAGAGAGTATAAAAACTCAAATAAAGTCCTCATTATATTTATTGTCACACTATTTAACAGAATAGTGAGGACTACTAATACTATCATCTGAATCGTCACTCCATTCCCCGACTAGTCCTAGCTATGTTCTCATTTCCTGAAGAGAACAATGAAAGAAAGGGTGAGCTCAACTAGCCCAGTAGGAAATATTATGACTAAGATAATGCAGAATAATTTATCATTAGCCTTTAACATTGTTAAACTGATAAAATATAATAAACATCAAGTTTAACTGCAGCGGAACAAGCAATCCATTTAAAAGAGTCAAGTAGAGAATAAAATCTATTATATTTTATGATTTAAAAGGTTTTTCATCACTTTTATCGCTGAGACTCAGCTTAATAAATAATCCACATCATCCCTGCACTACGGCCAAAGATATTTATTAGTATCACAACCATAAATTATCCATGCACTACGGGCCAAGGATATTCGTATATTCATCAATGGTCATGATCATGCCAACAACTTTCCATCAATGCACTACGGCAAATGAGGATTTTTACCACATCATTTGTAACATTACGGTCATGATTATACCAAATAATCCCTGGTCATAATCATACCAAGTCCATCTATGCACTACAGGCCACATATGACTTTCAACATTTTATAACATGAGGATGATGACAATGATATAAGAATTCAATAAAACAAGTTCAAGAATTAATTTATCCAAGAATTAATAACGTCCAAATTGTCAACATGATATTGCTTTGTGGAGTAAAATTCAAGAATGCTCATAAGAATATTTCCATAAAAAGATACTGGATGAAGCACAAATATCAAGGATATTCTACTAATTTCATGGAGTATAGAAGTCAAAACTTTAACCAACTGAGTATAATAAAGAATGAAATAACAAAAGAAATCACCAAGCATGCGATAGACCGCACAGACAGGTTATTCTCAACAGAATAATAAATAATGGAACCAGGTCCGGCATAAACGCATAGACAAGATATTCTGACAGAATAATAAATAATGGAACCAGATCAGCGTAGAACGCACAGACAGGATATTCCAACAGAATAATAAAGATGGAACCAGGTCCGGCGTAGAACGCACAGACAAGATATTCCAACAGAATAATAAAGAATGGAATAACAGAAGAATTTTACCAAGTATAGGGTAGCCCGCGTATACAGGTTATTCTAACAGAATAATAAAGAATGGAATAACAGAAGTTCTCTTCATGAATAAGAAAGAAATAATACTCCCTACCTTAGAAGAATTGGATACTGAAAAAGTGAGGTAGCAGACTTCTCTTCTTCTTTTTCTCTATAATTTCTCTCTATAATAAGTGCTCTATAGCTTTAGTGAATTGGTGAAAAATGAAGGAAGAGTGAGCTTCTATTTATAGGAAAATATAGTTTCGATAATTACACGTTTTGGGCTCGAAAAATTACAGTACAATACCTTCCTCTTTTTATTTATTTTTAATTTAGTCATGCAAGTATTATCAAACTTGTACCACCTCCCCTAATAGTAAATAATGTGAATCAATAGTAAATCATGTGACTCAATAGTTCTAATCATGTGATAAAAATAATTACAGTATAGTACCTCTATCTATACCTCCATTTTTAACTTAGTAATGCAAGTATTATCAATCTTGCACCCACTCCCCTAATAGTAAATGAATGTGATTCAATAGTACACACATGTGAACAAATAGTTATATAAGCATGTGAATTAGTAGCAATTAATTGATCATTTATCTGATAAATTACTCGATTTATCAATATAACCCCCAGACATCAATTATTATCGAAATAACTGTCGATTTTCACTAACACAAATAATCCCAACACAATGAAAATATTAATTTCATCTTTAATCAACACGAACTTATTCATCATTAATATTATAACTCACAATATTTAACAACCAGGTCGTTCCCAGGAAAGAGGGGGCTTTCCGATAAGGATTTCTCCCTATTGACGCACAATTAGATTATCCAACCTCTCATTGACAGAACTTCTAGACATTGTCAATATTGTAAATAATAATATGAATAACTTTGTCGTCTCAATTATTGATTTAATAATATAAAATATTATGCAAATGATATTGTGACAATAATTGAATCAATAATATGAGAGATATGATGCAGCAATTACTGTAGCAATAATTGAGTATAACTGAGTGACTTCTTACATAAGCATCAATAATCAATACCGTGTGCTACTATGCAATCACGCGTATTACTGTACTTTTACTACCGGGTAGTTCAACAGTTTTAACGGTAACACTTTCGCCGTTATTTTTATAAAAAGATAATTCTGTCATTTTCTAACTACGACAATACTTCCGTTGTGGGGTCCACCAATGATTGTGGCGTCGTACGGATATTCTCCGATAAAAAGAATATTTTCCGACCAAACGAATATTTTATAACAACTTGCATACTTTGTAAAATTTATAAATATTACCCACAACTATAACATTATATCAAATCCACACCTTAATATTAAATTTTTTTTTTTTGAGAAATTTAAATCTTTATTCATAAAATCTGGGGTCTCACAATCTCCACTCCTTATGAAATTTTACCCTGGAAATTTACGTACGTACCTGGTATACCGAAGAGATGAGGATACCCTGACTTCATTTCAGATTCTAACTCTTGAGGTATAACCTTTGAGTGTTGAATACGATCCTTCTTATCCAAGATTTTAAAATGTATCTCATCATTCCGGTTCTAAATTAATAATGTGGTTCGGGTCGTCCACATATTTACGTAACATCGATACGTTATGAACACGCGACATACTTGAAAGTAAAAAGAGTCTGTAAGCCATAGTTCCTACTCGACCAAGGATTTCAAATGGGCCAATAAAATCGAGGGTTGAGATTTCCTGTCTTCATCGATTCTTGCTTCTAGAATAACGCCTTCTTGAACCTTATTCATTCACTGGCTCTGAGTATGTAGCTTGAGCGGCTTTAACTTTATCGATTAAAGTCGATTCTAATCGTATATTCGTTATCTTCACGTGGGTTCCTAGATTCTTTAACTCTATCTTCATCATCTGTAAGTCGTACGAAATGGGTCTTTGTGTTAACAACATCGCACTCGTAAACGCATACGATCTTCTACTCAACGAGTCAGCTATCACGTTCGCTTTCCCACGATGGTATTGAATGGTACGATCGTAATCTTCAATAGCTCGAGCCAATGTCTTTGGCGCATGTTACGTTCGTTTTAAGTAAAGAAATATTTGAGCGTTTTAGAAATGGGTTTTGTACTGGGGTCAATACAAAATTCGATTTCACGCTCTAGGGGTAGGCTAAGAAGTCTTCAAGAATACGTCAGGAAATTTATTAACAATTGAAATATCATTCAAAACTGTGACTCTCATCCAAGACATGGATAGAACGTCACATTGATACCTATCAACTTGACACCGTTATTCACGACGTCCCCTATGGATAGTCTGGCTTTGGTGTATTCCAAGAGTTGGAAGTCACCAACGAAAGAATTGGGGCTCCTTACTTATTACTTGATATGACAATGATTGACTTTAGTGGTTTGGTTGCTTGAATTCGCATAACAGGTTGGTTAGGAGTATAAAAGCTAACAACCTTACAAAAAGCATGATGAGTAGTTAACCAATCGATCCCTAAAATCTCATCAAAGGCAAGTATTTTCAAAGAGATAAGATCGACAGGTAATACGATCGATAGGTAACGTGAAAGTGTTGATTTGAACAAGATTTATAAATAGTGGAGGTAACGAAGGTTTCTCCTAACTGAGTTTCAACAGATAAATCAAAATCTAACTTCTCCGGAGTTAAATTCAAACATTGAACATAACTAGGTGAAATAAAAGAGTGAGTAGAACCAGTATCTAACATGGTATAGACTTCGCAAGAGTTTATGACTAACATACCCGTGATAATTTTATTAAGTTCCTCGTCACGAAAAAAAAATGCTCTCTCTTAAACTACTGACTTTGGCTTGTCTGGGACATCCGTTGGCATCACTATCCCAGCTAGAATTGACTTCACCATATGATAAAATCGAGCTAGGTGACCTTCTCTTCCGTAATTAAAACACACTTTGGATTGCTGCGTACAGTTTGGACGGATGTGTCCCTCCTGTCCGCATTTGAAATATACGACCGGTGGTCGTTCTTCTTCCTTTGAAACGGGTGTTGGTGTCGACGTCTTCACGTTATTGTTGAACCTTCTCTTCTTGAAATGTCCATTCTTATTATTTTGACCATGATTACCACCGAAGTGGTTACCATTTCTGGTATGTTGATTCCCTCCATGCTTATTGTCACTGCTTTGATAACTGTTATCACCGGTATTATCATTTTTCCGGCTGCTCTCTTTTGGTTGCGTTGACTCGTTATCGCGCTCCACTAACTGAGCCCTATTCACAACATCTGAATACAAACACAGTTTATGAGAAATAAGATATTGACGTATCTCCGGCTTCAAACCTCTTAGAAACATTCGCGTCATTCTCTCTTCATTATCAACCAAATGGGACGTAAATCTGGACAACTCGACAAACTTGGCTTCGTATTGCGACACAGTCATGTTGTTTTGCTCCAACTTGATAAATTCCACCTCCTTCATGTGACGAATGCTTTCGGAAAAGTACTTGTCATTGAACAGCTCTTGGAACTTCTCCCAAGACATCTTGAGTGCATCAGGCTGGGTACGTTTTACAGATTCCCACTAGTGATCTGCCTTTTCACGCAACATAAAGGTGGCAAAGGGAACCTTTAACTCCTCGGAGCATCCCAAGACATCAAATATCTTGGTGATATGCTTTAACCACGTCTCCGCCTTAAGTGGTTATGGCTTTTCCAAAAACTCCGGTGGTCCCAGCTCCTTGAATTGCTTAGCGGTGACCGACCGTGGGTTGCCATTATTTTTACTTGTATTATGAACAGGAGCTGCCTTCGCCTGATGTTGCATGAATTCTAAAAAGCTTCTAAACGTACCTTCGTTCATCAATTGATCAATGTTGTTGTTTATAGGAGGATTATCGCCATCCTGTTGCACATTGTCCTGATTATTGATATGTGGACACTCAACGGTCTCCTGTGCTCCATTGCTTATCTTAACATTTTCAGATGCCATTTTCAAATACAGCCAAAAAATAAGGGTTAATTAACATATCACATATTATCTCTATACTCTGACCAACCAATTAAATACCAAATAAACTTATGTAGGTCATACTAGCGAAGGAATTTCCCGTCTCTCCCCTCCTAGTTCTAGTCTCACATCTTAGCCAGGGATCATATCCCTAAGCTTTGATACCAACTGTGACGCCCCCAAAATAGGTATACATCACCCATCTTGGGTCGCCAAATATATGGTACAAAAATTCAAATACAAACTTAATTATACAACTGACGTGTACAATTTGCCAAAACATAGCTGAGAGTTTCAACACGGATAATGTCTCATAGAGAGTATAAAAACTCAAATAAAGTCCTCATTATATTTATTGTCACACTATTTAACAGAATAGTGAGTACTACTAATACTATCATCTGAATCGTCACTCCGTTCCCCGACTAGTCCCAGCTATGTTCTCATTTCCTGAAGAGAACAATGAAAGAAAGGGTGAGCACAACTAGCCCAGTAGGAAATATTATGGCTAAGATAATGCAGAATAATTTATCATTAGCCTTTAACATTGTTAAACTGATAAAATATAACAAACATCAAGTTTAACTGCAGCGGAACAAGCAATCCATTTAAAAGAGTCAAGTAGAGAATAAAATCTATTATATTTTATGATTTAAAAGGTTTTTCATCACTTTTATCGCTGAGACTCAGCTTAATAAATAATCCACATCATCCCTGCACTACGGCCAAGGATATTCATTAGTATCACAACCACAAATTATCCATACACTACGGGCCAAGGATATTCGTGTATTCATCAATGGTCATGATCATGCCAACAACTGTCCATCAATGCACTACGGCAAATGAGGATTTTTACCACATCATTTGTAACATTACGGTCATGATTATAACGAATAATCCCTGGTCATAATCATACCAAGTCCATCTATGCACTACAGGCTACAGATGACTTTCAACATTTTATAACATGAGGATGATGACAATGATATAATAATTCAATAAAACAAGTTCAAGAATTAATTTATCCAGGAATTAATAATGTCCAAATTGTCAACATGATACTACTTTGTGGAGTAAAATTCAAGAATGCTCATAAGAATATTTCCATGAAAAGATACTGGATGAAGCACAAATATCAAGGATATTCCACTAATTTCATGGAGTATAGAAGTCAAAACTTTAACCAACTGAGTATAATAAAGAATGAAATAACAAAAGAAATCACCAGGCATGCGATAGACCGCACAGACAGGTTATTCTCAACAGAATAATAAATAATGGAACCAGGTCCGGCATAAACGCACAGACAGGATATTCCGACAGAATAATAAATAATGGAACCAGATCCGGCGTAGAACGCACAGACAAGATATTCCAACAGAATAATAAAGACGGAACCAGGTCCAGCGTAGAACGCACAGACAAGATATTCCAACAGAATAATAAAGAATGGAATAACAGAAGAATTTTACCAAGTATAGGGTAGCCCGCGTATACAGGTTATTCCAACAGAATAATAAAGAATGGAATAACAGAAGTTCTCTTCATGAATAAGAAAGAAATAATACTCCATACCTTAGAAGAATTGGATACTGGAAAAGTGAGGTAGCAGACTTCTCTTCTTCTTTTTCTCTATAATTTCTCTCTATAATAAGTGCTCTATAGCTTTAGTGAATTGGTGAGAAATGAAGGAAGAGTGAGCTTCTATTTATAGGAAAATATAGTTTCGATAATTGCACGTTTTGGGGCTCAAAAAATTACAGTACAATACCTTCCTCTTTTTCTTTATTTTTAATTTAGTCCTGCAAGTATTATCAAACTTGCACCACCTCCCATAATAGTAAATAATGTGAATCAATAGTAAATCATGTGACTCAATAGTTCTAATCATGTGATAAAAATAATTACAGTATAGTACCTCTATCTATACCTCCATTTTTAACTTAGTAATGCAAGTATTATCAATCTTGCACCCACTCCCCTAATAGTAAATGAATGTGATTCAATAGTACACACATGTGAACAAATAGTTATATAAGCATGTGAATTAGTAGCAATTAATTAATCATTTATCCGATAAATTACCCGATTTATCAATATAACCCCCCGACATCAATTATTATCGAAATAACTGTCGATTTCCACTAACATAAATAATCCCAACACAATGAAAATATCAATTTCATTTTTAATCAACACAAACTTATTCATCATTAATATTATAACTCACAATATTTAACAACCAGGTCGTTCCCAAGAAAGAGGGGGCTTTCCGATAAGGATTTCTCCCTATTGGCGCACAATTAGATTATCTAACCTCTCATTGACAGAACTTCTAGACATTGTCAATATTGTAAATAATAATATGAATAACTTTGTCGTCTCAATTATTGATTTAATAATATAAAATATTATGCAAATGATATTATGACAATAATTGAATCAATAATATGAGAGATATGATGCAGCAATTACTGTAGCAATAATTGAGTATAACTGAGTGACTTCTTACATAAGCATCAATAATCAATACCGTGTGCTACTATGCAATCACGTGTATTACTGTACTTTTACTACCGGGTAGTTTAACAGTTTTAACGGTAACACTTTCGTCGTTATTTTTATAAAAAGATAATTCTTTTGTTTTCTAACTACGACAATACTTTCGTTGTGGGGTCCATCAATGATTGTGCCGTCGTACGTATATTCTCCGACAAAAAGAATATTTTTCGACCAAACGAATATTTTATAACAACTTGCATACTTTGCAAAATTTATAAATATTACCCACAACTATAACATTATATCAAATCCACACCTTAATATTAATTTTTTTTTGAAAAATTTAAATCTTTATTCATAAAATCTGGGGTCTCACAATAAATTCCACTCTCATTATTATATACCTCATTTGGTTATTTTGTCAAAGCAAATGTGCTAGTTGTTTACTAAATTTTTAGTATAAATAGGTTGCTGGTTAAGCAACTAAACACACATCATCACTATACTAAAAATATAGAATTCTTTTACTTCAATATTGTGAGTATAATATTGTGAGTATTTCTATTAAGTGTAATGTTACTCTAAGTGTAGATAAGGAATGCAAGCATTGTTTAAGTTGATCAATTTCACAGAAAGCTGAATCAAGTCACATGCTAAGGTAAGAGATATCATTATTGTGGTAAGAGGGTATCATTTTTATGGTAAAAGGAATATCATTTTCTTTCATACTCCATGTTATGGTAAGATATTATTATTCGTTTATTCAGTTTATCATTAAATGGTGAAAAGTTCTGAAAGGATTAGAATATCCTTAATAGTTTGTGATTCATCTATTATTATCAATTTGGACTCTGGATAATTAAGTTGAAAATCACTAAAATCTATGTTATCTTATTATTCTGATGATTTATGTTTATTCATTATATATATCATTGTCATCATTCTCATGCTTATATTGTGTTGAAAGTCATAGATGGACTTGATATGATTATGACCATGGATTATTCGGTATAATCATGACTGTAATGTTACAAATGATGTGGTAAAAGTCATCTTTGGCACGTAGTGCATAGATGAACTTGGTATGATTATGACCAGGATTATTCGGTATAATCATGACCGTAATTGAAAACACGAATATCCTTGGCCCGTAGTGCATGGATAATTCGTAGTCGTGATACTATTAAGCTGAGTCTCAGCATTATTGGTTTTACAGTTGTATATCTTTGGCCTGTAGTGCAAAGATGGACTGTTGGTTATTGGTTTTACAGTTGTATATCTTTGGCATGTAGTGCAAAGTTAGACTGTTGATTTACTTGATTATAAATATGAATTGTGATTTAATTATAATCTGTGGTGGTTCAGGTGAAGACAGGTGATGAGAGTTCTCTTTGTCGTGGGTATAACCAAGAACTGTTGATGAGTATTACATGAATGAAATATTAAAGATGGACTTTTAATCTAGAGGAAATAGTAGACATTATGTTCTACTTGACTCTTCTAATGGATTATTAATTCCGCTGCTATTATGGTTGAAAACTTTTATCTTTTACCATATGTTCTAAATATCTGAATTATTTAATAATTTAATTATCTTAAGTCATGATATTCTTTACTGGGCTATTTGTGCTCACCTTTTTACTTCACACCCCTTTCAGGTAATAAAAGTGTAGCTGAGACTAGCAGAGAGAACATGGGTATAAAGTGGTGATACGATTTAGTCACAAGCCTAATCAAATTATGAAACGGTGTGACATAATAATTGTAGTGAGAATAATAAAATGTGTGTGACATATTTTATACATCATTTATTAATTGATTTTGGTGAACAACTATAGGGTGATGAGAACCCGACCTTGAAAGAGTCAAAAATACACCGCATTAGAATGAGGAGAACAGAAATCTTCTCGTGTTCCTTTGAGACTTGAAATATTTGTTGTTGTACGTTATATGTCATTGTAATAATTTGAGTATAAATATTATCGTATTATATACGCTACAATATTTGTATTGAAACTCACAGTATATATGTCGTCGTATTTTGCACGATACTTGTATAAATGGAGTTGTCAGTAGTGTATTTCTGGTGACCCAAGATGGGTGATGTATACCTATTTTGGGGGCGTCACAGTGATCTACTTGCTACTAAAATAAATGGACCCAAAAAGATATGGGTACCAAAAGGATGAATTATTTTTTCTTGACAGGTATGTTTAAAGGCAAGAGTTCCATCTCAAAAATGGATTCTTAATAGGGGATGTTGTGACACCCCTAAATTCGGGTACTTAAATTTTCACATGATTTGGTGTTCACTATTCAAACATCATAAGTCTATCTACCCATAATAAAAGAAACAATAATAGATAGAAATAAATCCTCTCCTTAAGGAGTTACAACATCTGAAAAGTACAAATATCCCAGGTCATACTAACCTTAAATATAACTGTGGAAACATAAACAATTAATCGTCTTACACAACATTAATATAAGTCTTAAACAGTAATACAACATCATATAAAACAAGAAGTCTTCATCACTTGTTAATCTTGCCATTGCCTTTGCTAGTAGAAGGCTAGTCGGACCTTTCGTTCTTAACTGCAATGTTATTATTACGCAAGAGTGAGCACGATTGCCCACAAGTAAAATAATGAAATAACAATATAATAATATGCGAGTGAATCAAAGACTTCTGAAATAAAACTCAAATTTTGAATCAGGAATGAATAACAAGAATCAAAAGATTTCTGAAGGTCATAAGACCTTGAACTATGTCCTAGGTTATCAAGGGTTATACTTGAAACCTTTAACAGTCCTAAGACTATGGACTCTTTTACTCGTACTTAGGGGGATCATCCCTTAGTACCATACTGTGCATAATATCTTAACGCTAACGCATAAGTAATCCCTATACAAGGTTGTTCATCTCAGTCTGACATTAGAGTCCGTACCAAAGGAAGTTTGGTTTGGATAAATCAATAAGAGTTCTGAAATTTAGAACGTTCATCAACTATGGACTAGTCGAATCAAATAAGGGTTCACTAGTCTAACAAGGTTCAACAATAAATGATATTTAAATTGAATAACCATCTCAAGAGGTATATAATAGAACAAGTATTGTATAACAGAATCATACTTTGAAAAGATAAATAATCTTTAATATAACAATTGAAGTTGATTTAATTATAACGAGAATTTACTCGGTGTAATTTATAAACTTGAATAATGATAACAAGTAGGGTTAGGAAACTTGCCTCGAGCATAGATTACACGTTAATTATATACGTTCCTCGATTTAATCCTACATACCATTTATATTCACAATACTAGTTAATTATAATGTAACCAGTCATCACAAGTTCATTCTTTTTGTCTAACTCGGATTATGACTATACTTAGTCAATTTATCATACTTATTGTCACACAATTTACACTTCACGAATAATAAGCTAACTATGCATTCAATAATTCAATCCACATGCAAATGCGTTATTGACATGTTAAGAATCTATTTTAACATCTCATTATACTTCTAACAGATTTTTATGTTCATTAGATTAGGTTAATAACACATTCATGGACTTGAACACTTTAAAAACTTTCATTTCTAGACATTCTGGAGAGTGGCGCTGTGGTACCACTGATAGGCTTATTCTCGGTGCGGTGGTGCTGCGACCTGACTCTTGGCGCTGCGGCGCGGGTATTAAGGCGTGGGACTGGCACCGCGGCGCGGCGAACCAGTAACTATTTTGCAATTCGTGAAAAATTGAAGAACATAGCCAAAACCTCCAATTATTTTATTCTTACATGAAATTAGACATACCCAAACATTATAATATACATATAACAACTACTCAACCCTTCTAGCATGATTTTAATAAGTTAAAACACATAATTAACAAAATCAACACATGTGATTTTACTGTTCTTGATGTTCTTGAAAATTTTGAACACAAAATATGAAAAATCAACTCTATCTGTTCATTTGAAGTTTATTTCCTTCGTTTTGTCATGCATAATTATATACAAGTATAAATTTATGATATAACATATGATTGACGTATCAAATTTAGTACGTAAGGCCATATGGCCATATTTTCATACTCTGTAATTTTGAAGAAAGTATATACGACATGTTTTTATGAAACTGATGTTATGGTTTATACAATATATATAATAAAACACGATATGATAACATTTATCACGTAATTAACACATAATCGCTACTCCTTTTTCAACTGCAGAGCTTTTACAGAACATAAAAGCCATTTTCTTAAAAACTTCAACAACGTAAATAAAATTGGTTAAAGGAATTACCCAGAGTATAGATTAGAAGAGATGATCCTTGATGATCCTTTCACAGATACTTGTTTGATTACACACTCACAATTTCCTTCAAACTTCTCAATTTCTCTCTGTGATTGCTTTGTTCCAGACTTAGAAAATAAAGAAAGAAGAGTACGTATATAATAAAGGAACAGACGCAGTTGTGGTCAGTTAACCCGATCATGGGTTAACTGCTCCCAACTCCCAAATAGGTTTTGTTTGGCTAGCCTTAAATGGCTCAAATCCATTTAATTTAATAAGTCTTTTATCCTATAGTTTAATAAAGTCACACCTAATTATAAAATAAATCAAATATCTTATTTACTTTAATTTAAATAAAATATGATAATTTCTCATTAATTCACATAGTCATATAATTAATTTTCTCATTAATTATAAAATAATATTAGGCTTATTAAATATTTCTTTTAATTTAGTAAGCTCACATAATTATATATTTTGAATAATAAAATTCTTCACATTAATTTAATAAATATAACACATATAATTAAATTAATCTATCACAATTGCATTAATAATTAAATCATCGAAAATATTTATTTAATTCACTGAATATTAACATTAAATTATAAAAATCTCGTTTGTCATATCTTTTCCTCCTTAAATGGATTCTGTCATCAGAATCACAACTCAATAAATTCGACACGTTACATTCTCCCCCCTTACAAAGATTTTGTCCTCAGAATCGTTTACATATAATTTAAGTAAATAAATGAGGTTAATTCTTCATCATATTCTCTTTGAGTTCCCACGTTGCTTCTTCAGCTTTGTGGTTCCTCCAAATTACCTTAACAGAAGCTATTACTTCATTTCTGAGAACTTGTTCTTTCTGGTCAACAATCTGAACAGGATTTTCTTCATAACATAAGTCTTTTCAAAATGTAGGGGTTCGTATTCAATTACATGCTTATAATCGGGTTTGTAGGGTCGTAAGACTGAAATATAGAAGACGTTGTGGACATTCTCGAGTGCTGGAGGTAAGGCTACCTTATACGTAATGTCTCCGATTCTTCGCAATACTTCAAAGGGTCCAATGAATCTTGGGCTTAATTTCCCTTTCTTTCCAAACCTGATCTTTTCTTTCCAAGGAGAGACCTTCAAGAATACATAACTACCCGATTCAAACTCAACATTTTTACGGTGTGGATTGGCGTATTTCTTTTGTCTATCTTGAGCTGCTACCAGTCTTGTTCGGATCACTTTAACTATCTCTGTTGTTTGCTGTACCAATTCTGGGCCTAGTAATTGTCTCTCGCCAACTTCATCCCAGTATAGTGGAGTTCTGCACTTTCTGCCGTATAACACTTCATAAGGCGGCATGCCAATACTAGCGTGGTAACTGTTGTTGTAATCGAACTCTATGAGCGCTAGGTGATCATCCTAATTTCCTTTAAAGTCTATCACACAAGCTCTTAGAATATCTTCTAATGTCTGAATTGTTCTTTCGCTTTGTCCATCTGTTTGAGGGTGATATGCTGTACTCATTCGCAATTGCGTACCCATACATTCCTGTGGGCATTTGCAGAAGTTCGATGTAAAGCGCGGATCCCTATCGAAAATAATTGACACTGGAACTCCGTGTCGCAAAACAATCTCTTTCACATATAACCTCGCTAACTGATCTAAGTTGAATCTGATTTTGATCGGAAGGAAGTGTGCGAATTTCGTCAGTCGGTCAACGATAACCCATACTGCGTTATAGCCTTTCCGATTTGTCGGAAGGCTAACCACGAAGTCTATTGTAATATGTTCCCATTTCCATTCTAGGATCTCCAACGGTTGTAGCAACCCACTCGGCCTCTGGCGTTCTACTTTCACTTTCTGACATGTCAGGCACTTGGCAACACACTCTGCAACATCACGTTTCAAATTTGGCCACCAGAAGTATTGCCGAAGATCTTGGTACATCTTGGTAATACCAGGGTGAACCGAATATCGTGAACTATGAGCCTCGCTCAAAATTTCTTTCTTAATCTCTGGTACTGGCGGTACCCAAATTCTACTTTTAAATCTCAGTATTCCTTCCTTATCCATCTTAAATCGCGGTTCAGTTCCTTCGGATATCTTCGTTTTCACCTTTTTACATTCTTCGTCCTGAAATTGAGCCTCCTTAACTTTATCCAGTAAGGTTGTACCAGATTGCATCTGAAATAACTTCTCATCAATTTCTATAGGATACTTCACTTCCAATTCTAACTTCTCCATGGCTGAAATTAACTCCTTCTGAGCTGTCAACATCATCAATTTCTCCCGACCCTTTCTACTTAAGGCGTCGGCAACCACGTTTGTCTTACCCGGATGGTATAAAATATCACAGTCTTAGTCCTTAATTAACTCCAACCACCTTCTTCGGCGCATATTCAAGTCTTTCTGTGTAAAAATATATTTCATACTCTTGTGGTCTGTATATATTTCACACTTCTCCCCATAAAGATAATGCCTCCAGATTTTCAAAGCAAAAACCACTGCAGCCAACTCCAAGTCATGGGTCGGATACCCCTTCTCATAATCCTTCAATTGTCGTGATGCATACGCAATGACTCTGCCGTTTTGCATAAGCACACAACCAAGTCCTTTATGCGACGCATCACTAAAAATAATAAAATTTCCTGTATCGTCCAGAAGAGACAACACAGGTGATGTACTCAACCTCTTCTTCAATTCTTGAAAGCTTTCCTCACACTTCTCCGTCCAAATAAATTTCACAGCTTTTCAAGTCAAATTCGTTAACGGAGTTGCGATCTTGGAAAAGTCTTGAATGAATCTTCTATAATATCCTGTCAATCGAAGAGAACTTCGTACTTTCGACGACGTCCTCGGCTGATCCCAGTTAATCACGGCTTCGACTTTGGATGGATCTACCGAAATTCTATTTTTATCTATCACGTGCCCAAGAAATTATACCCGTTCGATCCAAAATTCGCATTTCGAAAACTTGGCATACAACTTCTCCCTTCTCAACACCTCCAACGTTAATTTCAAATGATCTTCATGTTCTTCCTTGGTTTTTGAATATACCAAAATGTCATCTATAAATACCACTACGAATTTATCCAAAAACGGCTTGAACACACCATTCATTAGTCCCATAAATGTTGTAGGAGCATTCGTTAGACCAAACGACATTACCAAAAATTTGTAGTGACTGTATCGTGTTCTGAACGCTATTTTCGATACATCCTCGGGCCTCACCTTCAGTTAATGATGATCACTCCTCAAGTCTATCTTGGAAAAGTATCTCGCTCCCTTTAATTGATCAAACAGGTCGTTAATCCTCGGTAATGGATATCTATTCTTAATCGTGATCTTATTTAATTCTTTGTAGTCAATATAGAGCCGCATCGTTCTGTCCTTCTTTTTCACAAACAACATCGGTGCTCCCCACGGCGATACGCTCGGTTGAATGTAGTTCTTGTCCAATAATTCTTGTAGTTGTACCATCAATTCTTTAATCTCTACTGGTGCCATTCGGTATGGTGCCTTAGATATTAGAACAGTTCCTGGCGCCAAATCGATCACAAAATTAACCTCTCTATCTGGCGGAAGTTCTGGCAAATTGTCTAGAAATACGTCGGCGAAGTCCTTCACTGCAGGTATCTCCTCTACTTTTGAATTCTCTTTACGACTGTCGACTATGTAAGCTAGATATCCTACACAGTCTTGTCTTAACAACTTCATGGCCTACATCATCGTCAGATAACTCGTTTGTCTAGGCGACTTGCTACCATAATACACAACCTTTGACGGAGTCATAAGGTTAATACGCTTCTTCTGACAATCAATTACAGCCCCGTAATTGAATAACCAATATATTCCCAAGATAACGTCAAATTCTCCAAGTCGAATAGGGATAAGATCTACGTACATGATATTACCCTTAATATCCACTCTACAGTTCTTATGTACGTACTTAACATGGATTATTTCTCTATTCATAATTTCTATATTCATGGGGTGTTCTAACTCATCCTTAGGAAATTATAAGTTCTTAGCAAAGTCATCGGATATAAATAAACAAGTAGCACCCAAATCAAATAATACATAAGCATTAACATTATTGATCGGAATGATACCTGACACCACATCATGAGACTGCATTGCATCCTGCACTGTCATGTTAAATGTCCTGGCGGTCGGTCGGTTAATTGCGGTTGGTCCTGTGATAGTTAGGGTGCTTCCACCGCTGTTTCCTCTATTTCCTCCTAACCCTGCCCCTCCAGATCCCTTCTTAGGACAGTCTCTTGCAAGATGATCCTTTGAGCCACAAGTGAAGCAGGCACCCTGCTTTGGGTTAGGACAGTTAGGTGCTATGTGGCCTTCCTGACCACAATTATAGCACACTCATTTTCCCTTCATGCAAACTCCCAAGTGAGCTTTTCCGCAGGTTGGGCATGCTTCGATTCTCTTCTTTTGACCCCCTTGCTGGTTTCCAGTTGATGTGTTGTCAGACCACCTTTTCTTCTGATTATTATTCCTACCTCCCGTGTTACTTCCACTAGCCTTGTTATTTCCTTCACTTTCATTCTTCTTCCTCTTCTGATCCTGATTATATTTGGTTATCGCATCGCTTCCACCTTCAGCAAGTATGGCTTTCTCTAGTACTCCTGCGAATGTCTTCAACTGAAATAACGACACTTTGTTATACAACCAGGGCTTTAATCTTTGTTCAAACCTTCTTGTTTTTCTCTCATCCGTGTGCACTTGATATGTGGCGAACCTCACCAACTCGTTGAATCTAGCCGCATAATCAGGTACGAACATATTCCCCTATTTTAACTCCAAAAACTGAACCTCCATTTGGTTCTGCGAGCTGGTTGGGAAATACATCTCGGAGAACATCTCCTTGAACCTCTCCCAGGTAATCATACCTTATCCTCCATGGACCTTGTTTGCTTGCCATCAATAACTGGCTTCAGATTTCAGCATAAACGTTGCAAAAGCGATTTTCTGGTCATCTCTGACTCTTGCGACATCAAAAACCTTTTCCATCTCCATAACCCAAGTCTGAGCTTCGATCGGGTTCATGGAGCCTTTAAACTCTAGCGATCCCACCGCCTTAAAATCTTTGAATGTTGTATTCGGTGGAGCTTGAGGTTGATTATTCATTGCTCCAGCTAGTAAGTTCACTAATTGTTGAACCGGGATAACATTGGCATTGTTATTGTTATTCGTTGACTCTTCTTGAGCTGGTTGATGGTTTTGTCTTCTTCTTGGCGGCATATTTCTGTTAAAATATATGCGTATTAGATCTTTATTTATTTCTCTAAATAGTTAAGGCATTACTCAACAATTTAACATAATCACTTAACACATTATCTCAAACAACTTGATATATTTATTCAAATCGAAAGTTTTAACATCAAACGATAGCATCACTGCTATTTACATCAACTATCCCGAGATAAAGAATCTACAGGATTTAAAACATTGAAATATTCCTTTATTCATTAACACATTGGAATTTACATCTAAATACCAGAAAAGTTTTTCACATAATTAAACAAATCATATCACTGCCTGTTAAGGCGCTAAATAGCCTTAATACGTTCCTCTTCTATGATCGTTCTGCGATCCAGCATGTACGATAGTAGTCCTTTGAACTGGATTGGGTACCTCAAAACTCGATCCTGAGCCTCATCCATTGCATTTTGGAGTGTAGAGTACGTCTCCCCAAGCTTAGCCTTCTTCGCATGACAATCCTCTTCTGTAAGACTAGCATGACGTGATTCTCTTACCCAGCCCTCTTCTGCTATGATCAGTCTTTCTGATCTTTCCTTCAGTTTCTTCTTCAACTTCTCTATATCTTCGGACTTTTTCTCAGTTTGACCCTTCTCGTGAACCAAATCCCACTACACATTTCCTAGACGTGTGTGAAGAGTCACAACCTCCCTCTTCTTCTGCTCGATGACAATCTGCTGAATAATCGCTCGTTTAGTCAGATCCTGGACAGTGTCACGTAACTCTACGTTACGTTCATATAACTCGTCGTACATCTCAACATAGATGGAGTTCGGTGGAAACTCCTCTTCTTCCTGTTCCTCCTCAGGATCCTCCTCTGGATTAGCCTCAGGCTCATGCTCCTGACCCACAACAGTGATCAATGGAGATGGCTCTCTCTGTATCAACTGCTCCCTGACAACATGAATGTTTCGGGGCTCCTCCTCAGGTACTCGGGGTTCCTCCTCCCCAGCTCGACTAGCTCCTCCAACATCTGACATCCTGACAACATAGTTTCAAGTTTTTAGTTACTAAGTCGTACTAGTGAGTTCATAATTTAACACATAAACACATAAAGTCTTTTATTATCTTTAATGAATTAAAGAAATTCATTTCTTAGAACTCGATAAGAGTTTTCCATCACTATATTTTTCCTATAAGGCTACTACCTAAGGTTGTTCCCCCACCTAAGGTTCATAACCTACAGCTTTGATACCAACTTGTGACACCCCCAAATCCGGGTACTTAAATTTCCACATAATTTGGTGTTCACTATTCAAACATCGTATGTGACGCCCCCAAAATAGGTATACATCACCCATCTTGGGTCGCCACTTACATGGTACAAAATTCAAATACAACTTAATTAAACAATAGTCGTGAAAGATATGACAAAACATGAGCTGTGAGTTTTAATACAAATATTATCTTCTAGACAATATACAAACTCAAATTCAATGTTATTACATTTATTTTCCTACTATTTTATAAAATAGTGAGGACTACTAAGGCAGACATTTGAACTGTCACTCCGTTCCCCGACTAGTCCCTGCTACGTTCTCATTTTTTGAAGAGAACAATGAAAGTAAAAGGGTGAGCTCAACTAGCCCAATAAGAAATATTATGACTAAGATAATGTAGAATAAATTATCGTTAGCCTTCAACAGTGTTAAACTGATACAATATAACATCATCAAGTTTAACTGCAGTGGAATAAGCAATCCATTTATAGAGTTAAGTAGAGAATAAAATCTACTATCTTTTATGATTTAAAAAGTTTTTCATCACTTGTATCGCTGAGACTCAGCTTAATAAATAATCCACATCATCCCTGCACTACGACCAATGATATTCATTTGTATCACAACCACAATTTGTAAGACCCCAACTTTTATGAATAAAGAATAATTTTTCTCGAAATATATTTTTGAAAATTATGGTGTGGATTTGATATAATGTTATAGTTGTGGGTATTATTTACAAATTTTGCAAAGTAAGCAAGTGGTTATATAATATTCGATTGGTCGGAGAATATTCGTTTTAACAGGAAATATTCGTACGACGCCACAATCATTGGTGGACCCCACAACGAAAGTATTGTCGTAGTTAGAAAACGACAGAATTATCTTTTTATAAAAATAACGGCAAAAGTGTTACCGTTAAAACTGTTGAACTACTCGTTAGTAAAAGTACAATAATACGCGTGGTTGCATAGGAGCACACGGTATTGACTATTGATGCTTACGTGGGAAGTCACTCAGTTATATTCAATTATTGCTACAGTAATTGCTGCATCATATTATTGATTCAATTATTGTCATAGTATCATCTGCATAATATTTTATATTATTAAATCAATAATTGAGACGACAAAGTTATTCATATTATTATTTGTAATATTGACAATGCCTAGAAGTTCTGTCAAGGAGTGGTTAGATAATCTAATTGCGCGCCAATAGGGAGAAATCCTTATCGAAAAGCCCCCTCTTTTCTGAGAACGACCTGGTTGTTAAATATTATGAATTATAATATTAATGATGAATAAGTTGTGTTGATTAAAGATAAAATTGATAGTTCCATTGTGTTGGGATTATTAGTGTTAATGGAAATCGACACCTATTTCGATGATAATTGATGTTTGAGGGTTATATTGATAAATTGGGTAAGTTATCGGATAAATGAGCACTTCATTACTACTAATTCACATGCTTATATAACTATTTGTTCACATGTGGGTACTATTGAATCACATTCATGTACTATTAGGGGAGTTGGTGCAAGATTGATAATACTTGCATGACTAAGTTAAAAATGGAGGTATAGTTGAAGGTAGTATACTGTAATTAATTTTTTTCACATGATTATACTATTTATTCACATGATTATACTATTGATTCATATTATTTACTATTAGGGGAGGTGGTGCACGTATGATAATACTTGCAGGACTAAATTAAAAATGAAGAAAAAGAGGAAGGTATTATACTGTACTTTTTTTAGCCCCAAAACGTGTAATTATCGAAACTATATTTTCCTATAAATAGAAGCTCATCCTTCCTTCATTTTTCACCATTTCACAAAAGCTTTAGAGCAATTATTATAGAGAGAAATTTTAGAGAGAAAGAAGAGTAGAAGTCTGCTACCTTTCTACTCCAGTATCCAATTTTAATTTTTCTAAGGTAGGGAGTATTATTTCTTTCTTATCCCTGAAGAGAACTTCTGTTATTCTATTTTTTATTCTATTAGAATAAACTGTATACGCGGGCCACCCTATACTTGGTGAAATTCTTCTGTTATTCCATTCTTTATTATTCTGCTAGAACATCCTGTCTGTGCCGGACCTGGTTCCATTAATTATTATTCTGTTGAAACATCCTGTCTGTGCGTTCTACGCCGGACCTGGTTCTGTCTTTATTATTCTGTTGGAATATCCTATATGTGCGTTTTACGCCGGACCTGGTTCCGTTATTTATTATTCTGTTGGAATAACCTGCCTATGCGGTCTGTCGCATGCCTGGTGATTTTTTTTGTTATTCTATTCTTTATTATACTCTGTTGATTAAAGTTTTGACTTCTATACTCCATGAAATTAGTGGAATATCCTTGATATTTGCGCTTCATCTAGTATCTTTTCATGAAAATATTCTTCTGAGCATTCTTGAATTTTACTCCACAAAGCAGTATCATGTTGACAATTTGGACATTATTAATTCCTGGATAAATTAATTCTTGAACTTGTTTTATTGAATTCTTATATCATTGTCATCATCCTCATGTTTATATTATGTTGAAAGCCATTTATGGCCTGTAGTGCATAGATAGACTTGGTATGATTATAACCAGGGATTATTCGGTATAATCATGACCGTAATGTTATAAATGATGTGGTAAAAATTCTCATTGGCCCGTAGTGCATTGAGAGACAGTTGTTGGCATGATCATGACCATTAATGAATACACGAATATCCTTGGCCGTAGTGCATGGATAATTTGTGGCTGTGATACTAATGAATATCCTTGGTCGTAGTGCAGGAATGAGGTGGATTATTTATTAAGCTGAGTCTCAGCGATAAAAGTGATGAAAAACCTTTTAAATCATAAAAGATAGTAGATTTTATTCTCTACTTGACTCTTTTAATGAATTGGTTGTAGTTAAACTTGATGTTTGTTATATTGTATCAGTTTAACACTGTTGAAGGCTAACGATAATTTATTCTGCATTATCTTAGTCATAATATTTCTTACTGGGCTAGTTGAGCTCACCCTTTCTTTTATTGTTCTCTTCAGGAAATGAGAACGTAGCTGAGACTAGTCGGGGAACGGAGTGACGATTCAGATGATAGTATTAGTAGTCATCACTATTCTATTAAATAGTGTGATAATAAATGTAATGAGGACTTTATTTGAGTTTTTATACTCTCTAGAAGACAATGTTTGTATTTAAACTCACAGCTCATGTTGTATATTTAAGTTGTATTTTAATTTTGTATCATGTATTTGGCGACCCAAGATGGGTGATGTATACCTATTTTGGGGGCGTCACACAATTATCCATGCACTACGGGCCAAGGATATTTGTGTATTCATCAATGGTCATGATCATGTCAACAACTGTCCATCAATGCACTACGGGCCAATGAGGACATTTACCACATCATTTGTAACATTACAGTCATGATTATACCGAATAATCCCTGGCCATAATCATACCAAGTCCATCTATGCACTACAGGCCACAGATGACTTTCAACATAATATAAACATGAGGATGATGACAATGATATAAGAATTCAATAAAACAAGTTCAAAAATTAATTTATCCAGGAACTAATAACGTCCAAATTGTTAACATGATACTGCTTTGTGGAGTAAAATTCAAGAATGCTCAGAAGTATATTTTCATGAAAAGATACTAGATGAAGCGCAAGTATCAAAGATATTCCCTAATTTCATGGAGTATATAAGTCAAAACTTTAACCAACTGAGTATAACAAGGAATGGAATAACAAAAGAAATCACCAGGCATGCGATAGACCGTACATGCAGGTTATTCCAACAGAATAATAAATAACGGAACTAGGTCCGGCGTAAAACGCACAGACATGATATTTCAATAGAATAATAAAGACGGAATCAGGTCTAACGTAAAACGCACAGACAGGATATTCCAACATAATAATAAAGACGGAATCAGGTCCGGCGTAAATGCACAGACAGGATATTCCAACAGAATAATAAAGATAGAATCAGGTCCGACGTAAAATGCACAGACAGAATATTCTAACAGAATAATAAAGACTGAAATAACAGAAGTTCTCTTCATGGATAAGAAGGAAATAATACTCCCTACCTTAGAAGAAACTGGATATAGAAGTAGTAAAGTAGCAGAATACTTTTCTTCTTTCTCTCTATAATTTCTCTCTATAATAATTACTCTATAGCTTTAGTGAATTGGTGAGAAATGAAGGAAGAATGAGCTTCTATTTATAGGAAAATATAGTTTCGATAATTGCACGTTTTGGGGCTCGAAAAATTACAGTATAATACCTTCCTCTTTTTCTTCATTTTTAATTTAGTCCTGCAAGTATTATCAAACTTGCACCACATCCCCTAATAGTAAATCATGTGAATTAATAGTTCATTTATGTGACTCAATAGTATAATCATGTGAAAAAACTAATTACAGTATAGTACCTCTATCTATGCCTCTATTTTAACTTAGTCATGCAAGTATTATCAACTTGCACCACCTCCCCTAATAGTACAAGAATGTGAATCAATAGTACACAATGTGAATAAATAGTTATAATCATGTGAATTAATAGTAATTAATTGCTCATTTAATTACCCGACTGGTCAGTGTAACTTCCAGACGTCAATTATTATCAAAATAAACGTCGATTTCTACTAACACAAATAATCCCAACACAATGCAAATATCAATTTCATCTTTAATCAACACGAACTTATTCATCATTAATATTATAACTCACAATATTTAACAACTAGATCATTCCCAGGAAAGAGGGGGCTTTCCGATAAGGATTTTTCTCTATTGGCGCGTAATTAGATGACCAAACCTCTCCTTGACAGAACTTTCTAGACATTGTCAATATTCCAAATAATAAAATGAATAACTTTGTCGCTCAATTATTGATTTAATAATATAAAATATTATGCAGATGATATTGTGACAATAATTGAATCAATAAATGAGAGATATGATGCAGTAATTACTGTAGCAATAATTGAGTATAACTGAGTAACTTCTCACGTAAGCATCAATAACCAATACCGTGTGCTACTATGCAACCACGCGTATTACTATACTTTTACTACCAGGTAGTTCAACAGTTTTAACTGTAACACTTTCGCCGTTACTTTTATAAAAAGATAATTCTGTCATTTTCTAACTACGACAATACTTCCGCTGTGGGATCCACCAATGATTGTGCCGTCGTACGAATATTCCCTGTTAAAACGAATATTCCCCGACCAATCGAATATTATATAACCACTTGCTTACTTTGCAAAATTTGTAAATATTACCCACAACTATAACATTATATCAAATCTACACCATAATATTCAAAAATATATTTCGAGGAATTTATTCTTTATTCATAAAAGTTGGGGTCTTACAACCTCCCCTTCTTACAAAATTTCGTCCTCGAAATTAGGGTGCGTACCTGGTATGTCGAAGAGGTGAGGATGCCCTGACTTCATTTCAGATTCTAACTCCCAGGTCATTTCTTCCACATCGTGGTTTCTCCACAAAGCTTTGACTTGAGGTATAACCTTGGTGCGTAGAATATGATCCTTCTTATCCAAGATTTTAACAGGTAACTCTTCATACGTTAAATCTTCCTCTATCTCGTCTGGTTCTAATTCAATAATGTGGTTCGGGTCCTTCACATATTTACGTAACATAGATATGTGAAAAACGTTATGAACACGAGACATACTTGGCGGTAAGGCGAGTCTATAGGCCACAGTTCCTATTCGTTCGAGGATTAAAAATGGGCCAATGAATCGAGGATTGAGCTTTCCTCTCTTTTCAAATCTTATAACTCATTTCCATGGAGCAACACGTAACAAGACATGATCTCCAATATCGAATTCCACGTTCTTTCGATGAAGATCAGCATAACTCTTTTGTCGATCTTATGAAGTTTTTATACGTTGTCGGATCGTTTGAATCTTTTTTGTAGTCATACGTACCAACTCCGGTCCCAACAATGTTGCTTCACCCACCTCATCCCAGCATACTGGAGAACGACACTTTCTTCCATATAACGCCTCAAATGGAGTCATGCCAATACTTGCTTGATAACTGTTGTTGTAGAAAAACTCCACTAATGGTAAGAACTTGTCCCAACTTCCCTTGAAGTAAAGGACACAAAGTCTTAATACACTACAAGAAAAAGGTCTATCAGCGACCAATTATATCAGCGACCGCATAGCCGGTCGCTGATATTCATACTAGCAACCGACATCAGCGACCACTATATAGTCCAGTCGCTAAGTTATATTAGCGACCACATGCGGTCGCTTGAACAAATTTTCCACCCAAAATTTGGCTAAAAATGTTGGCGCGTAGGTTTTTGGTGACCACTTCTAATCAGCGACCGCATGCGGTCGCTGATAAGTCCATGTCATTAAATGTTAGCTACCGCATTGGGTCGCAGATAGCGGTCGCTGATCAACCTAAAAGAAATCAGTATCAGGCATTCGCTCGACACAGAACAGAGAAGGAAAAAGAAAAGAGGGAGGTCCGAAATAGAGAGAAGAGGGAGAAAGGGGGGATAGGAGAAGGAGAAGAAGGAGGCTAACACCACCGGTTGCCAGTAGCTGCCTCCAGCCACCACTAGCCGCCACCACCGCCTCACCCACCACCTCGCCCACTCCACCACCGCCTCATCCACCGCCTCATTTTCGGAGGTACTCCTCTCCCTTTTTATTAGGTTAATTGCAGTAGTAGTTTTATCTTGAAGGGTATTGGGTGATGTGAATTATTTGACACTAAATTTCTGTACAAGGGTTTTTGAGTTGTGTTCAGATAGGAAATGTCGTCACAGAGAAACAACAGTTGAGTTGTAGTTCAGGAAAAATATAGCTCACCTTGTTATATGATATATGCCTCCAAAGCTAGAGTTAGATGATTACACAACTCAAAATCATTGAGATATCTCAGCTTAAATTTTCAATTTGTACATTCCCCAACACAACCAACCAAAAAATTAGAGAAATCGACTACCTTGAAACTGAATATAGGGAATGCAAGTCCACAGATTTTATACAAACTCAAGCACATATAGGGAATTCAGCTATATGGGTTTAGATAGTAGAAAATGAAAAGTGCTAAAATCATAATTTTAAGCTGGTTTAGAAATTGAATATTTAAATTATTCATCTTGATCGGAATTGAAGAAGTATCAATTTAAATGCTTCAAAAAGTCTACCTCAAATTATGCACTCTGTGTAAGCAAAAGACATATACACATACGTCTTTAATTATTATACGGAGTCTATATTCTTACTCAATGGCAAAGGACCACCTCCTTTATAATATGGAGACTATAATAATTTTCTAATTTTCACTAAGCAATGCAATGAAAGGCTATCTCTATATTTCACTTAGTTGTTTCCCTATGTTTTGCATACTATTTGAAACAACAAATCATGTAAAATATTGATCAAATTGACGGGGGTATATATTTGTAGGCTCGTAATGTGTTATATAGGGAATTTGTATATTTGTAGTCTCTTCCATATTTGTATATAGGGAATTTTTATATTTCTCTTTATTTGTGTCTTGGGTGCCTAGAAATGACCATATATACATGCCGTCGTGCATGTGGCTAGTCATATTATAGGGGAGACTCTGGCAAAATTTTTTTGTTGGTCGGGTAGTTACGAATATTTATAATATTAACGAGCTAATCATATGCTTACAAGTATGCTCAAGGAGTATTCTTACAAGCTAGTATGCTTAAATGTTAATCATATGCATGCTTACAAGTATGCTCAAGTCATATGGTTACAAGTATGCTCAAGTCATATGTTAACATTTATAATGTTGTCTGTAGTAGATACCGTGGTATCATGGACCTCTATTCAGACCGTAGTTGGATGGCACGATGAAAGTCAAGTACCCAGATAAGTGCTACAGCTGAATTTAGAGCTGGTTGCCAAGTGTTTTTGGATTATGCGTATAGTTACCCGGAATGTATAAATGGTAAGTCGCAGATACGATGTCCATGTTTGAAGTGTAAGAATGTAAATTATATGGACAAAGACGTGATAAACTATCATTTACTTGTTTCTGGGTTCATGAGAAATTACGAAGAATGTTGGTGGGCACATGGGCAGAGAAGAGGTGGTGGCATCATAGAAGTACATAATTCGGGCAGTAGTACTCATCGTATGAATGAAATGGTTCATGATATTGCAGGGCCAAATTTTGATTGGGAACAAGGCAGAGAGCAACCTATGAATTCTGATGCCAAAGACTTCTTTAAGTTGTTAGACGAGGGTAGCGAGCCATTGTGGCATGGTTGCACTAAACACACTACATTGTCTGTAGTGGAGACATTACTTAACATCAAGGCTGATCACAACATAAGCCATGAGTGTTTTGAGTCGCTCTTGAAGGCCATTAAGAGTATGTTGCCTGACGGTGAGAAATTGCCTGGTAACTATTACTTTTGTAAGAAAATGGTGAAGAAGTTGGGTCTTGAATACCAAAAGATCGATGCATGTCCCAACGATTGCGTGTTATTTTATAAGGAAAATGAACAGATGACAAGGTGCACGTTTTGCAGTCATAATCGGTTTAGGCCTAATAAAGAGGGTGTGACTATAAAAAAATCAAGTATACTGTTTAAGATTCTAAGGTATTTTCCAATAACACATCGGCTAAAAAGATTGTACATGTCATCAAGAATAGCTGAACATATGAGTTGGCATGCGAAATCTCCAGCTAAAGATGGAGAACTAAATCATCCCGCAGATGGGCAGGCTTGGAAAGATTTCAACATAGCACATCCTGGGTTTGCATTGGAACCTAAAAATGTGAGGCTTGGATTGTCCACCGATGGTTTCAATCCGTTTGGCCACTCAGCTGTTCCGTACTCATGTTGGCCTGTGATTGTTACTCCGTACAACTTGCCTCCTTGGATGTGTATGAAACAGTCATACTTGTTTCTTTCACTCGTGGTTCCTGGTCCTAAGAGTCCTGGAAAGAACTTAGATGTTTACTTGAGACCTCTTATAGACAAGTTGAAGGTATTGTGGGAGGATGGAGTACAGACTTGAGATGTTGCAACTAAAATAAATTTCAACCTTAGGGTAGCGGTTATGTGGACTATAAGTGACTTTCCAGCTTATGGTATGTTAGCTAGATGGAGTACACATGGGAAGTTGGCTTTTCCGTATTGTATGGAGCATACAAAGTCGTTTAATCTATCAAAAGGTCAAAAGCCTTGTTGGTTTGACTGTCATCGTCGGTTCTTACCGATAGATCATCCATTTCGAAGAAATAGAGAACACTTCAGGAAAGGGAAAGTAGACAATGATATGCCTGTACCGCGGATATCGGGAACGGAGATGCGAGATCGTGTGATGAGATTGCCGGTTATCCCATTTGGTAAGATTGATGCCACAAACATAATCAATGGGTTTGGCGAATCTCATAACTGGGTTCGGAGAAGCATCTTTTGGGAACTGCCTTATTGGTCTATAAATTTGATTCGTCATAATCTAGATGTGATGCATATTGAGAAGAATGTGTTTGACAGTGTGTTTAACACTGTGATGAATGTTACGGGGAAGACAAAAGATAACGATAAGGCACGTTTGGACATGAAAGATATTTGTAAGCGTCCTGGATTAGAACTTTATGAATCTCTTAATGGTAAAATTGTCAAACCGCATGTAAGGTACACATTGTCCAAAAAGCAAGTTGAAGATGTGTGCACATGGGTTAAGTCTCTGAAACTACAAGATGGATAGGCGTCAAACATTGCAAGTTGTGTTACGGGTGGGAAATTGCAAGGGATGAAGAGTCATGACTGTCATGTGTTCATAGAGAGACTCATGCCTATAGCATTTCGGGATCTGCTTGATAAACCAATATGGGATGCTTTGACGGATCTTAGTCGTTTCTTCAAAGACTTATGTTCAAAGTTATTAAATGAGAAGGACATGTCTGTACTTGAGAAGAACATCATAGAGATCACGTGTAAACTGGAAAAAATATTCACACCTGGGTTTTTTGACTCTATGGAGCATTTACAAATCCATCTTCCCTATGAAGCTCGTGTTGGGGGTCCAGTTCAATATAGATGGATGTACCCTTTCGAGAGGGTGATGGTAAACCTTAAGAGGAAGGTGAAGAATAAAGCTTATGTCGAGGGGTCGATATGTGAGGCATACAGCTTCGATGAGATATCTACTTTTGTCTCAGACTATTTTTCAAACGAAGTCTTGACAAAGGCCAATCGAGTATTGAGACATGATGATGGGGAAAATGTTGAGCTAAATGGTCGGCTCTCTGTATTTGGTCTATCGGGCCGCGCTTATGGAAAAGGGAAGCGCATATTCCTCTCTGATCAAGAATTACATGCTGCACATACTTACATTCTTCTCAATTGCGAGGAGATTGACGAATTTGTGAGGTATACATGTAAACTTGATAATTTATCTTTTAACTTTAAAATTTATTTCAATATGTTAATGTTTATAACATGGTATAGATTGTACGATGACGAGTTAAAAGTGAAGCATCCCGTCATATCTGATAAAGATATTCAAATCAATCGTGATAAAAAATTTGCACTTTGGCTAAAGGACAAAGTAAGTTCAATTTTTAAGTACGTAGAATATATGTACTCTATGCTAACTATGACTTCATTTTATAAGATGGAGTTTTTTAGGCTTTGACTGAGGGATCAACGATTCCAGCTAATGTACAAGTCTTAGCTATGGGACCAGACAGGGACCAAGTCAGTCGCAATGGTTACAAAATAAATGGTTGTGAATTTCACACAAAGACATATGGGCGCGGTAAAAGAACAATGAACTCTGGAGTGTGTGTCCAAGGAGATTGTTACAATGAGCTTGGTCGTGCCTTTTATGGGGAGTTAGAGGAAATCGTAGAGTTGTCGTACAAGGGCACGTACAGGGGTCATATTTACTTGTTCAAGTGCTGTTGGTTTGATTCAGAAAAAGGGATATGTGTTGATATACATGGAATCGTCGATATTGACCTCCACATGTCTGCGTACTCCAATGAACCATTTGTTTTACCAACTCAAACAGTACAAATATACTACACTCCTAGTCCTGTTAGGAAAAGGGATAGACCGCCTACAGATTAGCAAGTTATAATTCATACTCCCGCACGTAGTCGTGTAGAAGTAATTGATGGGGAGATTTACCAAGAGCAGATGCTTCATAGTCAAACTATAATAAATGTGGAGGACAACAATGAAGTAATTCAGTTAGATGGTGGAGATGAACCACATGAATTAGATCATGAGTCAATACTTGTGTCAGATGACATTGATACTGAGGAGGAAGAGTTATTGACTGAATCTGACACTGAATCTGAAGCAGATGATGGTTATGAATCTGCAACGCGTATACAGGATGATTCTGAATCAGACATTGACACTTGAACAAATGAAATGTATGTTTAGCATTACATATTTTTTATATCATTGTTATGTTTATGTACTAAACTATTTAAATAGAACTTAAATGTAAATTACTTTTGTTTATTGTCATTTTATATTCATATATATACATGTTTATATCACTGTCATGTTTATTATCATATATACATGTAATAAAATATGACTCATAATAACATCTTGAAATTTGTAATATACAGATGGCTTCTGAAGCAGCGCAGAAAAAGCGTGGCATGGGTAGGAGGCCTAATCATGTGCCCAAGGCCCCTACTAATCCGGATGATCGGATTCTTATTCAGATTTGCCCTCGTCCGAATAGCACGTACGTCCCAAATTTTTTTTAAGTATTATAAGTATAAGTTTAAAAAATATTCATAAGTATTATAACTTAGATGTAAATTGCTTTAATATATCTACTTATCGCTGATGTAAATTGTTGTATATTATAGTGATTTTTCAGATAATAAGATCATCAAGTGCATATCACAGCTGTGTTTACAGAATTGGTCTACACCTGTGATTACGTGGGCGAGCACACCTATCGCCCACAAGGATGTTGTTTGGGCAGAATTTCAGGTATATTTTTTTTAATTATGACATATAATATAATATTAAAAGGATAATTGTTTAGTAATGTTATTATTGTTATTTTATTTGTAGAAACGGTATAGATGGGAGGACGCGCAGGCTTCAGTGATACAGACATTATTCTGGCAGAAGTGCGCTGTCCGTACCAAAGATAATTTGAACAAAGAAAGACAAAAAGCCCTTCATAATGCCGAGATCGACCATCCAGGCTAGGGAGAGGATCATATGCACGAGCATAGCCCCTGGTGGTGCACCCAGTCCATATGGGCTGAGATGTGTGCCCAATGGAGAGCTGAGAGCTGGGTGAAAAGACGAAAGACTGCCTCCACCAATAAATCCTCGGGTGTACCCGATGGCGAAAAGGCTAAAGGGACATACAAGGGCGACATTATTTCACAGTTGCAGCATATCACTGCCAGGGTACGTATTTACAAGTTTTAATATGTTTACAATCATGAATTCTAGAAAATATATCACATTTTTACTTAGTAATATTGTGCTATTTTTTGTATAGGAGTCTCAGTCTCAAGGTACACCTATCCATTGGCTGGATGTGTACGTGGCCACCCGTGATGGTCTACCTGATGCTATTCAGATAGCGGTAATAAGTTTTAACAACTTGATCTTATTTATCAATGCTTACAGAATTTATTTTTAACTATTTAATTTTTAACATGATGACAGGATACTTATAAGCGTTTATTGAATGAGCGCTATGCTGAAGGCACTCCACGTCCGACTATTGATCAAGAGCTGTGGGAGAGGGCGTCTGTTGTGAAGAAGAACTACATTAAAGGTCAAGGACAACGACGACGCCCATCCTTCAGTGGCTCAGGCAGCTCTGCTACCCAGTCTTCACAGTCATCGAGTCATCCAGCTGTTCATACTCTGGCTGACTGCGTGAGAGCTATATGTCGAGATCGAAATCTTTTAAAGATACTGGGCGGGCATCTGGGGGCTCTTGATCCTGAGTAGTTAGCTGAAGCAGTAGCGACAGCAGCAGCAGGACAGCATGGGGATGGCGACGAGGTATAAAATCAATTTGTTGTATATATTGTTGTATCAGTATCAACATATATATATAGTTACTATATTTGTAACTTATTTTATTATTTTGTTAATTACAGGGTGATCAAGGAGGCAATGATGCTTGATATACCTGCTTTAGATCAGTTTTGTAGTTATAGTATAAGCTTGTACTTGTATATTCATTATTTGGATGTCTGTATGTTACTTAAACAAGTTTTGAAATGTTATTATATTTATTCAATTCATATTGGGTTCTAAAGGTTTAAGATACTAGTTTGGTGGACGATGGATGTTTATATTGTTGTGAATGTTGTTTATATTGTTTTGGTTGTGTGTTGGGATAAAGCAGGTACAAAACAGGTACAGGTGTTTGGGAATTCTGCAAAACAGCAAAAATCTGGTTTGCATTTTGTTTTATATCAGCGACCGCATGCGGTCGCTGATACTTAGTTAGCGACGTATAAATGTTTCTCCATATCAGAGACCGAATGTGAATGCGGTTACGGATAGCAGTCGCCGACACGTGGACCATGTCAGCTTTTGGCTCTGAGACAAGCTGACTCAGCTTAGCGACCGACATGACAAATTCGGTCGCTATACACGGTCGCCAATATATCGGTCGCTAATAGTGGTCGCTGATGTGCAACCCAACGACCAGATTTTATGCGACGACTATCAGCGACTGCACTCGGTCGCTGATATATATCTGCGACCACATGCAGTCGCTGATACGCGGTCGTTGATAGACCCTTTTCTTGTAGTGATAGATCTTCAAGAGTTTGAATAGTCCTCTCCGACTTCCCGTCCGTCTGAGGATGATATGCTGAGCTAAATCGTAAATTCGTGTCCATAGCTTTTTGCAAACTAACCCAAAATCTTGAAGTGAATCTTGGGTCTCGATCAGAAACTATGGATACTGGCATACCATGCAATCTTATAATCTCGTTTATGTATATACTAGGAAGACGTTTAAGTGTATAAGTTTCTCGTATCGGTAAGAAATGAGCAGACTTGGTTAATCTATCAACAATGACTCAAATCGTATCTATACCTTGAGAAACCTTAGGAAGACCAGTAACGAAATTCATGGTAATGTGCTCCCACTTCCATTCTGGAATTTCAAGTGGTTACAATGGACCTTTTGACACTTAATGCTTCGCCTTGACTCGTTGACAAGTTAGACACATGGAGATAAACTCCGCGATCTCTCTTCACATTGCTCCACCAAAATGTATGTCAAAGATCACGATACATTTTGGTACTCCCAGGATGGATTGCAAACGGTGTGTTGTGCGCCTCCATCATGATTTTATACTTCAAGTCAAAATCGTTAGGAACACAAAGTCTGGAGTTGACTCGAAGTATTCCTTCTTCATCGATTCTTGCTTCAGGAATAGCACCTTCTTGAACTTTCTTTGTAAGACCCCAACTTTTATAAATAAAGATGAATTTCTTTAAATATCATTTTTGAATATTATAGAGTTAATTTGATATAATGTTATAGTTGTGGGTAATAATTATAAATTTTGCAAAGTACGCAAGTTATTTTATAATATTCGATTGGCCGGGGAATATTCATTTTAACAGGGAATATTCGTACAATGGCACAATTATTGGTGGACCCCACAGCAGAATTATTGTCGGATTGAGAAAACGACAAAAATACTTTATGAAAATAATGGCGGAAGTTTTACCGTTAACTGTTGAAACACCCGGTGTTAAAAGTACAGTAATACGCGTAGTTGCACAGTAGCACACGGTATTGATTATTGATGCTTATGTGATAAGTCACTCAGTTTTGTTTTATTAGTATTATTAATGTAATAAAACAGAAAAGTTTTTTATATAAAACAGAATACTTTTATAAAGTAATTCATTTTATTAGACTAATAGTAAAATCTTTTTATATAAAACAGAATACTTTTATAAAGTTATCTGTTTTATTAGACAATAATTAGAATATATTATATTTTAGTGTTTGTATAGTGCCTGCATAGTGTTTGTATAGTAAAATCTTTTATAAAGTTATTCGTTTTATTAGATTATAAATAGAATATATTATATTTTATTTAAAAGATTTTGCTTTAACTATGGACAGTCAGATTAAAGTAAATCAATCTAGACCGTTCATGAGTTAGTTATTATGCAGTCCATTCTTCTATAAGTAGCAGCTCATTCCTTCACTATTTCTTACGAATTCACTGAAACCCTTTAGAGAGAAATTATAGAAAGAAAGAAGAAAAGTATTCTGCTACTTCACCACTCATATATCTAGTACTCTTCTTCTTAAGGTAGGGAGTATTATTCTTTCTTATTCATGAAGAGAACTTCTGTTATTCCATTCTTTATTATTCTGTTGGAATAACCTGTATATGCGGACTACCCTATACTTGGTAAAATTCTCATGTTATTCTGTTCTTTATTATTATGTTGAAACATCCAGTCGGTGCGTTACGCCTGACCTGGTTCCGTTATTATTATGTTGGAACATCCTGTCGGTGCGTTTACGCATGACCTGGTTCTGTTTTTTATTATTCTATCAGAATATCCTGTCTGTGCGTTTACACCGGACTTGGTTCCGTTATTTATTATTCTATCGGAATATCCTGTCTGTACGTTTACGCCGGACCTGGTTCCATTATTTATTATTCTGTCAGAATATCCTGTCTGTGCGTTTATGCCAGACCTGGTTCCATTATTTATTATTCTGTTGGAATAACCTTTCTGTGCGGTCTATCGCATGCCTGGTGATTTCTTTTGTTATTTCATTCTTTATTATACTCAGTTGGTTAAAGTTTTAACTTCTATACTCCACGAAATTAGGGGAATATCCTTGATATTTGTGCTTTATCCAGTATCTTTTCATGGAAATATTCTTCTAAGCATTCTTGAATTTTACTCCACAAAGCAGTATCATGTTGACAATTTGGACGTTATTAATTTCTGGATAAACTAATTCTTGAACTTGTTTTATTGAATTCTTATATCATTGTCATCATCCTCATGTTTATATTATGTTGAAAGTCATCTATGGCCTGTAGTGCATAGATGGACTTCGTATAATTATGACCAGGGATGATTCGGTATAATCATGACCGTAATGTTATAAATAATGTGGTAGAAGTCCTCATTGGCCCGTAGTGCATTGAGAGACAGTTGTTGGCATGATCATGACCATTAATGAATACATAAATATTCTTAGCCCGTAGTGCATGGATAATTGTGGTCGTGATACTAAAGAATATCCTTGGCCGTAGTGCAGGGGTGATTCGATGATGTGGATTAATTATTAAGCTGAGTCTCAGCGATAACAGTGATGAAAAACCTTTTTAATCATAAAAGATAGTAGATTTTATTCTCTACTTGACTCTTTTAATGGATTGCTTGTTCCGCTGCAGTTAAACTTAATGTTTGTTATATTCTATCAGTTTAACACTGTTGAAGGCTAATGATAATTATTCTGCATTATCTTAGTCATAATATTTCTTACTGGGCTAGTTGAGCTCACCCTTTCTTTCACTGTTCTCTTCAGGAAATGAGAATATAGTTGGGACGAGTCGGGGAATGGAGTGATGAACCAGATGATAGTATTAGTAGTCCTCACTATTCTGTGAAATAGTGTGACAATAATTGTAATGAGGACTTCTTTTGAGTTTTTATACTCTCTAGTAGACAATATTTGTATTCAAACTCACATGTTATGTTTGGTAGTATTGTACACTACAGTTGTATTATTAAGTTGTATTTGTATTCTGTACCTTGTATCTGACGACTCAAGATGGGTGATGTATACCTATTTTGGGGGCATCACATTCTTCCTCATACGCATCAGCTCCAGGTCTGTAGTTTGAGCAGCTTTAACTTTATTGATTAAAGTCGGTTCTACTCGTATATTCGCCATCATCACATGGGTCCCTGGAGTCTTTAACTCTATCTTCATCCTTTGTAAGTCATATAAAATGGGCCTTTGCGTTGACAATAATGCACTCGTACCCGCATATGCTCTTCTACTAAATGTGTCAGCTACTACGTTTGCTTTTTCAGGATGGTATTGGATGGTATGATCATAATCTTTTAACAGCTCAAGCCATCGTCGTTGCCGTATGTTGAGTCCCTTTTGAGTGAAGAAATATTTGAGACTTTTATGATCAGTATAGATCTCCACCTTCTCTCCATACAGGTAATGCCTCTAAATTTTTAGTGCAAAAACAACTGCTGCCAATTCTAGATCATGATTAGGATAATTCCTCTCATATTCTTTGAGTTGCCGTGAGGCATAGGCTATGACTTTCCCATGTTGCATGAGAACACATCCTAACCCTTTGCCCGAAGCATCACTGTAGATGATAAATCCCTCCGAGTTAGATGGTATTGTCAGAACAGGTGCTGAAATGAGTCTTCTTTTGAGTTCTTGAAAACTCTTCTCACATTCCACGCTCTAACCGAATTTTGTATCTTTTCGAGTCAGCTGAGTTAATGGAGTAGCGATTCGAGAAAACCCTTCTACGAATCTCCGATAATAACCAGCTAAGTCGAGAAACGCACTTCGGTCACTGATTTAGGTTGCTCCCAGCTTTGAATAGCTTCAATCTTTGTCGGGTCAACAGATATTCCATGACTTGATACTACGTGCCCAAGGAATGCTACTTCCTCAAGCCAGAACTCGCATTTCTTCAACTTGGCATAAAGCTTATTTTCACGAAGCTTTTGGAGTATCAACCTCAAGTGTTGCTCATGATCTTCACGACTTTTGGAATATATGAGGATGTCATCAATAAAGACGACCACAAAATGATCCAAATATTCCTTGAAAACTCGGTTCATCATGTCCATGAAGGCAGCAGGAGCATTAGTTAATCCAAAAGACATGACTAAGAATTCATAATGCCCGTACCGAGTTCTGAAGGCAGTCTTTGGAATATCCTCAATTTTAACCTTCAGCTGATGATATCCAGAACGAAGATCGATCTTTGAAAAGAATTTGGTGCCTTGCAACTGGTCAAACAGGTCATTAATGCGAGGAAACGGGTACCTATTCTTGATGGTGACATGGTTCAATTCCCGGTAGTCAATACAAAGTCGCATACTCCCATCTTTCTTCTTCACGAATAGAACAGGAGCACTCCAAGGAGACGTACTAGGACGAATAAAACCAATGTCTAACAATTTATGTAGTTGGGTTTTTAACTCCTGAAGTTCAATAGGAGCCATTCGATATGGGCTTTGGAAATGGGTTTTGTACCGGGTTCAAGGTCGATAAAAAATTCAATTTCATGCTCTGGGGGTAGGCCATGAAGTTCTTTAGGGAATACGTCAGGAAATTTATTAACAATAGAAATATCCTTCAAATCTGACGTATTTTTGTTTAAATCCGTGACATGAGCTAAGAAAGCTTGACATCCGTTTTTTAATAAACGAATAGCTTTATGGCTTGAGATGAAAGTGATTCATTTTAATGGTTTGGTTGCTTGAATTTCGCATAATAGGTTGGTCAGGAATATGAAAGTTAACAACCTTACGAAAATAATCAATTTTAGCATGATGAGTAGTTAACCAATCAATCCCTAGAATTACGTCAAATGCAAGTATTTTTAAGGAGATAAGATCGACAGGTAACTTGCGGTTACCGATTTGAATCAAACAAGACTTATACACAGTGGGTGTAATGAAGGTTTCTCCCAACGGAGTTTCAACGGATAAGTCAAAGTCTAACTTCTCCGGAGTCAAATTTAAACTTTGAGCGCAAGTAAGAGAAATAAAAGAATGGGTAGAACCGATATCAAATAAGGTATAGACTTCGCTAGAGTTTATGATAAGCTTACCCGTGATGACCTCGTTCGGGTTCCTTGTTTTCTGGGAGGTCACGGTAAGTGCTCTACTTTGAACTACCGACTTTGACTTTTTTGGGACGGCCTTTGGTGCCTCCATCACAGCTGGACTTGTCTTCGGTGCACGATAAAATCGGACTAGGTGACCTTCTCTTCCACAATTATAACACGCTTTGGATGGCATTGCACAGTTTGAACTGATATGTCCCTCCCCTCAGTATTTGAAGCATATGATAGGTGGTAGTTCTCCTTCCTTAACCACGGGTGCTGATGTTAACGTCTTTCCATCATTGTTAAATCTCTTCTTCTTAAAATGTCCATTCTTATTGTCATGACCATGATTACCATCGAAGTGATTACCATTTCTGGCATGTTGATTCCCTCCACGCTTGTTATCACCGCTTCGATGACTGCTACCACTGGTATTATTGACTTGTCGGCTGCTCTCTCTCAGTTGGGTTGACTTGTTATCACGCTCCAATAACTGAGCCCTATTTACAACATCTGAATACAAACACAGTTTGTGAGAAATTAAGTACTGACGTATCTCAGGTTTCAAACCTCTTAGAAACATCCGCATCATTCTCACCTCATTATCAACCAAGTGGGACGCAAACCGGGACAACTCGGTAAACTTAGCTTCGTACTGTGACACAGTCATATTGTTCTGCTCCAGCTTGATGAACTCTACCTTTTTCATGTGACGAATACTTTTGGGAAAGTACTTGTCGTTGAAAAGTTCTTGGAACTTCTCCCAAGACATTTTGAGTGCGGCAGGCTGGGTACGTTTTACTAATTCCCACCAGTAATCTGCTTCTCCTCGCAACATAAAGGTGGCAATGGGAACCTTTTGCTCCTCGGAGCATCCCAAGACATCAAATATCTTGGTGATCTGTTTTATCCACGTCTCCGCCTTAAGTGATTTTTGCTCTCCAATAAACTCTGGTGGTCCCAACTCCTTGAACTGTTTAGCGGTGATCGTCTGAGAGTTGCCAGTGTTTCCACCTGTATTTTGGATAGGAGCTGCTGTCGCATGTTGTTGCATGAATTGCATAAAGCCTCTGAACATTCCATCATTCATCATTTGATCGTTGTTGTTTACTTGAGGATTATTGTCTTCCTGTTGCACATTATCCTGAGTATTGATATGTGGTGACTCAACGGTCTCTTGTGCTCCATTGTTATTCTCAATATTCTCGGATATCATTTTTAAATACTGCCACAAAACAAGGTTGATTAACATACAACATATTATCCATATACTCTGGCCGACCAATTAAATACCAAATAAACTTAGGTAGGTCATACTAGCGAAGGAATTCCCCATCTCTCCCCTCCTAGTTCTAGTCTCACATCTTAGCCAGGGATCATATCCCTAAGCTTTGATACCAACTGTGATGCCCCCAAAACAGGTATACATCACCCATCTTGGGTCGCCACTTACATGGAACAAAATTCAAATACAACTTAATTATACAATAGTCGTGAAAGATACGACAAAACATGAGCTGTGAGTTTTAATACAAATATTGTCTTCTAAACAATATAGAAACTCAAATTCAATGTTATTACATTTATTTTCCTACTATTTTACAAAATAGTGAGGACTACTAAGGCAGACATCTGAACTGTCACTCCGTTCCCCGACTAGTCCCTGCTACGTTCTCATTTCCTGAAGAGAACAATGAAAGTAAAAGGGTGAGCTCACCTAACCCAGTAAGAAATATTATGACTAAGATAATGCAGAATAAATTATCGTTAGCCTTCAACAATGTTAAACTGATACAATATAACATCATCAAGTTTAACTGCAGCGGAACAAGCAATCCATTTATAGAGTCAAGTAGAGAATAAAATATACTATCTTTTATGATTTAAAAGGTTTTTCATCACTTGTATCGCTGAGACTCAGCTTAATAAATAATCCACATCATCCCTGCACTACGGCCAAGGATATTCATTTGCATCACAACCACAATTATCCATGCACTACGGGCCAAGGATATTTGTGTATTCATCAATGGTCATGATCATGCCAACAACTGTCCATCAATGCACTACGGGCCAATGAGAACTTTTACCACATCATTTGTAACATTACGGTCATGATTATACCGAATAATTTCTGGTCATAATCATACCAAGTCCATCTATGCACTACAGGCCACAAATGACTTTTAACATAATATAAACATGAGGATGATGACAATGATATAAGAATTCAATAAAACAAGTTCAAGAAATAATTTATCCAGGAACTAATAACATTCAAATTGTCAACATGATACTGCTTTGTGGAGTAAATTCAAGAATGCTCAGAAGAATATTTCCATGAAAAGATACTAGATGAAGCGCAAGTATCAAAGATATTCCACTAATTTCATGGAGTATACAAGTCAAAACTTTAACCAACTGAGTATAACAAGGAATGGAATAACAAAAGAAATCACCAGGCATGCGATAGACCGTACATGCAGGTTATTCCAACAGAATAATAAATAACGGAACTAGGTCCGGCGTAAAACGCACAGACATGATATTTCAAGAGAATAATAAAGACGGAATCAGGTCCAACGTAAAACGCACAGACAGGATATTCCAACATAATAATAAAGACGGAATCAGGTCCGGCGTAAAATGCACAGACAGGATATTCCAACAGAATAATAAAGATAGAATCAGGTCCGACATAAAATGCACAGACAGAATATTCTAACAGAATAATAAAGACTGAAATAACAGAAGTTCTCTTCATGGATAAGAAGGAAATAATACTCCCTACCTTAGAAGAAACTGGATATAGAAGTAGTAAAGTAGCAGAATACTTTTCTTCTTTCTCTCTATAATTTCTCTCTATAATAATTACTCTATAGCTTTAGTGAATTGGTGAGAAATGAAGGAAGAATGAGCTTCTATTTATAGGAAAATATAGTTTCGATAATTGCACGTTTTGGGGCTCGAAAAATTACAGTATAATACCTTCCTATTTTTCTTCATTTTAATTTAGTCCTACAAGTATTATCAAACTTGCACCACATCCCCTAATAGTAAATCATGTTAATTAATAGTTCATTTATGTGACTCAATAGTATAATCATGTGAAAAAACTAATTACAGTATAGTACCTCTATCTATGCCTCTATTTTAACTTAGTCATGCAAGTATTATCAACTTGCACCACCTCCCCTAATAGTACAAGAATGTGAGTCAATAGTACACACATGTGAACAAATAGTTATAATAATATGAATTAATAGCAATTAATTGCTCATTTAATTACCCGACTGGTCAGTGTAACTTCCAGATATCAATTATTATCAAAATAAACGTCGATTTCTACTAACACAAATAATTCCAACACAATGGAATTATCAATTTCATCTTTAATCAACATGAACTTATTCATCATTAATATTATAACTCACAATATTTAACAACCAGATCATTCCCAGGAAAGAGGGAGCTTTCCGATAAGGATTTCTCCCTATTGGCGCGCAATTAGATGAACAAACCTCTCCTTGACAGAACTTTCTAGACATTATCGATATTGCAAATAATAATATGAATAACTTTATAGTCTCAATTATTGATTTAATAATATAAAATATTATGCAGATGATATTGTGACAATAATTGAATCAATAATATGAGAGATATGACGCAGCAATTACTGTAGCAATAATTGAGTATAACTGAGTGACTTCTCACGTAAGCATCAATAACCAATACCGTGTGCTACTATGCAACCACGCGTATTACTATATTTTTACTACCAGGTAGTTCAACAGTTTTAACAGTAACACTTTCGCCGTTACTTTTATAAAAAGATAATTCTGTCATTTTCTAACTACGACAATACTTTCGTTGTGGGGTCCACCAATGATTATGCCGTCGTACGAATATTCTCCGACCAATCGAATATTATATAACCACTTGCTTACTTTCCAAAATTTATAAATATTACCCACAACTATAACATTATATCCAATCCACACCATAATATTCAAAAATATATTTCGAGGAATTTATTCTTTATTCATAAAAGTTGGGGTCTTACATCGTAAGTCTATCTACCCATAATAAAAGAAACAATAATAGATAGAAATAAATCCTCTCCTTAAGGAGTTACAACATCTGAAAAGTACAAATATCCCAGGTCATACTAACCTTAAATATAACTGTGGAAACATAAACAATTAATCGTCTTACACAACATTAATATAAGTCTAAAACAGTAATACATCATCATATAAAACAACAAGTCTTCATCACTTGTTAATCTTGCCCTTGCCTTTGCTAGTAGAAGGCTCGTCGGACCTTTCGTTCTTAACTGCAATGTTATTATTACGCAAGAGTGAGCACGATTGCCCACAAGTAAAATAATGAAATAACAATATAATAATATGCGAGTGAATCAAAGACCTCTGAAATAAAACTCAAATTTTGAATCAGGAATGAATAACAAGAATCAAAAGATTTCTGAAGGTCATAAGACCTTGAACTATGTCCTAGGTTATCAAGGGTTATACTTAAAACCTTTAACAGTCCTAAGACTATGGACTCTTTTACTCGTACTTAGGGGGATCATCCCTTAGTACCATACTGTGCACAATATCTTAACGCTAACGCATAAGTAATCCCTATACAGGGTTGTTCATCTCAGTCTGACATTAGAGTCCGTACCAAAGGAAGTTTGGTTTGGATAAATCAATAAGAGTTCTGAAATTTAGAACGTTCATCAACTATGGACTAGTCGAATCAAATAAGGGTTCACTAGTCTAACAAGGTTCAACAATAAATGATATTTAAATTGAATAACCATCTCAAGAGGTATATAATAGAACAAGTATTGTATAACAGAATCATACTTTGAAAATATAAATAATCTTTAATATAACAATTGAACTTGATTTAATAAGAACGAGAATTTACTCGGTGTAATTTATACACTTGAATAATGATAACAATTAGGGTTAGGAAACTTGCCTCGAGCGTAGATTAAACGTTAATTATATACGTTCCTCGATTTAATCCTACATATCATTCATATTCACAATACTAGTTAATTATAATGTATCTAGTCATCACAAGTTCATTCTTTTTGTCTAACTCGGATTATGACTATACTTAGTCAATTTATCATACTTATTGTCACATAATTTACACTTCACGAATAATAAGCTAACTATGCATTCAATAATTCAATCCACATGCAATTGCGTTATTGACATGTTAGGAATCTATTTTAACATCTCATTATACTTCTAATAGATTTTTATGTTCATTAGATTAGGTTAATAACACATTTATGGACTTGAACACTTTAAAAACTTTTATTTCTAGACATTCTGGAGAGTGGCGCTGCGGCGCCACTAATAAGCTTATTCTCAGCGCTGCGGCGCGGTGGCGATGCGGCCCGACTCTTGACGCTACGGCGCGGGTATTAAGGCGTGGGGCTGGCGCGCGGCGCAGCGAACCAGTAACTATTCTGCAATTCGCGAAAAATTGCAGAACATGGCCAAAACCTCAAATTAATTTATTCTTACACGAAATTAGACATACCCAAACATTATAATATACATATAACAACTACTCAACCCTTCTAGCATGATTTTAATAAGTTAAAACACATAATTAACAAAATCAACACATGTAATTTTACTGTTCTTGATGTTCTTGAAAATTTTGAACACAAAATATGAAAAATCAACTCTACGGGTTCGTTATAACACCAAATCTGTTCATTTGAAGTTTGTTTCCTTCGTTTTGTCATGCAATTATATACAAGTATAAATTTATGATATAACATATGATTAACGTATCAAATTTAGTACGTAAGGCCATATGGCCATATTTTCATTCTCTATAATTTTGAAGAAAGTATATACGACATGTTTTTATGAAATTAATGTTATGGTTTATACAATATATGTAACAAAACACGATATGATAACATTTATCACGTAATTAACACATAATCGCTACTCCTTTTTCAACTACAGAGCTTTTACAGAACATAAAAGCCATTTTCTTAAAAACTTAAACAACGTAAATAAAATTGGTTAAAGGAATTACCCAGAGTATAGATTAGAAGAGATGATCCTTGATGATCCTTTCACATATACTTTTTTGACTACACACTCACAATTTCCTTCAGACTTCTCAATTTTTTCATGTGATTGCTTTGTTCCAGACTTAGAAAATAAAGAAAGAAGAGTACGTATATAATAAAGGAACAAACGTAGTTGTGGTCAGTTAACCCGATCATGGGTTAACTGCTCCCAACTCCCAAATAGGCTTTGTTTGGCTAGCCTTAAATGGCTCAAATTCATTTAATTTAATAAGTCTTTTATCCTATAGTTTAATAGGGTCACACCCAATTGTAAAATAAATCCAATATCTTATTTACTTTAATTTAAATAAAATATGATAATTTCTCATTAATTCACATAGTCATATAATTAATTTTTTCATTAATTATAAAATAATATTAGGTTTATTAAATATTTCTTTTAATTTACTAAGCTCACATAATTACATATTTTGAATAATAAAATTCTCCACATTAATTTAATAAATATAACACATATAATTAAATTAATCTATCACAATTGCATCAATTAATTATTTAATCTAATAATTAAATCATCGAAAATATTTATTTAATTCAATAAATATTAAAATTAAATTACAAAAATCTCGTTTGTCACAGATGTTCTCATCACATGTCAAGTGATAAATCAAAGTTCACGGAACTAGACATCAAAAAAAAGAATGGAACGGTCACGTTTGGAGATAATAGAACCTGCGAAATAATCGGAAAAAGTAAAATTAGAAATGGCAAGGTAAGTATAAATAATGTTCACCTGGTTAACGGTTTAGAATTTAATTTAATAAGTATAAGTCAATTAATAAATAATGGTCATCAAGTTAATTTTGAAAAAGATAAATACACAATATTTTATGGTACTAACAATACTACTCTAGTTGCACAAAGAGAATGAAATATATATACTATTGATTTTGAGCAACAGGATGAAGAACTATGTCTTACTTCTGTACAAGATGAAGCTTATCTATGGCATAAGAGGATGCGACATGTTCATATGGATCTAATCAAAAAGTTATCTGTAAGGAATCTTATAAAAGGACTGCCAAAAATAAAGTTTGAAAAGAAAGGAATATGCATTCCTTGTCAACTGGGAAAACAAGTAAGAACTTCTTTTACGGCAAAGAATATGGTATCAACCTCCTCTCCTTTGCAATTACTTCATCTTGATTTATTTGGACCAGAAAGACATTCTAGTATTAATGGTAAATTTTATGCATTTGTAATAGTTGATGATTTTTCTAGATACATATGGGTATTATTTTTGAGAACTAAGGATGAAGCATTTAAAAAGTTTGAAAGATTAATAAGGAATCTTGAAACAAAGTATAGCTACAAACTCATTAGAATTAGTAGTGACCATGGTACTGAATTTCAAAAAAATTCATAACCTTTTGTGATCAAAGAGGTATTAGCCATGAATTCTCAACACCAAAGACTCCTCAACAAAATTGAGTGGTGGAAAGGAAGAATAGGACTCTACAAGAGACAGCAAGAACTCTATTACAAGAAAGTAAGCTTCCAAAGAAATTTTGGGCCGAAGCAGTAAGTACATCTTGTTATGTTTTAAATAGAGTACTCATTCATCCTATTATTTTGAAAACACCATATGAGCTTTTAAATAATAAAATTCCAAACATAAGTTATTTCAAAATATTTGGTTCTAAATGTTTTATCTTAAATACAAGTAACAATTTGGGAAAATTTGATACTAAGTCATATGAAGGAATATTCATTGACTATTCTCAAAATAGTAAGGCTTATTGCATTTTCAATATTAGAAAGTCATGTGTAGAAGAATCTGTTCATATCACTTTCAATGAGACTAACAAAGATCTTCCAAAAGAAAGTAAAGATGATGCAAGAAATTTGGAGACAGTCAGAATTTCAGCAAACTGAAACGAACAAAATAGGAGACTGAATGAACAAATTCAGCAAACTGAAATAGATGACCAGCATGAACGTGAACCTGAAAATTTGTAGGATGCTGAAGATGAGTCTAATGATCAAGAAGAAGTTATGCATAATATCCAAATGCCAAGAACTGCTAGATATATCAAGAATCATCCTCTAGAAAATATCATTGGAGATATCAACAAAGGTACAACCACACGAAGAGGTTTACAAAATCATTGTGCATTCTCTACATTTTGTCATAGGTTGAGCCAAAGAATGCAAAGGATGCAGTTCTTAATGAGAACTGACTATTGGCAATGCAAGAAGAACTTCAACAATTTGAGAGATGCCAAGTGTGGGAACTTATGTCTCCTCTAAAAGATGTTTCCATCATTGGTACTAAATGGGTCTTCAAGAATAAGCTTGATGAGCACGGGACAATCATTCGTAACAAAGCAAGGTTGGTAACTCAAGGATACAACCAACAGGAGGGGATCCACTATGAAGAAACCTATGCACCAGTGGCAAGGCTGGAATCAATCTGAATTTTGTTGGCTTTTGCATGCTACAAAAAGTTTAAGCTTCATCAAATGGATGTAAAAAGCGCGTTCCTTAATGGATACATCAATGAAGAAGTATATGTCAAACAACCTCCTAGATTTGAGCATGAAAAGTATCCTAATCAGGTTTACAAATTAAAGAAAGCTCTTTATGGTTTGAAACAAGCTCCAAGGGCTTAATACGAAAGGTTGAGTAAGTATCTCTTATCAAACGGGTTAGAGGTAAAATAGATTCTACATTGTTTATTAAGCATAAAAATATCGATATCATTATTGTTCAAATATATATAGATGATATTATTTTTAGAGATACTAATGATTTTCTTTGTGAGTGGCTTTCCAAGTGCATGCATAAAGAATTTGACATGAGCTTAATTGTAACGACCCCAAAATCGGGACTATTTTCCTCTCCGATCTTGTGCGTTAATATTATCCTGTTCTTGTAAGACCCCAACTTTTTATAAATAAAGATAAATTTTTATAAATATCATTTTTGAATATTATGGAATTAATTTGATATAATGTTATAGTTGTGGGTAATATTTATAAATTTTGTAAAGTACGCAAGTTGTTATATAATATTCGATTGGTCGGGGAATATTCGTTTTAACAGAGAATATTCGTATAACGACACAATCATTAGTGGACCCCACAACGAAATTATTGTCGGATTGAGAAAACGACAAAAATACTTAATGAAAATAACGGCAGAAGTTTTACCGTTAACTGTTGAAACACCCGGTGTTAAAAGTATAATAATACGCGTAGTTGCACAGTAGCACATGGTATTAATTATTGATGCTTATGTGATAAGTCACTCAGTTTTGTTTTATTGGTATTATTAATGAATAAAACAGAAAAACTTTTTATATAAAACAGAATACTTTTATAAAGTTATTCGTTTTATTAGACTAATAGTAAAATCTTTTTATATAAAACAGAATACTTTTATAAAGTTATCCATTTTATTAGACAATAATTAGAATATATTATATTTTATTATGCATAGTGTTTGCATAGTACCTGCATAGTATTTGCATAGTAAAATCTTTTATAAAGTTATTCGTTTTATTAGATTATAAATAGAATATATTATATTTTATTTAAAAGATTTTGCTTTAAATATGGACCGTCAGATTAAAGTAAATTAATCTGGACTGTTCATAAGTTAGTTACTATGCAGTCCATTCTTCTATAAATAGCAGCTCATTCCTTCATTATTTCTTACGAATTCACTGAAACCCTTTAGAGATAAACTATAGAGAGAAAGAAGAAAAGTATTCTACTACTTCACTAATCATATATTTAGTACTCTTCTTCTTAAGGTAGGGGGTATTATTTATTTTGTATTCATGAAGAGAACTTCTGTTATTCTATTATTTATTATTCTGTTAGAATAACCTGTATATGTGGACTTCTTTATACTTGGTGAAAGTCTCCTGTTATTCTGTTCTTTATTATTCTGTTGGAACATCCTGTCGGTGCGTTATGCCTGACCTGGTTCCGTTATTATTATGTTAGAATATCATGTGTGTGCGTTTACGCCGGACCTGGTTCCATTATTTATTATTCTGTCGGAATATCATGTTTGTGCGTTTACGCCGGACCTAGATCTATTATTTATTATTCTGTTAGAATAACCTATCTGTGCGGTCTATCGCATGCCTGGTGATTTTTTTTGTTATTACATTCTTTATTATACTCAGTTGGTTAAAGTTTTGACTTCTACACTCCATGAAATTAGTGGAATATGCTTGATATTTGTGCTTCATCCAGTATCTTTTCATGAAAATATTCTTCTAAGCATTCTTAAATTTTACTCCACAAAGCAGTATCATGTTGACAATTTGGACGTTATTAATTCTTGGATAAATTAATTCTTGAACTTATTTTATTGAATTGTCATCATCCTCATGTTTATAATATGTTGAAAGTCATCTGTGGCCTGTAGTGCATAGATGGACTTGGTATGATTATGACTAGGGATTATTCGGTATAATCATGACCGTAATGTTACAAATGATGTGGTAAAAGTCCTCATTGGCCCGTAGTGCTTTGATGGACAGTTGTTGACATGATCATGACCATTAATGAATACATAAATATTCTTGGTCCGTAGTACATGGATAATGTAATATCACAACTTTTATAAATAAAGATGAATTTTTATAAATATCATTGTTGAATATTATGGAGTTAGTTTGATATAATGTTATAGTTGTGGGTAATATTTATAAATTTTGCAAAGTACGCAAGTTGTTATATAATATTCGATTGGTCGGGGAATATTCGTTTTAACAGAGAATATTCGTACAACGGCACAATCATTGGTGGACCCCACAACGAAATTATTGTCGGATTGAGAAAACGACAAAAATACTTTATGAAAATATCAGCGGAAGTTTTACCGTTAACGGTTGAAACACCCGGTGTTAAAAGTACAGTAATACGCGTAGTTGCACGTAGCACACGGTATTGATTATTGATGCTTATGTGATAAGTCACTCAGTTTTGTTTTATTGGTATTATTAATGTAATAAAACAGAAAAACTTTTTATATAAAACAGAATACTTTTATAAAGTTATTCGTTTTATTAGACTAATAGTAAAATCATTTTATATAAAACAGAATACTTTTATAAAGTTATCCGTTTTATTAGACAATAATTAGAATATATTATATTTTATTATACATAGTATTTGCATAGTGTCTGTATAGTGTTTGCATAGTAAAATATTTTATAAAGTTATTCGTTTTTATTAGATTATAAATAAAATATATTATATTTTATTTAAAAGATTTTGCTTTAAATATGGACTGTCAGATTAAAGTAAATCAATCTGGACCGTTCATGAGTTAGTTACTATACAGTCTATTCTTCTATAAATAGCAGCTCATTCCTTCATTATTTCTTACGAATTCACTGAAACCCTTTAGAGAGATAAACTATAAAGAGAAAGAAGAAAAGTATTCTGCTACTTCAGTACTCATATATCTAGTACTCTTCTTCTTAAGGTAGGGAATATTATTTCTTTTATATTCATGAAGAGAACTTCTGTTATTCCATTCTTTATTATTCTGTTGGAATAACCTGTATACGCGGACTTCCCTATACTTGGTGAAATTCACCTATTATTCTGTTCTTTATTATTCTGTTGGAACATCCTGTCAGTGCGAATTTTGCCTGACCTGGTTCCGTCTTTATTATTCTGTCGAAATATCCTGTCTGTGCGTTCTACGCCGGACCTGGTTCCATTATTTATTATTCTGTCGGAATATCCTGTCTGTGCGTTTATACCGGACCTGGTTCCATTATTTATTATTCTATTGAGAATAACCTGTCTGTGCGGACTATCGCATGCCTGGTGATTTCTTTTAATATTCCATTCTTTATTATACTCAGTTGATTAAAGTTTTGACTTATTTACTCCATGAAATTAGTGAAATATCCTTGATAATTGCGCTTCATCCAGTATCTTTTCATGAAAATATTCTTCTAAGTATTCTTGAATTTTACTCTACAAAGCAGTATCATGTTGGCAATTTAGACATTATTAATTCTTGGATAAATTAATTCTTGAACTTGTTTTATTGAATTGTCATCATCCTCATGTTATAATATGTTGAAAGTCATCTGTGGCCTATAATGCATAGATGGACTTGGTATGATTATGACCAGGGATTATTCGGTATAATCATGACCGTAATGTTACAAATAATGTGGTAAAAGTCCTCATTGGCCCGTAATGTATTGATGGACAGTTGTTGGCATGATCATGACCATTAATGAATACACAGATATTCTTAGCTCGTAGTGCATGGATAATTATGGTCGTGATACTAAAGAATATCCTTGGCCGTAGTGCAGGGGTGATTCGATGATGTGAATTATTTATTAAGCTGAGTCTCAGCGACAACAGTGATGTAAAACCTTTTAAATCATAAAAGATAGTAGATTTTATTCTCTACTTGACTCTTTTAATGGATTGCTTATTTCGCTGCAGTTAAACTTGATGTTTGTTATATTTTATCGGTTTAACACTGTTGAAGGCTAATGATAATTTATTATGCATTATCTTAGTCATAATATTTCTTACTGGGCTAGTTAAGCTCACCCCTTCTTTCACTGTTCTCTTCAGGAAATGAGAACGTAGCTGGGACGAGTCGGAGAACGGAGTGATGGTCCGGATGATAGTATTAGCTAGTAGTTCTCACTATTCTGTGAAATAGTGTGACAATAAATATAATGAGGACTCTTTTTGAGTTTTTATACTCTCTAGTAAATAATATTTGTATTCAAACTCACAGGTTATGTTTGGTCGTATTGTACATGACAGTTGTATTATTAAGTTATAATTGTATTCAGTACCTTGTATCTGACGACTCAAGATGGATAATGTATACCTATTTTGGGGGCGTCACAGATAATTGCGGTCGTGATACTAAAGAATATCCTTGGCCGTAGTGCAGGGGTGATTCGATGATGTGGATTAATTATTAAGTTGAGTCTCAGCGATAACAGTGATGAAAAACCTTTTTAATCATAAAAGATAATTTATTCTGCATTATCTTAGTCATAATATTTCTTACTGGGCTAGTTGAGCTCACCATTTCTTTCACTGTTCTCTTCAGGAAATGAGAATATAGCTGAGACGAGTCGGGGAACGGAGTGATGAACCAGATGATAGTATTAGTAGTCCTCGCTATTCTGTGAAATAGTGTGATAATAATTGTAATGAGGACTCCTTTTGAGTTTTTATACTCTCTAGTAGACAATATTTGTATTCAAACTCACAGGTTATGTTTGGTAGTATGGTACACTACAGTTGTATTATTAAGTTGTATTTGTATTCTGTACCTTGTATCTGACGACTCAAGATGGGTGATGTATACCTTTTTTGGGGGTGTCACAGTTGGTATCAAAGCTTAGGGATATGATCCCTGGCTAAGATGTGAGAATAGAACTACGAGGGGAGAGACGGGGAATTCCTTCGCTAGTATGACCTACCTAGGTTTATTTGGTATTTAGTTGATCGGTCAGAATATAGGAATAATATGTTACATATCAATTAACTTTTGTTTTGTGGCAGTATCTGAAAATGACATCCGAGAATGTTGAGAATAGCAATAGAGCACAGGCGACCGTTGATTCACCACATATCAATAATCGGGATAATGTGCATCAGGAAGGCGACAATCCTCACGCAAACAACAACACTGACCAAATGATGAATGATGGAATGTTCAGAAGCTTTATGCAGTTCATGCAACAGCAAGCGAGAGCGGCTCCTGTCTAAAATGAAGGTGGAAACACTGAAAACTCTCGGACGGTCACCGCTAAACAGTTCAAGGAACTGGGACCACCGGAGTTTATTGGAGAGCCAAAACCACTTAAGGCGGAGATGTGGATAAAGCAGATCACCAAGATATTTGATGTCTTGGGATGCGCCGAGGAGCAAAAGGTTCCCTTTGCCACCTTTATGTTGCGAGGAGAGGTAGATTACTGGTGGGAATCGGTAAAGCATACTCAACCTGCTGCACTGAAGATGTCTTGGGAGAAGTTTCAAGAACTGTTCAACGACAAGTACTTTCCCGAAAGTATTCGTCACATAAAAGAGGTAGAGTTTATCAAGTTGGAACAAAATAATATGACCGTGTCGCAGTACGAAGCCAAGTTTGCCGAGTTGTCCCGGTTTGCGTCCCACTTAGTGGATAATGAAGAGAGAATGACGCGGATATTTTTAAGAGGTTTGAAGCTAGAGATACGTTAACATCTTATTTCTCATAAACTATGTTTGTATTCAGATGTTGTGAATAGGGCTTAGTTAGTGGAGTGCGATAACGAGTCAACGCAACCAAAAGAAAGCAGCCGGCAAAATGATAATAACAGTGAGAGCAGTCATCGAAGTGGTGACAACAAGCGTGGAGGGAATCAACAGGCCAGAAATGGTAACCACTTCGGTGGTAATCAGGGCCAAAACAATAAGAATGGACATTTCAAAAAGAGGAGATTCAATAATGATGGAAAGACGTCAGCACCAGCACCCGTTGTTAAGGAAGGAGAACGACCACCTATCATATGTTTCAAATGCGGAGGGGAGGGACACATCAGTAAAAACTGTGTGATGTCGTCCAAAGCATATTATAATTGTGGAAGAGAAGGTCATTTAGCTCGATTTTGTCGTTTACCGAAAACAAGTTCAGTTAGGATGGAGGCACCAAAGGCCGTTCCAGAAAAGTCAAAGCCGGTAGTGCAAGGGAGAGCATTTGTTGTGACCTCCCAGAAAGTAAGGAACCCGAATGAGGTCATCACGGGTAAACTTATCATAAACTCTAGCGAAGTCTATACTTTATTTGATACCTGTTCTACCAATTCTTTTATTTCTCCTACTTGCGCTCAACGATTAAATTTGACTCCGGAGAAATTAGACTTTGACTTATCTGTGAAAAATTCATTGGGAGAAACCTTCATTACATCCACTGTTTATAAGTCTTGTTTGGTTCAAATCGGTACCCTCATATTACTTGTCGATCTTATTTCATTGAAAATACTTGCATTTGACGTGATTCTAGGGATTGATTGGTTAACTACTTATCATGCTAAAATTGATTATTTTTGTAAGGTTGTTAGTTTTCATATTCCTAATCAACCTATTATGCGAATTCAAGCGACCAAACCATTAAAATTAATCAATGTCATCTCAAGCCATAAAGCTATTCGTTTATTGAAAAACGGATGTCAAGCTTTCTTAGATCATGTCACGGATCTAAATAAAAATACGTTAGTTTTGAATGATATTTCTATTGTTAATAAATTCCCTAAAGTATTCCCTGAAGAACTCCCTAGCTTACCCCCAGAGCGTGAAATTGAATTTTGTATCGACCTTGAACCCGGTACAAAACCTATTTCCAAAGCCCCATATCGAATGGCTTCTATTGAACTTCAGGAGTTAAATATCCAACTGCAGGAATTATTAGACATTAGCTTTATTCGTCCTAGTACTTCTCCTTGGGGTGCTCCTGTTCTATTCGTAAAGAAGAAAGATGGAAGTATGCGACTTTGTATTGATTATCGGGAGTTGAATCATGTCACCATCAAAAACAGGTACCCATTGCCACGTAATGATGACCTGTTTGACCAGTTGCAAGGAGCACAATTCTTTTCAAAGATCTTCGTTCTGGATATCATCAGCTGAGGGTTAGAACTGAGGATATTCCAAAGACTGCCTTCAGAACTCGATACGGGCATTATGAACTTCTAGTCATGTCCTTTGGATTGACTAATGCTCCTGCTGCCTTCATGGATATGATGAATCGAGTATTCAAGGAATATTTGGATCACTTTGTGGTCGTCTTTATTGATGACATCCTTATTTATTCCAAAAGCCGTGAAGATCACGAGCAACACTTGCGGCTGGTACTCCAAAACCTTCGTGAATACAAGCTTTATGCCAAGTTGAAGAAATGCGAGTTCTGGCTGGAGGAGGTAGCAATCCTTGGGCACGTAATATCAAGTCATGGAATATCTGTTGACCCGGCAAAGATTGAAGCAATTCAAAGCTGGGAGCAACCTAAATCAGTGATCGAAGTACGTAGCTTTCTTGGTTTAGCTGGTTATTATCGGAGATTCGTGGAAGGATTTTCTCGAATCGCTACTCCATTAACTCAGCTAACTCGGAAAGATACGAAGTTTGGTTGGAGCGAAGAATGTGAGAAGAGTTTTCAAGAACTCAAGAGGAGACTCATTTCAGCACCCGTTCTGACAAATACCATCTGGCTCGGAGGGATTTGTCATCTACAGTGATGCCTCAGGAAAAGGGTTGGGATGTGTTTTCATGCAACATGGGAAAGTCATAGCATATGCCTCGCGACAACTCAAAGAATATGAGAGAAATTATCCTACTCATGATCTAGAGTTGACAGCTGTTGTCTTTGCACTTAAAATTTGGAGGCATTACTTATATGGAGAGAAGGTGGAGATCTTTAAGGATCATAAAAGCCTCAAATATTTCTTCACTCAAAAGAAACTCAACATGCGACAACGATGTTGGCTTGAGCTGTTGAAAGATTATGATCACACCATCCAATACCATCCTGGAAAAGCGAACGTGGTAGCTAACACATTGAGTAGAATATCATATACAAGTACTAGTGCGATATTGTCAACACAAATGCCCATTATGTGTGACTTACAAAGGATGGAGATAGAGTTAAAGACTCCAGGGACCCATGTGATGATGGCGAATATACTAGTAGAGCCGACGTTAATTGATAAAGTTAAAGCTGCTCAAGCTACAGACCTGGAGCTGATGCGTATGAGGAAGAAAATGCAAGAAGGTGCTATGTCGGAAGCAAGAATCGATGAAGAAGGAATACTTCGAGTCAACTCCAGACTTTGTGTTCCGAACGACCCTGATTTAAAGTATAAAATCATGATGGAGGCGCACAACACACCCTTTGCAATCCATCCTGATAGTACCAAAATACATCATGATCTTCACCATACATTTTGGTGGAGCAATATGAAGAGAGAGATAGCGCTGTTTATCTCAAGGTGTCTAACTTGTCAACGAGTTAAAGCGGAGCATGAAGTACCAAAAGGTCCGTTGCAACCGCTTGAAATTCCAGAATGGAAGTGGAAGCACATTACCATGGATTTCGTTACTGGTCTTCCCAAGGTTTCTCAAGGTATAGATAATATTTGGGTCATTGTTGATAGATTGACCAAGTCTGCTCATTTCTTACCGATACGAGAAACTTATACACTTGAACGTCTTGCTCGTATGTACATAAACGAGATTGTAAGACTACATGGTATGCCAGTATCCATAGTTTCTAATCGAGACCCAAGATTCACTTCACGATTTTGGGTTAGTTTGCAAAAAGCTATGGGCACAGATTTACGATTTAGTTCGGCATATCATCCTCAGACGGACGGACAATTAGAGAGGACTATTCAAACTCTGGAAGATTTATTAAGACTCTGTGTCCTTGACTTCAAGGAAAGTTGGGACAAGTTCTTATCATTGGTGGAGTTTTCCTACAACAACAGTTACCAAGCAAGTATTGGCACGGCTCCATTCGAAGCATTGTATGGAAGAAAGTGTCGTTCTCCAGTATGCTGGGATGAGGTGGGTGAAGCAACGTTGTTGGGGCCAGAGTTAGTACGTATGACTACAGAAAAGATTCAAATGATCCGACAACGTATAAAAACCTCACAAGATCGACAAAAGAGTTATGCTGATCTTCATCGAAAGGACGTGGAATTTGATATAGGAGATCATGTGTTCTTCCGTGTTGCTCCATAGAAAAGCGAGAGGAAAGATCAATCCTCGATTCATCGACCCCTTTTTAATCCTCGATCGAGTAGGAACTGTGGCCTATAGACTCGCTTTACCGCCAAGTATGTCTCGTGTTCATAACGTTTTTCACATATCCATGTTACGTAAATATGTGAAAGACCCGAACCACATTATTGAGTTAGAACCGGACGAAATAGCGAAAGATTTGACGTATGAAGAGGTTCCTGTTCAAATCTTGGATAAGAAGGAACATATTCTACGCTTCAAGGTTATACCTCAAATCAAAGTTTTGTGGAGAAACCACGATGTTGAGGAAATGACTTGGGAGTTAGAATCTGAAATGAAATCTAGGTATCCTTACCCCTTCGACATACCAGGTACGTACCCTAATTTCGAGGGCGAAATTTCATAAGAAGGGGAGGTTGTAAGACACCAACTTTTATAAATAAAGATGAATTTCTATAAATATCATTTTTGAATATTATGGAATTAATTTGATATAATGTTATAGTTTTGGGTAATATTTATAAATTTTGCAAAGTACGCAAATTGTTATATAATATTCGATTGGTCGGTGAATATTCGTTTTAACAGAGAATATTCGTACAACGGCACAATCATTGGTGGACCCCACAACGGAATTATTATCGGATTGAGAAAACGACAAAAATACTTTATGAAAATAACGGCGAAAGTTTTACAGTTAACTGTTGAAACACCCGGTGTTAAAAGTACAGTAATACGCGTAGTTGCACAGTAGCACACGGTATTAATTATTGATGCTTATGTGATAAGTCACTCAGTTTTATTTTATTGGTATTATTAATGTAATAAAACAGAAAAGCTTTTTATATAAAACAGAATACTTTTATAAAGTTATTCATTTTATTAGACTAGTAGTAAAATCGTTTTATATAAAACAGAATACTTTTATAAAGTTATCCGTTTTATTAGACAATAATTAGAATATATTATATTTTATTATGCATAGTGTTTACATAGTACATGCATAGTATTTGCATAGTAAAATATTTTATAAAGTTATTCGTTTTATTAGATTATAAATAGAATATATTATATTTTATTTAAAAGATTTTGCTTTAAATATGGACCGTCAGATTAAAGTAAATCAATCTGGACCGTTCATGAGTTAGTTACTATGCAGTCCATTCTTCTATAAATAGCAGCTCATTCCTTCATTATTTCTTACGAATTCACTGAAACCCTTTAGTGATAAACTATAGAGAGAAAGAAGAAAAGTATTATACTACTTCACTACTCATATATCTAGTACTCTTCTTCTTAAGGTAGGGGGTATTATTTCTTTTGTATTCATAAAGAGAACTTCTGTTATTCTATTCTTTATTATTCTGTTGGAATAACCTGTATACGCGGACTTCCCTATACTTGGTGAAATTCTCCTGTTATTCTGTTCTTTATTATACTGTTGGAACATCTTGTCGGTGCGTTACGCCTGACCTGGTTCCGTTATTATTATGTTGGAATATACTGTCTGTGCATTTACGCCGAACCTTGTTTCATTATTTATTATTCTATCGAAATATCTTATGTGCGTTTACGCCGGACCTGGTTCCATTATTTATTATTCTATTAGAATAACTTGTCTGTGCGGTCTATCGCATGTCTGGTGATTTCTTTTGTTATTCCATTCTTTATTATACTCAGTTGGTTAAAGTTTTGACTTCTACACTCCATGAAATTAGTGGAATATCCTTAATATTTACATTTCATCCAGTATCTTTTCATGAAAACATTCTTCTAAGCATTCTTGAATTTTACTCCACAAAGCAGTATCATGTTGACAATTTGGACGTTATTAGTTCTTCGATAAATTAATTCTTGAACTTGTTTTATTGAATTGTCATAATCCTCATGTTTATAATATGTTGAAAGTCATATGTGGCCTGTAGTGCATAGATGGACTTGGTGTGATTATGACCAGGGATTATTCGGTATAATCATGACCGTAATGTTACAAATAATGTGGTAAAAGTTCTCATTGGCCCGTAGTGCGTTGATGGACAGTTGTTGGCATGATCATGACCATTAATGAACACACAAATATTCTTGGCCCGTAGTGCATAGATAATTGTGGTCGTGATACTAAAGAATATTCTTGGCCGTAGTGCAGGGGTGATTCGATGATATTGATTAATTATTAAGCTGAGTCTCAGCGATAACAGTGATGAAAAACCTTTTTAATCATAAAAGATAGTAGATTTTATTCTCTACTTGACACTTTTAATGGATTGCTTATTCCGCTGCAGTTAAACTTGATATTTGTTATAGTTTATCAGTTTAACACTGTTGAAGGCTAATGATAATTTATTCTGCATTATCTTAGTCATAATATTTCTTACTGGGCTAGTTGAGCTCACCCTTTCTTTCACTGTTCTCTTCAGGAAATGAGAATATAGTTGGGACGAGTCAGAGAACGGAGTGATGAACTAGATGATAGTATTAGTAGTTCTCACTATTCTGTGAAATAGTGTGATAATATTGTAATGAGGACTCACAGTTCTAGCTTTAAAACATTATTTAATGTTAAAATAGCTAAAAATGCAGAATAATTTTTTTTTTCTTTCCATTCATTCCCTAAATCGCAACCTTTACAATTCTTATTTATACTAGAATTATATTTATTACATGATTTATTTAATCTGAATAGATATGAATATATGTACAATTCATTATTTCAAACATATTCCTAATTCAGAACAAATGATCTTCATATATTGAATTATTCAAAGATTTACTTCTCTGTGGTTTACATATGTAAATACCATCAAATGATTCAACACAATCTCAATTAAATCACTAGTCTTCTTTTCATGCGCTCCTAATCACGATAGATCACATCATAGCTTTAACCTGCAAATTAAGCAAGATTGAGCACGACGGCCCAACAAGTCTAACAGTTTATCATGCATCACGCAGCACATAGGTTTCATATTCAGTTCATGCATTTATATTCTTGGTGTTCAAGCATATTACAAATGCATTATCACATTTATGTCCTGCTGGTAGCAACATACATACCATAGCATGCTACACGTGTCCTGTACATGTCATTCATTGCACATAAATATTGAGTTCCTCGACTCAATTCAATAATTAGTCATAATTTGACATTCATCATTTACAAAGCAAATAATGTATTTCATAGGTATTAAATACTTATAAACATAAATCATGCTAACAGTTATCTATAGCAATTATAAGACCACATAAATAAACTGAGAAACTTGCATCGGTCCATAGTTCATTATCTATATTATTCACATCCAATATTTCTTTTTCTTCCAGAATGAACTGATAGTGTCTTAACATTTTCAAATAACTTGTCCATGCTTATATATGAATCTTTTGTCTGTATTTCATTGAACACAAAGATAAGCAAAAATAACTATAATTCATACTCAAATAAAGATAGTTTAATAACAACACCTCTCTATATTAGTCTCCGAAATCTACAAGGTATTTACAGGCTTAACATTTATCTGTATGTAAACTTATAGTTACCTAATGCGTCCATGACTTCTTTTGTGTATTTATAGCTCAATTTTCTTTCACGAATTCTACACAATTATAGTCTTATATAACTTGTATAGTTATATATATTACATATCCCTATTGATCACATCAATTGCTTCCATTCTTGTTTTTGAAAAACTTTAGCATACTTCCCAAATTTTTCATCCTTTTATAATCATTTAGTTTTGATAAACTTTGATGTGGTTTTAGTACATGAATACTTCACAACTACAATTTATAACCCACACATAGCTTAAAACATGAGTTTTTTTTTCATCTCTCTTATATCTCAAGTAGTATTCAAAATGAATACGAACTATATTCCATATATTGTTCTTCTTTATATAATATATATGGATAAACTATAGCTTTCAAATATTTCATCCTTTACGTACAATAATCATTCTTCTCTTTAATAGAGTTTGGTATAATCATAGTATGTGAATATAATTAAAATTCTAAGTTATAATTCACTCGAAGCTTAATACATGGCATTCCATGTTCTTTGTACACAATCCAAATGTATAAGCGAAGTTTATAACGTATTTCATGTTTCGGAATAATTACAACTTGTTTGGGTAACTTATAATACCCATTTCATTTCCATATACTAATGCGTGAAATATTTTAACATCTTAAAGTAATATCAAAATAGTCCCCTTTTTTTAACCCTTTTTATTGCGTTGGTAGCCTCATAGCTTGGCTTGGTTCGGCTTAGCATCCCCTTGTTGTCTCTCCATGCTGACAATCAAGCTTGGCTTGGCCCCGTGGGGCTCAGCTAAGTTTGGTGTGGCCTCGCTTGGCCCTGCAACCCCAATTATAGGCTAGCAGCCCCTAATCTTGTAACACTTCAGTTGGTTAGCTTTATCTTATAATTTGCTAACCTATTATAGTTCCTACATACACATTCATTTACATTGAATTGTGAGTTTGATGTAAATCTTATATACATGTTTACTTAGAAAGTTGTAAACCAAACTTTATGGTTAGATCTTCAAATTATATTATGGAGTCAAAACGGCGGACCAAAAATTGCTATGATAACTATTGGCTACCAACTGCTGCTGCCCATAGGCAGTAACCCCTTTTTCCTTGCCCAAAACTTCACGTAATCACATCCCCTATAACAACCAATCACTAATCTAAAGAGGATACATTCATTTCTTAACATAACTTATAGGTTATAGCAATACATACCTATACAAACCCAAAACAATAGCTAAAACAAGTCATCTCAACAGGGCACCTAGCTGCTACAGCAGTCCTCTGCTGCACTCTACTGCTGCCCTAAGGCAGCAGCCCTTGCTCCCCCTATCTTGTGCAAATTCAACTCCTAATGTACTAATTTAGTTGTGAAGGACTTTTGATGATTGTAATTGAAACACTCACATATTATAATAACCCATAAACTGCAGCGCATACATAATTTACATCAACCAAGATGCTTACCAAAACAGCCCCTGCAGTTGGGAAATAAAGACTGATGTTGCTGCCAGCAGCAGCAACTTCTTCCTTTTAGCTTCCCCTTCTACAATTTCTAAACCTTAATTCATGCCCTCTAATATACTACATTTTTGGAAATAAGGTAGATAACATACTCCCCTATTTAGGTAAAATGCTAAACAAGATAACTAAACATTCTAACTATGCCGACTGAGAGCTCAAAGAAGAGCCCCCAGCCCAGCCCGCTGCAACTGCTGCTGTAAAGGACAGCAGCTACATGGCCATTTTTTCCAATTTTATTGTTTCTAAGTTATATGACCATTTAAATCCACTCTTAGATATATAGTACATAGCATATGGGATTATTTTTAGAAATTATAAAACCTCCATTTCAGGCTTGTTAGGCTGCCCAACATTACGCTCACAATTGACTTGACATACTAGTTTTCAAAAAACAATTCCAGCCTGACCCTGTTGCGCTAAAATAGTCATAACTTCTTCGTTTCAAAACATTTTTGAGCGATTCTTGAGCCCATACGAAGCTAACTTCTGAGGTTACAACTTTCATTCTTTGACCATTTCTAAATTCAAAACACAGAATTCCACAAAATTCGTGTAAGGTGACTGCCCCGAGTTCGTTAGACAGTTTTTACGCGACTACTTTGAACGGTCATAACTCTTTGCTCCGAAGTCGGAATTAGTCCGTTCTGGAGTCTATGGAAATTGTATTCAATGTACTATAATACCCCAAAAGCCCAAAATTTTCTGGAAACTCTAGATAGCCCCGAATTTGTCCTTAGGGTCAGCAGTTTATAATTTTTCGGTTTCTAACATGTTTATTTTGCGATCTTATTACTTCTAGCTCATATACCAAATTAGAAAAAATTTTAAATATGTTATATATCGTATATAAGAATGTATTTAAAATTTATAAACTTCCCATTTCGAAATCTTTAAGATGCTCAAAACAGTGGTCAATAATGGCTTAACACACTTATTTCCAACTTTTTGTTTTGGTTTAAAACTGCTTTTCGTTTTAACTTGATATGCTCAAGGTTTTTAATTATCATCGTATATGTTATATATATCTAGCCCAAGCTTTAGTTTCATCAGATTTTTGGTTTTTAGTCAAAACAGTTTATTTAGGACTTTTAACAAGAATCATGGCAGTCACTAAAATCCCATTTTAGCCTCCTTATTCCTCCACACAAACATCCTATCTCCTTACTCTAATTTAGCCATTTAGCAGTCAAACACATAACAAGAATCATGGCAGTCACTAAAATCCTACTGCAGTTACATAGCAACCAAAAACAGAGCTTTATGTAACAATCCTTCTATTCCAAGCCATTCGGCATTTACAGTTTGGTTGCTTAACAAGGATGGAATGAAAAAGGACTGAAAAGAGATTTGAGGATTTACCTTTATAGCTCAGAGTTTGCAAATGGTTATTGCTCAGTTTCTCTCCTTCCTCGATCTGACTCCCTTCTCTTCTCTCTAAGTGTGTTACAGTTTTGAAGCTCAGTTAGTTGTACACCCACTAAGTTTGAGATACTTAGTATGGTTATAAGTTTGTAAGACCCCGAATTTTATGAAATAAAAGTATTCAATTTTTCTTATAATTATTATTCAGTAAATGGTTAAATTGATAAAAGTTTAAAGTTATGGGTGAAATGTGAAAAATTTTCAAAATAAACAAGTGGTTATAAAATATTCATTGTTGTCGGGGAATATTCGTTTGGTCGTGAAATATTCTGTCTGTCGGGGAATATTCGTACGACGGCGCAGCTATTTGTGGGCCCCATAACGGTAAATGGTCGAATGAAGATAACGATAAAATTGAGTTTTTATAAATAACGGAGTAGTTATTACCGTTAACACTGTTGAAATACCCGGTGGTTAAAATACAGTGATACGCGTGGTTGCACAGTAGCACACGGATTACACAGTATTTTTGAATTATTGATTCTTACGAAGGAAGGCACTACTCAATAATTGATACAGTAATTACTGTTCAATATTTTATTTTATGGATTCAATAATTGCTGCGTTGATATTTTACATTATTGTTGTTTCAATAATTATTACTGCACTGTATTTCACATTATCAGATCAATAATTCATATTATTTTGAATAATATTATTAGATAGCATTATTGGAAAAGTCTAGAAAGTTCTGTCAAGTAGAGGTTTGGTCACCTAATTGCGCGTCAGTAAGGAGAAATCCTTATCGGAAAGCCCCCTCTTTCCTAGGAACGGCCTGGTTGTCATAAATGTGATTCTGTAATATTATTTGTGAATAATTAATTATTGATTTATATGATAAGGAAATATTTATTTTATGTGGATATAAATGAGGGATATATTTTTGTGGTTATAAATGAAAGAGTTAATGTTGAGGCGTTTTATCAGTATTTTTGTCAGAATGGAGGTATTAAAAATCAAACTAGTATTTTTGAGATATAGTGCGTGAGTTACAATTTTTAATCCGACCGTTGGATCGTTGTGATTTTTGGATATGTTATACATATATATGTTGAGTATATGTCCAGAAAATTTGAACCGTTAAAAATAAACGTATGATTTGTTATGAATTTTAAGAGATGACTGGTTCAGAAATTGTTGAAATTTCAGAATTTATCATTTTGGTGGAAAATTGTAGAATTGGTGGGCCCCACTTTTGGTTGGTAAAGAAATGTGTTAAAATTTTGGTGGGTGAAAATAGTAGCAGATAAAGCCATCAGGTTGCAGGTCAAGTCTACTTTGGCGTTCTAACATTTTTCAATAAATAGAATGCTGAGTTTTCAATTCATAAGTTTTCTCTCTTTCTCTCTCTATATTATCGAGCGTATTTTGTGAGTATTTAGATACTTTGAGAGTTGCTATTCAATAGTGCAAGTTTCCTTCGGCTTTACATTCCAGTCAGAAATACTGCTCCATTGAGGTAAGGGATTGTAAGGGATTTTAAGGGTTATTATGTTTTTTAGTTTTGGAATTTTTCTGATTTTTAAAAATTTTGAAAAAATTTGAAATGATAATTTGATGAGTTTTCTAGATTGTGTCCAAAAATAGCAATTTTTGGATGTATAGATTAAGAGTTATAAATTTTATGGGAAAAGACTATTTTAAAAATAAACCCTTATAACTCCTTGTGGTTAACTCCAAAATTGGTAAAAATTTTATTAGGAGTACATGTATATAACAAAAGTATACTCTGTAAATTTTGAAATTTTTGGACAAAAGTACAGTTTATGATAAATGTCTAAATATTCGGCAGTTTTGGTCATATGAAAAATAATAAATGAATTTTAAAAATTTTGAGAAAAATATATGTTCAATATGGGACTATATTCTGTTAAATTCCAGAAAAAAAAATTTATTTGTACTGATTTGGTATTTCTCATGAAAATGGACTAGTTATGAGTAAATGAATTAAACATGTTATGTGAAGTAAGAAAATTGAAAAATAGGATTTTATGGCTTGAGAATCCTATATGAGGTATGTGCAGATTTTTTATGAGAGTTTTGGTTATTGGTGATGAAATCTTATGGGTTGGGCATTTTAGAATGATTAAATGCATTAATTAATAAAGTGTAAATAATTAAAATAAATTATTTATAAGTTTAAGAAATGATTAAAATATTGTTGTAATATTAATAATATTAGATAATGAGATTATTAAGTGACTTATAACATTTAGATGAAGGTGTTGTAAATATTGATATAGATTTTATTGTGAAACTTTATCTTTTTGGGTCGGAGTTACTATTCACGAGTTACTATCCATGAATTACTATTCACGACAAAATTAGTTTCTTTTTCTGACCAAATTATTGTTGATTTATGAATCTTACTCTTGAGATTAAATCTATCTGTTGATTATATTATTTTTATTATCATATATAACATTTTTATAACCTTAATGATGATATTTCTCTTTAACTTGAGTGTAAAGATGGGTAGATTATTGGTATGATCATGATTATGAATTCCCTTTGGCCATTAAATTTATAATTGATTATCTTTAGCTTAAGTGCAAGGGTGAATTGATCAACATGGTTATAATTATTGTTTATATAAATTCCGAAATGATTATATATTTCTTTGAGATATTGAATATTTTTGGCTTGTAGTGCAAAGATGATCTGTGGTTGAATATCTTTGGCCAGTTGTGCAAAGATGATCTGTTGTTGAATATCTTTGGCATGTAGTGCAAAGATGATCTGTGGTTGAATATCTTTGGCCAGTTGTGCAAAGATGGGCTATTTGTACTCACCCTTTTGCTTCACAATTCCTTTCAGGTAATAAGAGTGTAGCTGGGTCGAGCGAGGGTAACAGGGAAATAGAACGGCGGTCTCTAGCTGTGGAGGTCTAAGCAGTATAGAAAAGTGTGTTGTATTTTATACATCATTTAGTAGTTATATTTGGTGAATCCAATAGGGTAAGGCGAACCCAACGTTAGAAGGGTATTTTGCCACTATCATACAAGATGTCTAATGACATACAACCTCGTGTTATCATAAGACAGGCTTGTGCACTTCCACTTGCTGAGTATATCTACGAGCACTACCTATATAATCTTGGTGTTTGTTTGAAGTATAATTCTCAATTAGAGACAGTGGAGATAATGATATGTCAAGAGAAGACTCACCATTGGAAAGAATATGATAGTAATCTTCTCATTTTTCTTTGGGGTCTATTGGGTCAACCAAGGATAATTCTGTAGATATATGATATCTATCATAACCTAGACGCATGGCCTCCCATGTACGAAGGTTTCCTTGAGCACTTCTCAAAGATTTTAATTTCTAAAACAGTTATTGACTGTACCTTTATGTAAAGTATCAATGTGAGGTGTTGTCCATAGTTGGAACATGAGTCACAGTTGGTATCAGAGCCATAAGTAAAGAGCCCCGAGCCTCTATTTGGTGACTTCCTATTGATGAGGGATGCACCGAAGCCAGACTCTCCGTAGGGGACGCCGTTCTACGGTGGCAAACTGATAGGTATCATTGTGAGATGCTAACACATGTTGGTGTCCAGAGTCACATTTGGTATAAGAGCTTAGGGATATGGTCTCTGGCGGAAATCGGGGAATAGAACTAGGAGGGGAAAGATGAGTAAATCATTCGCTAGTGTGTCCTACCTAAGCTTATTTATTGGTCGGTCATAATATACGGATATTATGTGATACGTTAATTTATTTAATTAACCCTTGTTTTATGGCAGTATTTGAGAATGGCAACTGAGAATGTTAACAATGGAGTGAATGAGACCGGGGGGATACCTCTAATCACCAACCATGATAATGTGATGTCAGACGAAGAAGGAATTAGAGATATTCTTGTGGTGAGGGAAGAATTAATAGTTGTACCCGAGCTAGTCGCAGAGGTAGCAGCTGAGAGTGACGAAGAAGAGGAACTTGTGGAGAATTTATTATAAGAATTTTATGATCAAAATGTAGAATTGCAAAATCGTATACATGAATTAGAAGAGCGGGTTGAAGAATGGCAAGCGATCGTGGAGCAAAAGGATACAACGATTCAAGCTTGTGTTACCCGATATGTGATGCTTGAACAGAAGCACTCTTTGGCAGAGTATAAGATGATAAAGCTGGAATCTGAGTTGAAAGAAGAAACAACTGAATGAGTGAGAATGAGTGATGCATGGGTAAAAGCCGCACGACGCGTTGATATTGTGGAAAGAGATGTCTGATCTAAGAAGGCTAAAATAGATGATATGTATTTCTCTTTTTGGACAGCAATTGAGAGAACCCAACATCGAGTTTTGAATTACCATGTACATTGCGGTCAACCCCAATTCGATATGGATCGAAGATTAATGATTCAGATCATGAAAGAGGAATACGACGAAGCAGTTGAGGGTGGAATATGCCATATAGAAAAGTATATTCCAACGGTAGTGATGACGCCAAATGCTGCCCCAGACAAGTCAAAGCCGAGTAGCTCAAGAGAGAGCGGTTGTCATAACTTTCTAACAAATGAGGAACCCAAATGAAGTTATCACGGGAGATGAGCAATGGAGAAATCATGATGACCCGGGAGATAGAATCTGAAATGAAAGCACGGTATTCTCAACTTTTCAAAATACCAGGTACGTAAATTTCGGGGATGAAATTTCATAAGGAGGGGAGATTGTAAGACCCCGAATTTTATGAAATAAAAGTATTCAATTTTTCTTATAATTACTATTCAGTAAATGGTTAAATTGATAAAAGTTTAAAGTTATGGGTGAAATGTGAAAAATTTTCAAAATAAACAAGTGGTTATAAAATATTCATTGTTGTCGAGGAATATTCGTTTGGTCGTGGAATATTATTTTTATCGGGGAATATTCGTACGACGGCGCAGTTATTTGTGGGCCCCATAACGAAAAATGGTCGAATAAAGATAACGACAAAATTGAGATTTTATAAATAACGGAGTAGTTGTTACCGTTAACACTGTTAGAATACTCGGTGGTTAAAATACAGTGATACGCGTGATTGCACAGTAGCACACGGATTACACAATATTTTTGAATTATTGATTCTTACAAAGGAAGGCACTACTCAATAATTGTTACAGTAATTACTGTTCAATATTTTATTTTATGGATTCAATAATTGCTGCATTGATATTTTACATTATTGTTGTTTCAATAATTGTTACTGAACTGTATTTTTCATTATCAGATAAATAATTCATATTATTTGAATAATATTATTAGATAGCATTATTGGCAATGTCTAGAAAGTTCTGTCAAGGAGAGGTTTGGTCACCTAATTATGCGCTAGTAAGGAGAAATCCTTATCGGAAAGCCCCCTCTTTCCTGGGAACGGCCTGGTTGGCATAAATGTGATTCTGTAATATTATTTTGTTAATAATTAATTATTGATTTATATGATAAGGAAATATTTATTTTATGTGGATATAAATGAGGGATATATTTTTGTAGTTATAAATGAAGGAGTTAATGTTGAGGCGTTTTATCAGTATTTTTGTCGGAATGGAGGTATTAAAAATTAAACTAGTATTTTTGAGATATAGTGCGTGAGTTATAATTTTTAATCCGACCGATGGATCGTTGTGATTTTTGGATATATTATACATATATATGTTGTGTATATGTCCACAAATTTTGAACCGTTAAAAATGAACGTATGATTTGTTATGAATTTTAAGAGATGACTGGTTCAGAAATTATTGAAGTTTCAGAATTTATCATTTTGATGAAAAATTGTAGAATTGGTGGGCCCCACTTTTAGTTGATGAAGAAATATGCTGAAATTTTAGTGGGTGAGAATAGTAGCAGGTAAAGCCATCAGGTTGCAGGTCAAGTCTGATTTGGCGTTCTAACATTTTTCTATAAATAGAATGCTGAGTTAGAATTAAAAATCACACCAGAATTCATAAGTTTTCTCTCTTTCTCTCTCTATATTATCGAGCGTATTTTGTGAGTATTTAGATACTTTGAGAGTTGCTATTCAACAGTGCAAGTTCTTTTCGGCTTTACATTCCAGTCAGAAATACTGCTCTATTGAGGTAAGGGATTGTAAGGGATTTTAAGGGTTATTATGTTTTTCAGTTTCGTAATTTTTTCGATTTTCAAAAATTCTAGAAAAAATTAAAATGATAATTTGATGAGTTTTCTAGATTGTGTCCAAAAATAGCGATTTTTGGATGTATAGATTAAGAGTTATGAATTTTATAGGAAAAGACTATTTTAAAAGTAAACCCTTATAACAACTTGTGGTTAACTCCAAAATTGGTAAAAATTTTATTGGGAGTACATGTATATAACAAAAGTATACTCTGTAAATTTCAAAATTTTTGGACAAAAGTACAGTTTATGATAAATGTCTAAATATTCGGCAGTTTTGGTCATATAAAAAATAGTAAATGAATTTTAAAAATTCTGAGAAAAATATATGTTCAATATGGGACTATATTCTGCTAAATCCCAGAAAAGAAAATTTGTTTGTACTGATTTAGTATTTCTCATGAAAATAGACTAGTTATGAGTAAATGAATTAAATATGTTATGTGAAGTAAGAAAATTGGAAAATAGGATTTTTATGGCTTGAGAATCCTATATGAGGTATATGCAGATTTTTTATGAGGGTTTTGGTTATTAGTGATGAAATCTTATTGCTTGGGCATTTTAGAATGATTAAATGCATTAATTAGAAAAGTGTAAACAATTAAAATAAATTATTTATAAGTTTAAGAAATGATTAAAATATTGTTGTAATATTAATAATATTAGATAATGAGATTTTTAAGTGACTTATAACATTTGGATGAAGGTGTTGTAAATATTGATATGAATTTTATTGTGAAATTTTATCTTTTTTGGTCGAGGTTACTATTCACGAGTTACTATTCATGAGTTACTATTCACGAGTTACTATTCATGAGTTACTATCCACGAGTTACTATTTATAAGTTACTATTCACGACAAAATTAGTTTCTTTTTCTGACCAAATTATTGTTGATTTATGAATCTTACTCTTGAGATTAAATCTATATGTTGATTATATTATTTTTATTATCATATATAACATTTTTATAACTTTAATGATGATATTTCTCTTTAACTTGCGTGTAAAGATAGGTAGATTATTGGTATGATCATGACTATAGGTTCCCTTTGGCCAGTAGTGAAAAGATGAATCGTTGACTGGTATGATCATGACCATTGAATTTATAATTGATTATCTTTAGTTTAAGTGTAAAGGTGAATTGATCAACATGGTTATAATTATTGTTTATATAAATTCTGAAATGATTATATATTTCTTTGAGATATTGAATATCTTTGGCCTGTAGTGCAAAGATGATCTGTGGTTGAATATCTTTGGCCAGTTGTGCAAAGATGATCTGTTGTTGAATATCTTTGGTCTGTAGTGCAAAGATGATCTGTGGTTGAATATCTTTGGCCAGTTGTGCAAAGATGAACTGTTGATGAATATATTTGGCCCGTAGTGCAAAGATGAATTTATTAGTATGATTATGAACATGAATTGTGATTTGGTATAACCATGATCTTTGATGTTTCAGGTATAGATAGGTGATAAAAATTATCTTCGTCTTGGATGAGAAGAGGAATTTAGAACCACAATTATGATTATGAGTTATTCATATGATTGTGGACCAGAACTGTTGATTGATGTTACAGGGATAAAACATTGTTGGTGGATTTTTAACATGGAGAAGATAATCGACTTTATGGTCTATTTGACTCTTCTAATGGATTGCTCGTTCCACTGCAACTATGGTTGAAAATTTTATCATCTACCATATGTTCTAAATCTCTGATTTATTACTGATGAAGGCTATTAATAATTTAATTATCTTTAGTCATGGTATTCTTTACTGGGCTATTTATGCTCACCCTTTTGTTTCACAATTCCTTTCTAGTAATAAGAGTATAGCTGGGTCGAGCGAGGGTAACAGGGAAATAGAACGGTGGTCTCTAGCTGTGGAGGTCTAAGGAGTATAGAAAAGTTTGTTGTATTTTATACATCATTTAGTAGTTATATTTGGTGAATCCAATAGGGTAAGGCGAACCCAACGTTAGAAGGGTGTTTTGCCACTATCATACAAGATGTCTAATGACATACAACCTCGTGTTATCATAAGACAGGGTTGTGCACATCCACTTGCTGAGTATATCTACGAGCACTACCTATATAATCTTGGTGTTTGTTTGAAGTATAATTCTCAATTAGAGACAGTGGAGATAATGATATGTCAAGAGAAGACTCACCATTGGAAAGAATATGATAGTAATTTTCTCATTTTTCTTTGGGGTCTATTGGGTCAACCAAGGATAATTCTGTGGACATATGATATCTATCATAACCTTGACGCATGGCCTCCCATGTACGAAGGTTTCCTTGAGCACTTCCCAAAGATTTTAATTTCTAAAACAGTTATTGACTGTACCTTTATGTAAAGTATCAATGCGAGGTGTTGTCCATAGTTGGAACATGAGTCACAGTTGGTATTAAACTCACAGTATATGTGTTGTCATATTTTGCACGACAATTGTAGTAATAAAGTTGTAGTTGTTTTCTGTACCATGTATTTGGCGACTCAGAATGGGTTGGGTGATGTATATCTATTATTGGGTTGTCACAAAATGCAATTGGGATCAACTTCTACATGAATACATGACAATCATGGCTCTTGAACCCATTAAATTTCAACTGGTCAACCTTATATATAGCATCACGATATATTTGACATATATCCATCTAGGAGCTTCAACCCACTAACCCACTTGTACACCTCTTCAATTTGTTGCTTAGTAAGACAAAATGGAGCTTTAGGCTTCGTATTGTTAGGGCGAAGCCACAATTCTGGCCTTATGTTCAATGCCTCCAAATCTTTTCGTGCATTGTCATTGTCTTTGGTTTTACCACTCGCATCTAACATGGTGTAAAACAAGTTCTCAAAAACATTCTTTTTTGTATGCCTGACATCTAAACAATGACGAACTGAAAGTGTGACCCAATACGACAACTCAAACCTTATGGGTGAGTGTGTCCAATTATGAGTCTTCTCGTACCCGACTGCTCTCAATTTACTTTGCTCCTTCCTCGGTAAAGGAAAATTCAGATCGGTCAGCCAGCCCAAGACATCACTGCCCGACAGTCAACCAACAACCCCCTTCTTCTCTGTCTTTTTGTTGAACTATGTAAACTGTGACGCCTCCAAAATAGGTATACATCACACATCTTGGGTCGCCAAATACTTGGTACAGAAACAACTACAACTTCATTAATACAATTGTTGTGTAAAATACAACAAGACAATACTGTGAGTTTAAATACAAATACTGTCTAATAAACAGTCTACAAACTCAAAAGGAGTCCTCATTACAATTATTATCACACTATTTTATAAAATAGTGAGGACTGCTAACACAACTGATTGGAAACATCACTCCACACCCCGACTAGTTTCCGCTATATTATCACCTCCTGAGAAAAATATATACTCAACTTATATATGTATAACATATCCAAAAATCACAACGATCCAACTGTCAGATTAAAAATTATAACTCACGTAATATATCTCAAAAACACTAGTTTGATTTTTAATACCTCCATTCCGACAAAAATACTGATAAAACACCTCAACATAAACTCCTTCATTTTTAACCACAATAAATATATCCAACATTTATATCCACATAAAATAAATATTTCCTTATCATATGAACAATAATTAATTATTCACAAATAATATTACAGAATCATATTTATGACAACCAGGCCGTTCCCAGAAAAGAGGGGGCTTTCCGATAAGGATTTCTCCTTACTGGCGCGCAATTAGGTGACCAAACCTCTCCTTGATAGAACTTTCTAGACATCGCCAATAATGCTATCTAATAATATTATTCAAATAATATGAATTATTGATCTGATAATGAGAAATACATTGCAGTAATAATTATTGAAACAACAATAATGTAAAATATCAACGCAGCAATTATTGAATCAATAAAATAAAATATTGAACAGTAACTACTGTAACAATTATTGAGTAGTGCCTTCTTACGTAAGGATCAATAATTTAACAATATTGTGCAATACCGTGTGCTACTGTGCAACCATGCGTATTACTGTATTTTAACCACCGGGTATTCTAACAGTATTAACGGTAACAACTACGCCGTTATTTATAAAAATTCAATTTTATCGTTATCTTCATCCAACCATTTTTCGTTATGGGGCCCACAAATAGTTGCACCGTCGTACGAATATTCTCCGATAGAAAGAATATTCCACGACCAAACGAATATTCCCCGACAACAATGAATATTTTATAACCACTTGTTTATTTTACAAAATTTGCACATTTCACCCATAACCAAAATATTATATCAAATTAACATTTTATTATTCAAAATAATAAATAGAGGAAATTTGATTTTATTCATTATAAAGTTGGGGTCTTACAACCTCCCCTCCTTATGAAATTTCGTCCTCAAAATTGACGTACATACTTGGCGTTTCGAAAAGGTGAGGATACCTCGCTTTCATTTCTGATTCCAACTCCCAGGTCATTTCTTCAAAAGCATGGTTTCTCCACAAAATCTTAACTTGTGGTATAACCTTGGTGCGTATGACATGCTCTTTCCTATCCAAAATCTTAACAGGTACCTCCTCGTACGTTAAATCTTCGACTATCTCGTCTGGTTCTAACTCAATAATGTGGTTCGTGTCTTTCACATATTTACGAAGCACAGATATGTGAAAATATTATGAACACGAGACATACTTGGAGGTAATGCGAGTCTATAGGCCACATTTCCTATTCGGTCAAGAATCTTAAATGGACCAATAAATCTTGGATTGAGCTTTCCTCTCTTTCTAAATCTTGTAACTCCCTTCCATGGTGTAACACGTAACAATACATGATCCCCAATATTAAATTTCACGTCCTTTCGATGAAGATCCGCATAACTCTTTTGTCGATCCTGTGCCGTTTGCATACGTTGTCGAATCGTTTGGATCTTCTCTGTAGTTATGCATACCAATTCTGGTCCCAACAACGTTGCTTCTCCCACCTCATCCCAGCATACTGGAGAGCGACATTTTCTTCCATACAACGCCTCAAATGGAGCCATGCCTATACTTGCCTGATAACTGTTGTTGTAGGAGAATTCCACCAATGGTAGGTACTTATCCCAACTCCCTTTGAAATCTAGGATACAGAGTCTTAATAGATCCTCAAGAGTTTGAATAGTCCTTTCTGATTGCCCGTCTGTTTGAGGATGGTATGCCGAACTGAATAGTAAGTCCGTGGCCAAAGCTTTCTGCAAGCTAACCCAAAATCGTGAAGTGAATCTTGGGTCACGATCTGAAACTATGGATATTGGCATGCCATGCAATCTCACAATCTCATTTACGTACATACTAGCAAGACGTTCAAGGGAATAAGTCTCTCGTATAGGCAAGAAATGGGCAGACTTGGTTAATCTATCAACAATAACCCAACTCGCATCTATGCCTTGAGAAACCTTGGGAAGACCCGTAACGAAATCCATAGTAATATGTTTCCATTTTCATTTTGGAATCTCAAGTGGTTGCAATGAACCCTTTGGCACTTGATGCTCCGCCTTTACACGTTGACAAGTTAAACACCTCGAGATAAACTGCGCGATCTCTCTTTTCATATTGCTCCACAAAAATGAATGTCGAAGATCATGATACAGTTTGGTACTCCCAGGATGGATTGCAAACGGTGTGTTACGTGCCTCCATCATGATTATATGCTTCAATTCAGAATCGTTAGGAACACAAAGTCTAGAGTTGACTCGAAGTATTCCTTCTTCATTGATTCTTGCATCTGGAATAACACCTTCTTGCACTTTCTTCTTCATACACATCAGCTCCATGTCCGTAGCTTGAGCAGCTTTAACTTTATCGATTAAAGTCGGTTCTACTCGTATGTTTGATATCATCATGTGGGTACTTGGAGCCTTCATCTCTATCTCCATCCTTTGCAAGTCATACAAAATGGGCCTTTGTGTTAACAACATTGCACTCGTACACGCATATGATCTTTTACTCAATGCGTCAGCTACCACGTTTGCTTTTCTAGGATGATATTGGATGGTATGATCGTAATCTTTTACCAGCTCGAGCCAACGTCGTTGCCGCATGTTGAGTTCCTTTTGGGTGAAGAAATATTTGAGGCTTTTATGATCTGTATAGATCTCCACTTTCTCCCCATACAGGTAGTGTCTCCAGATCTTCAACGCGAAAACGACTGCTGCCAACTCCAAATCATAAGTAGGATAATTCCTCTCATATTCTTTGAGTTGTCGCGAGGCATAGGCTATGACTTTCCCATGTTACATGAGAACACATCCTAACCCTTTGCCTAAAGTATCATTGTAGATAACAAATCCATCCAAACCAGATGGTATTGTCAGAACAGGTGTCGAAATGAGTCTCCTCTTGAGCTCTTGGAAACTCTTCTCACAATCTTCGCTCCAACAGAATTTTATATCTTTACGAGTCAGCTGAGTTAACGAAGTAGCGATTCGAGAAAATCTTTCCACGAATCTCTGATAGTAACCAGCTAAGCCCAGGAAGCTACGTACTTCGGTCACTGACTTCGGTTGCTCCCAACTTTGTATGGCTTCAATCTTCGCCGGGTCGACAGATACTCTATGTTTTGACACCACGTGCCCAAGGAATGCTACTTCCTTAAGCCTGAACTCGCATTTCTTCAGCTTGGCATATAGCTTGTTTTCACGAAACCTTTGCAGTACCAGCTTCAAATGGCGCTCATGATCTTCACGGCTTTTGGAATAGATGAGGATGTCATCAATAAAGACAACAACGAACTGATCCAAATATTCTTAAAACACACGGTTCATCATATCAATGAAAGCAGCAGGAGCATTAGTCAATCCAAACGACATGACTAAGAATTCATAATGCCCGTACCGAGTTCTGAAAGCAGTCTTTGGAATATCCTTAGTTTTAATCTTCAGCTGATGATATCCAGAACGAAGATCGATCTTTGAAAAGAATTGTGCTCCTTGTAACTGGTCGAACAGGTCATCAATGCGAGGTAGTGGATACCTATTCTTGATGGTGACATGGTTCAATTCCCGATAGTCGATACAAAGTCGCATACTACCATCTTTCTTCTTTACGACTAACACAGGAGCACCTCAAGGAGATGTACTAGGACGAATAAAATTGATGTCCAATAACCCCTGTAGTTGGACCTTTAACTCCTGAAGTTCAATAGGAGCTATTTGATATGGGGTTTTAGAAATGGGCTTTGTACCAGGTTCAAGGTCAATAAAGAATTCAACTTCACGTTCTGGGGTAGACCGGGAAGTTCTTCAGGAAATACATCATAAAATTCATTAATAATAGAAATATTATTCAAATCTGACGTGTTTTTGTTCAAGTCCGTAACATGGGCTAAGAAAGCTTGACATCCGTTTTTCAATAAACGCATAGCTTTTTATGGCTTAATATGATAGTGATTGACTTTAGTGGTTTAGTTGTTTGAATTAGCATAACAGGTTGGTTAGGAATATGAAAACTAACAACCTTACGAAAATAATCAATTTTAGCATGATGAGTGGTTAGCCAATCAATCCCTAAAATCACATCAAATGCAAGTATTTTCAAAGAAATAAGATCGACAGGTAATGTGATGGTACCAACTTGAATCAAGCAAGATTTATAAATAGTAGATGTAACGGAAATTTCTCCTAACGGAGTTTTAACAGATAAGTCAAAGTCTAATTTCTCCGGAGTCAAGTTCAAAAGTTGAGCACAAGCAGGAGAGATAAAGGAATGGGTAGAACCGGTATCTAATAAGGTATAAACTTCGCAAGAGTCTATAATTAGCTTACCCATGATCACCTCATTTGGGTTCTTCGCGTTTTGGGCAGTCACGACAAACGCCCTTCCAGGAACCACCGACTTTGACTTGTCCGGTACAGCCTTTGGAGTCACCATTCCCGTTGGACTTGGTTTCGCATGGGCAGTTTGGGCTGATATGTCCCTCTTTCCCGTATTTGTAACATACGACCGGTAGTCGTTCTCCTCCCCTAGAAACAGTTGATGTTGGTGCTAACGTCTTCACGTTATCATTGTTGTACCTTCTCCTTTTGAAATCTCCTCCCGACTCGCTCCTTTTAGTATCACGGTCATGATTACCACCAGAGTGGTTACCACTTTTGTCCGAATGTTTTCCTCTCTGCTGGTTTTCATTGCTCCGATGGCTGCCGCCACCGGTATGACCCTAGTTGTGGTCCCTCAGTTGAACATACTCATTTTCTTGCTCTAATAATTGAGCCATGTTTACAACATCTGAATATAAAAAAAAATTATGAGAGATAAGATATTGCCGAATCTCAGGCTTTAGACCTCTCAGAAACATCCTCGTCATTCGTTTCTCATTTTCTACCAAATGAGGTGCAAACCTGGATAACTCAGCGAACTTCGCCTCATACTGAGACACCGTCATGGTATTTTGTTCTAGTCTAATAAACTCTACCTCTTTCATATGACAAATACTTTCAGGAAAGTACTTGTCATTAAACAATTTCTGAAACATTTCCCAGGACATGTTGAGTGCGTCAGGCTGGGTACGCTTCACAAATTTCCACCAATAATCTGTCTCACCGTAGAACATAAAGGTGGCGAATGGAACCTTTTGTTCCTCTGTGCATCCCAAGACATCGAATAACATTGTAATTTGCTTTACCCACGTTTCCGCCTTGATCGGATCAGGTTTTCCCACAAATTATGGTGGTCCCAACTCTTTGAACTGCTTGGCTGTGACAAGCCGCACGTTGCTATCATTTCCACCCGTATTTTGTACACGAGTCTCCCTCGTCTGGTTTTGCATGAACTGTAAAAAACTTCTAAACATCCCATCATTCATCATTTGTTCGGTAGTATTATTTACAGGAGGAATATTGCCTTCCTGTTGCACGTTCCCCAAGGTGGTGATTAAAGGTGTCTCCACGGTCTGATTCACTCCATTGTTAATATTTCCAGCTGCCATTCTCAAATACTGCCATAAAACAAGGGTTAATTGACATGTCACATATTACCCCCATACTCTGACTGACCAAATAAATACCAAGTAAACTTAGTCAGGTCATACTAGCGAAGAAATTTTCCATCTCTCCCCTCCTAATTCTTGTCTCACATCTCAGCCAGGGATCATATCCCTAAGATTTGATACCAACTGTGACGCCCTGAAAATAGGTATACATCACCCATCTTGGGTCACCAAATACTTGGTACAGAAATAACTACAACTTCATTAATACAATTGTTGTGTAAAATACAACAACACAATACTGTGAGTTTAAATACAAATACTGTATAATAAACAGTATACAAACTCAAAAGAAGTCCTCATTACAATTATTATCACACTATTTTATAAAATAGTGAGGACTGCTAACACAACTGACTGGAAACATCACTCCACACCCTGACAAGTTCCCGCTATATTCTCGCTTCCTGAGAAAAATGGAACAAAAAGGAAAGGGTGAGCTCAACTAGCCCAGTAAAGAATATTATGACTAATATAATATACAACAGATTATCATTAGTCTTCAACAGGGAAAAATCTGATATAATATAATAGACAACAAGTTTTAGATCAACAATTACAGCGGAAACAGCAATCCATTAGAAGAGTCAAGTAGAGAATGAATTCTACTATCTTCTTAGATTTAAAAGTCCATCATCAATATTTTATCCCTGTAACATCAATCAATATACATCTTGAATCAAATATTCATCTTTGCACTACAGGCAAAAGATATTCATTTGTATCACCAGTTGGTCATGTTCATCTCAACACCCGTTCATCTTTGCACTACGGGCCAAAGATATTCATTAGGTAATCATTTATCTTTGCACTACAGGCCAAAGATATTCAGTAATATCATCATTTAGGACTGAGGATGATGAAAAATATTTTAAAGAAAATGAATCCAGTGAGATAAAAGAACAAATATTAGGGATTCGTATTACAATTTATCCAAGTTCAATAAACTCCATAATAACCAATTTCGAAGCAAAATTCAAAAATAAAGATCAAAACATGGATACAATCAAAGATAGTAACCATAATCGACATTTTGGATAAAAAGAAGAAATTTTCATTTTTAGCTGAATAGTGCCGTATACGTGAATAGTGCTGTATACATGAATAGTAACCCCGACACAAAAAGTTCTAAATTTGATAAAAAGTTCAGACCAATATTTCGGCATAATGATATTGAAAGAATAATATCATTTACAAAAAAAATAACATCCTTTACCTTAAACGAACAGTACTTCTGATCGAAATATCGGATATGAGGCTGAACAAAACTTGTGCTGAATAACAACTCTCAAAGTATCAAAATACTCACAAAATACGCTCGATAATATAGATAGAGAAAGAGAGAAAACTTATGAATTCTGGTGTGATTTTTTATTCTAACTTAGCCCTCTATTTATAGGAAAATGTTAGCACGCCGAAGCAGACTTGACCTGCAACCTGATGGCTTTACCTGCTACTATTTCCACCCACCACATTTGAATAAAAATTTCAGCACATTTCTCACCAACCAAAAGTGGGGTCCACCAATTCTAGAATTTTTCACCAAAATGATAAATTCTGAAACTTCAACAATTTCTGAACCAATCGTCTCTTAAAATTCATAGCAAATCATACGTTCATTTTTAACGGTTCAAAATTTGTGGACATATACTCAACTTATATATGTATAACATATCTAAAAATCACAACGATCCAACGGTCGGATTAAAAATTATAACTCACGCAATATATCTCAAAAACATTGGTTTGATTTTTAATACCTCCATTTCGACAAAAATACTGATAAAACACCTCAACATAAACTCCTTCATATTTAACCACAATAAATATATCCAACATTTATATCCACATAAAATAAATATTTCCTTATCATATGAATCAATAATTAATTATTCACAAATAATATTACAGAATCACATTTATGACAACCGGCCGTCCCCAGGAAAGAGGGGGCTTTCCGATAAGGATTTCTCCTTACTGGCGCGCAATTAGGTGACCAAACCTATCCTTGACAGAACTTTCTAGATATTGCCAATAATGCTATCTAATAATATTATTCAATTAATATGAATTATTGATCTGATAATGAGAAATACAGTGCAGTAACAATAATTGAAACAACATTAATATAAAATATCAACGCATCAATTATTGAATCAATAAAATAAAATATTAAACAGTAACTACTGTAACAATTATTGAGTAGTGTCTTCTTACGTAAGGATCAATAATTCAACAATACTGTGTAATACCGTGTGCTACTGTGCAACCACGCGTATTACTGTAATTTAACCACCGGGTATTCCAACAGTATTAACGGTAACAACTACGCCGTTATTTATAAAAACTCAATTTTGTCGTTATCTTCATCCAACCATTTTCTGTTATGGGGCTCACAAATAGTTGCGTCGTCGTACGAATATTCCCCGATAGAAAAAATATTCCACGACCAAACGAATATTCTCCGACAACAATGAATATTTTATAACCACTTGCTTATTTTGTAAAATTTGCACATTTCACCCATAACCAAAATATTATATCAAATTAACACTTTATTATTCAAAATAATAAATAGAGGAAATTTAATTTTATTCATTATAAAGTTGGGGTTTTACATAAACATCTTTCTGTAATTGTGATCAAGAGGCAAGAATCTACAAGTAGTTCCAAAGAAACTACATTTTCGACCATGCTGCAACTGATTGCCTTGCACATCCCCAATACACACTGGACATGACAACTTCCTGTTAGTTGGCCATCCACTAACCATCTCAAGAGCAGGAAAGTCAGTGATAACCCATAACAAGGATGCCTTCATCACAAAATTCTCGCAGATCGATTTATCATACGTCTGAACCTCTGTTTCTCATAACATTTTTAGTTCATCTACTAACGACCTAAGATACACGTTAATATTTATTTTATGAGTTGTGAAATTTGTAATTTAATATTTTTAAATTTTAAATTATTTTTTTTGCAAAGGGTTAAAAAAACTTATTACTAAAAATATCTTTTCCAAAATGCTCAAATAAGAGGTATAAGATGGCAATCATAATAGTATGTATATTTATTGACCCTAGATACATTCAGAACCCATTTACTTTTGATAATTGGTTTTACCTTTTTGTCATGTTTAGGTTATGCGTATAGTACACCATGTTTATAAATTGAGTAAAATATACTAACACTCCCCGTATATAATTATAATAATATTCATCACTCTTCTAGTTTTTTAAATAACAATCATTACCCCTTTAGTCTACAATATATAACATTCACCATCCCTAGTGTGTTTTATCAACTAATATCTAAAATTATTTTTAATATAATGTCTAATATGTTCTTCAAATTATAATATTTAATATACTCACTAAATATAAATTTGTATATTATAATTTTTACTTAATTTGATCTAATTAATTAAATTATGAACTTGTGTAATAAATAACATAAATGTCAAAATATAATAAATATTCATTTTATCAGGAAAATAAAGTTGTACACTTTTTGCTAATTAAATTTCTCAAAGATTAAAATTTACGTAATATACATTCAAATATATTTTTTGTAATTAAAAGGTAAAATTTTAATACCCATAAAAAGTATAAATTAATGCAAAAAAATTATAATTATTTTTCTCAAATATTAAAATTTACATAAAACAAACTTATTATTACAGAACAAATTTTATTATTCAAAAAAAAGTATCAAAAATTATATTAATTATTTTTCTCAAATATTAAACTAAACACAAGTCACACTTAAGTATAATTATTTACAATAAAAATGACAAATGTTGTTACTCAAAAAAAGAAATAATATATTAAAACAAAATCTTTTTACAAGATAGAGGTAGTAATAAATATTAGGAAACTGATATTTTCACATAAAAATTGATATTTCGACATGATCTCTTTTACATGAATATAGTGAGTGGGTCTGACCTCCATGTGAGCGAGACTCATGTAGAAATATTATTTTAATATGTAGAAATATAAGTTTATCAAATATTATTATATTTTTTTATTTAGTATTGCATAAAAACAACACCAACTGTATACTAAAAAATATAATCAAAATCATAAACATCCAAAATTTTGACATTCACCCGAGAAAATTTAACCTATAAAAATCATAATATGAAATTAAATTAAGAATTCAAATAATAATTTTTGTCGTTAAACACCAAAAACTAAACTATCAACATACTCAATCACTCTAATTAGAACAACTCCATTAATAATTTAATTCAATTTTTTTAATATTTGTATCACTTATCCAAAAATATGTTCTAATTAAACTAAATTAGTTTTTTTATAAGTTGCCAATAATTTAAATGAGATAATCTTAATTACTAAATAAAATTATAATTAAAATATATTTAATTATAATAAATATGTAACTGAATCTATTTAATCAATCCTAAAAAAAACTTGAAGGAGTAGTAACTGTTACTCAAAAAACTAAAAAGAATGTGAGTGTTATTATAATTATTTGAGAGGTTGTCACTATATATAGTATAGATTAAAGTACCCAAAAAAACTTGCACTATGTACTACTTTTAGACCACAAAGCAGCACCCCTGTTTCTCCGGATCATTCAATCCTTTCACACTTCTACATTTGCCCAAATTTGACCCTTTGTCTATTATACATAATAAATATTTGACCTTTTGTCTATTATACATAATAAATATGAAAGTAAACCAATTATGTCTATATTCAAATTTTATTTAGTTTCCTTCAATATCTCAATCCCCAAATTCTAAACTGATAACATATTTGATGATTGTATAGCATTTGAAATGAAAAATTGCTTGAATTGGATCTCTTAATTTATTTGATTCTTTTTTAAATTGATTAAGCTCGAATATATAAAACATTAATTCTCTAAGTGTATTTTTCCTTTTTGTTATATATAGGCACTGGTTGAGAAGCTTTGAATGACTTAACCAACAGAAAATAAGTGTTGTGGTTGCCATTAGCATGAAATTAAAGCTGTAGTACTGATTGAAGCAATCATGTATTTCTCATTTTTTTTGGGTGCCATTAACCATTGTATGACAACAGAATAGTTTGAAACAGTGTTCTAAAAATCGTTTCTTATAAGATTTTATTTATATAATTCATTCGTATCAAATTATAAGATTAATAATTTAATATTAACTTTTCAAAAGTCAATTTCAAATATATTCAAATTCAAAATTGACATAAATTCATGTGTCTTTTGTTAATACTATTAGTAATATCATAAACTCTCTAAAAAGTACTACTAATTATAAGAGTTATTGTTTTCAAAACTTAAATTAATTACGTCAATTTGAAATTTAAAAATATCTCAAATTAACTTTTAAAAGGTCAATATCTATCTTATAATTCGGAATAGAGAGAGTATTTTTAATTGTTATTGTTATACTGTACAAATAATTTTTTTTTAAATTACCAAAAAATTATCTTACAAGAATTAACAAATTCATTTCAAATTAATGAGTAATGCTACAGATACAAACTATTCTATAAATATTTTACAAACTACTGATGTGGCATACTTCATTTCAGGATATTGATAAACAAATTGTTTCAATGTAGCATTCGACCCCACACAATATGCTGAGGTGGAGTATGTCACATCATCAGTTTGTAAAAGGTTTGTAGAATAGTTTGCCTCTAGCATTATTCCAAATTAATATGGTAGACTAGCTAGGCCTGATTCTGCTTAGGTGTCTAGATAGTAGAGGTACCGCTTAGCGTCTAGGCGTGGATTAAACAAACAAGTTTGCCAGAAAAATTTTTAAAACACTAGTTTGAATCCAAGACCTTTGCCATGCAATAATTGGCTATACCAAATTGTTGATAGATGAAAGAATTGTGACCCTTACCATTTTTAATTTTTATGTCATATCATCAAAATAAAATTGAACAAGAAAATTTTTCAATCTTTATGACAAAATATGAGATGATGGGGCCTCTTCCTCATTTTCTTTTCCAAATAACTACTATGAACAATAAATCACAACCTAATTCTGTTTTTTATTTATTTACAATAATAGTTCAAAGGGTCATTTTTAAATGTCTTCAATTAAATTATATTTCAAAGTTATATAGAAAAGTTTTATTTGTGAGGTACTGTAATTTAATATTTGTACATATATAATATTTGAGTTATTACTTGCAATTTAGTAATTATTTTTTAATAAATAAATTTATCAAAAATCAACGGTTTGGGTCGGGTACCTATAAGATGGGTGGATAAAACTTCCTTGAATTGGGCCTCTCAATTGTTATGTTTTTTCCTTTCCTTTTTTAAATTTTATTAAGCTAGAATGTATAAACATTCTCCAATGTACTTTTCCTCCTTTTTTAGACACTTTTTGAGAAGCTTTGCATGACCTAACCAAGAGAAAATAAGCATTGTTCTTGCCATTTAGCATAAACTTATACTGTGTTTGTAAGTTTTTTTAAGGGGAAGGGAAAATAATTAAAATTTCTCTAAAATCTTATATTTGTGATTTTTTTTAGGGAGAAAGTGAAAGAATTTTGAGGTAAAGTTAATTTTATTTTTTACTCAAAACTTTACCCCCAAAAAAGTGGGATGATTTGGAGGGATGACATTAAAATAATGGGAAAGTTAGATATTATATATTACCTAAAGTTACCTTTCAAAATAAATCACGTCATTTATTATATTAATATGTAAGGGTAATATAGTAATAGTGTAGTTTAAAAATAAAAATATTTTCCTTCCTATAAACTCACACAAGGAAAAATATAGTTAAAATATCATTCATTCTCTTTCTTTCCAAAATTCACAAACTAGGGGTGAGCATGGTGCAGTTGGTGCGGTTTGAAACTCAAACCGCACATGAAACCGCTTAGATGTGGTTTGACAAATCCAAAACTGCACATGAAACCACTTGTGATTGGTGCGGTGTGATTTCGGTTCCAAAATCAATTGAAACAACAACATTTTATGCAATTTAAATTAACAATTTAGCATCACACAATATTAAATACCACTTTGATAACACACACAACCTTATTTATAATATTTTGTCTAAACAAAAGCTAAATAGATCTTGATGAATTATTATCAGCTTACATTAACAAATTCTAAATAGAGATAATTAGTTAATTACAGGAAAGATAATTCCAAATGGATTAACTGAAGGGTGGCTTCCATAATAATGCTTCTTGATATGCTCCATGTTGACAGTGTTATTCATTTCAGGACTCAACACGTCATTTTGGGCCTTTTGGCTATATAATTTATAAAACAAAACTCAAAAGAAGTATAGTGCGGTTTCGATTTTATGCATACAGTTTTGGCTAGTAATCAAACCTAAACCGTAAATTCAGTTTTTTAACCAACCTAAAACTGCCACATACGCCGGAACCGTTGTTGCGATTTGTGTTGTTTTTTTGTGCGGTTTCAGAGACAATTTGGTTCCTTGTTCAGCCCTATCACAAACATGACAAAAGAAAATTATAATTCATTCTCATCCCTTCCCGTCCCTTCCCCTCCTATATATACTTTCCCTTCTAATCTCATCCCTCTAAACTCATAAACACAGACTTAATATTTATCTTAATTTGAACCTAATAGCAGCACTGGTTGAAGCAATCATAAGTTTCTCATTTGCTCATGAGGTCTTTACTTTATAGGAGTTTTTTTTTGTTATTTTTCTAGACAAACAAAAAAAAAGAGTAAAATGCAAAAGTAACTCCTATGTTATAAGGATATTTAGATATTATGCCCTTTTTTTTAATCAATGCAAAAGGAATTGTTTACTATCTTAAAGTCAAGTAGTACGTTTCTCTCGAGTCTATTCTTGGTTCGAGCCTAATTGCTATATTATGAGTTTCTTGTTTGCTAAATCAATATTTTATGGTAAAAAAAGACATTTAATTAACACTATGCTATAATCTTCATAAAAAAGACACTTAATTAACACTGTGCTATAATCTTCATAGATTAGAGTACAAAACAATTGCAGCTACACTCCAATTCCGCTAGCTTATTCAAGTTGTAAGCTAGAATTGGAGGGGAGATATTATGAAATATATTCAAATTTTATTTAGTTTCCTTCAATATCTCATCCCCAAATTTGATGATTGTATAGCATTTGAAATGAAAAATTGATTGGATTGGATGTCGTAATTTATTTGATTCTTTTTAAAATTTATTATATGCTCGAATAACATGTACTTTTCCTCTCTTTGTTATATATAGGCACTGGTTGAGAAGCATTGCATGACTTAACCACCAGAAACTAAGTGTTGTGGTTGCCATTAGCATGCATGAAATTAAAGCAGTAGTACTGATTGAAGCAATCATGTCTTTCTCATTTTCTCATGAGGTCTAATCACTCTGTAAGAACCTTTTTAATTTGTTGTTTTTGATCTAGACTAAAACAAAAAGGATGCACATGAATACTTATTATTAATTACTAGCGATAACCCGTGCTTGAAGGCACTGTATAATTTAAAAATAAATAAAAATAAATCATGAACACAAAAAAATGAAGCACTGAATATAGACACACACTAAACTAAAAGCCTAAATTAATTCTTAACACACCCGCACTTTTCATACATACTCCACAAAGCATTTAAATGAAAAATTCTTATGAAGACAAATTTCAATGAATAAATAAAGAATATCCAATTTTAATAGTCAAATTCTCATAAATTTAAACTAAGTTTAACTACATTTCAAGATTTATTTTTTATTATTTATAAGACTTTTTGATTGATTGTAACTTTTTAAATAATAACTTGTCAATTAAAATTTTCTGTTTGCTTGTTATAACAACTCCTTTTTTTTGTCGTATGTAGATGGATATACAGTTTCGCAGAGCCGTAACTTGATACAAAAACTGATTGCAAGTCGTTATATAAATTTAGGAATAGCTCAGCAACGAAGTTTAAAAATGAAGAACCAAGACAAATAAGAGAGAGGGAGATGTCAAACAAATAAGATGACGAATGACTAATGGTTAAGTTATATGGTCAATTTTACAACTTGCTAATGTAACAGATTGCAAGATCAAGTCTTTATGAATTTTCATTCATAGATATATAGATGACCCATGTAACTATAAAAAGACATGCATAACAATAACCATACAATAACGTACAATCAGACATAATAATTATCATAATTCACCATACAATAGTTATTTGTGTAAAGTTAGAGAGGGAACTTTCCACTCTATCTTACAATAGTCACACTCTAACTTTCCTCATAACTTTGATGCTAACTATTTATACAACTTTACTACCACATAGCTGTAACTAACTCATGTCTACTCTAAACTTTTACTCCTAATTTGAATTCTAATTATTTCGTCTGTTTATGTTTATAGATTAGAGTACCAAAACACTTGCAGCAACACTCCAATTCCGCTAGCTTATTCAAGTTGTAAGCTAGAATTGGAGGGGAGAAATTATGAAATATATTCAAATTTTATTTAGTTTCCTTCAATATCTCATCCCCAAATTTGATGATTGTATAGCATTTTAAATGAAAAATTGATTGGATTGGATCTCTTAATTTATTTGATTCTTTTTAAAATTTATTATATGCTCGAATAACATGTACTTTTCCCCTCTTTGTAATATATAGGCACTCGTTGATAAGCTTTGCATGACTTAACCAATAGAAACTAAGTGTTGTGGTTTCCATTAGCATGAAATTAAAGCAATAGTACTGATTGAAGCAATCATATCTTTCTCATTTTTTTGGGTACCATTAACCATTGTATTACAACGGAATAGTTTGAAACAGTGTTCTAAAAATCATTTCTTAGACAATTTTATTTATATAATTCATCCGTATCAAATTATAAGATTAATAATTTAATATTAACTTTTCAAAAGTCAATTTCAAATATTTTCAAACTTAAAATTGACATAAATTCATGTGTCTTTTGTCAATACTATTATTAATATCATAAACTCTCTAAAAAGTTATAAGAGTTGTTTTTAAAACTTAAATGAATTAATTACGTCAATTTGAAATTTAAAAATATCTTAAATGAATTTTTAAAAGGTCAATATCGATCTTATAATTCTGAACAGAGAGTATTTTTAATTGTTATTGTTATACTGTACAAATAATATAGTAACCAAAAAATTATCTTACAAGAATTAACAAATTCATTTCAAATTAATATGGCAGACTAGCTAGGCCTGATTCTGCTTAGGTGCCCAGATGGTAGAGGTACCGCCCAGCGTCTAGGCGTGGATTAAACAAACAAGTTTGCCGCGAAAATTTTTAAAACAATAGTTAGAATCCACGACCTTTGCCATGCAATAATTGGAAATGAAAGAATTGTGACCCTTCCCATTTTTAAATTTTGTATCATATCATTAAAATAAAATTGAACGAGAAAATTTTTCAATCTTTGTGACAAATTATGAGATGATGGGGCCCTCTTCCTCATTTTCTTTTCCAAATAACTACTATGAACAATAAATCACAACCTAATTCAGCCTCAAGCTACCACTTGGTAACCTAAATGAATGACATATGATAATGAAATTAAAGAAAAAATTATACCACTACCATAAACACTACTGTATATTTTCATAAAACAAAGAAAGGTTGTGCTTATGAACACAAATAAAAGATAAGAAATTTACATGGTTTGATCCTAGCTAGTAACAAGAGAAGTAGATTAAGAAGTTGATAAGGCCGATTTCTGTTTTTTATTTATTTACAATAGAAAAGTTACATAGAAAAGTTTTATTTGCGAGGTACAGTAATTTAATATTTGTACATATATAATATTTGAGTTATTACTTGTAATTTAGTAATTATTTTTTAATAAATAAATTTATCAAAAATCAACGGTTTGGGAGGATTTGGAGGGATGACATTATAATGATGGGAAAGTTGGATATTATATATTACCTAAAGTTACCTTTCAAAATAAATCATGTCATTTATTATATTAACATGTAAGGGTAATATAGTAATAGTATAGTTTAAAAATAAAAATATTTTCCTTCCTACAAACTCACACACAAGGAAAAATATAGTTAAAATATCATTCATTCTCTTTCTTTCCAAAATTCACAAACTAGGGGTGAGCATGGTGCAGTTGGTGCTGTTTGAAACTCAAACCGCACACGAAACCGCTTAGATGCGGTTTCAAAAATCCAAAACTGCATATGAAACCGCTTGTGATTGGTGTGGTATGGTTTCGGTTCCAAAACCAATTGAAACAACAACATTTTATGCAATTTAAATTAACAATTTAGTATTACACAATATTAAATACTACTTTGATAACACACACAACCTTACTTATAATGTTTTGTCTAAACAAAAGCTAAATAGATCCTGATGAATTATTATCTGCTTACATTAAAAATTCTAAACATAGATGATTAGTTAATTACATGAAAGGTAATTCCAAATGGATTAACTGAAGGGTGGCTTCCATAATAATGCTTCTTGATATGCTCCATTTTGACGGTGATACTCATTTCAGGACTTAACACGTCATTTTGTGCCTTTTGGCCATATAATTTAAATTTATAAAAAATACTCAAAAGAAGTATAGTGCGGTTTCGATTTTATGCATGTGGTTTTGGCCAGTAACCAAACGTAAATTGTAAATAACCAATTTAAAACTGCCACATACGCCGAAACCATTGTTTCGATTTGTGTGATTTTTTTGAGCGGTTTCAGAGACAATTTGGTTCCTTGTTCAGTCCTATCACAAACATGACAAAAGAAAATTATAATTAATTCTCATCCCTTCCCCTCCTATATATACTTTCCCTTCTAATCTAACCCCTCTAAACTCATAAACACAGAATTAACGTTTATCTTGATTTGAACCTAATAGCAGCACTGGTTGAAGCAATCATGAGTTTCTTATTTGCTCATGAGGTCTAGGAGTTTTTTATTGGTTATTTTCCTAAACAAACAAAAAAAGAGTAAAATGCAAAAGTAACTCGTGTGTTATAAGGATATTTGATATTACGCCTTTTTTTTAATCAATGCAAAATGATTTATTTACTATCTTAAAGTCAAGTAGTACATTATTCTTGGTTCGAGCCTAATTGCTGTATTATGAGTTTATTGTTTGCTAAATCAATATTTTATGGCAAAAAAGACACTTAATTAACATTGTGCTATAATGTTCATAAAAATTTATATTTGGTCATAAGAACTGTAATCCTTGGGAATATATTTACCAATTAAATGAAAATTGATCTCAACTTTCCAAGATTGTAACAAATTTTGAGAGGTCAGAGGACCTTATTTTTTTCTCCCTTAATTATCTGATCTTTACACTTTAAACATACTTTTTCTTGCATCAATAAAATCAAGGTCTAAATGGCAAAATGGTAAAAAGAGTTTGGGATAGGGAGGTGATAAGCAAATAGCTCGAGTGAAAATTGGAAATAAACAAATTAGTAATAACAAGGAATATGTTTTTCTATAAAAGAGAAAAAAATGCTGATGGAGTACAAATCTTAATAGCAACCAAGCTCCTCATGCCTCAATATTAAAAAAAAAACTATTCATAATGCTTTGGGTACATGAGAGGTCTTGGGATCCATTTTTGCCAAAGACAAAAATGTTAAATTTTAGTCGAATATAACAAAAAAAAAGAAAAAGAAGTTGATAGTTCCGAATGATTATATTCAGAACAAAAGGTTACATTTATGAACAATTATTTTTCAGGCAGATCAATTTTAACAGATATTGTCAGCACAATTTACTGACCGAGCTTACTGTAATTTGTACAAGCTTTAACTAACCAATCGAATCATGAACTCCTATTAGAGCCAAGGCCGCTCGGGTTTCACATTTCAAGTTCGTTATCCTAACAGTATCTTCTGCTCCACCGGGAGCATGCCCCCTTCTTCTATCCTATCTACTGCTTTGCTCCTCGGCTCTATACAGCTCTAGCCGCTTGCTGTAATAACTTGTTTCTCGGGTGGCTCGCACCTTGGGTGGTGCGGCTGAAGGTACTATTGTTAGGTTTTGTGAGAATCATAGACATAATCAAATTTGTACAAAGCAGCGAAAGCATGGCAAAATCAGATTTAAAAATTATCATAAACTAATTACATGGATCATCCTTTATGGATGTTATTAATTAAAACGAAAAATGAGAAGGTATGAAATCATACCCTTATAGATTCAAGCTTCCACAGGTACGAGTTCAACTCCTAGTTCTTCACGATATTCTTGAATCTTCGGGATTGATTCCTTCTTTTGATCAATGTTAGCCACCCAAGTGTATGGCCTCTAAAGGTGATCCACCATGAAAGAAGGATTATTCAAGAATAAGGGTGGTTGACTAAACCCTCGTTTTTTTATCTCTATAGAAAATGAGTACTCTCCAACAATTGGAATTACGCTACTAATATCTAATATAAGACTACTCTTATATAGATGTTAGTTAACCCTTATAATCTAATTAAAATAGGATTTTATTTAATTAATTAAACTCCTTTAATTAATTAAGTACCCTAATCTTATTAGCGATAACTAATTAAACTCTTTTAATTAATTTGTCTCATAATCTTATTAGGAATAAAAGAGAGTACTTATTTAAATTAACTCCCAAACTCCTTTAGAAATTAAAATAATAATAGTTGTAATAATATTAATAAGACTCCTCTTATTAATTTATATTTAATATTTTCAAAATATTAAATTGTTTAATTTATTCTATCACCATAGATTAAATTAAATACATTTAAAATATTATTACGATTATGTCATTGACTTCTTAAATAATTATTCTTCCTTTTATGGTGTGATCCTTTAAGTAATTCTCCATATTAAACCGGTTGTGAATAAATCAATTAGAACAATTCTAATCTTATTTAAATAAATAAATTAAATTAACTAGTAATCTATTTAAATAAATAATATTTATTCTACAATAAAGAGAAAGTCTCCTTAGCGATCAACGACTTTCCAGATAATACAGATTTCAACATTAATAATAAAAGAACCTTTGAGTAAATAGTTTCCGTACAATTCAATCATTTCACTATACAATGTCCCAATTAAATATAAGATAAAGAATTTCTGTCAAGTCTTATTTTATTTAATTATATGTATTTTGATTCTCAAATGCACAACTCCCAATAAATGCAAATTAAAAACTCTACCTTGGCCAAGATTCATAGGTTGTCATTTATTAAATCACACAAGACATATCTCTTCTTTTACTAGAAGTGGTAAATTCTTTATTGATCATTCATTATCTCCATATATAACTTATTACACCCAAACGTTGTGATGCCCCTAAATAGGTCCACACAACCCATTTTGGGTCGCCAAATAGATGATACAAAATCCAAATATAAATCTTTCTATTCCAACTATTGAACTGTTGTGCAAAATACGACAACACATAAGCTGTGAGTTTGAATACAAATAACAGTACTCACACTCCAAACCAATAATACTTTACATAAGGTACAGTCGATAACAGTTTTAGGAATTAAAATATTTAAAAAATGCTCAAGGAAGCCTTCATACATGGGAGGCCATATGTAACACCCCAGTCCCACATCGAAATATAAAGGAAAAATTTGTTTACATATAAGAAAATAAGTTACTACCAATAGTACCTTCAAGTTATGACCTTTTGGGTGATCTTGTGGTGGGCTAAGATGACCCAAGAAGATATTGTTGGGGCAGTGGTTTGAGGCCTTATTTTGATGGATTTGATTCGATTCGGAGTTGGTGTGACGCCCCCAAAACAGGTTTACATCACCCATCTTGAGTCGCCAGATACAAGGTACCGAATTCAAATACAACTTAATAATACAACTGTCGTATACAATATGACAAAACATAAACTGTGAGTTTAAATACAAAAATTGTCTACTAGAGAGTATACAAACTCAAAAGGTGTCCTCATTAAAATTATTATCACACTATTTCACAGAATAGTGAGGACTACTAATGCACCATTTAGGACCATCACTCTGTTCCCCGACTAGTCCTAGCTACGTTCTCATTTCCTGAAGAGAACAGTGAAAGAAAGGGTGAGCTCAACTAGCCCAGTAAGAAATATTATGACTAAGATAATGTAGAATAATTTATCGTTAGCCTTCAACAATGTTAAACTGATAAAATATAATAAATATCAAGTTTAACTGCAGCGGAACAAGCAATCCGTTAGAAGAGTCAAGTAGAGAATAAAATTTACTATCTTCTATTATTTAAAAGGTTTTTCATCACTTTTATCGCTGGGACTCACCTTAAAAATAATCCATATCATCGAATCACCCCTGCACTACGGCCAATGATATTCTTTAGTATCACGACCACAAATTATCCATGCACTACGGGCCAAGGACATTCGTGTATTTATTAATGGGCATGATCATGCCAACAACTGTCCATCAATGCACTACGGCCAATAAGGACTTTTACCACATCATTTGTAACATTAAGGTCATGATTATACCGAATAATCGCTGGTCATAATCATACCAAGTCCATCTATGCACTACAGGTCACAGATGACTTTCAACATAATATAAACATGAGGATGATGACAATGATATAAGAATTCAATGAAACAAGTTCAAGAATTAATTTATCCAGGAACCAATAACGTCCAAATTGTTAACATGATACTTCTTTGTAGAGTAAAATTCAAGAATGCTCAGAAGAATATTTCTATGAAAAGATACTAGATGAAGCGCAAATATCAAGGATATTTCACTAATTTCATGGAGTATAGAAGTCAAAGTTTTAACCAACTGAGTATAATAAAGAATGGAATAACAAAAGAAATCACCATGCATGCGATAGACCGCACAGGCAGGTTATTCCAACAGAATAATAAATAACGGAACCAGGTCCGACGTAAAATGCACAGACAGGATATTCCAACAGAATAATAAAGACTGGAACCAGGTCCGGCGTAAAACACACAGACAGGATATTCCAACAGAATAATAAAGACTGGAACCAGGTCCGGCATAAAACGCACAGACAGGATATTCTAATAGAATAATAAAGAATGAAATAACAGAAGAATTTCACCAAGTATAGGGTAGCCCGCGTATACAGGTTATTCTAACAGAATAATAAATAATGGAATAACAGAAGTTCTCTTCATGAATACAAAAAAAATAATACCCCTTACCTTAGAAAAAACTTTATATTGGAGTAGTGAAGTAGCAGAATACTTTTCTTCTTTCTCTCTATAGTTTCTCTCTCTAGAGTTTCAGTGAATTCGTAAGAAATAATGAAAGAATGAGCTTCTATTTATAGGAGAATGGACTGAATAGTAACTAATTCATGAACGGTCCATATTGATTTACTTTTAAACGGACGGTCCATATTGATTTACTATTAAAACTTAAAGCAACGGTCCATACTGATTTACTATTAAAACTTTAAACCAGCGATCCATATTGATTTACTATTATAACATTCCACCAGCGGTCCATATTGATTTACTATTATATCTTCAACCAACGATCCATATTGATTTACTATTATAATTTCAACCAGCGGTCTGAAAAATTATCACATTTCCTCATGGAATAATATTGTACCCAAAAATGATTTAGACCGAAAAGAAATATATTTTTCGGGTGAATAGTATCCCGTGAATAGTAATTTGTGAATAGTAACTCGTGAATAGTAACTCCTAAATAGTAACTCGTGAATAGTAACTCATGAATAGTAACTCGTGAATAGTACTCCGACACGAAAAGTGCCCCGAATACCCGAGTGAACAATATAACCTCCAGACATCAATTATCATCGAAATAAATATCGATTTCCACTAACACTAATAATTCCAACACAATAGAACAATCAATTTCATCTTTAATCAACACGAACTTATTCATCATTAATATTATAATTCACAATATTTAATAACCAGGTCGTTCCCAGAAAAGAGGGGGCTTTCCGATAAGGATTTCTCCTTATTGGCGCGCAATTAGGTAACCAAACCTCTCATTGACAGAACTTCTAGACATTGTCAATATTACAAATAATAATATGAATAACTTTGTCGTCTTAATTATTGATTTAATAATATAACATATTATGCAGATGATACTGTGACAATAATTGAATCAATAATATGAGAGATATGATGCATCAATTACTGTAGCAATAATTGAGTACAACTGAGTGACTTATCACGTTAGCATCAATAATCAATACCGTGTGCTATTATGCAACCACGCGTATTACCGTACTTTTACTACCGAGTAGTTCAACAGTTTTAACGATAATACTTCACCCGTTATTTTCATAAAAATATTTTTGTCGTTTTCTCAACCCGACAATAATTTTGTTGTGGGGTCCACCAATGATTGTACCGTCGTACGGATATTCTCCGACAAAAAGAATATTCTCCGACCAAACGAATATTTTATAACAACTTGCATACTTTGCAAAATTTATAAATATTACCCACAACTATAACATTATATCAAATCCACACCATAATATGTAAAAAAATATTTCGAGAAATTTAAATCTTTATTCATAAAATTTGGGATCTCATAGTTAGAATTTGACCCGAGATTTGTTCCAGACTCAAGATTTGACCTGGTCTGTTTCATATGGTATCAAAGACAACTCTCGAAAGCTCGGGTCGGGTCATCCGATCGGGTTACCGGAGGTGGGGACACGAAGGCTGGTGGTATTATCCCACAATGGAGATATGGAGGTTCGGAGGTAAGGATATTAAGCCAACCGGTATTATTCCACAATGGCTAGAGAGGCAAAGATCTTTGGGCCGTGTGTGTGATCGGTTCTGACGGGGACGTCAGAAATTTAAGTGGGGGAGTTTGTAACACCCGAGTCCCACATCGAAAGATAGAGGAAAAATTTGTTTGCATATAAGGAAATAAGTTACTACCGACAGTACCTTCAAATCATGACCTTTTAGGTGAGCTTGTGGTGGGCTAAGATGACCCAAGAAGATACTATTGGGCCAGTGGTTTGAGGCCTTATTTTGATGGATTTGATTTGATTCAGAGTTGGGATTTGACCTGAGATTTGTTTCGCACTCGAGATTTGACCCGGGTTGTTTCACCATACATCTAAGTTATAATAGATATTATAGGACTTGAGAATTAACCTCGATTTATCCAATAGACCCCAAAGAAGAACGAGAAGATTACTATCTTGTTCATTCCAATGATGTGTATCTTTTTGCCATATAATTATCTCTATTGTCTCAAACTGAAGATTATATTCCAACTATACTCCAAGATTATATAGATAATTCTCATAGATATAGTCAGCAAGTGGATGCGCACAACCATATCTTATGATAACACAAATTTATATGTGCTTAGACATCGTGTATGATAGTGGCAACACACCCTTTAAGCTCTCAGTACAATTCTGTCATTCTCATTCTAATTGGTTGCATTTTTTTTACGCTTTCAAAGTCGGGTTCTCATCACCCTATTGTTGTTCACCAAAATTAACCATTAAATGACGTATAAAATACGACACACATTTTAAGTTCTCAATACAATTGTATATTGTCATGATATTTTATAATGTATTGAGAAACTTCAACAATCACAGAACATCACTCTATTCCCCAGTTATCCCCGCTCGACCCAGCTACACTCTTATTACCTTAGTAGGAGATTGTATATTACAATAGTGTAGTAGCAGAATACTCTTCTTCTTTCTCTCTTATTCTATCTCTATAGTTTCTCTCACTATAGCTTGTGATTATAACTTTGCTCTTCAAAAATGGTAGGAAATAATGAATGGATGGAGAAGTATTTATAGGCTAAGAAAAGGTGGCAAATTACAATGTTAATTATACTTTAGTACCTTCATCTTTGCCTTTATTTTAAAATTAGTTCCTCAAGTATTATCAATTTTGCATAAACTCTCTTAATAGTACTTGCATGTGAACCAATAGTTTCTTGCATGTGAACCAATAATAATTAATTGCTTATTTATCCGATTAATTGCCCTTTTGGTCAATTTAATATCCAGAAATCAACTATTATCAAAATAAATGTACATTTCCACTAACATTAATATTCCCAATACAATGGAAATATTTTTTTATCAATAATTATTTCTCATTAATATTATAACTCACAATATTGAGAATCAGATCCTTCCCAAGAAAGAGGGGGCTTTCCGATAAGGATTTCTCCTTATTGGTGCGTAATTATAAATAACCTAACCCCTTTCCTCGACAGAACTTTCTAGACATTGTCAATAATGCAAATAATAATATGAATAACTGTGGCTTGTCAATTATTAATTTAATAATATAAAATATTGTGCAGATGCTACTATGACATTAATTGAATTAATAATATGAAATACTATGAAGCAACTACTGTGTCAATTATTGAATTAAACTTAGTGACTTCTTATGTAAGTATCAATAATCAGAGATACTGTGCAATTCTGTGTGATATTGTGCAACAACGCATATTATTGTACTTTTATCACAGGATATTTCAACAGTTTAACGGTAATAGTTTTGCCATTATTTCTATAAAAAGGTTATTTATATCACTTTCTATATCCGACAGTCATTTTGTTGTGGGGTCCACCAATGATTGCGCCGTTATATGAATATTCCCCGACAAAAAGAATATTTTTCGACCAAACGAATATTTCCCGACACAACGAATATTTTATGACAACTCACTTACTTTGTAAAATTTTCACATATCACCCTTAACTTTAACCTTTTATCAATTTAACCATATACTGAATAGAATAATAATTATAAGAAAATTGGAATACTTTTATTTCATAAAATTCGGGATCTTACAAGCGTACCCTTTGATATACCTTAAAGGTCTTAAGGAACAAGTCAAAGTATAATTCATTATACGCAAGATACTATGATGATCTCAAGTTTAAGGATCACTTGTACTACTATCACTATAGAAATTCCTATTGACAAGCAAGTAAAACTCCATTAGGTATTCTTTAGCGAGTCACGTTCAATAAAATTTTTCTCCGATAAACACCTACATACTTGTTTTAGTGCCTCCACACAAATGATCATGAGATCAATCATCCTCATCCAATAAGCAAGCAACGTATATACCAATCTATCCAAATTCACTAATCCCATTTTTAGTAATCCATTGTTTGGAAATATTTTAGTTTTTAAGCTATCTAATAATTTAGATCTCATTAACATGACCTCATCATGATTCAAAAGTATTGCATAAAACACTACAAGAAAAAGTCTTAATTTCGATGGAATTAGATTCGACGGACTGTATTCAGTCGGACATAAGTTATTTTCGATGAAATAATCTGTAAGACCCCAACTTTTTATAAATAAAATCGAATTTCTTCTAATTATTATTGTTAATAATAAGGTGTTAATTTTCTATAATACTTTTGGTTATGGGTGCAATGTGCAAATTTTGTAAAATAAGCAAGTGGTTATAAAATATTCATTGTTATCGGGAAATATTCGTTTGGTCGTGGAATATTCTTGCTGTCGGGGAATATTCGTAAGACGGCGCAGCCATTTGTTGGCCCCATAACGGAAAATGGTCGGATGAAGAAAACGACAAGTTTGAGTTTTTACAAATAACGGCGTAGTTGTTACCGTTAACACTGTTAGAATACCCTGTGGTTAAAATACAGTAATACGCGTGGATGCACAGTAGCACACGGTATTGCACAGTATTTTTAAATTATTGATTCTTACGTAAGAAGGCACTACTCAATAATTGTTACAGTAATTACTGTTCAATATTTTATTTTATTGATTCAATAATGTTCCAACCGTGGACATCACTTCACAATGACACCTTATAATAAGGTATAGTCAAAAACTGTTTTAGAAATTAGAATATTTGGGAAGTGCTCAAGGAAACCTTCGTACATGGAAGACCATACGTCTAGGTTATGATAGATATCATATGGTCGTAGAATTATCATTTGTTGACCCAATAGACCCCCAAAAAAATGAGAAGATTACTATCATATTCTTCTCAATGGTGAGTCTTTTCTTGACATATCATTATCTCCACTGTCTCTAATTGAGAATTATACTCCAACCAAACACCAAGAATATATAGGTAGTGCTCGTAGATATACTCCGCAAGTGGATGTGCACAACCCTGTCTTATGATGACACGAGATTATATGTCGTTAGACATCTTGTATGATAGTGGCAAACCACCCTTCCAATATTGGGTACACCTTACCCTATTGGATTCACCAAATATAACTATTAAATGAACTTTTCTGTACTGCTTAGAGAGAACTCCACTGCTAGAGACCACCGTCCTATTCCCTTGTTACCCCCGCTCGACCCAGCTACACTCTTATTACCTGAAAAAGAATTGTGAAGCAAAAAGGTGTGCACAACTAGCTCAGTAAAGAATATCATGACTAAAGATAATTAAATTATCAATAGCCTTCATCAATAATAAATCAGAGATTTAGAACATATGGTAGATGATAAAATTTTTTAACCATAGTTGCAGCGGAACGAACAATCCATTAGAAGAGTCAAATAGACCATAAAGTCTATTATCTTCTCCATGTTAAAAATCCACCAATAATGTTTTATCCCTATAACATCACTCAACAGTTCCTTTTCACAATCATATGAATAACACATAATTATAATTGTGATTCTAAATTTTTCTTCGCTCCCAAGACGAAGAATATTTTCATCACCTGTCTTTACCTGAAACATCAAAGATCATGGTTATACCAAATCACAGTTCCTATTCATAATCATACTAATAAATCCATCTTTGCACTACGGGCCAAAGATATTCATCATCAAACCATCTTTGCACTACAGGCCAAAGATATTCAACAACAGTTCATCTTTGCACTACAGGCCAAATATCTTGCACTACAGGCCAAAGATATTCAATAACAGTTCATCTTTACACTACAGGCCAAAGATATTCATCAATAATTCATCTTTGCACTACAGGCCAAAGATATTCATCAATAATTCATCTTTGCACTACAGGCCAAAGATATTAATATCTCAAAGAAATATATAATCATTTCAGAATTTATATAAACAATAATTATAACCATGTTGATCATTTCACCTTTGCACTTAAGCTAAAGACATTCAATTATAAATTAAATGGACATGATCATACCAGTCAACAATTCAACTTTGCACTACTGGCCAAAGGGAACCCCTAGTCATGATCATACCAATAATCTACCCATCTTTACACTCAAGTCAAAGAGAAATTTTATCACTAAGATTATAAAAATGTTATATATGATAATAAAAATAATATGATCAAAACATATATATTTAATCTCAAGAGTAAGATTCATAAATCAACTATAATTTGGTCAGAAAAAAAATCAATTTTATCGTGAATAGTACCCGTGAATAGTAACTCGTGAATAGTAACTCGTGGATAGTAACTCTGACATGAAAAAGGTAAAAATTCCACAATAAAATCCATACCAATATTTCGGTATAATGATATTGAAAGAATAATATTTCTTAAGCTTATAAACAATTTATTTTAATTTTTTACACTTTACTAAATAATGCATTTAATCATCCTAAAATGCCAAACTCATAAGATTTCATCACCAATAACCAAAAACCCTCATCAAAAATCTGCATATACCTCATATAGGATTCTCAAGCCATAAAATCCTATTTCCCAATTTTCTTACTTCACATAACATATTTAATTCATTTACTCATAACTAGTCCATTTTCATGAAAAATACCAAATCAGTTCCAAAAATAATTCTTTTCTGGAATTTAGCAGAATATAGTCCCATATTGAACATATATTTTTCTCAGAATTTTTAAAACTCATTTACTATTTTTCATGTGGCCAAAACTGTCGAATATTTAGACAATTATCATAAATTGTACTTTTATCCAAAAATTTCCGAAATTCACAGAGTACACTGATATTATATAGATATACTTCCACTAAAAATTTCATCAATTTTGGAGTTAACCACAAGGAGTTATAAGCGGTTACTTTTAAAATAGTATTTTCTCATAAAATTCATAACTCGTAATCTATACATCCAAAAATCACCATTTTTGGACACAATCAATAAAACTCATCAAAATATCATTTCAAATTTTTTCAGAATTTTCTGAAGGTCAGAAGAAGTACGAACTGAAAAATATAATAACCCTTAAAATTCCTAACTATCCCTTACCTCAAAAGAGCAGTACTTCTGATCGGTATAAGGCTGACGAAAACTTGCACTGATGAATAAAAACTCACAAAGTATCTAAATACTCACAAAATACACTCAATAATCTAGAGAGAGAAAGAGAGAAAACTTATGAATTATGATGTGATTTTTAATTCTAACTTAGCCCTCTATTTATAGAAAAATATTAGCACGCCGATGCAGACTTGACCTGCAACCTGATGGCTTTACATGCTACTATTCCACCCACCAAAACTCAGCCACCATCCCCAACAACCAAAAGTGGGGCCCACCCATTTCAAGAATTTTCCACCAAAATTATTTATAAACCTAATTTCTGAATCAGTTACCTCTTAAAATTCATAACAAATCATACGTTTATTTTTAACAGTTCAAAATTTGTGGACATATACTCAACTTATATATGTATAACATATCCAAAAATTACCACGATCCAACGGTCAGATTAAAAATTATAACCCACACAATAAACTGTAAGAACACCAATTTGATCTTTTAATACCTCTATTCCGATAAAAATACTGATAAAACACCTCAACATTAATTCCTTCATTTATAACCACATAAATAAATCCATCATTTATATCCACATCAAATAAATATTATCATATAAATCAATAATTAATTATTCACAAATAATATTACAGAATCACAATAATGACAACTAGGCAGTTTCTAGGAAAGAGGGGGCTTTCCGATAAGAATTTCTCCTTACTGACGCGCAATTAGGTGACCAAACCTCTCATTGACAGAACTTTTTAGACATTGCCAATAATGCTATCTAATAATATTATTCAAATAATATTAATTATTGATCTGATAATGGGAAATACTGTGCAGTGACAATTATTGAGCAACAATAATATAAAATATCAACGCAGAAATTATTGAATCAATAAAATAAAATATTAAACAGTAATTATTATAACAATTATTGAGTAGTGCCTTCTTATGTAAGAATCAATAATTCAAAAATACTATGCAATACCGTGTGCTACTGTGCAACCACGCGTATTACTGTATTTTAACCACCGGGTATTCCAACAATGTTAACGGTAACAACTACGCCGTTATTTATAAAAACTCAATTTTTATCGTTTTCTTCATCCGACAGTTATTTGTTATGGGGCCCACAAATGGCTGCGTCATAGTACGAATATTCCCCGACAGAAAGAATATTCCGCGACCAAACGAATGAATATTTTATAACCACTTGTTTATTTTGAAATTTTTTTACATTTCACCCATAACTTTAAACTTTTATCAATTTAACCATTTACTAAATAGAAAAATTGAATACTTTTATTTCATAAAATTCGGGGTCTTACAAACATATTCTACACTCCAAGGTTATACCTCAAGTCAAAGTTTTGTGGAGAAACCACGATGTTGAAGAAATGACCTGGGAGTTAGAATCTAAAATGAAGTTTAGGTATCCTCACCTCTTCGACATACCAGGTACGCACCCTAATTTCGAGGACGAAATTTCTTAAGAAGGGGAGGTTGTAAGACCCCAACTTTTTGAATAAAGATTAATTTTTCTCGAAATATATTTTTGAATATTATGGTGCAGATTTGATATAATATTATAGTTGTTGGTATTATTTACAAATTTGCAAAGTACGTAAGTTGTTATATAATATTTGATTGGTCAGGAAATATTCATTTTAGTAGAGAATATTCGTACAACGGCACAATCATTGGTGGACCTCACAACGGAATTATTGTCGGATTGAGAAAACGGCAAAAATACTTTATAAAAATAACGACGAAAGGGTTACCGTTAAACTGTTAAACTACCCGATAGTAAAAGTACAGTAATACGCGTGGTTGCATAGTAGCACACGGTATTGATGCTTACGTGAGAAGTCACTCAGTTATACTCAGTTATTGCTACAGTAATTGCTACATCATATCTCTCATATTATTGATTCAATTATTGTTACAATATCATATGCATAATATTTTTTATTATTAAATCAATAATTGACACGACAAAGCTATTCATATTATTATTTGCAATATTGATAATGTGTAGAAAGTTCTGTCAAGGAGAGGTTTGGTCACCTAATTGCGCCCCAATAAGGAGAAATCCTTATCGGAAAGCCCCCTCTTTCCTGGGAACGGCCTGGTTGTTAAATATTGTGAGTTAAAATATTAATGATGAATAAGTTGTGTTGATTAAAGATGAAATTGATAGTTCTATTGTGTTGGGATTATTAGTGTTAATTGGAAATCGACACCTATTTCGATGATAATTGATGTTTGGGGGTTATATTGATAAATCAGGTAAGTTATCGGATAAATGAGCACTTAATTACTACTAATTCACATGCTTATATAACTATTTGTTCACATGTGGGTACTATTGAATCACATTATTTACTATTAGGGGAGGTGGTGCAAGTTTGATAATACTTGCAGGACTAAATTAAAAATGAAGAAAAAGAGGAAGGTATTATACTTTAATTTTTTGAGCCCCAAAACGTGCAATTATCGAAACTATATTTTTCTATAAATAGAAGCTCATCCTTTCTTCATTTCTCACCATTTCACAAAAGCTTTAGAGCAATTATTATAGAGAGAAATTTTAGAGAGAAAGAAGAATAGAAGTCTGCTACCTTTCTACACCAGTATCCAGTTTTAATTTTTCTAAGGTAGGGAGTATTATTTCTTTCTTATCCCTGAAGAGAACTTCTATTATTCCATTCTTTATTATTCTATTAGAATAACCTGTATATGCGGGCTACCCTATACTTGGTGAAATTCTTCTGTTATTCCATTCTTTATTATTCTGCTGGAACATCCTGTCTGTGTGTTTACGCCGAACCTGGATCCATTATTTATTATTCTGCTGGAACATCCTGTCTGTGCGTTCTACGCCGGACCTGGTTCCGTTTTTATTATTCTGTTTGTGCATTTTACGCCGGACCTGATTCCGTCTTTATTATTCTGTTGGAATATCTTATCTGTGCGTTTTACGCCGGACCTGGTTCTGTTATTTATTATTTTGTTGGAATAACCTGCCTGTGCGGTCTATCGTATGCCTGATGATTTCTTTTGTTATTCCATTCTTTATTATACTCAGTTGGTTAAAGTTTTGACTTCTATACTCCATGAAATTAGTGGAATATCCTTGATATTTGCGCTTCATCTAGTATCTTTTCATGGAAATATTCTTCTGAGCATTCTTGAATTTTACTCCACAAAGCAGTATCATGTTGACAATTTGGACGTTATTAATTCCTGGATAAATTAATTCTTGATCTTGTTTTATTGAATTCTTATATCATTGTCATCATCCTCATGTTTATATTATGTTGAAAGTCATCTGTGGCCTGTAGTGCATAGATGGACTTGGTATAATTATGACCAGGGATTATTCGGTATAATCATGACTGTAATATTATAAATGATGTGGTAAAAGTCCTCATTGGCCCGTAGTGCATTGAGAGACAGTTGTTGGCATGATCATGACCATTGATGAATACACGAATATCCTTGGCCTGTAGTGCATGGATAATTTGTGGCTGTGATACAAATGAATATCCTTGGCCGTAGTGCAGGGATGTTGTCGATTATTTATTAAGCTGAGTCTCAGCGATAAAAGTGATGAAAAACCTTTTAAATCATAAAAGATAGTAGATTTTATTTTCTACTTGACTCTTTTAATGGATTGCTTGTAGTTAAACTTGATGTTTGTTATATTGTATTAGTTTAACACTGTTGAAGGCTAACGATAATTTATTCTGCATTATCTTAGTCATAATATTTTTTACTGGGCTAGTTAAGCTCACCCTTTCTTTCATTGTTTCTCTTCAGGAAATGAGAACGTAGCTGGGACTAGTCGGGGAACGGAGTGACGATTCAGATGATAGTATTAGTAGTCCTCACTATTCTATTAAATAGTGTGATAATAAATATAATGAGGACTTTATTTGAGTTTTTATACTCTCTAGAAGACAATGTTTGTATTAAAACTCACAGCTCATGTTGTATATTTAAGTTGTATTTGAATTTTGTACCATGTATTTGGTGACCCAAGATGGGTGATGTATACCTATTTTGGGGGCGTCACAACAGGAGTTGTTGGACATTAGTTTCATTTGTCCTAGTACATCTCTTTGGCGTGCTCCTGTTTTATTCGTAAAGAAGAAAGACGGGAGTATGCGACTTTGTATTGACTACCGGGAATTGAATCATGTCACCATCAAGAATAGGTATCCGCTACCTCGCATTGATGACCTGTTTGACCATTTGCAAGGAGCACAATTCTTTTCGAAGATCGATCTTCGTTCTGGATATCATCGGTTGAAGATTAAAACTGAGGATATTTCAAAGACTGCCTTCAGAACTCGGTACGGGCATTATGAATTCTTAGTCATGTCTTTTGGATTGACTAATGCTCCTGCTGGTTTCATGGATATGATGAACCGAGTGTTCAAGGAATATTTAGATCAGTTCGTTGTTGTCTTTATTGATGACATCCTCATCTATTCCAAAAGCCGCGAAGATCATGAACGTCATTTAAAGCTGGTCCTTCAAAGGCTTCGTGATAACAAGCTATATGCCAAGCTAAAGAAATGCGAGTTCTGGCTTGAGAAAGTAGCATTCCTTGGGCATGTGGTGTCAAAACATGGAGTATCTGTCGACCCGGCGAAGATTAAAGCAATACAAAGTTAGGAGCAACCGAAGTATGTAGCTTTCTGGGCTTAGCTGGTTATTATCGGAGATTCGTGGAAGGATTTTCTAGAATTGCTACTCCGTTAACTCAGCTGACTCGGAAAGATACAAAATTCGTATGGAGCGAGGGATGCGAGAAGAGTTTCCAAGAGCTCAAGAGGAGACTCATTTCGGCACCTGTTCTGACAATACCATCTGGTTCGGATGGATTTGTTATCTACAGCAATGCTTCAGGCAAAGGGTTAGGATGTGTTCTCATGCAACATGGGAAAGTCATAGCCTATGCCTCACGACAACTCAAAGAATATGAGAGAAATTATCCTAATCCTGATTTGGAGTTGGCAGCAGTCGTTTTCGCGTTGAAGATCTAGAGGCACTACCTGCATGGGGAGAAAGTGGAGATCTATACAGATCATAAAAGCCTCAAATATTTCTTAACCCAAAAGGAACTCAACATATGGCAACGGCGTTAGCTTGAGCTGTTGAAAGATTACGACCATACCATCCAATATGATCCTGAAAAAGCAAACGTGGTAGCTGTCGCATTGAGTAGAAGATCATATGCGGGTACGAGTGCAATGTTGTTAACACAAAGGCCCATTTTATATGACTTGCAAAGGATGGAGATAGAGAAAAAGGCTCCAAGTAACCACGTGATGATATCAAACATATGAGCAGAACCGACTTTAATATATAAAGTTAAAGCTGCTCAAGCTACGAACATGGAACTGATGCGTATGAAGAAGAAACTGCAAGAAGGTGCTATTTCAGAAGCAAGAATCGATGAAGAAAAAATACTTTGAGTCAACTCCAAACTTTCTGTTCCTAACGATTCTGACTTGAAACATAGAATCATGATGGAGGCACACAACACACAGTTTGCAATCCATCCTGGGAGTACCAAAATGTATAATGATCTTCAACATACATTTTGGTGGAGCAATATGAAGAGAGAGATCGCAGAGTTTATCTCGAGGTGTTTAACTTGTCAATGTGTGAAGGCGGATCATCAAGTGCCAAAGGGTCTATTGCAACCGCTTGAGATTCTGAAATGGAAGTGGGAACATAATACTATGGATTTCGTTACGGGTCTTTCTAAGGTTTCTCAAGGCATAGATGCGATTTATGTTATTGTTGATATATTAACCAAGTCTGCTCATTTCTTGCATATACGGGAGACTTATTCCCTTGAACGTCTTGCTCGTATGTACGTGAATGAGATTGTGAGATTGCATGGCATGCCAGTATCCATAGTTTCGGATCGTGACCCAAGATTCACTTCACGATTTTGGTTTAGCTTGCAGAAAGCTTTGGGCACGGATTTAAGATTCAGTTCGGTATACCATCCTCAAACGGATGGGCAATCAGAGAGGACTATTCAAACTCTTGATGATCTATTAAGACTCTATGTCCTAGATTTCAAAGGGAGTTGGGATAAGTACCTACCATTGGTGGAATTCTCCTACAACAATAGTTATCAAGCAAGTATAGGCATGGCTCCATTTGAGGCGTTATATGGAAGAAAATGTCGTTCTCCAGTATGCTGGGACGAGGTGGGTGAAGCAACGTTGTTGGAACCAGAATTGGTACGCATAACTACAGAAAAGATTCAAACGATTCGACAACGTATACAAACGGCACATGATCGACAAAAGAGTTATGCGGATCTTCATCGAAAGGACGTGAAATTTAATATTGGGGATCATGTATCGTAACGTATTGCTCTATGGAAGGGAGTTACAAGATTTGGGAAGAGAGAAAAGCTCAATCCACGATTTATTGGTCCATTTGAGATTCTTGACCGAATAGGAAATGTGGCCTATAGACTCACATTACCTCCAAGCATGTCTCGTGTTCATAATGGATTTCACATATTTGTGCTTCGCAAATATGTGAAAAACCCAAACCACATTATTGAGTTAGAACCAGACGAGATAGCCGAAGATTTAACGTACGAGGAGATACCTGTTAAGATCTTGGATAGGAAAGAGCATGTCCTACGCACTAAGGTTATACCACAAGTTAAGGTTTTATGGAGAAACCATGCTATTGAAGAAATGACCTGGGAGTTGGAATCAGAAATGAAAGCGAGGTATCCTCACTTTTTCGAAACACCATGTACGTACGTCAATTTCGAGGACGAAATTTTATATGGAGGAGAGGATGTAAGACCCCAACTTTTTATAAATAAAATCGAATTTTCTCTAATTATTATTGTGAATAATAAGGTGTTAATTTTATATAATACTTTGGTTACGGGTGCAATGTGCAAATTTTGCAAAATAAGCAAGTGATTATAAAATATTCATTGTTATCGGGGAATATTCGTTTGGTCGTGGAATATTCTTGCTGTCGGAGAATATTCGTACGACGGCGCAACCATTTTTGGGCCCCATAACGAAAAACGGTCGGATGAAGAAAATGACAAGTTTGAGTTTTTACAAATAACGACGTAGTTGTTACCTGTAAGACCCCAACTTTTATAAATAAAGATGAATTTCTATAAATATCATTTTTGAATATTATGGAGTTAATTTGATATAATGTAATAGTTGTGGGTAATATTTATAAATTTTGTAAAGTACGCAAGTTGTTATATAATGTTTGATTAGTTGGGGAATATTCATTTTAACAGGGAATATTCGTACAACGGCACAATCATTGGTGGACCCCACAACGAAATTATTATCGGATTGAGAAAACGACAAAAATATTTTATGAAAATAACGGTGAAAGTTTTACCGTTAACTGTTGAAACACCCGGTGTTAAAAGTACAGTAATACGCGTAGTTGCACAGTAGCACACGATATTGATTATTGATGCTTATGTGATAAGTCACTCAGTTTTGTTTTATTGGTATTATTAATGTAATAAAACAGAAAAGTTTTTTATATAAAATAGAATACTTTTATAAATTTATTCGTTTTATTAGACTAATAGTAAAATCTTTTTATATAAAACAGAATACTTTTATAAAGTTATCCGTTTTATTAGACAATAATTAGAATATATTATATTTTATTATGCATAGTATTTGTATAGTGCCTGCATAGTGTTTGCATAGTAAAATCTTTTATAAAGTTATTCGTTTTATTAGATTATAAATAGAATATAGTATATTTTATTTAAAAGATTTTGCTTTAAATATGGACCGTCAGATTAAAGTAAATCAATCTGGACTGTTCATGAGTTAGTTACTATGCAGTCCATTCTTCTATAAATAACAGCTCATTCCTTCATTATTTCTTAAGAATTCACTGAAACCCTTTAGAGAAAAATTATAGAGAGAAAGAAGAAAAGTATTCTGCTACTTCACCACTCATATATCTAGTACTCTTCTTCTTAAGGTAGGGGGTATTATTTTTTTTTTTGTATTCATGAAGAGAACTTCTGTTATTTCATTCTTTATTATTCTGTTGGAATAATCAGTATACGCGGACTTCCCTATACTTGGTGAAATTCTCCTGTTATTTTGTTCTTTATTATTCTGTTGGAACATCCTATCGGTGCGTTACGCCTGACCTGGTTTCGTTATTATTATGTTGGAACATTCTATCCGTGCATTTACGCATGACCTGGTTCCGTTGTTTATTATTCTGTCGGAATATCCTGTCTGTGCGTTTACGCCGGACCTGGTTCCATTATTTATTATTCTGTCAGAATATCCTGTCTGTGCGTTTACGCCGGACCTGGTTCCATTATTGATTATTCTGTTGGAATAACCTGTCTGTGCGGTCTATCGCATGCCTAGTGATTTCTTTTGTTATTCTATTATTTATTATACTCAGTTGGTTAAAGTTTTGACTTCTATACTCCATAAAATTAGTGGAATATCCTTGATAATTGCGCTTCATCCAGTATCTTTTCAGGAAAATATTCTTCTAAGCATTCTTAAATTTTACTCCACAAAGCAGTATCATGTTGACAATTTGGACGTTATTAGTTCTTGGATAAATTAATTCTTGAACTTGTTTTATTGAATTGTCATCATCCTCATGTTTATAATATGTTGAAAGTTATCTGTGGCCTGTAGTGCATAGATGGACTTGGTATGATTATGACCAGGGATTATTCGGTATAATCATGACCGTAATATTATAAATGATGTGGTAAAAGTCCTCATTGGCCAGTAGTGCATTGATGGACAGTTGTTGGTATGATCATGACCATTAATGAATACACAAATATTCTTGGCCCGTAGTGCATGGATAATTGTGGTCGTGATACTAAAGAATATCCTTGGCCATAGTGCAGGGGTAATTCGATGATGTGAATTAATTATTAAGTTGAGTCTCAGCGATAATAGTGATGAAAAACCTTTTTAATCATAAAAGATATTAGATTTTATTCTCTACTTGACTCTTTTAATGGATTGCTTGTTCCGCTGCAGTTAGACTTGATGTTTGTTATATTTTATCAGTTTAACACTGTTGAAGGCTAATGATAATTTATTCTACATTATCTTAGTCATAATATTTCTTACTGGGTTAGTTGAGCTCACCCTTTCTTTCATTGTTCTCTTCAGGAAATGAGAATATAGTTGGGACGAGTCAGAGAACGGAGTGATGAACCAGATGATAGTATTAGTAGTCCTCACTATTCAGTGAAATAGTATGATAATAATTGTAATGAGGACTCCTTTTGAGTTTTTATACTCTCTAGTAGATAATGTTTGTATTCAAACTCACATGTTATGTTTGGTAGTATTGTACACTACAATTGTATTATTAAGTTGTATTTGTATTTTGTACCTTGTATCTGACGACTCAAGATGAGTGATGTATACCTATTTTGGGGGCGTCTTAGTTGGTATCAAAGCTTAGGGATATGATCCCTGGCTAAGATGTGAGAATAGAACTAGGAGGGGAGAGACGGGAAATTCCTTCGCTAGTATGACCTACCTAGATTTATTTGATATTTAATTGGTCGGTCAGAATATAGGGATAATATGTTACATATCAATTAACTTTTGTTTTGTGGCAGTATCTGAAAATGACATTCGAGAATGTTGAGAATAGCAATGGAGCACAGGCGACCGTTGATTCACCGCATATCAATAATCGGGATAATGTGCATCAGGAAGGCGACAATCCTCACGCAAACAATAACACTGACCAAATGATGAATGATAGAATGTTCAGAAGCTTTATGCAGTTCATTCAACAGCAGGCTAGAGCGGCTCCTATCCAAAATATAGGTGGAAACACTGAAAACTCTTAGACGGTCACCGCTAAACAGTTCAAGGAGCTGGGACCACCAGAGTTTATTGGAGAGCCAAAATCACTTATGGCAGAGACGTGGATAAAGCAGATCACCAAGATATTTGATGTTTTGGGATGCGCCGAGGAGTAAAAGGTTTCCTTTGCCACCTTTATGTTGCGAGGAGAGGCAGATTACTGGTGGAAATCGGTAAAGCGTACTCAACCTGCTACACTGAAGATGTCTTGGGAGAAGTTCCAAGAACTGTTCAACAACAAGTACTTTCTCGAAAGTATTCGTCACATAAAAGAGGTAGAGTTCATCAAGTTGGAGCAGAATAATATGACCGTGTCGCAGTACGAAGCCAAGTTTGCCGAGTTGTCCCGGTTTGCGTCCCACTTGGTGGATAATAAAGAGAGAATGACTGTAAGACCCCGAATTATTAATAAATGAAATTTAATTTCCTCTATTTATCATTTTGAAATAGTAAGGGATGAATTGATTAATGAGGATAGTTATGGGTAAAATGCGTAAATATTTCAAATAAGCAACTGGATATAAAATATTAATTGTTGTCGAGGAATATTCGGTTGGTCGTGGAATATTCTTATTGTCGGAGAATATTCGTACGACGGCGCAGCCTTGTGTGGGCCCCATAACGGAAAGCAATTGGATGAAGAAAACGACAAAAATAAGTTGTTTATAAATAACGGCGTAGTTGTTACCGTTTATACTGTTAGAATACCCGGTGGTTAAAACACAGTAATACGCGTTGTTACATAGTAGCACACGGTATTGCACCAATTATTGACTCTTACGTAAGAAGACACTACTCAATAATTGTTACAGTAATTACTGTTCAATATTTTATTTTATTGATTCAATAATTGCTGCGTTGATATTTTATACTACTATTGTTTCAATAATTGTCACTACACAGTGTTTTCCAGTATCGAAGCAATAATTCATATTATCTGAATAATATTATTAGATAACATTATTGGCAATGTCTAGAAAGTTCTGTCTAAGGAGAGGTTTGGTCACCTAATTGCGCGCCAGTAAGGAGAAATCCTTATTGGAAAGCCCCCTCTTTCCTGGGAACTGCCTGGTTGCCGGTAATGTGATTCTGTAATATTATTTGTGAGTAATTAATTATTAAATTATATGATGACGAAAATATTGATTTTATGTGGATATAGATGGAGAAATTTTTTTTAAATGTGACAATTGTTGAAAATTAATATTTTATCCTTTTATGATAAAATAATTCATTTAAATATATTATTTTAATAATATATTACTGGTGATATTTTTTACAATGAATGTGGGATATATGAATAAATGAGGAGGAAGAGAATTTTTGTTGGATTAAATGTTTAACACATGTTTTGTGTGTTGGTGGACACAAATTTTGATCGAAAATTTACTATAGACTGTAAAATCGCCCGTTTATGAATTTCGGTCAATTTCTGTTTGGAATTTGGAAAAACTTTCTTCTGCAAAGTTGTAGAGAATTGAATTTCCTATAAAAAGTCGCGAGATTCGAATTTTCTGATGAAAGAGCTATTTATTATGAATTATTGAAGTTCCAAAGTTCCGAAATAATTGATTTTTGGAGTTTAAAATATTTTTTTTAAGAAAAACGTTTTCTGTTGCAATTGAGTGGCTCACATGTGTTATACATGATCTGAAATCAGATTTCTTAGGTGGGCTTGAATATTTTAAAGAAATATTATTATTTTATTAAATTTTCTGCTTTGGTGTTCTAAGCATTTTCCTATAAATAGGGTGCTTAGGTTAGAATTGAAAATTACACCAGAAACTGAAATCTTCTCTCTCTTTCTCTCTCTATATTAGTGAGCGTATTCTTGTGAGTATACTTTGAGTGTTGTTATACGGTGCAAGTTCCCTTCAGCACTATATCCGGTAGTCCAGCCAGAAGTACTATTCTTTCGAGGTAAGGGATGTTATTTTATTCTTAAATGATATTATTTTCTTCAATATCATTATGCCGAAGTATTGATCTGAACTTTTTATCAAATTTGGAACTTTTCATGTCGGGGTTACTATTCACGAGTTACTATTCACGAGTTACTATTCACCGAAAAATGAAATTTTCTTCTTTTTGTCCAAAATATCTATTATGGATACTAGCTTTGATTGTATCCATGTTTTGATCATTCTTGAATTTTACTCCACTATGATTATTTATGAGGTATTTTTGGACATGGAATAGTTGAAATACGAATCCTTAATATTTATTATTTTGCTTCACTGGATTCGTTTCCTTTAAAATATTTTTCATCATCCTCAGTCCTAAATGATGATATAATTGAATATCTTTGGCCTGTAGTGCAAAGATGAATGATTTCTGATGAATATCTTTGACCCGTAGTGCAAATATGAACAAGTGCTGAGGTGAACATGACCAACTGATGAATATCTTTGGCCTGTAGTGCAAAGATGACTATTTAATTTGAGATATTTATTGATTGATGTTACAAGGATAAAATGTTGATGATGGGCTTTTAAATTCATAGATAATCGTAGATTTCATTCTCTACGTAACTCTTCTATGAATTATTATTTTCCGCTGCGAATATGGATTTAAACTTGTTGTCTATTGTATTCTATTATATTTTTCCCTGTTGAAGACTAACGATAATTTGTTTTATATTATCTTAGTCATAATGTTCTTTACTGGGCTAGTTGAGCTCACCCTTTTCCTTTTGTTCCATTTTTCTTCTCAGGAAGCGAGAATGTAGCGAGGGGTATGGAATGAAGGTTCTAGAGAGTCGTTTTAGTAGTCCTCACCATTTTTGTATAATAATGTATCAATAATTGTAATGAGGACCTATTTGAGTGTGGATATTGTCTAGATGACAATATTTGTATTTACACTCACAGTTTTTATGTTGTATTAATAAAGTTGTAGTTGTATCTGTACCATGTATTTTGATGACTGAGAATGGGTGTTGTATACCTATTTTGGGGGCGTCACAGTTGGTATCAGAGCTTAGGGATATGATCTCTGGCGGAGATCGGGGAATAGAACTAGGAGGGGAGAGACGAGTAAATCCTTTGCTAGTGTGTCCTACCTAAGCTTATTTGTTGGTCGGTCATAATATATGGATATTATGTGATTTGTTAATTTGTTAAATTAACCCTTGTTTTATGGCAGTATTTGAGAATGTCGACGGAGAATGTTAACAGTGGAGTAAATGAAACCGTGGAGACACCTGTACTCACCAACGAGGAGCACGTGTAATAGGCTGGAAATGTTCCTCCTGTGAACAACACCACTGAGCAGACGATGAACGATGTGATGTTTAGAAGTTTTTTGCGGTTCATGCAAAACCAGACGAAGGAGATTCCTGTTCAAAATGTAGGAAGAAACAATGGCAACGCACAGCTGGTCACAGCTAAGCAGTTCAAAGAGTTGGGACCACCAGAATTCTGGGGAAAGCAGGATCCGATTAAGGCAGAGACGTGGGTCAAACAAATTATCAAGATATTCGATGTCTTGGGATGCACGGAGGAACAGAAGGTTCCATTCGCCACCTTTATGTTCCGTGGCGAGGCAGACTACTGGTGGGAGTCTGTGAAGCGTACCCATCCAGCCGCACTCAGCATTTCTTGGGAGACATTTCAAAAACTGTTCAATGACAAATACTTTCCTGAAAGTGTTCGTCATATAAAGGAAGTGGAGTTTATTAGACTGGAGTAGAACAACATGACGGTATCCCAGTACGAGGCGAAGTTTGCAGAGTTGTCCAGGTTTGCACCTCATTTGGTGGAGAATGAGGAACGTATGACACGGATGTTTCTGAGAGGTTTGAAACCCGGCATACGTCAATATCTCATTTCTCATAAATTTTCTCTCTATTCAGATGTTGTCAATAGGGCTCAATTATTAGAGCGAGATAACGAGTATGGTCAACTGAGGGACCACAACCAGGACCATACCGGTGACAGCAGTCATCAGAACAACGATAACCAGCGGAGAAAGAAGAATACGGACAAGAGCGGCAACCACTCTGGTGGTAATCATGGCCATGAGAATAGAAGAAGCGAGTCGGGAGGAGATTTTAAAAAGAGGAGATTCAACAATGATAATATGAAGACGTCAGCACCAGCAGCAACTGGTTCCAAGGGAGGAGAACGACCACCGGTCATATGCTATAAGTGCAGAAAAGAGGGACATATCAGTCTAAACTGCCCACAACAGTTCAAGGTATGCTATAATCGTGGAAAGGTAGGACATATCGCTCGAGATTGTACGGTAGCGAAACCAAGTTCAGCGAGGACGGTGACTCAAAAGGCTGTCCCAGAAAAGTCAAAGTCAACGGTTCCTGGAAGAGCGTTTGTAGTGACTGGTCAACATGCGAGGAACCCAAACGAGGTGATCACGGGTAAGCTAATCATAAATTCATGCGAAGTTTATACCTTACTAGATACCGGTGCTACCCATTCATTTATTTCTTCTGCTTGTGCTCAACGTTTAAACTTGACTCTGGAGAAGTTAGACTTTGATTTATCTGTGGAGACTCCGTTAGGAGAAACTTTCATCACATCCACTGTTTATAAATCTTGTTTGATCCAAGTTGGCACCATCACCTTACCTGTTGACCTTATCTCTTTAAAGATACTTGCTTTTGATGTTATTTTGGGAATTGATTGGTTATCTACTCATCATGCCAAAATTGATTGTTTTCGTAAGGTTGTTAGTTTTCATATTCCTAACCAACCTGTTGTACGAATTCAAGTAACTAGGCCACTAAAATCAATCGCTGTCATATCAAGTCATAAAGCTATTCGTTTATTGAAAAACGGATGTCAAGCTTTCTTAGCCCATGTTATGGATTTAAATAAAGACACGTCAGATTTGAATAATATTCCTGTTGTTATTGATTTTCCTGACGTATTTCCTGAAGAACTTCCCGGTCTACCCCCAGAACAAGAAGTTGAATTCTTTATTGATCTTGAACCTGGTACAAAGCCCATTTCTAAAGCCCCATATCGAATGGCTCCTATTGAACTTCAGGAGTTAAAGGTCCAACTACAGGAGTTATTGGACATCGGTTTTATTCGTCCTAGTACATCTCCTTGGGGTGCTCCTGTTTTATTGGTAAAGAAGAAAGACGGGAGTATGCGACTTTGTATCGATTACCGGGAATTAAACCATGTCACTATCAAGAATAGGTATCCGCTACCTCGTATTGATGACCTGTTTGACCAGTTACAAGGAGCACAATTCTTTTCAAAAATCGATCTTCGTTTTGGATATCATCAGCTGAAGGTTAAAACTGAGGATATTCCGAAGACTGCCTTTAGAACTCGGTACGGGCATTATGAATTCCTAGTCATGTCTTTTGGATTGACTAATGCTCCTGCGGCTTTCATGGATATGATGAACCGAGTATTCAAGGATTATTTGGATCAGTTCGTTGTTGTCTTTATTGATGACATACTTATATATTCCAAAAGCCGTGAAGATCATGAGCACCATTTGAAGCTGGTACTCCAAAGGCTGCGTAAAAATAAGTTATATGCTAAGTTGAAGAAATGCGAGTTCTGGCTTGAGGAAGTAGCATTCCTAGGGCACGTGGTGTCAAAACATGGAGTATCTGTAGACCCGGCGAAGATTGAAGCAATACAAAGCTGGGAGCAACCGAAGACGGTGACCGATGTACGTAGCTTTCTGGGCTTAGCTGGTTATTATCGGAGATTCGTGAAAGGGTTTTCTCGAATCGCTACCCCGTTAACTCAGCTGACTCGGAAGGATATCAAATTCGTATGGAGCGAAGAATGCGAGAAGAGTTTCCAAGAACTTAAGAGGAGACTCATTTCGGCACCTGTTTTGACAATACCATCTGGTTCGGATGGATTTGTTATCTACAACGATGCTTCAGGCAAAGGGTTAGGATGTGTTCTCATGCAACGTGGGAAAGTCATAGCCTATGCCTCGCGACAACTTAAAGAATATGAGAGGAATTATCCTACTCATGATCTAGAGTTGGCAACAGTCGTTTTTGCGTTGAAGATATGGAGACACTATCTATATGGGGAGAAAGTGGAGATATATTCAGACCATAAAAACCTCAAATATTTCTTCACTCAAAAAGAACTCAACATGCGGCAACGACGTTAGCTCGAACTGTTGAAAGACTACGACCACACTATTCAATACCATCCTGGAAAAGCAAACGTGGTAGCTGACGCGTTGAGTAGAAGATCATATGCAGGAACGAGTGCGATGATGACAAGTATACTCATAGAACCAACTTTAATCGATAAAGTTAAAGTTGCTCAAGCCACAGACCCGGAGCTGATGCGTATGAAGAAGAAAGTACAAGAAGGTGCTATTCCAGAAGCAAGAATCGATGAAGAAGGAATACTTCGAGTCCACTCCAGACTTTGTGTTCCTAACGATTCTGATTTAAAGTACAAGATCATGATGGAGGCACACAATACACCATTTGCAATCCATCCTGGAAGTACCAAAATGTATCGTGATCTTCGACATACATTTTGGTGGAACAATATGAAGAGAGAGATTGCAAAGTTTATCTCAATGTGTTTAACTTGTCAACGTGTAAAGGCGGAGCATCAAGTGCCAAAGGGTCCGTTACAACCACTGGAGATTCCGAAATAGAAGTGGGAACACATTACCATGGATTTTGTTACGGGTCTTCCCACAGTTTCTCAAGGCATAAATGCTATTTGGGTTATTGTTGATAGATTAACCAAATCTGCTCATTTCTTGCCGATACGGGAGACTTATTCCCTTGAACGTCTTGCTAGTATGTACGTGAATGAGATTATAAGGTTGCATGGCATGCCAGTATCCATAGTTTCGAATCGTGATCCAAGATTCACTTCAAGATTTTGGGTTAGCTTGCAAAAAGCTATGGGCACGGATTTACGGTTCAGTTCGGCATACCATCCTCAAACGGATGGACAATCAGAGAGGACTATTCAAACACTTGAAGATCTATTAAGACTTTGTGTCCTGGATTTCAAAGGAAGTTGGGATAAGTACCTACCATTGGTGGAATTCTCCTACAACAACAGTTATCAGGCAATTATAGGTGTGGCTCCATTTGAAGCATTATATGGACGAAAGTGTCGCTCTCCAATATGTTGGGATGAGGTGGGAGAAGCAACGTTGTTGGGACCAGAGTTGGTACGAATGACTACAGAGAAGATCCAAACGATTCGCCAACGTATACAAACGGCACAGGATCGACAAAAGAGTTATGCGGATCTTCATCGAAAGGACGTGGAATTTGACATTGGGGATCATGTATTATTGCGTGTGGCTCCATGGAAAGGAGTTACAAGATTTGGGAAGAGAGGAAAGCTCAATCCACGATTTATTGGTCCATTTCAGATTTTTGACCGAGTAGAAAATGTGGCCTATAGACTCGCGTTAGCTCCAAGTATGCCTCGTGTTCATAATGTTTTTCATATATCTGTGCTTCGTAAATATGTGAAAGACCCGAACCACGTAATTGAGTTAGAACCGGACGAGATAGTCGAAGACTTAACGTACGAGGAGGTACCTGTCAAGATTTTGGATAGGAAAGAGTATGTCCTACGCACGAAGGTCATACCACAAGTTAAAGTTTTGTGGAGAAACCATGCTATTGAAGAAATGACCTGGGAGTTGGAAACGGAAATGAAAGCGAGGTATTCTCATCTTTTTCGAAACACCAGGTACGTACGACAATTTCGAGGACGAAATTTCATAAGGAGGGGAGGTTGTAAGACCCCGAATTATTAATAAATGAAATTTAATTTCCTCTATTTATCATTTTGAAATAGTAAGGGTTGAATTGATTAATGAGGATAGTTATGGGTAAAATGCGTAAATATTTCAAATAAGCAACTGGATATAAAATATTAATTATTGTCGAGGAATATTCGGTTAGTCGTGGAATATTCTTACTGTCGGAGAATATTCGTACGACGGCACAGCCTTGTGTGGGCCCCATAACGGAAAGCAATTGGATGAAGAAAACGACAAAAATAAGTTGTTTATAAATAACGGTGTAGTTGTTACCGTTTATACTGTTAGAATACCCGGTGGTTAAAACACAGTAATACGCGTTGTTACATAGTAGCACACGGTATTGCACCAATTATTGACTCTTACGTAAGAAGACACTACTCAATAATTGTTACAGTAATTACTGTTCAATATTTTATTTTATTGATTCAATAATTACTGCGTTGATATTTTATACTACTATTGTTTCAATAATTGTCACTACACAGTGTTTTCCAGTATCGAAGCAATAATTCATATTATCTGAATAATATTATTAGATAACATTATTGGCAATGTCTAGAAAGTTCTGTCTAAGGAGAGGTTTGGTCACCTAATTGCGCGCCAGTAAGGAGAAATCCTTATTGGAAAGCCCCCTCTTTCCTGTGAACTGCCTGGTTGCCGGTAATGTGATTCTGTAATATTATTTGTGAGTAATTAATTATTAAATTATATGATGACGAAAATATTGATTTTATGTGGATATAGATGGAGATTTTTTTTAAATGTGACAATTGTTAAAAATTAATATTTTATCCTTTTATGATAAAATAATTCATTTAAATATATTATTTTAATAATATATTACTGGTGATATTTTTTACAATGAATGTGGGATATATGAATAAATGAGGAGGAAGAGAATTTTTGTTGGATTAAATGTTTAACACATGTTTTGTGTGTTGGTGGACACAAATTTTGACCGAAAATTTACTATAGACTGTAAAATCGCCCGTTTATGAATTTCGGTCAATTTCTGTTTGGAATTTGGAAAAACTTTCTTCTGCAAAGTTGTAGAGAATTGAATTTCCTATAAAAATTCGCGAGATTCGAATTTTCTGATGAAAGGGATATTTATTATGAATTATTGAAGCTCCGAAGTTCCGAAATAATTGATTTTTAGAGTTTAAAATGTTTTTTTTAAGAAAAAAGTTTTTTGTTGCAATTGAGTGGCTCACATGTGTTATACATGATCTGAAATCAGATTTCTTAGGTGGGCTTGAATATTTTTAAGAAATATTATTATTTTATTAAATTTTCTACTTTGGTGTTCTAAGCATTTTCCTATAAATAGGGTGCTTAGGTTAGAATTGAAAATCACACCAGAAACTGAAATCTTCTCTCTCTTTCTCTCTCTATATTAGTGAGCGTATTCTTGTGAGTATACTTTGAGTGTTGTTATACGGTGCAAGTTCCCTTCAGCACTATATCCGGTAGTCCAGCCAGAAGTACTATTCTTTCGAGGTAAGGGATGTTATTTTATTCTTAAATGATATTATTTTCTTCAATATCATTATGCCGAAGTATTGATCTGAACTTTTTATCAAATTTGGAACTTTTCATGTCGGGGTTACTATTCATGAGTTACTATTCACGAGTTACTATTCACCGAAAAATAAAATTTTCTTCTTTTTGTCTAAAATATCTATTATAGATACTAGCTTTGATTGTATCCATGTTTTGATCATTCTTGAATTTTACTCCACTATGATTATTTATGAGGTATTTTTGGACATGGAATAGTTGAAATACGAATCCTTAATATTTATTATTTTGCTTCACTGGATTCGTTTCCTTTAAAATATTTTTCATCATCCTCAGTCCTAAATGATGATATAATTGAATATCTTTGGCCTGTAGTGCAAAGATGAATGATTTCTGATGAATATCTTTGGCCCGTAGTGCAAAGATGAACAGATGTTGAGGTGAACATGACCAACTGATGAATATCTTTGGCCTGTAGTGCAAAGATGACTATTTGATTTAAGATATTTATTGATTGATGTTACATGGATAAAATGTTGATGATGGGCTTTTAAATTCATAGATAATCGCAGATTTCATTCTCTACGTAACTCTTCTATGAATTATTATTTTCCGCTGCGAATATGGATTTAAACTTGTTGTCTATTGTATTCTATTATATTTTTCCCTGTTGAAGACTAACGATAATTTGTTTTATATTATCTTAGTCATAATGTTCTTTACTGGGCTAGTTGAGCTCACCCTTTTCCTTTTGTTCTATTTTTCTTCTCAGGAAGCGAGAATGTAGCAAGGGGTATGGAATGAAGGTTCTAGAGAGTCGTTTTAGTAGTCCTCACCATTTTTGTATAATAATGTATCAATAATTGTAATGAGGACCTATTTGAGTGTGGATATTGTCTAGATGACAATATTTGTATTTACACTCACAGTTTTTATGTTGTATTAATAAAGTTGTAGTTGTATCTGTACCATGTATTTTGATGACTCAGAATGGGTGTTGTATACCTATTTTGGGGGCGTCACAATGACGCGGATATTTTTAAGTGGTTTGAAGCCAGAGATACGTCAACATCTTATTTATCATAAACTATGTTTGTATTCAGATGTTGTGAATATGGCTCAGTTAGTGGAGTGCGATAACGAGTCAACGCAACCAAAAGAGAGCAGCCAGCAAAATGATAATACCAGTGAGAGCAGTCATCAAAGCGGTGACAACAAGCGTGGAGGGAATCAACTGGCCAGAAATGGTAACCACTTCGGTGGTAATCAGGGCCAAAATAATAAGAATGGACATTTCAAGAAGAGGAGATTCAACAATGATGGAAAGACGTCAGCACCATCAATCGTTGTTAAGGAAGGAGAACGATCACCTATCATATGTTTCAAATGCGAAGGGGAGGGACACATCAGTCCAGACTGTGCGATGCCGTCCAAAGCATGTTATAATTGTGGAAGAGAAGGTCATTTAGCTCGATTTTGTCGTTTACCGAAAATAAATTCAGCTAGGATGGAGGCACCAAAGGCCGTCCCAGAAAAGTCAAAACCGGTAGTGCAAGGGAGAGCGTTTGTTATGACCTCCCAGAAAGCAAGGAACCCGAATGAGGTCATCACGGGTAAGCTTATCATAAACCCTAGTAAAGTCTATACTTTATTTGATACCTATTCTGTAAGACCCCAACTTTTATAAATAAAGATGAATTTTCTATAAATATCATTTTTGAATATTATGGAGTTAATTTGATATAATGTTATAGTTGTGGGTAATATTATGAATTTTGCAAAGTAAACAAGTTGTTATAAAATATTCGTTTGGTCGGGGAATATTCTGTTTGTCGGGGAATATTTGTACGACGGCACAATCATTGGTGGACCCCACAACAGAAGTATTGTCGTAGTTAGAAAACGACAAAAATTATCTTTCTATAAAATAACGGCTGAGGTGTTACCGTTAAAATCGTTAAAACTGTTGAACTACCCGGTAGTAAAAGTACAGTAATACATGTGGTTGCATAGTAGCACACGGTATTGATTATTGATGCTTACGTAAGAAGTCACTCAGCTATACTTAATTATTGCTACAATAATTGCTGCATCATATCTCTTAAATTATTGTCATAGTATCATCTGTATAATATGTTATATTATTAAATCAATAATTGAGACGTTGTGGTAAGTTTGGTTATTTTTATGGGGGGCCCATATGTCATCATCTAAGAGTCTCTTCGTCAATAGTAATTACCGTTGTCAATAGTATTTACCTTGGTCAATAGTATTTACCTTCGTCAATAGTATTTACCTTGGTCAATAGTATTTACCTTGATCAATAGTATTTACCTTCGTCAATAGTATTTACCTTGGTCAATAGTAATTACTTTCGTCAATAGTAGTTGTCCCTTCAATATTACCAAGAGCCATTTGACCATTCGTTAAGACCAAGAGTCATTTGACCCTTCGTTAAGACCAAGAGCCACCCTCAGTTTTTCTATAAATAGAGGCCTAGGGCTTCATTATTTTTCACGAATTCATTCAAGTTATAGAGAGAGAAAGTATAGAGAGAGAGAATAAAAATATTCTGCTACTTCACTTTTCCAATATCTAGTTCTTTTAAGGTAAGGGGTGTTAATCTTTCTTATTCATGAAGAGAACTTTTGTTATTCCATTTCTTATTATTCTGTTGGAATAACCTGTATACGCGGTCTACCCTATACTTGGTGACATTCTTCTGTTATTCTGTTGGAACATCCTGTCTGTGTGTTTTACACCGGACCTGGTTCCGTCTTTATTATTATTCTGTTGGAACATCTTGTCTGTGTGTTTTACACCGGACCTGGTTCCGTCTTAATTATTATTCTGTTGGAACATCCTGTCTGTGTGTTTTACATCGGACCTGGTTCCGTCATTATTATTATTCTGTTGGAATATCCTGTCTGTGCGTTTTACGCCGGACCTGGTTCCATTATTTATTATTCTGTTGGAATAACCTGTCTGTGCGGTCTATCGCATGCATGGTGATTTCTTTTGTTATTCCATTCTTTACTATACTCAGTTGGTTAAGTTTTAACTTCTATACTCCATGAAATTAGTGGAATATCCTTGATAATTGCGGTTCATCCAGTATCTTTTCAAGAAAATATTCTTCTAAGCATTCTTGAATTTTACTCCACAAAGCAATATCATATTGACAATTTGGACGTTAATTTTGGATAAATTAATTCTTGAACTTGTTTTATTGAATTCTTATATCATTGTCATCATCCTCATGTTTATAAAATGTTGAAAGTCATCTGTGGCATGTAGTGCATAGATGGACTTGGTATGATTATGACCAGGGATTATTCGGTATAATCATGACCGTAATGTTACAAATGATGTGGTAAAAGTCCTCATTGGCCCGTAGTACGTTGATGGATAGTTGTTGGCATGATCATGACCATTAATGAATACACGAATATCCTTGACCATAGTGCAGGGGTGATTCGATGATGTGGATTATTTTATTAAGTTGAGTCCCAGCGATCACAATGTTGAAAAACCTTTTAAATCATAAAAGATAGTAGAGTTTATTTTCTACTTGACTCTTTTAATGGATTGCTTGTTCCGCTGCAGTTAAACTTGATGTCTATTATATTTTATCAGTTTAACATTGTTGAAGGCTAATGATAATTTATTCTGTATTATCTTAGTCATAATATTTCTTACTAGGCTAGTTGAGCTCACCCTTTCTTTCACTGTTCTCTTCAGGAAATGAGAACGTAGCTGGGGCAAGTCGGGGAACGGAGTGATGGTCCGAATGATAGTATTAGTTAGTAGTCCTCACTATTCTATGTAATGGTGTGTTAATAAATGTAATGAGGACTCCTTTTGAGTATGAATACTCTCTAGAAGATAATATTTGTATTCAAACTCACAGTTTATGTTTTGTCGTATTGTACATGACAGTTGTATTAATCAGTTGTATTTGTATTCTGTACTATGTATCTGACGACCCAAGATGGGTGATGTATACCTAATTTTGGGGGCGTCACATATTCTACCCATTCTTTTATTTCTCCTACTTGCGCTCAACGATTAAATTTGACTCCGGAGAAATTAGACTTTGACTTATCTGTGGTAAATCTATTGGGAGAAACCTTCATTACATCCACTGTTTATAAGTCTTGTTTGGTTCAAATCGGTACCCTCATATTACCTGTCAATCTTATTTCATTGAAAATACTTGCATTTGACGTGATTCTAGGGATTGATTGGTTAACTACTCATCATGCTAAAATTGATTGTTTTCGTAAGGTTATTAGTTTTCATATTCCTAATCAACCTATTATGCGAATACAAGCGACCAAACCATTAAAATCAATCAATGTCATCTCAAGCCATAAAGCTATTCGTTTATTGAAAAACGAATGTCAAGCTTTCTTAGCTCATGTCACGGATCTAAATAAAAATACGTCAGTTTTGAATGATATTTCTATTGTTAATAAATTCCCTAACGTATTCCCTGAAGAACTTCCTGGCCTACCCCCAGAGCGTGAAATTGAATTTTGTATCGACCTTGAACCCGGTACAAAATCCATTTCCAAAGCCCCATATCGAATGGCTCCTATTGAACTTCAGGATTTAAAGACCCAACTGCAGGAATTGTTAGACATTGTCTTTATTCGTCCTAGTACTTCTCCTTGGGGTGCTCCTGTTCTATTCGTGAAGAAGAAAGATAGAAGTATGCGACTTTGTATTGATTATCGGGAGTTAAATCATGTCACCATCAAAAATAGGTACCCATTGTCACGTATTGATGACCTGTTTGACCAGTTGCAAGAAGCCAAATTATTTTCAAAGATTGATCTTCGTTCCGGATATCACCAATTGAAGATCAGAACCGATGACATTCCAAAGACTGCCTTCAGAACTCGATACAGGCATTATGAATTTCTAGTCATGTCATTTGGATTGACTAATGCTCCTGCTGCCTTCATGGATATGATGAACCAAGTATTCAAGAAATATTTGAATCACTTTGTGATCGTCTTTATTGATGACATCCTTATTTATTCCAAAAGCCGTGAAGATCATGAGCAACACTTGCGGCTGGTACTCCAAAAACTTCGTGAATACAAGCTTTATGCCAAGTTGAAGAAATGTGAGTTTTGGCTAGAGGAGGTAGCATTCCTTGGGCACGTAGTATCAAGTCATGGAATATCTGTTGACCCGACAAAGATTGAAGCAATTTAAAGCTCGGAGCAACCTAAATCAGTAACCGAAGTACGTAGCTTTCTTGGTTTAGCTGGTTATTGTCGAAGATTTGTGAAAGGATTTACTCGAATCGCTACTCCATTAACTCAGCTAACTCGAAAAGGTACAAAGTTCGATTGGAGCTAAGAATGTGAGAAGAGTTTTCAAAAACTCAAGAGGAGACTTATTTCAGCACCTGTTCTAACAGTACCATCTGGCTCGGAGGGATTTGTCCTCTACAGTGATGCTTCGGGCAAAGGGTTGGGATGTGTTCTCATGCAACATGAGAAAGTCATAGCATATGCCTCGCGACAACTCAAAGAATATGAGAAAAATTATCCTACTCATGATCTAGAGTTGGCAGATATTGTCTTTGCACTTAAAATTTGGAGGCATTACTTGTATGGAGAGAAGGTGGAGATCTTTACGGATCATAAAAGTCTCAAATATTTCTTCACTCAAAAGAAACTCAACATGCGACAACGACGTTGGCTTGAGCTGTTGAAAGATTATGATCATACCATCCAATACCATCCTGGAAAAGCGAACGTGGTAGCTGACGCATTGAGTAGAAGATCATATACAAGTACGAGTGCGATATTGTCAACACAAATGCCCATTTTGTGTGACTTGCAACGGATGGAGATAGAGTTAAAGACTCCAGGGACCCATGTGATGATGGCAAATATACGAGTAGAACTGACGTTAATTAATAAAGTTAAAGCTGCTCAAGCTACAGACCTGGAGCTGATGCGTATGAGGAAGAAAGTGCAAGAAGGTGCTATGCCGGAAGCAAGAATCGATGAAGAAGGAATACTTCGAGTCAACTCCAGACTTTGTGTTCCTAACGACCCTGATTTAAAGTATAAAATCATGATGGAGGCGCACAACACACCGTTTGTAATCCATCCTGGGAGTACCAAAATGTATCATGATCTTGGTCATACATTTTGGTGGAGCAATATGAAGAGGGAGATAACGCTGTTTATCTCAAGGTGTCTAACTTGTCAACGAGTTAAAGCGGAGCATCAAGCACCAAAAGGTCCGTTGCAACCACTTGAAATTCCAGAATGGAAGTGGGAGCACATTACCATAGATTTTGTTACCGGTCTTCCTAAGGTTTCTCAAGGTATAGATACGATTTGGATCATTGTTGATAGATTGACCAAGTCTGCTCATTTCTTACCGATACGAGAAACTTATACACTTGAACGTCTTGCTCGTATGTACATAAACGAGATTATAAGACTGCATGGTATGCCAGTGTCCATAGTTTCTGATCGAGACCCAAGATTCACTTCACGATTTTGGGTTAGTTTGCAAAAAGCTAAGGGCATAGATTTACGATTTAGTTCGGCATATCATCCTCAGACGGACGGACAATTAGAGAGGACTATTCAAATCTGGAAGATTTATTAAGACTTTGTGTCCTCGACTTCAAGGGAAGTTGGGACAAGTTCTTATCATTGGTGGAGTTTTCCTACAACAACAGTTATCAAGCAAGTATTAGCATGGCTCCATTCGAAGCGTTGTATGGAAGAAAGTGTCGTTCTCCAGTATGCTGGGATGAGGTGGGTGAAGCAACGTTGTTGGGACCGGAGTTGGTACATATGACTACAGAAAAGATATTCGTATAACGACACAATCATTGATGGACCCCACAGCGGAATTATTGTCGAATTGAGAAAACGACAAAAATACTTTATGAAAATAACGGCTGAAGTTTTACCGTAAACTGTTAAAACACCCGGTGTTAAAAGTACAGTAATATGCGTAGTTGTACAGTAGCACACGGTATTGATTATTGATGCTTATGTGATAAGTCACTCAGTTTTGTTTTATTGGTATTATTAATGTAATAAAACAGAAAAACTTTTTATATAAAATAGAATACTTTTATAAAGTTATTCGTTTTATTAGACTAATAGTAAAATCTTTTTATATAAAACAGAATACTTTTATAAAGTTATCCGTTTTATTAGACAATAATTAGAATATATTATATTTTATTATGCATAGTATTTGCATAGTGCCTGCATAGTGTTTGCATAGTAAAATTTTTTATAAAGTTATTCGTTTTATTAGATTATAAATAGAATATATTATATTTTATTTAAAAGATTTTGCTTTAAATATGGACCGTCAGATTAAAGTAAATCAATCTGGACTGTTCATAAGTTAGTTACTATGCAGTCCATTCTTCTATAAATAGCAGCTCATTCCTTCATTATTTCTTACGAATTCACTGAAACCCTTTAGAGAGAAATTATAGAGAGAAAGAAGAAAAGTATACTTCTACTTCACCAACCATATATCTAGTACTCTTCTTCTTAAGGTAGGGGGTATTATTTCTTTTGTATTCATAAAGAGAACTTCTGTTATTCCATTCTTTATTATTCTGTTGGAATAACCAGTATACGCGGACTTCCCTATACTTGGTAAAATTCTCCTGTTATTCTGTTCTTTATTATTCTGTTGGAACATCCTATCGGTGCGTTACGCCTGACCTGGTTCCGTTATTATTATGTTGGAACATCCTGTCTGTGCGTTTACGCATGACCTGGTTCTGTTGTTTATTATTCTGTCGGAATATCCTGTCTGTGCGTTTACGCCAGACCTGGTTCCATTATTTATTATTCTGTCAGAATATCCTGTCTGTGCGTTTACGCCGGACCTGGTTCTATTATTGATTATTCTGTTGGAATAACCTGTCTGTGCGGTCTATCGCATGCCTGATGATTTTTTTTGTTATTCCATTCTTTATTATACTCAGTTGGTTAAAGTTTTGACTTCTATACTCCATAAAATTAGTGGAATATCCTTGATAATTGCGCTTCATCTAGTATCTTTTTATGGAAATATTCTTCTAAGCATTCCTGAATTTTACTCCACAAATCAGTATCATGTTGACAATTTGGACGTTATTAGTTCTTGGATAAATTAATTCTTGAACTTGTTTTATTGAATTGTCATCATCCTCATATTTATAATATGTCGAAAGTCATCTGCGGCCTGTAGTGCATAGATGGACTTGGTATAATTATGACCAGGGATTATTCGGTATAATCATGACCGTAATATTACAAATAATGTGGTAAAAGTCCTCATTGACCCGTAGTGCGTTGATGGACAGTTGTTGGCATGACCATGACCATTAATGAAAACAAAAATATTCTTGGCCCGTAGTGCATGGATAATTGTGGTCGTGATACTAAAGAATATCCTTGGCCGTAGTGCAGGGGTGATTCGATGATGTGGATTAATTATTAAGCTGAGTCTCAGCGATAACAGTGATGAAAAACCTTTTTAATCATAAAAGATAGTAGATTTTATTCTCTACTTGACTCTTTTAATGGATTGCTTGTTCCGCTGCAGTTAAACTTGATGTTTGTTATATTTTATCAGTTTAACACTGTTGAAGGCTAATGATAATTTATTCTGCATTATCTTAGTCATAATATTTCTTACTGGGCTAGTTGAGCTCACCCTTTCTTTCACTGTTCTATTCAGGAAATGAGAATATAGCTGGGACGAGTCGGAGAACGGAGTGATGAACCAGATGATAGTATTAGTAGTCCTCACTATTCTGTGAAATAGTGTGATAATAATTGTAATGAGGACTCCTTTTGAGTTTTTATACTCTCTAGTAGACAATATTTGTATTCAAACTCACATGTTATGTTTGGTAGTATTGTACACTACAGTTGTATTATTAAGTTGTATTTGTATTCTGTACCTTGTATCTGACGACTCAAGATGGGTGATGTATACCTATTTTGGGGGCGTCACAGTTGGTATCAAAGCTTAAGGATATGATCCCTGACTAAGATGTGAGAATAGAACTAGGAGGGGAGAGACGGGGAATTCCTTCGCTAGTATGACCTAACTAGGTTTATTTGGTATTTAATTGGTCGGTCAGAATATAGGGATAATATGTTACATATCAATTAACTTTTGTTTTGTGGCAGTATCTGAAAATGACATTCGAGAATGTTGAGAATAGCAATGGAGCACAGGCGACCGTTGATTCACCACATATCAATAATCGGGATAATGTGCATCAGGAAGGCGACAATCCTCACGCAAACAACAACACTGACCAAATGATGAATGATAGAATGTTCAGAAGCTTTGTGCAGTTCATTCAACAGCAAGCTAGAGCGGCTCCTGTCCAAAATGTAGGTGGAAACACTGAAAACTCTTGGACGTTCACCGCTAAACAGTTCAAGGAGCTAGGACCACCGGAGTTTATTGGAGAGCCAAAATCACTTATGGCGGAGATGTGGATAAAGCAGATCACCAAGATATTTGATGTCTTGGGATGCGCCGAGGAGTAAAAGGTTTCCTTTGCCACCTTTATGTTGCGAGGAGAGGCAGATTACTGGTGGAAATCGGTAAAGCGTACTCAACCTGCTACACTGAAGATGTCTTGGGAGAAGTTCCAAGAACTGTTCAACAACAAGTACTTTCTCGAAAGTATTCGTCACATAAAAGAGGTAGAGTTCATCAAGTTGGAGCAAAATAATATGACCGTGTCGCAGTACGAAGCCAAGTTTGCCGAGTTGTCCCGGTTTGCGTCCCACTTGGTGGATAATAAAGAGAGAATGACGCGGATGTTTTTAAGAGGTTTGAAGCCAGAGATACGTCAACATCTTATTTCTCATAAACTATGTTTGTATTCAGATGTTGTGAATAGGGCTCAGTTAGTGGAGCGCGATAACGAGTCAACGTAACCAAAAGAGAGCAGCCAGCAAAATGATAATACCAGTGAGAGCAGTCATCAAAGCGGTGACAACAAGCGTGGAGGGAATCAACTGGCCAGAAATGGTAACCACTTCGGTGGTAATCAGGGCCAAAATAATAAGAATGGACATTTCAAGAAGAGGAGATTCAACAATGATGGAAAGACGTCAGCACCATCAATCGTTGTTAAGGAAGGAGAACGATCACCTATCATATGTTTCAAATGCGGAGGGGAGGGACACATCAGTCCAGACTGTGTGATGCCGTCCAAAGCATGTTATAATTGTGGAAGAGAAGGTCATTTAGCTCGATTTTGTCATTTACCGAAAATAAATTCAGCTAGGATGGAGGCACCAAAGGCCGTCCCAGAAAAGTCAAAATCGGTTGTGCAAGGGAGAGCGTTTGTTGTGACCTCCCAGAAAGCAAGGAACCCGAATGAGGTCATCACGGGTAAGCTTATCATAAACCCTAGCAAAGTCTATACTTTATTTGATACCTATTCTACCCATTCTTTTATTTCTCCTACTTGCGCTCAACGATTAAATTTGACTCCGGAGAAATTAGACTTTGACTTATCTGTGGTAAATCTATTGGGAGAAACCTTCATTACATCCACTGTTTATAAGTCTTGTTTGGTTCAAATCGGTACCCTCATATTACCTGTCAATCTTATTTCATTGAAAATACTTGCATTTGACGTGATTCTAGGGATTGATTGGTTAACTACTCATCATGCTAAAATTGATTATTTTCGTAAGGTTATTAGTTTTCATATTCCTAATCAACCTATTACGCGAATTCAAGCGACCAAACCATTAAAATCAATCAATGTCATCTCAAGCCATAAAGCTATTCGTTTATTGAAAAACGAATGTCAAGCTTTCTTAGCTCATGTCACGGATCTAAATAAAAATACGTCAGTTTTGAATGATATTTCTATTGTTAATAAATTCCCTGACGTATTCCCTGAAGAACTTCCTGGCCTACCCCCAGAGCGTGAAATTGAATTTTGTATCGACCTTGAACCCGGTACAAAATCCATTTCCAAAGCCCCATATCGAATGGCTCCTATTGAACTTCAGGATTTAAAGACCCAACTGCAGGAATTGTTAGACATTGGCTTTATTCGTCCTAGTACTTCTCCTTGGGGTGCTCCTGTTCTATTCGTGAAGAAGAAAGATAGAAGTATGCAACTTTGTATTGATTATCGGGAGTTAAATCATGTCACCATCAAAAATAGGTACCCATTGCCACGTATTGATGACCTGTTTGACCAGTTGCAAGAAGCCAAATTATTTTCAAAGATTGATCTTCGTTCTGGATATCACCAATTGAAGATCAGAACCGATGACATTCCAAAGACTGCCTTCAGAACTCGATACGGGCATTATGAATTTCTAGTCATGTCATTTGGATTGACTAATGCTCCTGCTGCCTTCATGGATATGATGAACCGAGTATTCAAGAAATATTTGAATCACTTTGTGATCGTCTTTATTGATGACATCCTTATTTATTCCAAAAGCCGTGAAGATCATGAGCAACACTTGTGGCTGGTACTCCAAAAACTTCGTGAATACAAGCTTTATGCCAAGTTGAAGAAATGCGAGTTTTGGCTAGAGGAGGTAGCATTCCTTGGGCACGTAGTATCAAGTAATGGAATATCTGTTGACCCGACAAAGATTGAAGCAATTTAAAGCTCGGAGCAACCTAAATCAGTAACCGAAGTACGTAGCTTTCTTGGTTTAGCTGGTTATTGTCGAAGATTTGTGGAAGGATTTACTCGAATCGCTACTCCATTAACTCAGCTAACTCGGAAAGGTACAAAGTTCGATTGGAGCGAAGAATGTGAGAAGAGTTTTCAAGAACTCAAGAGGAGACTTATTTCAGCACCTGTTCTAACAGTACCATCTGGCTCGGAGGGATTTGTCATCTACAGTGATGCTTCGGGCAAAGGGTTAGGATGTGTTCTCATGCAACATGGGAAAGTCATAGCATATGCCTCGCGACAACTCAAAGAATATGAGAAAAATTATCCTACTCGTGATCTAGAGTTGGCAGATGTTATCTTTGCACTTAAAATTTGGAGGCATTACTTGTATGGAGAGAAGGTGGAGATCTTTACGGATCATAAAAGTCTCAAATATTTCTTCACTCAAAAGAAACTCAACATGCGACAACGATGTTGGCTTGAGCTGTTGAAAAATTATGATCATACCATCCAATACCATCCTGGAAAAGCGAACGTGGTAGCTGACGCATTGAGTAGAAGATCATATACAAGTACGAGTGCGATATTGTCAACACAAATGCCCATTTTGTGTGACTTGCAACGGATGGAGATAGAGTTAAAGACTCCAGGGACCCATGTGATGATGGCAAATATACGAGTAGAACTGACGTTAATTAATAAAGTTAAAGCTGCTCAAGCTATAGACCTGGAGCTGATGCGTATGAGGAAGAAAGTGCAAGAAGGTGCTATGCCGGAAGCAAGAATCGATGAAGAAGGAATACTTCGAGTCAACTCCAGACTTTGTGTTCCTAAGGACCCTGATTTAAAGTATAAAATCATGATGGAGGCGCACAACACACCGTTTGTAATCCATCCTGGGAGTACCAAAATGTATCATGATCTTCGTCATACATTTTGGTGGAGCAATATGAAGAGGGAGATAACGCTGTTTATCTCAAGGTGTCTAACTTGTCAACGAGTTAAAGCGGAGCATCAAGCACCAAAAGGTCCGTTGCAACCACTTGAAATTCCAGAATGGAAGTGGGAGCACATTACCATAGATTTCGTTACCGATCTTCCTAAGGTTTCTCAAGGTATAGATACGATTTGGGTCATTGTTGATAGATTGACCAAGTCTGCTCATTTTTTACCGATATGAGAAACTTATACACTTGAACGTCTTGCTCGTATGTACATAAACGAGATTGTAAGACTGCATGGCATGCCAGTGTCCATAGTTTCTGATCGAGACCCAAGATTCACTTCACGATTTTGGGTTAGTTTGCAAAAAGCTAAGGGCATAGATTTACGATTTAGTTCGGTATATCATCCTCAGACGGACGGACAATCAGAGAGGACTATTCAAATCTGGATGATTTATTAAGACCCTGTGTCCTCGACTTCAAGGGAAGTTGGGACAAGTTCTTATCATTGGTGGAGTTTTCCTACAACAACAGTTATCAAGCAAGTATTATCATGGCTCCATTCGAAGCGTTGTATGGAAGAAAGTGTCGTTCTCCAGTATGCTGGGATGATGTGGGTGAAGCAACGTTGTTGAGACCGGAGTTGGTACATATGACTACAGAAAAGATTCAAACGATCCGAAAACGTATAAAAACCTCACAAGATCGACAAAAGAGTTGTGCTGATCTTCATCCAAAGGACGTGAAATTTGATATAGGAGATCATGTGTTCTTACGCGTTGCTCCATGGAAAGGAGTTACGAGATTTGGAAAGAGAGGAAAGCTCAATCCTCGATTCATCTGTCCATTTTTAATCCTCGATCGAGTAGGAACTGTGGCTTATAGACTTGCTTTACCGCCAAGTATGTCTCGTGTTCATAACGTTTTTCACATATCCATGTTACGTAAATATGTGGAAGACCCGAACCACATTATTGAGTTAGAACCGGATGAAATAGCAGAAGATTTGACGTATGAAGAGGTTCATGTTCGAATCTTGGATAAGAAGGAACATATTCTACGCTCCAAGGTTATACCTCAAGTCAAAGTTTTGTGGAGAAACCACGATGTTGAGGAAATGACTTGGGAGTTAGAATCTGAAATGAAATCAAGGTATCCTTATCTCTTCGACATACCAGGTACGTACCCTAATTTCGAGGGCAAATTTTCATAAGAAGGGGAGGTTGTAAGACCCCAACTTTTATAAATAAAGATGAATTTCTATAATTATCATTTTTGAATATTATGGAGTTAATTTGATATAATGTTATAGTTGTGGGTAATATTTATAAATTTTTCAAAGTACGCAAGTTGTTATATAATATTCGACTGGTCGGGGAATATTCGTTTTAACAGGGAATATTCGTATAACGGCACAATCATTGGTGGACCCCACACCAGAATTATTGTCGGATTGAGAAAACGACAAAAATACTTTATGAAAATAACGGCTGAAGTTTTACCGTAAACTGTTGAAACACCCGGTGTTAAAAGTACAGTAATATGCATAGTTGCACAGTAGCACACGGTATTGATTATTGATGCTTATGTGATAAGTCACTCAGTTTTGTTTTATTGGTATTATTAATGTAATAAAACAGAAAAGCATTTTATATAAAACAGAATACTTTTATAAAGTTATTCGTTTTATTAGACTAATAGTAAAATCTTTTTATATAAAACAGAATACTTTTATAAAGTTATCCATTTTATTAGACAATAATTAGAATATATTATATTTTATTATGCATAGTATTTGCATAGTGCTTGCATAGTGTTTGCATAGTAAAATTTTTTATAAAGTTATTCGTTTTATTAGATTATAAATAGAATATATTATATTTTATTTAAAAGATTTTGCTTTAAATATGGACCGTCAGATTAAAGTAAATCAATCTGGACTGTTCATAAGTTAGTTACTATGCAGTCCATTCTTCTATAAATAGCAGCTCATTCCTTCATTATTTCTTACGAATTCACTGAAACCCTTTAGAGAGAAATTATAGAGAGAAAGAAGAAAAGTATACTTCTACTTCACCACTCATATATCTAGTACTCTTCTTCTTAAGGTAGGGGGTATTATTTCTTTTGTATTCATAAAGAGAACTTCTGTTATTCCATTCTTTATTATTCTGTTGGAATAACCAGTATACGCGGACTTCCCTATACCTGGTAAAATTCTCCTGTTATTCTGTTCTTTATTATTCTGTTGGAACATCCTATCGGTGCGTTACGCCTGACCTGGTTCCGTTATTATTATGTTGGAACATCCTGTCTGTGCGTTTACACATGACCTGGTTCTGTTGTTTATTATTCTGTCGGAATATCCTGTCTGTGCGTTTACGCCGGACCTGGTTCCATTATTTATTATTCTGTCAGAATATCCTGTCTGTGCGTTTATGCCGGACCTGGTTCTATTATTGATTATTCTGTTGGAATAACCTGTCTGTGCGGTCTGTCGCATGCCTGATGATTTCTTTTGTTATTCCATTCTTTATTATACTCAGTTGGTTAAAGTTTTGACTTCTATACTCCATAAAATTAGTGGAATATCCTTGATAATTGCGCTTCATCTAGTATCTTTTTATGGAAATATTCTTCTAAGCATTCCTGAATTTTACTCCACAAATCAGTATCATGTTGACAATTTGGACGTTATTAGTTCTTGGATAAATTAATTTTTGAACTTGTTTTATTGAATTGTCATCATCCTCATATTTATAATATGTTGAAAGTCATCTGTGGCCTGTAGTGCATAGATGGACTTGGTATAATTATGACCAGGGATTATTCGGTATAATCATGACCGTAATATTACAAATAATGTGGTAAAAGTCCTCATTGGCCCGTAGTGCGTTGATGGACAGTTGTTGGCATGACCATGACCATTAATGAAAACAAAAATATTCTTGGCCCGTAGTGCATGGATAATTGTGGTCGTGATACTAAAGAATATCCTTGGCCGTAGTGCAGGGGTGATTCGATGATGTGGATTAATTATTAAGCTGAGTCTCAGCGATAACAGTGATAAAAAACCTTTTTAATCATAAAAGATAGTAGATTTTATTCTCTACTTGACTCTTTTAATGATTGCTTGTTCCGCTGCAGTTAAACTTGATGTTTGTTATATTTTATCAGTTTAACACTGTTGAAGGCTAATGATAATTTATTCTGCATTATCTTAGTCATAATATTTCTTACTGGGCTAGTTGAGCTCACCCTTTCTTTCACTGTTCTATTCAGGAAATGAGAATATAGCTGGGACGAGTCGGAGAACGGAGTGATGAACCAGATGATAGTATTAGTAGTCCTCACTATTCTGTGAAATAGTGTGATAATAATTGTAATGAGGACTCCTTTTGAGTTTTTATACTCTCTAATAGACAATATTTGTATTCAAACTCACATGTTATGTTTGGTAGTATTGTACACTACAGTTGTATTATTAAGTTGTATTTGTATTCTGTACCTTGTATCTGACGACTCAAGATGGGTGATGTATACCTATTTTGGGGGTGTCACAGTTGGTATCAAAGCTTAAGGATATGATCCCTGACTAAGATGTGAGAATAGAACTAGGAGGGGAGAGACGGGGAATTCCTTCGCTAGTATGACCTAACTAGGTTTATTTGATATTTAATTGGTCGGTCAGAATATAGGGATAATATGTTACATATCAATTAACTTTTGTTTTGTGGCAGTATCTGAAAATGACATTCGAGAATGTTGAGAATAGCAATGGAGCACAGGCGACCGTTGATTCACCACATATCAATAATCGGGATAATGTGCATCAGGAAGGCGACAATCCTCACGCAAACAACAACACTGACCAAATGATGAATGATAGAATGTTCAGAAGCTTTGTGCAGTTCATTCAACAGCAAGCTAGAGCGGCTCCTGTCCAAAATGTAGGTGGAAACACTGAAAACTCTCGGACGTTCACCGCTAAACAGTTCAAGGAGCTAGGACCACCGGAGTTTATTGGAGAGCCAAAATTACTTATGGCGGAGATGTGGATAAAGCAGATCACCAAGATATTTGATGTCTTGGGATGCGCCGAGGAGTAAAAGGTTTCCTTTGCCACCTTTATGTTGCGAGGAGAGGCAGATTACTGGTGGGAATCGGTAAAGCGTACTCAACCTGCTACACTGAAGATGTCTTGGGAGAAGTTCCAAGAACTGTTCAACAACAAGTACTTTCTCGAAAGTATTCGTCACATAAAAGAGGTAGAGTTCATCAAGTTGGAGCAAAATAATATGACCGTGTCGCAGTACGAAGCCAAGTTTGCCGAGTTGTCCCGGTTTGCGTCCCACTTGGTGGATAATAAAGAGAGAATGACGCGGATGTTTTTAAGAGGTTTGAAGCCAGAGATACGTCAACATCTTATTTCTCATAAACTATGTTTGTATTCAGATGTTGTGAATAGGGCTCAGTTAGTGGAGCGCGATAACGAGTCAACGTAACCAAAAGAGAGCAGCCAGCAAAATGATAATACCCGTGAGAGCAGTCATCAAAGCGGTGACAACAAGCGTGGAGGGAATCAACTGGCCAGAAATGGTAACCACTTCGGTGGTAATCAGGGCCAAAATAATAAGAATGGACATTTCAAGAAGAGGAGATTCAACAATGATGGAAAGACGTCAGCACCATCAACCGTTGTTAAGGAAGGAGAACGACCACCTATCATATGTTTCAAATACGGAGGGGAGGGACACATCAGTCCAAACTGTGCGATGCCGTCCAAAGCATGTTATAATTGTGAAAGAGAAGGTCATTTAGCTTGATTTTGTCGTTTACCGAAAACAAATTCAGCTAGGATGGAGGCACCAAAGGCCGTCCCAGAAAGTCAAAGCCGGTAGTGCAAGGGAGAGCATTTGTTGTGACCTCCCAGAAAGCAAGGAACCCGAATGAGGTCATCACGAGTAAGCTTATCATAAACTCTAGCAAAGTCTATACTTTATTTGATACCGGTTCTACCCATTCTTTTATTTCTCCTACTTGGCTCAACGATTAAATTTGACTCCGGAGAAATTAGACTTTGACTTATCTGTGGAAAATCCATTGGGAGAAACCTTCATTACATCCGATGTTTATAAGTCTTGTTTGGTTCAAATCGATACCCTCATATTACTTGTCGATCTTTTTTCATTGAAAATATTTGCATTTGACGTGATTCTAGGGATTGATAAGTTAACTACTCATCATGCTAAAATTGATTATTTTCGTAAGGTTGTTAGTTTTCATATTCCTAATCAACCTATTATGCGAATTCAAGCGACCAAACCATTAAAATCAATCAATGTCATCTCAAGCCATAAAGCTATTCGTTTATTGAAAAACGAATGTCAAGCTTTCTTAGCTCATGTCACGGATCTAAATAAAAATACGTCAGTTTTGAATGATATTTCTATTGTTAATAAATTCCCTGACGTATTCCTTGAAGAACTTCCTGGCCTACCCCCAGAGCGTGAAATTAAATTTTGTATCGACCTTAAACCCGGTACAAAACCCATTTCCAAAGCCCCATACCAAATGGCTCCTATTGAACTTCAGGAGTTAAAGACCCAACTGCAGGAATTGTTAGACATTGGCTTTATTCGTCCTAGTACTTCTCCTTGGGGTGCTCCTGTACTATTCGTGAAGAAAAAAGATGGAAGTATGCGACTTTGTATTGATTATCGGGAGTTGAATCATGTCACCATCAAAAACAGGTATCCATTATCACGTATTGATGACCTGTTTGACCAGTTACAAGGAGCCAAATTATTTTCAAAGATTAATCTTCATTTCGGATATCACCAATTGCACAGTATTTTTGAATTATTGATTCTTACGTAAGAATGCACTACTCAATAATTGTTACAGTAATTACTGTTTAATATTTTATTTTATTGATTCAGTAATTGCTACGTTGATATTTTATATTATTGTTATTTCAATAATTGTCATTGCACAGTATTTCCCATTATCAGATCAATAATTCATGTTAATTGAATAATATTATTAGATATCATTATTGGCAATGTCTAAGAAATTTCTGTCTAGGAAAGGGGTTTGGTCACCTAATTACGCGCCAATAAGGAAAAATACTTATCGAAAAGCCCCCTCTTTCCTGGGAACGACCTGGTTGTCATAATTATGATTCTATAATATTATTTGTGAATAATTAATTATTAATTTATATGATAAAAAAATACTTATTTTATGTGGATATAAATGATGAAAATATTTATTTTGTGTGGATATAAATGAATAAATTATTGCTGAGGTATTTTATCAGTATTTTATCGGAATGAGGGTATTAAAAATCATCCGTATGTTGATTTCGGACATTTTTCATTTAGAATTTGGAAAAACTTAAAGCTACAAAGTTGTAGAGAATTTAATTTTCTATGGAATAGACATAAAATTCGTATTTTTCTGATAAAAGGGCTATTTATTATGAATTATTGAAGTTTCGAAAATTAAATGCTTTTATAAAAATTATGGGTGGGACCCACTTTTGTTTTTTGAAAACATGTGGGCTGCAAAAAAAATTTCCAAGATGGCATGCTCTGATTCAAAAGGTGTGGGCGTGGAAGGAAGAAAAAAATATATATTATTTTATTAATTTAATCTCCTTTGGCGTTCTAGCATTTTCCTATAAATAAGGTGCTTAGTTAGAATTGAAAATCACACTAGAAACAAGTTTTTTCTCTCTTTAGATTATCGAGCGTATTTTGTGAGTATCTAGATACTTTGAGAGCTACTATTCAGTTCAAGTTTTCTTCGGCTTTACATCCGATATTCCAGTCAGAAATACTGTTCTTTTGAGGTAAGAGATGTTATTTTCTTCGTAAATGATATTATTTCCTTCAATATCATTATGTCAAAATATTGATATGAATTTGATTGTGGAATTTCTATAATTTTGTGTCGGGGTTACTATTTACGTATACGGTACTATTCACGAATACGACACTATTCACCGAAAAATAAAATTTTTCCTTTTTGTCCAAGATGTCTATTGTGGTTACTATATTTGTTTGTATCCATATTTTGATCTTTATTATTGAATTCTGACTCACAATTGGTTATTATGGAGTATTATTGAACTTGGATAAACTGTAATACGAATCCCTAATATTTGTCCTTTTTGTCTCACTGGATTCCTTTTCTTTAAGATATTTATCATCATCCTCAGTCCTAAATAATGATATTACTGAATATCTTTGGCTTGTAGTGCAAAGATGAATGATTAATTGATGAATATCTTTGGTCCGTAGTGTAAAGATGAACAGGTGTTGAGATGAACATGACCAACTTGTGATGCCCCCAAAATAGGTATACCTCACCCATTATGAGTCGTCAAAAAACTTGGTACAGAATCAACTACAACTTCATTAATAATTGTTGTGTAAAATACAACAACCCAATACTGTGAGTTTGAATACAAACATTCTCTACTAGAGAGTATACAAACTTAAAAGGAGTCCTTATTACAATTATTATCACACTATTTTATAAAATAGTGAGGACTGCTAACACATCTGACTGAAGACATCACTCTGCACCCCAATTAGTTCTCGCTATATTCTCGCCTCCTAAGAAAAATGAAACAAAAAGGGTGAGCTCAACTAGTCCAGTAAAGAATATTATGACTAAGATAATATACAACAAATTATCATTAGTTTTCAACAGGGAAAAATCTGATAGAATATAATCAACAACAAGTTTAAGATCAACAACTGCAGCGGAAACAACAATCCATTAGAAAAGTCAAGTAGAGAAAGAATTCTACTATCTTCTAAGATTTAAAAGTCCATCATCAATATTTTATCCCTGTAACATCAACCAATATTCATCTTAAATCAAATATTCATCTTTGCACTACAGGCCAAAGATATTCATTTGTATCACCAGTTGGTCATGTTCATCTCAACACCTGTTCATCTTTGCACTACAGGCCAAAGATATTCATCAGGTAATCATACAGCTTTGCACTACATGCCAAAGATATTCAGTAATATCATCATTTAGGACTGAAGATGATGAAAAATATTTCAAAGAAAACGAATCCAGTGAGATAAAAGATCAAATACTAAGGATTCGTATTACAGTTTATCCAAGTTCAATAATATTTCGAAATAACCAATTTTGAAGCAAAATTCAAAAATAATGATCAAAACATGGATACAATCAAAGATAGTAACCATAATAGACAACTTCGACAAAAAGAAGAAAATTTCATTTTTTGGTGAATAGTGTCGTATTTGTGAATAGTGCCGTATACGTGAATAGTGTCGTATACGTGAATAGTAACCCCGACACAAAAAGTTTTAAATTTGATAAAAAGTTCAAACTAATATTTCGGCATAATGATATTGAAAGAATAATATCATTTACGAAGAACATAACATCACTTACCTCAAAATACCAGTACTTCTGATTGGAATATCGGTATAAGGCTGACAAAAACTTGCACTGATGAATAGAAACTCACAAAGTATTTAAATACTCACAAAATACACTCAATAATCTAGAGAGAGAAAGAGAGAAAACTTGTTTCTGGTGTTATTTTCAATTCTAACTTAGCTCTCTATTTATAGGAAATTGTTAGCACGCCGAAGCAGACTTAACCTGCAACCTGATGGCTTTACCTGCTACTATTCAAGCCTACCATATTTGAATAAAAATCTCAGCACATTTTCTCACCAACCAAAAGTGGGACCCACCAATTATAGAATTTTCCACCAAAATGATAAACTCCGAAAATTCAACAATTTTTGAACCAATCATCTCGTAAAATTCATAACAAATCATACGTTCATTTTTAACGGTTCAAAATTTGTGGACATATACTCAACTTGTGATGCCCTCAAAATAGGTATACTATACTCATTCTGAGTCGCCAAATACATGGTACAGAAACAACTACAACTTTATTAATACAACTGTCGAGCAAAATACGACAACACTTAAACTGTTAGTTTAAATACAAATATTGTCATCTAGACAGTATCCACACTCAAATAAGTCCTCATTACAATTATTAATATACTATTTAATAGAATAGTGAGAACTACTAGAACCATTTCTAGAACCATCATTCCACACCCCGACTAGTACTCGCTACATTCTCGTCTCCTGAGAAGAAAAATAGAACAACAAGGAAAAGGGTGAGCTCAACTAGCCCAGTAAAGAACATTATGACTAAGATAATATAGAACAAATTATCGTTAGTCCTCAACTGGAAAAAATCTAATAGAATACAATAGACAACAAATTTTAAATCAATATTCGCAGCGAAAATAATAATTCATTAGAAGAGTTAAGTAGAGAATGAAATCTATATCTTCTATATATGAATTTAAAAGTTCATCGTCGATATTTTATCCCTGTAACATCAATCAATATATATCTTGAATCAATAGTCATCTTTGCACTACAGGCCAAAGATATTCATCAGTTGGTCATTTTCATCTCAACACCTGTTCATCTTTGCACTACGGGCCAAAGATATTCATCAGAAATCATTCATCTTTGCACTACAGGCTAAAGATATTCAGTTATATCATCATTTAAGACTGAGGATGATGAAAAATATTTTAAAGAAAACGAATCCACTGAAACAAAAGAATAAATATTAAGGATTCGTACTTTACAATCCGAGTTCAAAAATATTTCATAAATAATCATGGTGGAGTAAAATTCAAGAATGACGACCAAAACATAGATTCAATCAAAGATAGTAACCATAACAGACAATCTTGGACACAAAAAAGAAAATTTAATTTTTCTGTGAATAATGTCGTATTCGTGAATATTGTCGTATTCGTGAATAGTGCCGTATACGTGAATAGTAACTCCGACACTAAAAGATAGAAATTTTACAAAAAATATCATGCTTCGTGAATAGTACTCGTGAATAGTAACTCGTGAATAGTAACTCATAAATAGTAACTCGTGAATAGTAACTCATGAATAGTAACCTCGACATGAAAAAGTTTCAAATTTGATAAAATGTTCCAACAAATATTTCGGCATAATGGTATTGAAGAAATAATATCATTTACGAAGAAAATAACATCATTTACCTCAAAAGGATAGTACTTCTGGCTGGACTACTGGATATAGTGCTGAAGGGAACTTGCACCGTATTACAACACTCAAGGTATCAAAATACTCACAAGAATACGCTCAATATATCGAGAGAGAAAGAGAGAGAAGATTTCAGTTTCTGGTGTGATTTTCAATTCTAACCTAAGCACCATATTTATAGGAAAATGCTTAGAACACCAAAGCAGAAAATTAAATATAATAATATATTAATAACCAAATTTTCCTTAGCCCACCACATTAAAAACACATTTTCCACACAAATGCACCACAAATGAAAAATATGTTTTAAACAATTTTTGTTACAAAATCAATTCAGACTCAATAATCTGAAACTTCAATAATTCATAATAAATAGCCCTTTTATTAGAAAAATTTGAACCTCATGTCTTTTCCATAGGAAATTTAATTCTCTACAACTTTGCAGAAGAAAGTTTTTCCAAATTCCAAACAGAAATTTACCGAAATCCACAAACGAGTGATTTTACAGGCTATAATCAAATTTCAGTCAAAATTTGTGTCCACCAACACACAAAACATATGTTAAACATTTTTTGTAACACCAAACATGTGTTAAACGTTTATTGAACAAAAATACTCTTCCTCCTCATATACTCATATATCTCACATTCATTGTAAAAATATCATCATTAATATATTTAAATGAATTATTTTATTAGAAAAAGATAAAATATTAATTTTCAACAATTGTCACATTAAAAAAATTTCTCTATCTATATCCACATAAAATCAATAATTTCCTCACCATATAAATCAATAATTAATTATTCACAAATAATATTTCAGAATCACATTACTGACAACCAGACAGTTCCCAGGAAAGAGGGGGCTTTTCAATAAGGATTTCTCCTTACTGGCGCGCAATTAGGTGACCAAACCTCTCCTTAGACAGAACTTTCTAGACATTGCCAATAATATTATCTAATAATATTATTCAGATAATATGAATTATTATTCCGATAATGGAAAATACTGTGTAGTGACAATTATTGAAGCAACAGTAATATAAAATATCAACGTAGTAATTATTGAATCAATAAAATAAAATACTGAACAGTAATTACTGTAACAATTATTGAGTAGTGCCTTCTTACGTAAGAATCAATAATTGGTGCAATACCGTGTGCTACTGTGTAACAACGTGTATTACTGTGTTTTAACCATCGGGTATTCTAACAGTATTAACGGTAACAACTACGCCGTTATTTATAAACAACTTATACTTGTCGTTTTCTTCATCCAATCGCTTTCGTTATGGGGCCCACAAAAGACTGCACCGTCGTACGAATATTCCCCGACAGGAAGAATATTCCCCGACCAAACGAATATTCCCCGACAACAATAAATATTTTATAACCACTTGCTTCCTTAAAATATTTGTGCATTTTACCCATAACTAACCACATTAATCAAATCAACCCCTACTATTTCAAAATAATAATTAGATAAATTAAATCTTTATTTATAAAAAGTTGGGGTCTTACAACCTCCCCTCCTTATGAAATTTCGTCCTCGAAATTGACGTACGTACCTGATGTTCGAAAAGATGAGGATACCTCGCTTTCATTTCTGTTTCCAACTCCCAGGTCATTTCCTCAATATCATAGTTCTTCCAAAAAAATTTTACTTGTGGTATGACCTTTGTGCGTAGGACATGCTCCTTCCTATCCAAAATCTTGACATGTACCTCTTCATACGTTAAGTCTTCGGCTATCTCGTCCAGTTCTAACTCAATAACATAGTTCAGGTCTTTCACATATTTACGTAGTACAGATATATGAAAAATATTTTGAACATAAGACATACTTGGAGATAACGCAAGTCTATAGGCCACATTTCCTACTCGGTCAAGAATCTGAAATGGACCAATAAATAGTGGATTGAGCTTTTCTCTCTTTCCAAATCTTGTAACTCCCTTCTATGGAGCCACACACAATAATACATGATCCTCAATGTCAAATTCCACGTCCTTTCGATAAATATCCACATAACTCTTTTGTCGATCCTGTGCCGTTTGTATACGTTGTCGAATCGTTTGGATCTTCTCTGTAGTCATTCGTACCAACTCTGGTCCCAACAACGTTGCTTCTCCCACCTCATCCCAACATACTGGAGAGCGACACTTTCGTTCATATAATGCTTCAAATAGAGCCACACCTATACTTGCCTGATAACTGTTGTTGTAAAAGAATTTCACCAACGATAAATACTTATCCCAACTCCCTTTGAAGTCTAGGACACAGAGTCTGAATAGATCTTCAAGAGTTTGAATAGTTCTCTTTGATTGTCCGTCCGTTTGAGGATGGGATGCTGAACTGAATCGTAAATCCGTGCCCATAGCTTTTTGCAAGCTAACCCAAAATCTTGAAGTGAATCTTGGGTCACGATCCGAAACAATTGATACTGGCATGCCATGCAGTCTCATAATCTCATCTACGTACATACGATCAAGATGTTCAAGGGAATAAGTCTCCCGTATCGGCAAGAAATGAGCAAACTTGGTTAATCTATCCACAATAACCCAAATAGCATTTATGCCTTGAGAAATCGTGGGAAGACCCGTAACAAAATCCATGGTAATGTGTTCCCACTTCCATTTTGGGATCTCAAGTGGTTGCAACGGACTCTTAGGTACTTGATGCTCCGCCTTTACAAGTTAAAAAGTTAAACACCTCGAGATAAACTTCGCGATCTCTCTCTTCATATTGTTCCACCAAAATGTATGTCGAAGATCACGATATATTTTGATACTTCCAGGATGGATTGCAAACGGTGTACTATGTGCCTCCGTCATGATCATATACTTCAAATCAGAATCGTTAGGAACACAAAGTCTGGAGTGGACTCGAAGTATTCCTTCATCAATTCTTGATTCTGGAATAACACCTTCTTGCACTTTCTTCGTCATACGCATCAGCTCTAGGTCTGTGGCTTGAGCAACTTTAACTTTATCCATTAAAGTAGGTTCTACGCGTATACTTGACATCATCGCACTCGTTCCTGCATATGATCTTCTACTCAACGCGTCAGCTACCACGTTTGCTTTTTCAGGATGGTATTGAATGGTATGGTCGTAGTCTTTTAACAGCTCGAGCCAACGTCGTTGCCGCATGTTGAGTTCTTTTTAAGTGAAGAAATATTTGAGGCTTTTATGGTCTAAATATATCTCCACTTTATTCCCATATAGATAGTGCCTCCAGATCTTTAGCACGAAAACGACTGCTACCAACTCTAGATCATGAGTAGGATAATTTCTCTCATATTTTTTAAGTTGTCGCGAGGCATAGGCTATAACTTTCTCACGTTGCATGAGAACACATCCTAGCCCTTTGCATGAAGCATCGGTGTAGATAACAAATCCATCCAAACCAGATGGTATTGTCAAAACAGGTGCCGAAATGAGTCTCCTCTTGAGATCTTGGAAACTCTTCTCGCATTCCTCGCTCCATACGAATTTTATATCTTTACGAGTCAGCTGAGTTAACGGAGTAGCGATTCGAGAAAATCCTTCCACAAATCTCCGATAATAACCAGCTAAGCTCAAAAAGCTACGTATTTCAATTACTGACTTAGGTTGCTCTCAACTGTGACTCATATTCCAATCTTGGATAACACGTCACAATGACACCTATCAGTTTATCACCGCACAAATATAGCGTCCCCTACAGAGAGTCTGGTTTCGATGCATTCCACAAAGGAAGTCACCAGATAAAGGCTCGGGTACAAACTTCTATAGTTAGGTTTTTAACTCCTGAAGTTCAATAGAAGCCATTCGATATGAGATTTTAGAAATGGGTTTTGTACCGGGTTCAAGGTCGATACAAAATTCAATATCACACTTTGGAGGTAGGCCAAGAAATTCTTCAGGAAATACGTCGGGATTTTACTAACAACAGAAATATCATTCAAATCTGATGTATTTTTGTTCAAGTCCATGACATGGGCTAAGAAAGCTTGACATCCGTTTTTCAATAAACGAATGGCTTTATGGCTTGATATTAAAGAGTTTGACTTCAATGGTTTGGCTGCTTGAATTCGAATAACAGGTTGGTTAGGAATATGAAAACTAACAACCTTACGAAAATAATCAATTTTGGCATGATGAGTAGTTAATCAATCAATCCCCAAAATCACATCAAAAGCAAGTATCTTTAAAGAAATAAGGTCAACAGGTAATGTGATGGTGCCAACTTGGATCAAACAAGATTTATAAACAGTAGATGTAACGAAAATTTCTCCTAACGAAGTTTCAACAGATAAGTCAAAGTCTAATTTTCCCCGGAGGTAAGTTTAAACGTTGAGCACAAGCAGGAGAGATAAAAGAATGGGTAAAACCGGTATATAATAAGGTATAAATTTCGCAAGAATTTATGATTAACTAACCCGTGATAACTTCGTTTGGGTTCCTCGCGTTTTGGGCAGTCACGACAAACGCGCTTCCAGGAATCGCTGACTTTGACTTGTCTGTATCCGCCTCTGGTGCCACCGTCCCAACTGGACTTAACTTTGCTATAGAGTACATTCCACCCTTCATTACTTCGTCAAATTCCTAATTCATGATTTCAATCATTACTCTCTGATCTATATTGAATTGGGGTTGACCGCTCTGTACAGGGTAATTCCGAACTCGATGTTGGATTCTCCCAATTGCTGTCCAAAAAGCGAAATCCATTTCATCTATTTTGGCCTTATTGGATCGAACATCTTTTTCTATAATATCAACGTGCCGTGTGGCTTTTACCCATGCATCCTCCATTCTCATTCGTTCGGTTGCTTCTTCTTTCATCAGAACTTTGATCATAGCATTCTCAGATTCCAGCTCTAATATCTTATACTCTGCCAAAGAGTGCTTCTGTTCAAGCGTCGCACATCTGGTAACATAATTTTGAATTGTTGCATCTCTTTGCTCCACGACCGTCTGCCGTTCTTCAGCCTGCTCTTCTAACTCATGGATACGATTTTGTAATTCTAAATTTCGATTATAAAATTCTTCTAATAAATTCTCCTCAGGTTCCTTTTCTTTCTCTTCTTCCTCACTCTCAGCTGCTACCTTTGCGACTATCTCGGGTCCAACTATTAATTCTTCGCTTATCACATGGATATCTCTAATTCCTTCTTCGCCTGTCATCACATTATCCTGGTTGGCGATTAGAGGTGTCTCCACGGTCTCATTCACTCCATTGTTAACATTCTCAGTTGATATTCTTAAATACTACCATAAAACAATGGTTAATTAAACAAATTAACAAATCACATAATACCCCTATATTATGACCGACCAACAAATAAGCTTAGGTATGACACACTAGCAAAGGATTTACTCGTCTCTCCCTCCTAGTTCTATTCCCCGATCTCCGCCAGAGATCATATCCCTAAGCTCTGATACCAACTGTCTCGTACTGGGACACCGTCATGTTGTTTTGTTTCAGTCTGATAAACTCCACCTCCTTCATATGACAAATACTTTCAGGAAAGTACTTGTCATTGAACAGTTTCTGAAATGTTTCCCAGGACATGTTGAGTGCGTCAGGCTGGGTACGCTTCACAGACTCCCACCAGTAGTCTGCCTCACCGCGAAACATAAAGGTGGCGAATGGAACCTTCTGTTCCTCCGTGCATCCCAAGACATCGAATATCTTGGTAATTTTCTTGACCCACGTTTCTGCCATGATCAGATCCGGTTTTAGTTTAAATTCTGGTGGTCCCAACTCTTTGAACTGCTTGGCTGTGACAAGCCGCGCATTGCTAGCATTTCCACCGGTATTTTATGCACGATTCTCCCTCGTCTGGTTTTGCATGAACTGCAAAAAACTTATAAACATCCCATCATTCATCATTTGTTCGGTAGTGTTGTTTACAGGAGGAATATTGCCATCCTGTTGCACGTTCCCCTGGGTGGTGATCAAAGGTGTCTCCACAATCTCATTCACTCCATTGTTAATGTTCTCTATTTCCATCTCAAATACTGCCACACAAAACAAGGGTTAATTGACATGTCACATATTATCCCTATACTCTGACTGACCAAACAAATACCAAATAAACTTAGTCAGGTCATACAAGCAAAGGAATTTCCCGTTTCTCCCCTCCTAGTTCTTGTCTCACATCTCAGCCAAGGATCATATCCCTAAGCTTTGATACCAACTGTGACGCCCCCAAAATAGGTATACATCACCCATTATGAGTCGCCAAAAACTTGGTATAGAATCAACTACAACTTCATTAATAATTGTTGTGTAAAATATAAACAACCCAATACTGTGAGTTTGAATACAAATATTCTCTACTAGAGAGTATACAAACTCAAAAGGAGTCCTTATTATAGTTATTATCACACTATTTTATAAAATAGTGAGGACTGCTAACACCACTGACTGAAGACATCACTCCGCACCCCGACTAGTTCCCGCTATATTCTCGCCTCCTGAGAAAAATGAAACAGAAAGGGTGAGCTCAACTAGCCCAGTAAAGAATATTATGACTAAGATAATATACAACAAATTATCAATAGTTTTCAACAGAGAAAAATCTGATAGAATATAATCAACAACAAGTTTTAAATCAACAACTGCAGCGGAAACAGCAATCCATTTGAAGAGTTAAGTAGAGAAAGAATTCAACTATCTTCTAAGATTTAAAAGTCCATCATCAATATTTTATCCCTGTAACATCAATCAATATTCATCTTGAATCAAATATTCATTTGTATCACCAGTTGGTCATGTTCATCTCAACACCTGTTCATCTTTGCACTACAGGCCAAAGATATTCATCAGGTAATCATACAGCTTTGCACTACATGCCAAAGATATTCAGTAATATTATCATTTAGGACTGAGGATGATGAAAAATATTTCAAAGAAAACGAATTTAGTGAGATAAAAGATCAAATACTAAGGATTCGTATTACAGTTTATCCAAGTTCAATAATATTCCGAAATAACCAATTTTGAAGCAAAATTCAAAAATAATGATCAAAACATGGATACAATCAAAGATAGTAACCATAATAGACAACTTGGACAAAAAGAAGAAAATTTCATTTTTTGGTGAATAGTGTCGTATTCGTGAATAGTGTCGTATACGTAAATAGTGCCGTATACGTGAATAGTAACCCCGACACAAAAAGTTTCAAATTGATAAAAAGTTCAAACTAATATTTCGGCATAATGATATTTAAAGAATAATATCATTTATGAAGAACATAACATCCCTTACCTCAAAATATCAGTACTTCTGATTGGAATATCGGTATAAGGTTGAAGAAAACTTGCACTGATGAATAGAAACTCACAAAGTATTTAAATACTCACAAAATACACTCAATAATCTAGAGAGAGAAAGAGAGAAAACTTGTTTCTGGTGTGATTTTTAATTCTAACTTAGCCCTCTATTTATAGGAAATTGTTAGCACGTCGAAACAGACTTAACATGTAACCTGATGGCTTTACCTGCTACTATTTAAGCCTACCAAATTTGAATAAAAATTTCAGCACATTTTCTCACCAACCAAAAGTGGGACCCACCAATTCTAGAATTTTTCACCGAAATGATAAACTCCGAAAATTTAATAATTTCTGAACCAGTCATCTCGTAATATTCATAACAAATCATACGTTCATTTTTAACGGTTCAAAATTTGTGGACATATACTCAACTTATATATGTATAACATATCCAAAAATCACAACGATCCAACGGTCGGATTAAAAATTATAACCCCCTCAAATATCTCAAAAACCCTAATTTAATTTTTAATACCTCCATTCCGATAAAAATACTGATAAAATACCTCAACATTAACTCCTTCATTTTTAACCACAAAAATATATCCCTCATTTATATCCATATAAAATAAATATTTGCTTATCATATGAATCAATAATTAATTATTCACAAATAATATTACAGAATCACATTTATGACAACCAGGCCGTTCCCAGGAAAGAGGGGGCTTTCCAATAAGGATTTCTCCTTACTGGCGCGCAATTAGCTGACCAAACCTCTCTTTAGACAGAACTTTCTAGACATTGCTAATAATGCTATCTAATAATATTATTCAAATAATATAAATTATTGATCTGATAATGAGAAATACTGTGCAGTAACAATTATTGAACAACAATAATATAAAATATAAAAGCAGCAATTATTGAATCAATAAAATAAAATATTGAACAGTAACTACTGTAACAATTATTGAGTAGTGCCTTCCTTCATAAGAATTAATAATTCAAAAATACTGTGCAATCCGTGTGCTACGGTGCAACCACGTGTATTACTGTATTTTTAACCACCGGGTATTCCAACAGTATTAACGATAACAACTACATCGTTATTTATAAAAACTCAATTTTTGTCGTTATCTTCTCCCGACCGTTTTTCGTTATGGGGCCCACAGATAGCTGCGCCGTCGTACGAATATTCCCCGACAGAAAGAATATTCCACGACCAACCGAATATTCCTCGACAGAAATGAATATTTTATAACCACTTGTTTATTTTGTAAATTTTGCATATTTCACCCATAACCAAAATATTATATCAAATTAACACTTTATTATTCACAATAATAATTAGAGGAAATTTGATTTTATTAATTAATAAGTTGGGGTCTTACACAACTGGTGATACAAATGAATATCTTTGGCCTGTAGTGCAAAGATGAATATTTGATTCAAGATGTATATTGATTGATGTTACAGGGATAAAATATTGATGATGAACTTTTAAATCTTAGAATATAGTAGAATTCATTCTCTACTTGACTCTTCTAATGGATTATTGTTTGCGCTGCAGTTGTTGATCTAAAACTTGATGTCTATTATATTTTATCAATTTTTTTCTGTTGAAGACTAATGATAATTTGTTGTATATTATCTTAGTCATAATATTCTTTACTGGGCTAATTGAGCTCACCCTTTTCCTTTTTGTTCCATTGTTCTTCTCAAGAGTTAAGAATATAGCAGGAACTAGCCGGGGTATGGAGTGATGGTTCTAGAAAGTTATTTTAGCAGTCCTCACTATTTTTGTAAAATAGTGTATCAGTAATTGTAATGAGGACTCCTTTTGAGTTTGTATACTGTTTATTAGACAGTATTTGTATTTAAACTCACAGTATATGTGTTGTCGTATTTTGCACGACAATTGTATTAATGAAGTTGTATTTGTTTCTGTACTAAGTATTTGGCGACTCAAAATGGGTGATGTATACCTATTTTGGGGGCGTCACATAATCTGTCGAACATAATTCCGTCAGAAATAATTTTTTTCTCAGAGATATTCGTCGAAATTATAAGGCCTCATCTGGCGCCAAGTTTCCCGCCAGCGCGAAACTTAAGTTCTACGAAACTATGGTTATTTCCGAGGGACGTTTCGTCGAGGATAACCTATTTCCGAAAGGCTTATTTTCGACGGACATTTCGTCGGAAATAGCTTATGAAACTTAATTAGACTCGTCTTATTCAGGCGCCTCTCATCTTTCACTCTCATCAGCTCCTCTCTCTCTCATCTCACTCTCAGCTCACTCTCTCCTCTCTCACTCTCATCTCCGACGCCCACCTGCCACCCCACACCACCTCTAGCCGCCGAACAACCACCTGCCACCCCCACCACCTCCGGTCGCCGACCATTAACCACCGGTCGATACCACCATCTTAGTTCTCTCTCTTCCTCTCTCCCCTGCCCCACCAATAACCAACAACGCACATCCCGCTACCAACCCACCACCACCGAGGAAAGCTCCACCAGTATCCAAGAACGCCGGCCAGCACTGTGACATATTTTTTCCTCTGTTTTCGACAGTTTATTAGCTCCAAAAGAAGGTATGAGTTCAAATATTGTTTCAATTTGATGATGATGTACACAATCAGTAGAATGATTAATTGTTATATTGTATGTATATATTGATTTGAGCTGAAAATTGGTAGAGTTTTTGATTTGGTATTGGTTTAGGTTGTTATTGTCAATTAGAATTGGAAATTGGATATGTTTAAATTTGTTAATTGGTTACTATGTGTGCATCAATTTGTTATTGTCAATTGGATTTGAGGCTGAAAATTGGATTATGCAGTATATATTGTTTGCATTGTTTGAGGCTAAAGATTGTATTCTGTAGTATATATTGTTTGCATTGTTTATGTATTTTAAATAGTTTCCAATCTTGAATTTAACATTTTAGGACTGTCTTTAATTTTGATATATTTGCTATTTCTGACAGAAATTCTGTTAGAATTATTCATTTGCAAGATTTGTGGGCCCTGCATGTATTGTATTAGTAATTAGTTACCCAATATTAAAATATAAACTAAGTAGCATTTACTTAGTTTCTTACTACTAAAATAAAATAAATTTAATTTAGTTTAGTTTATTAAATAAAATAAATTTTAAAATTTAGATAATATAATATAATAAATTAAATAATAAATTAAATTAAATTGAATAAAATCAAACAAATTTGATTTAATTTAATAAATAAATTAAATTTAATAAAAAATATTTAAAAATATATAATTTAATACAAATAAAATACAATTCAATAAAGAATAAAATAAAATAAAATAAAATAGAATCACATAAAATAAATTTAATTTAATTTAAATTAAAAATAAATTAAATTTAAAGAATTTAATTTAATAAAATAAAATAATTTAAAATTTATATAATATAATAAAAAATAAAATAAAATAAAATAAAATAAAATAAAATAATTAATTACATTAAATTAAAAAAATTAAAAAATTAAATTAATTAAAAAAATTAAAACTTATATAATATAATAAAAAATAAAATTAAAATAATAATAATAATAAATTTAATCCGCTTTAATAAAATAAATAAAATAAAATAAAATGATTTAATTTAATTTAATAAATTACATTTAATGAATAAATAAACCAATTATATACTATAATATAATATAATACAAAAGAAAAGAAAAGAAAATATAATAATAAATTAAGTAGCATTTGCTAATTAGTTGGGATGCAATTAAAAGAAACCGAATAAGAATATTTCGATTAAATAAAATAATATACTTTGGAACTTAATAGAAACCCATTTGACATGTAGGAGTGACTGTCGAACAGTAGTCTCTATAGATTTCAAATAACAATTCTCATAAACTAAGTACCACTGACTTAGTTTATCATTGACAAAATAAACTAAGTAGCATTTGCTTAGTTTGCCACAAATTTCAATAAATGCAATAATACTCTCCCTACATATATGTACTCTTCCTTGTATGCAGGGTTCGACATAGCAGTTGCAACGAGATAGTACTCCAACCGGTTCCTCGACAGTAATTTTGGGGTTGTGGTGTTTGGAAGATGCTACCAAGATTCTGATTCCAGTTACTATGGTCGTTTACAAGATGTGGTTGTGCTAAATTATCACGGGGGTAAAAAGGTAGTTACATTTAAGTGTAGCTGGTTTGATACTGAAAAGGGGATTAAAGTTGATCGTAATAGAATCACAACCATGGATATCAAGTCGGTGTTAAAGTCTAATGACATGTTCGTGTTAGTAAGTCAAGCGACACAAGTGTATTACGCTCCTAATGTCGTAAATACTCGAAGCCCCTGATACACAATAGTCACTACTAAAACATGTTCATTTAATGCTGATAACATGTTTGGTATGGATGAGGCATTGCAAGATGATGTTAGCAGCCCTTTGGTCGTAGTGTTCCATATATGCTGAAGATGTGGTGAGTACTGATGTCATTGACATACCTGACGATGAGGATGTCGAGGCAAACATACAAACCAATGATTATGTGGTCGTTGAGGATGATAACGATGACGAAACTGATCTCGAAACTAAGGATGAGGAAGATACCGAATCCGAGAATGATATACACGTTGATTTTGATGGGTTTGAAGACGTATGTAATTGAAAATGAGCATTCATATTAGTACATACCACATATTGTTAAATCTTACATATTCATAATCTACAAATTTGGTTATTTTAGTACGATATTCATGGCTAGACATAGCGGTGGAGGTCACCGAGGTGGTGGGTGATCCGGTACTGGAGACCGTAGCCACGATTGAGGCTCTTCTTTATGCGCTAGTAAGTTATCTTAACTAGGATTTAAATTTATCTCAAGCTACATTAGTTATAATGTTTATTGACTCAATTAAATAAAATTATTACGTCGACTGTGACGCCCCCAAAATAGGTATACAACACCCATTCTGAGTCGCCAAATACATGGTACAGAAAGCAAACTACAACTTCAATAATACAATTGTCGAGCAAAATACGACAACACATACTGTGAGTTTAAATACAAATATTGTCTTCTGGACAATATCCACACTCAAATAAATCCTCATTACAATTATTCAAACACTATTTTACAGAAATAGTGAGGACTGCTAAAACATCTTTCTAGAACCATCACTCCATACCCCGACTAGATCCTGCTATGTTCTCACCTCCTGAGAAGAAAAATGGAACAAAAAGGAAAAGGGTGAGCTCAACTAGCCCAGTAAAGAATATTATGACTAAGATAATATACAACAAATTATCGTTAGTCTTCAACAGGAAAAAATCTGATAGAATATAATCGACAACAAGTTTTAGATCAACAACTGCAGCGGAAATAGCAAACCATTAGAAGAGTCAAGTAGAGAAAGAATTCTACTATCTTCTAAGATTTAAAAGTCCATCATCAATATTTTATCCCTGTAACATCAATTAATAATCATCTTTATCCAAATATTCATCTTTGCACTACAGGCCAAAGATATTCATTTGTATCACCTGTCAGTCATGTTCATCTCAACACCTGTTCATCTTTGCACTACAGGCCAAAGATATTCATCAAGCAATCATACATCTTTGCACTACAGGCCAAAGATATTCAGTAATATCATCATTTAGGACTGAGGATGATGAAAAATATCTTAAAGAAAACGAATCCAGTGAGACAGAAGGACAAATAGTAGGGATTCGTATAACAGTTTATCCAAGATCAATAATACTTCATAATAATCAATTGTGAAGCAGAATTCAAAAATAAAGATCAAAACATGGATACAATCAAAGATAGTAACCATAATAGACATCTTGGACAAAAAGGGAAAATTTTATTTTTCGGTGAATAGTGCCGTATTCGTGAATAGTGTCGTATACGTGAATAGTGACGTATACGTGAATAGTAATCCCGACACAAAAAGTTCCAAATTTGATAAAAACTCATATCAATATTTCAGCATAATGATATTGAAGAAAATAATATCATTAAGAAGAAAATAATATCCCTTACCTCAAAATATCAGTACTTCTGGTCGGAATACCGGTATAAGGCTGAAAGAAACTTGCTCTGATGAATAGAAACTCTCAAAGTATCTAAATACTCACAATATACACTCAATAATCTAGAGAGAGAAAGAGAGAAAACTTGTTTCTGGTGTGATTTTCAATTCTAACTTAGCCCTCTATTTATAGGAAAATGTTAGCAGAAGCAGACTTAACCTGCAACCTGATGGCTTTACCTGCTACTATTCCCACCCACCACATTTGAATAAAAATCTCAGCACATTTCTTCACCAACCAAGAGTGGGGCCCACCAATTCTAGAATTTTCCATCAAAATGATAAACTCCGAAAATTCAACAATTTCTGAACCAGTCATCTCGTAAAATTCATAATAAATCATACGTTCATTTTTAACGGTTCAAAATTTGTGGACATATACTCAACTTATATATGTATAACATATCCAAAAATTACCACGATCCAACGGTCGGATTAAAAATTATAACCCCCGCAAAATATCTCAAAAACCCTGATTTTTAATACCTCCATTCCGACAAAAATACTGATAAAAACCTCAACATTAACTCCTTCATTTTTAACCACAAAAATATATCCCTCATTTATATCCACATAAAATAAATATTTCCTTATCATATGAATCAATAATTAATTATTCACAAATAATATTACAGAATCACATTTATGACAACCAGGCCGTTCCCAGGAAAGAGGGGGCTTTCCAATAAGGATTTCTCCTTACTGGCGCGCAATTAGATGACCAAACCTCTCCTTAGACAGAACTTTCTAGACATTGCCAATAATGTTATCTAATAATATTATTCAAATAATATGAATTATTGATCTGATAATGGAAAATACTGTGCAGCAACAATTATTGAAACAACAATAATATAAAATATCAACGCAGCAATTATTGAATCAATAAAATAAAATATTGAACAATAACTACTGTAACAATTATTGAGTAGTGCCTTCTTACGTAAGAATCAATAATTGGTGCAATACCGTGTGCTACTGTATTTTAACCACCGGGTATTCCAACAGTATTAACGGTAACAACTACGCCGTTATTTATAAACAACTTATACTTGTCGTTTTCTTCATCCAATCGCTTTCCGTTATGGGGCCCACACAAGGCTGCGCCGTCGTACGAATATTCCCCGACAGCAAGAATATTCCACGACCAAACGAATATTCCCCGACAAAATGAATATTTTATAACCACTTGCTTATTTTGCAAAATTTGCACATTTCACCCATAACCAAAGTATTATATCAAATTAACCCCTTATTATTCACAATAATATTTAGAGAAAATTTGATTTTATTCATTAATAAGTTGGGGTCTTACAACCTCCCCTCCTTATGAAATTTCGTCCTCGAAATTGACGTACGTACCTGATGTTTCAAAAAGGTGAGGATACCTCGCTTTCATTTCTGATTCCAACTCCCAGGTCATTTCTTCAATAGCATGGTTTCTCCACAAAACCTTAACTTGTGGTATAACCTTCGTGCGTAGGACATGCTCTTTCCTATCCAAGATCTTAACAGGTACCTCCTCGTACGTTAAATCTTCAGCTATCTCGTCTGGTTCTAACTCAATAATGTGGTTCGGGTCTTTAACATATTTACGAAGCATAGATATGTGAAAAACATTATGAACACGAGACATGCTTGGAGGTAATGCGAGTCTATATGCCACATTTCCTATTCGCTCAAGAATCTCAAATGGACCAACAAATCTTGGATTGAGCTTTCCTCTCTTCCCAAATCTTGCAACTCCCTTTCATGGTGCAACACGTAATAATACATGATCCCCAATATTAAATTCTACGTCCTTTCGATGAAGATCCGCATAACTCTTTTGTCGATCCTGTGCCGTTTGTATACGTTGTCGAATCGTTTGGATCTTCTCTGTAGTCATGCGTACCAACTCTGGTCCCAACAATGTTGCTTCACCCACCTCGTCCCAGCATACTGGAGAACGACATTTTCTTCCATACAACACCTCAAATGGAGCCCACCTATGCTCGCCTGATAACTGTTGTTGTAGGAGAATTCCACCAATGGTAGGTACTTATCCCAACTCCCTTTGAGATCTAGGACACAAAGTCTTAATAGATCTTCAAGAGTTTGAATAGTCCTCTCTGATTTTCCGTCCGTTTGAGGATGGTATGCCGAACTGAATCGTAAATCCGTGCCCATAGCTTTCTGTAAGCTAACCCAAAATCGTGAAGTGAATCTTGGGTCACGATCCGAAACTATGGATACTGGCATTCCATGCAATTTCACAATCTCGTTCACGTATATACTAGCAAGACGTTCAAGGGAATAAGTCTTACGTATCGGCAAGAAATGAGCGGACTTGGTTAATCTATCAACAATAACCCAAATCGCATCTATGCCTTGAGAAACCTTGGGAAGACCCGTAACAAAATCCATAGTAATGTGTTCCCACTTCCATTTCGGAATCTCAAGTGGTTGCAATGGACCCTTTGGTACTTGATGCTCCGCTTTTACACGTTGACAAGTTAAACATCTCGAGATAAACTCCGCGATCTCTCTTTTCATATTGCTCCACCAAAATGTATGTCGAAGATCGTGATACATTTTGGTACTCCCAGGATGGATTGCAAACGGTGTGTTGTGTGCCTCCATCATTATTCTATGCTTCAAGTCAAAATCGTTAGGAACACAAAGTCTGGAGTTGACTCGAAGTATTCCTTCTTCATCGATTCTTGCTTCTGGAATAGCACCTTCTTGCACTTTCTTCTTCATACGCATCAGCTCCATGTCCGTAGCTTGAGCAGCTTTAACTTTATCGATTAAAGTCGGTTCTACTCGTATATTTGATATCATCATGTGGGTACTTGGAGCCTTCATCTCTATCTCCATCCTTTGCAAGTCATACAAAATGGGCCTTTGTGTTAACAACATTGCACTCGTACCCGCATATGATCTTCTACTCAATGCGTCAGCTACTACGTTTGCTTTTCCAGGATGATATTGGATGGTATGATCGTAATCTTTCAACAGCTCGAGCCAACGTCGCTGCCGCATGTTGAGTTCCTTTTGGGTGAAGAAATATTTGAGGCTTTTATGATCTGTATAGATCTCCACTTTCTCCCCATACAGGTAGTGTCTCCAGATCTTCAACGCGAAAAAACTGCTGCCAACTCCAAATCATGAGTAGGATAATTCCTCTCATATTCTTTGAGTTGTCGTGAGGCATAGGCTATGACTTTCCCATGTTGCATGAGAACACATCCTAACCCTTTGCCTGAAGCATCGCTGTAGATAACAAATCCATCCGAACCAGATGGTATTGTCAGAACAGGTGCCGAAATGAGTCTCCTCTTGAGTTCTTGGAAACTCTTCTCGCATTCCTCACTCCATACGAATTTTGTATCTTTCCGAGTCAGCTGAGTTAACGGAGTAGCGATTCGAGAAAATCCTTCCACAAATCTCCGATAATAACCAGCTAAGCCCAGAAAGCTACGTACTTCGGTTACCGACTTCGGTTGCTCCCAACTTTGTATGGCTTCAATCTTCGCCGGGTCGACAGATACTCCATGTTTTGACACCACGTGCCCAAGGAATGCTACTTCCTCAAGCCAGAACTCGCATTTCTTCAGTTTGGCATATAGCTTATTTTCACGAAGCCTTTGCAGTACCAGCTTCAAATGGCGCTCATGATCTTCACGGCTTTTGGAATAGATGAGGATGTCATCAATAAAGACAACAACGAACTGATCCAAATATTCTTTGAATACACGGTTCATCATATCCATGAAGGCAGCAGGAGCATTAGTCAATCCAAAAGACATGACTAAGAATTCATAATGCCCGTACCGAGTTCTGAAGGCAGTCTTTGGAATATCCTCAGTTTTAATCTTCAGCTGATGATATCCAGAACGAAGATCGATCTTTGAAAAAAATTGTGCTCCTTGCAACTGGTCAAACAGGTCATCAATGCGAGGTAGCGGATACCTATTCTTGATAGTGACATGATTCAATTCTCGATAGTCGATACAAAGTCGCATACTCCCGTCTTTCTTCTTTACGAATAAAACAGGAGCACCCCAAGGAGACGTACTAGGACGAATAAAACCGATGTCCAACAACTCCTGTAGTTGGACTTTTAACTCCTGAAGTTCAATAGGAGCCATTCGATATGGAGTTTTAGAAATGGGCTTTGTACCGGGTTCAAGGTCAATAAAGAATTCAACTTCACGTTCTGGGGGTAGACCAGGAAGTTCTTCAGGAAATACATCGGGAAATTCTCTAACAATAGAAATATTATTCAAATCTGACTTGTCTTTGTTCAAATCCATAACATGGGCTAAGAAAGCTTGACATCCGTTTTTCAATAAACGAATAGCTTTGTGGCTTGATATGACAGTGACTGATTTTAGTGGTTTAGTAGTTTGAATTCGTATGACAGGTTGGTTAGGAATATGAAAACTAACAACCTTACGAAAACAATCAATTTTAGCATGATGAGTGGTTAACCAATCAATTCCTAAAATCACATCAAAAGCAAGTATCTTTAAAGAGATAAGATCAACAGGTAATGTGATAGTGCCAACTTGGATCATGCAAGATTTATAAACTGTAGATGTAACGAAGGTTTCACCCAACGGAGTTTCAACAGATAAGTTAAAGTCCAATTTCTCCGGAGTCAAGTTTAAACGTTGAGCACAAGCAGGAGAGATAAAAGAATGGGTAGAACCGGTATCTAGTAAAGTATAAACTTCGCAAGAATTCAAGATTAGCTTACCCGTGATCACCTCGTTCGGGTTTCTCGCGTTTTGGCCAGTCACGACAAACGCCCTTCCAGGAACCGCTGATTTCGACTTATCCGGGACAACTTTTGGAGTCACCATCCCCGCTGAACTTGGTTTTGCTACAGAACACTCTCGAGCTATATGACCCTCCTTTCCACAGTTATAACATACCTTGGATTGTTGTGGGCAGTTTGGGCTGATATGTCCCTCTTTCCCACATTTGTAACATACGACCGGTGGTCGTTCTCCTCCCCTAGAAACAGTTGATGTTTGTGCTGACGTCTTCACGTTATCATTGTTGTACCTTCTCTTCTTGAAATCTCCTCCCGACTCGCTCCTTCTATTATCACGACCACGATTACCACCAGAGTGGTTACCGCTTTTGTCCGAATGTTTTCCTCCCTGCTGGTTTTCATTGCTTCGATGACTGCCGCCACCGGTATGACCCTGGTTGTGGTCCCTCGGTTGCACATACTCATTATCTCGCTCTAATAATTGAGCCCTGTTTACAACATCTGAATATAAAGAAAATTTATGAGAGATAAGATATTGCCGAATCTCGGGTTTTAGACCTCTCAGAAACATCCTTGTCATTCGTTCCTCATTTTCGACCAAATGAGGTGCAAACCTGGATAACTCTGCAAACTTCGCCTCGTACTGGGACACCGTCATGTTGTTTTGTTCCAGTCTGATAAACTCCACCTCCTTCATATGACGAATACTTTCAGGAAAGTACTTGTCATTGAACAGTTTTTGAAATGTTTCCCAGGACATGTTGAGTGCGTCAGGCTGGGTACGCTTCACAGACTCCCACCAGTAGTCTGCCTCACCGCGGAACATAAAGGTGGCGAATGGAACTTTCTGTTCCTCCGTGCATCCCAAGACATCGAATATCTTGGTAATTTGCTTGACCCACGTTTCCGCCATGATCGGATCCGGCTTTCCCTTAAATTCTGGTGGTCCCAATTCTTTGAACTGCTTAGCTGTGACAAACCGCGCGTTGTTATCATTTCCACCCGTATTCTGCACACGAGTCTCCCTCGTCTGATTTTGCATGAACTGCAAAAAGCTCCTAAACATTCCATCATTCATCGTTTGCTCGGTAACGTTGTTTACAGGAGGAATATTGCCTTCCTGTTGCACGTTCCCCTGGGTGGTGATCAAAGGTGTCTCCACGGTCTGATTTACTCCATTATTAACGTTCTCAGCTGCCATTCTTAAATACTGCCATAAAACAAGGGTTAATAGTCATGTCATATATTATCCCTATACTCTGACCGACCAAATAAACACCAAATAAACTTAGTCAGGTCATACTAGCGAAGGAATTCCCCGTCTCTCCCCTCCTAGTTCTTGTCTCACATCTCAGCCAGGGATCATATCCCTAAGCTCTGATACCAACTGTGACGCCCCCAAAATAGGTATACAACACCCATTCTGAGTCGCCAAATACATGGTACAGAAAGCAAACTACAACTTCAATAATACAATTGTCGTGCAAAATACGACAACACATACTGTGAGTTTAAATACAAATATTGTCTTCTAGACAATATCCACACTCAAATAAATCCTCATTACAATTATTCAAACACTATTTTACAGAAATAGTGAGGACTGCTAAAACATCTTTCTAGAACCATCACTCCATACCCCGACTAGATCCTGCTATGTTCTCACCTCCTGAGAAGAAAAATGGAACAAAAAGGAAAAGGGTGAGCTCAACTAGCCCAGTAAAGAATATTATGACTAAGATAATATACAACAAATTATCGTTAGTCTTCAACAGGGAAAAATCTGATAGAATATAATCGACAACAAGTTTTAGATCAACAACTGCAGCGGAAACAGCAAACCATTAGAAGAGTCAAGTAGAGAAAGAATTCTACTATCTTCTAAGATTTAAAAGTCCATCATCAATATTTTATCCCTGTAACATCAATTAATAATCATCTTTATCCAAATATTCATCTTTGCACTACAGGCCAAAGATATTCATTTGTATCACCTGTCAGTCATGTTCATCTCAACACCTGTTCATCTTTGCACTACAGGCCAAAGATATTCATCAAGTAATCATACATCTTTGCACTACAGGCCAAAGATATTCAGTAATATCATCATTTAGGACTGAGGATGATGAAAAATATCTTAAAGAAAACGAATCCAGTGAGACAGAAGGACAAATAGTAGGGATTCGTATAACAGTTTATCCAAGATCAATAATACTTCATAATAATCAATTGTGAAGCAGAATTCAAAAATAAAGATCAAAACATGGATACAATCAAAGATAGTAACCATAATAGACATCTTGGACAAAAAGGAAAAATTTTATTTTTCGGTGAATAGTGCCGTATTCGTGAATAGTGACGTATACGTGAATAGTAATCCCGACACAAAAAGTTCCAAATTTGATAAAAACTCATATCAATATTTCAGCATAATGATATTGAAGAAAATAATATCATTAAGAAAAAAATAATATCCCTTACCTCAAAATATCAGTACTTCTGGTCGGAATACCGGTATAAGGCTGAAAGAAACTTGCTCTGATGAATAGAAACTCTCAAAGTATCTAAATACTAACAAAATACACTCAATAATCTAGAGAGAGAAAGAGAGAAAACTTGTTTCTGGTGTGATTTTCAATTCTAACTTAGCCCTCTATTTATAGGAAAATGTTAGCACGCCGAAGCAGACTTAACCTGCAACCTGATGGCTTTACCTGCTACTATTCCCACCCACCACATTTGAATAAAAATCTCAGCACATTTCTTCACCAACCAAGAGTGGGGCCCACCAATTCTAGAATTTTCCATCAAAATGATAAACTCCGAAAATTCAACAATTTCTGAACCAGTCATCTCGTAAAATTCATAATAAATCATACGTTCATTTTTAACGGTTCAAAATTTGTGGACATATACTCAACTTATATATGTATAACATATCCAAAAATTACCACGATCCAACGGTCGGATTAAAAATTATAACCCCCGCAAAATATCTCAAAAACCCTGATTTTTAATACCTCCATTCCGACAAAAATACTGATAAAAACCTCAACATTAACTCCTTCATTTTTAACCACAAAAATATATCCCTCATTTATATCCACATAAAATAAATATTTCCTTATCATATGAATCAATAATTAATTATTCACAAATAATATTACAGAATCACATTTATGACAACCAGGCCGTTCCCATGAAAGAGGGGGTTTTCCAATAAGGATTTCTCCTTACTGGCGCGCAATTAGATGACCAAACCTCTCCTTAGACAGAACTTTCTAGACATTGTCAATAATGTTATCTAATAATATTATTCAAATAATATGAATTATTGATCTGATAATGGAAAATACTGTGCAGCAACAATTATTGAAACAACAATAATATAAAATATCAATGCAGCAATTATTGAATCAATAAAATAAAATATTGAACAGTAACTACTATAACAATTATTGAGTAGTGCCTTCTTACGTAAGAATCAATAATTGGTGCAATACCGTGTGCTACTGTATTTTAACCACCGGGTATTCCAACAGTATTAACGGTAACAACTACGCCGTTATTTATAAACAACTTATACATGTCGTTTTCTTCATCCAATCGCTTTCCGTTATGGAGCCCACACAAGGCTGCGCCGTCGTACGAATATTCCCCGACAGCAAGAATATTCCATGACCAAACGAATATTCCCCGACAAAATAAATAATTTATAACCACTTGCTTATTTTACAAAATTTGCACATTTCACCCATAACCAAAGTATTATATCAAATTAACCCCTTATTATTCACAATAATATTTAGAGAAAATTTGATTTTATTCATTAATAAGCTGGGGTCTTACATCGACGACACCGAGGGACGAACCTCGGTATCTTTGGTCGTCCGCCGGTAATGCCACTTATAGTACCGATGGATGTCGCTTCCCTACAGTAAGTGTTAATATATTGATAATATTTCTGTTAGTTATTGCTAAAGACAATTCACATAACACATATTGTTATATTTTTTCTGTTGTATACTAGACCCGTCCGGTGGCTAAGCACACCCTACACGCGATCTGTCAGTATGCGCGGTACGATGCCACTTTTATGTAGACCATCTTACGGGAGTTCCACGTAAGTTAAGCATATTATATTAATTAATACATAGTTGTATTAGGATGACGAAATAAATTGTTCCTAATTTTAAATTAACTTTTGTTATAGGTTTATTATAGATTTAACCCGAGCATCTCTCAGTCAGCTGGCGACGATGTGATTGAGTATCATGTCGCTGCGAATTACTCCGGCTGGCTGTATAAAATGCGATAGAGGGCAGCCCGGGCAGTTGAGGATCATCCCGGGACCACCATCAGAGATCATCAGCCCCGCATATTCTCCGATTTAGCGTGGGAGGCTGATGACTTCAAGAAAAAGTGTGAGCAGGCGAAGAAGAACCGTGGTCAGCTCTGGATAGTACACACCATTGGTTCTCAGTCATTCGAGGAGGCGAAGACGGTAAGTGCGTTGTATTTAGTTATTTAGTTATCAAGTTCTCACACAAATACTTAATACCTGTTTTATGAATATTTTTATTAGGCCTTGGGGAGGACTTTGGGCCGAGATCCTACCATTTTAGAGTTTTAGGATCGAGCCCACATGCCTATGGACGAGCGTGCTTTGTCTCAGGCAGCTTTAGCTATACGGGTAAAACTCATCTTACTATTTAGATTTTAGTAATAATCAATCGTAAATAAAATGATATAATTAACATACGTATACAAAATATATTACATGACCGATTTTAGAGGCTTCGAGACGAGCGTATAGCTGAGCTAGAGGCTATTAGGAGGGGTTCTGAGCCTTTAGATTCTGCCACTCCTCTTTCCGATATTTTATTAGATCGGGATGAGGAGCTGAGACTATGGGTCGCGTCTCAGGATCCCCCTACTAGCAGTATCGGCAGATATCGAGTGTTGGGTCTTCCGAGGATACCCGCATATACACTTTCTGAAGGTAATATTTTTTACGTTTCACGAAATTATCCAAATTTATCACATTATATAAATTATTGTTAGTAATCGAATTTGTAACTTTTTATAGGAGAGCTCCAGCCAGCGCCAGCGTCCGAGAGCACATGTCGGACCATCTCATACGGGTGCTGGCTTGGATGACGATATCTTCTGGCGGCTGATAGGGGTCGTGTCGGATAGGTTCCGTACCGATTCGGTCTTTCGGCGTCAGCAGTTGCCTTCCAATTTTTGTCTTCACCAGATTGCTCAGGATATTTTAGCGGGGGCCTCCGCAGAGAGTACGAGATTACCGCAGGAGCAGTTCGACACTTAGAGCAGCGAGATGCTCCGAATGGTGATTACCCTCTTGGAGGAGGCTTTTCGTCCGCCCCCGCCTACTCAGGTATTTTTATTGTTTATGTTTTTTTCAATTAAGGCTAGCTTGTTAATTCTCTCTCTCTCTCTCTCTCTCTCTCTCTCTCTCACACACACACACACACACACACACACACACACACACACACACACACACACACATATATATATATATATATATATATATATATATATATATATATATATATATATATATACGGACTAATGATTTATATTTTTAATTCTATCAACAGGGTGGCGATGGCAAGCAGACTGGCGATGACGAGCAGGTGGACGACACTGCTTTCCATACACCAGAACAGCGTCGTTCACATCCGCTCGATGATGATACTTTTACTAGTTTATAGTTCATGAGCATATTGTAGTGTCTAATTGCGTCTGTATAAGTATTATAAATTATATTGTTTATCATTTATGGAACATTAGCTTATATTTGTAATTGGTTAGCTTATATTTATGGAACATTAGCTTATAATACGTCTTGGTGGATATTTGAATGTGAATGATAATGAGTTATAGATTACGTTTAGGTGGATATTACATTTTAGCGCTAAGTTGCATATTTGAATGTGAGATACATGTTTATATTATTGTGTATTGGGTTATGACAGGTTACATGTACATAAATGGGTTTAAATACCTGGAAACTGAACTTTTAAAATCTGTATTAAAAAAAAGAAAGTTAATTCCGACGGAATAAGGTATTTTCGACGGAAATTTCGTCGAATTTAATAATTATCCAATTTTTAATAAATACCGGTATATTTTAATTTCAATCGGAAATAGGTTAATTCCGAGGGAATATGTCCGTCGAAAATAAGGTATATCCGACGAAAAATCCGTCGGATTTAATAATTACCAAATTTTTAATAAATTCCGGTATATTTTAATTTTCAGTCAGAAATAGGTTAATTCCGAGGGAATATGTCCGTCGAAATTAATAATTAGCCATTTTTAAAAAATACCGGTTTATTTTAATTTTTGATCGAAAATAGGTTAATTCCGAGGAATACATCCGTCGAAATTAAGGTATGTTATACTCGACGGAAAGTTTCGTCATATTTATTCAGTCATAGGTAGCTTATGTTCGACGAATTTTTTGACGTATCTTATCTTCGACGCGTATATATACGACCAAATGTCCGACGGAATATTCCTTCGATAATAACCTATTTCCGACTGAATAGGCTTATTTCCGAGGGAAAATTTCGTCGGAATTAAGCTTTTTTCTTGTAGTGAAACAATGTGTTAATTAAATGTCTTTAGTAAATAAATACTTTTATTAATAAATAAATAAGATTGTTTACAAAGTATATGTTTTATCATCATACATGATTGGCTTGTATGCATACTACTTTTAACTAGGAGTTAATTGACCTAACCGAATTTCTTATTTATTTATTTTTTATTGTTTTAAATAAATGTAAAATTTTGTAATTTTTTTAGTTTAATGTGCCAATGAATTCACTGAAATTTCGAATATGTGAAATAAAATTAAAATTCTGTAACTCTCTCTCTCTCTCTCTCAATTCTCAATTCACATGACTACTAACTCAATCAGTGCAAACTGAAATTTGGTCGAGACAATCAAAAATTTTATGCGTACTCAAAGGAGTAAAACTTTAATTTGAGAACTGTTTAAAACAAATGGTTTTTTTTATTTGAATTTGATTGTGATAATTGTCTATTTAACCCAAAAAATTAGCTCTGGAAATTTGGATTCACTTATTTTATCAATAATCAGATTTTGACAAAATCTGAGGATATTTTTTAGGGTATAGAGTTGCTTTTTAAGAATGTTATGTATTAAAATTATTTGGTTCAAATTTTTAGAACAAATTGTCTCCAAAAAATGCACATACAAACTGTTTTAAACTTATGTGTCATCCTTAATCATACATATGTATGCAAAATTAAATTTAAAAAGGTCTAAATATGGATTAATACCTGAATTTTTAATTTTTTTTTACGTTGAAATTATTTTCTCAATTTTTTTAATTAAGAGATTAAACACATATTTAGGGAGATATTTTTAAAACTAAGAGAGTATCTATCAGATGGTACAAAACAAAGCAATTTATAGTTGATTAAAATTTTAAGTTTTGCTTTCTAAAACGCATGCACTGCACATACAGGGTTATATAATTTCCTAACTAGTCCCCAAAGGCCAAAACTATAAAACTTTTGCACAAGTAGTCCCTTAACTGATTTTCTTAAAAAATTCATCCACGAACTTGTTTGTTTTTCGCAATCTAAGTGCGCATTGACTTGTGGATTTGCCACCAAGGTTGAGCTAATTACAGAAAAAATTAAATTAAATTAACAGTGTTAGAGCATATTAGTTATGTTCTTATCAGTAGTATCAAATAATTTAACAAGAGGATACACATACAAGCCTTCTGAATACTGGTCAAATAATATAATTTGTTTTTTTTATTATGTTTGTACCTAAACACAAAAGGACAGTTTCAGCATGCAATTTGTGCTTGCATACAAAATGTGTGTTCTATCAGTTTCATTAAATGCTTATAAATAGTTGGTTACAATTGTGGTTTAATGCATTGTAGCATAAACATATCACATGAGTAAGAGAGATTTAGAGGAATTTGTTGTTCAAGTTGTAATTCAGACTTTGGAGGGAATTAAACAAAAAATTGTTGAATATTTGGTCGGATTTTATTTGGTTTCTCCGATATCTCATTTACAAATTTCAAACTAGGCCTTAGTAGTACTTTTGGTCGAGATGTAAGCGTGGATTGGAGGGAACTAAACAAAGAAATTGAGCTCTGTTTAGTTTTTTCCAATATGTTATTTCCATCTTTTGAACTAAACGCCGAGGCACTTTTGTGAAAATTATAGGTGAGAACTTGAGGTAGGTAGCTAAACAAGATTTATTATGGATCTTTGTTTTGTTTTGTTTGGTTTAATATAATGCCTCATTTCCAACTTTCAAATCAGACAGCACGTGTGGATTAACGGGAACTAAACAAACATTAACCGATAAATATGTGTTTTGTTTTTTTATTTTTCTCCAATATCTCATTTCCATATTCCGAACTAAACTAAGGTACAGTACTGTTTTTTCTACATCATCTCATTTGGAACCTTTGGACTTGAGGAGTTCTCAACCCAGTTTTGTTCATATGTAGGACTATATAAGAACAGTTTTTTTTTTCCTGATTGTTACTGGTAAAACTTGTTTTAAAATGGAAACGAATGATTATTGTGTGTGTCAAAAGAAGAAGCCAATAAATTATAAAAGAGAAAGGAGAAAATGAAGAAATAGTTGATTAAGATGCAAAGGTTGCAAGAACAAGTGGAAAATTTGACTAGAACTACAATATGGGGACCAAGGAAACAATGAAAAACATAGCTTCAATATGGGGAGAATTGCTAATGTTGCATCCGATTGATCAACTAATGTTAATGCTAATCCAAAAAAATAATGTTGAAGACATTAATTAGAGATATCTTCTTTCTAGGATACAAAAACTCACAAAAGTAAACCATAGAAAAGCTTAGAATTGGAATAGTTTAGTAACTTTTTTATTCCTAAATTGCCCTTAACATTAATATAGGAATACTAGTTTAGACATCCATATCCTATACATAATAAGATTTTCTTAAATAAACTTACCAAAATAGGAAAAAAAAATCCTTTCCCTTCCTATCATATTATATCATATCCTTACTTAAAAATCCTTAATGCTACGTTTGGATCGATGGAATAGGGGGAGAATGGAATGAATCATTTCATTGGAATGATAAAAATATTGTTTTGTTTGTTTATTCCAACGGAATAATGTATTTGGAATAGGTATTAACTTAAAGTTATAATTTTTATTCCTGGAAGGCGGGTCAAGAATAACTTATTCCATCTATTATTTTTAAGTAATTGACAAATATGCCCCTTAAAAATAAAATAGGGTTCCATGTTCTTTCATTCAATTAATCTATCGATCCGCGAAAGAGAAGGAGCAGAGGCGAGCGAAAGAGGAGCTGAGGCAAGTTTGGGATTTCATTCAATCGATCCATCTATTCGGTTTGCTCTTCTTCCTGAGATTTTGATATCGTTGTGATATCTAGTTCATCTATTTGTTTGGATTACAGATCTCTGTTTGGTGTGACATTGAGAATTAATTTGATACTAGTTCTAGTTCAATTTGTTTGGCGTTTATTCTCTTTGGCGTTCATTCCACATGAAATTTCACAAACTAGAAAAGATTTTACGCATGAAATATATTGATTCTAAGTTTTTTTTTTGCCAAGATTTGGAATCAGAATAGTACTGTGATTTCTGGTTCCATATCTGTTCCAACTTCAAATTTGAAAGCAAACTCTTGTACCCAGCTAAGTTACTGATAAGCAGATTTTGTGTTGTCACTAAACATTTTTTATATATATTTTAAATTTGTGTTGTCTTGTTTGTTTGTTCTGGACTTCTGGTGGTGGGGGGGGGGGATCTGTATTAAGTAGTACTAGTATGCAAACCATAGAAGGTTTAAGCAATGATCAAACCCGAGCAGGCAAATCAACTACAGAATCCAGTTGATCTATGTAGCACAGATCTTTGTTTTGAAGCCTAGCGAATGAAATGTTTCATTATTGCTTTCATTATAGTATGTTTCTTGAAATTGTTTTGAAATTGTTTTACAATATGTTTATTGTTTGAGTTTGCTCTTACTTTTTCAATTGAATTGCAGTCATGGCTCGTCGTAGATTAGACAAACGGAAGAGAATGAAGAGATTAATTGCCTTTTTTTATTTTTGGTCCGAAATAGTTGCCATGGTTACCTTATTCATGCAGTTTGTTATATCTATGGCACGACATAGACATATGAGAGCACTTAATCGACCAAAGTACACCCTTTCTTGCTCAAGCGGTCTAAAATTTATGAGGGAGCTAGTGTATGACAGTGACATTACATGCCACAATTACCTTAGAATGGATAGAGCAAGTTTTACCAAATTATGTGATATTTTACATACCACAGGTAAACTTAGTAGTACAAAGTACCTTCAAATAGATGAACAAGTTGCCATATTCTTGTATGTGCTAGCCCATCATGTGAAAAATCGTATCATAGTATTACAATTTCGTCTATCCGGTGAGACAATTAGTAGGCATTTCAACAACGTACTCAATGCCGTGATAAGATTGGAAGGTCAACTTTTTAAGAAACCAGAACCTATACGTGAAAACTCTACTGATAGTGAGCGTACAAGGTCATGTGCAAGCTTGCTCGTGAGGAGGAGTTAATGGTGGTCTTTTTTAGCCTTCCCGATGAGTGAAAAGTGGGTCTTGTCAAAGATTTATTGAGTGGAGTGTTATACTAGTTATTTAGACATTTTATTATGTTACTTATTGAACGATGATATTGGGATTTTGTTTAGGATTTTTTGATGGAATGCATTACTACTTGATTAGATATTTTATTAAGTTGTTGGTTGTTAAATGAAATTATGCATTATGTTATTGAATTTTATCATCACTTTATATTATTGAGTGGGGTGTTATACTAGTTGATTTAGTTTTGTTGGTTGTATTTTATTTTACACTACTTATCTTTAGATTTTATCAATTAAATAAAGTTAATTCTAGAGAAATAAAAAAAATATATAATAAAAAGATAACTTACAAGTAAGAAAAAAAATTATATGAAGAAGTATAGTAAAAAAAGAAGAATATAATTATAAAACAAATCTAGAGAAATATGTGTTAAATTTTTAATATAAATTGAATTTAAGTTAAATTTGAACATTTAGGGGTATTTAGGTCACTTTCTAATTATTTATTTCATTCTTAGATGTATTCATAACATCAACCAAACATGTACATGGAATATTAAAAAATCATTCCATTCCCTTTCTTATTCCATTCCCTCATCTATTCCATTCCCTACTCTATTCCATTCTTCAATCCAAACGTATCATAAGTTCCTAACCCTCAAAACTTACAAACAAGGTAAAAGGAAAATTAAAATTTTTTTTGAGAAACTAATAAAGTAAATTATTTAAGCTTTTCAGAATGAGAGAGAATACACAAATCGAATTTGTAAAGAATAAGTTATGAATTATACAAAAGGACGAACAAAAATCTAGAAATTTTGTAACCGACACGAATCAATTTTAGAAAACACACGATTTGATCCATTTAACCATTAGATTATTGAAAAGTCAAATGTGATAGCTAGTTAAGGTAGAAATTTCAAGGATATAAATGTAAAAATACACCTCTATAACATAAATATATAACTTGATACTGTTATAATAATGATTCCCTCAAGATAAGGGAACCACTTCTCTCTTTTTTTCTGCTTTCTTGTTCCCCACTCCGTGATCTCCCTCCTTTTTCCCTCATTCTCCTACTCTCTCTCCTCATCCTCCTCTCCTTCATTCTCTATATAAAGGAAGGAAATACAGAAGGAAAGATACACAGAATTCTCTGAAGAATTTTCTCTCTCTTTTTTCTTGCTTATTCTCTCTAAATTTATGCAGCAATTATAAGAGTTTATTTCTATATTTTGCTAAAGTTTTATAACACGTTATCAGCACGAAGCTCTAACCAACTGAGACGGTAAAATTAAATTATTGTAATTTGTTATTATATTACCGTTTTGGCTATACCACCAATAATATGATTTTATTCTTATAATTGTCATTAAATTCTGTTATTTACAATGGTATCATCTATCCTTGTTAATCTTACAAGACTTGGCGGGAACCTTTTTATTTATTATTCCGCATTTAATATTCTGTCGGTGTGAATTTTACCTGACCTGGTTCCATTATTTATTATTCCGCATTTAATATTCTGTCGAAATATCCTATCGGTGTGAATTTCACCTGACTTGGTTCCATTATTTATTATTCCCCATTTATTATTCTGTTGGGAATAACCTGTCTGTGCGGTTGGTCTATCGCATGCATGTTGAAAATCTTCTGTTATTCCATTATTTATTAATCTGTTGGAATAATCTGTCTATGCGAACTACCGCATGCCGGGTGAAGATCCATTTGCATTATGCTAATAACATAAATATAAGAATATTTATATTTGCATTTTATCACCACTTGAGATCGTGACGTAATTTATTTTTCATATTTCATACATTTAATTATTTATTATTTTAATAAATAATAAAATTGTGTTTTAACCCAGAATAGATGGCAAACTTGGCAAAATAGATTTTTCTATTTTGAAAATATCTGGAGACAACTATTTGGCTTGGGCACTTGATGCAGAATTGCACCTTAGTGCAAATGAGTTAGAAAAGACCATTGAATCAGGAAATACAGCTACTTCGACACAAAATGCAAAAGCCATAATTTTTCTTCGTCACCATATTAATGAAGGATTAAAGATTGAGTATTTAACAGTCAAAGATCCTTTGTCTTTATGGACGCAACTGAAGGAAAGATTTGATCACCAAAAATTGGTTGTTCTCCCTAATGCCAAATTTGAGTGGCTTAATTTAAGGCTACAAGATTACAAATCAATTACGGAATATAGTTCCAATGTTTATAGAATAACCTCTACTTTGGCTTTGTGCGGAGATCCAGTTTCTGAATCCCAAATGTTAGAAAAAACGCTCTCAACTTTTCATCCCACCAACATGATTCTGTCACAACAATATAGACAAAGTAAGTTCACAAAATTTAGTGAATTGTTGTCTATCCTCCTTGTTGCAGAAAAGAATAATGAATTATTGTTGAAAAACCATCAAGTACAGCCAACGGGTGCTACCCCATTGCCGGATATTAACAGCACGTTATTCCAGCAGAATAAACGTGACAATAGATGGTCATATAAAAAGAAGCCTTGGGGATGAAAGAGTAAACGAGGCTATCGTAACAACAAATTCCAGAACTGCGACAATTCAGGCCACCAGAAGTGGCAAATGTCTGAGTCGGGTAAAAATAAAGAAAATGCAACACAGAAAAAGAACAAACCAAATGTTTGTTTTAGGTGTGGGATGAATGGGCATTGGTCGCGTACCTGTCGTACGCCGAGGCATCTGGCTAATTTATTCCAGGAGTCTCAAAAGAACAAAGTAATGGAGGCAAAAACAAACTTTGTTAATCATCAATTGAATATTGTTGATGATTCACCAATGACCAACAATGAGGAAAAGGTTGATGATATTACTGAACCTTCTGAGAGTATCTTTTGGGATATCGTTTAATTTCTTGTTTTAATTAAACACCTTGCATGTATAATATTATTAGTTTTCATTCTATATGTGGTATATGTTTATCATGAATAAAATTATATTTGAAATGTAACTTTTCTTATTTATGTTTTTATATGTGTCAGACCATTTTTTTGAATGAATATGGAGGATATATGTTTAGCAGACAGTGTAACAACTCATACAATCCTTCAAAGTGAGAAATATTTTTCCCAACTGATCAAAGCTAAGGGAATTGTAGGAACTATCTCTGGCACATCAAATTTAATCGAGGGATTTAGAAAAGCTAGTTTCTTGCTACCAAATGAGACACCAATTTTTATCAAAAATGCTCTATATTCTAGTAAATCAAGAAGAAATTTACTTAGTTTTAAAGATATTCGACTAAATGGTTTTCACATTGAAACAACCAATGAGAATGATAATGAATATCTTCTCATTACTTCTACTATTTCTGAAAAAAAGAATATCTTAGAAAAACTTCATTCAATTTCTTCTGGATTATATACTATGAAAATTAGAGCAATTGAGTCTCATACTGTTATGATTCCAAAAATCATAGATCTCAAATCACTTATGCTTTGGCATGAAAGACTCGGTCATCCAGGTACTTCTATGATGCGTCGTATTATTGAAAATTCTACTGGTCATCCTCTCAAAGATAAAAGGGTTTTTCCTAGTAGTGAATTTTCTTGTGTTGCGTGTTCTCGAGGAAAATTAATTGTTCGACCATCACCAGTAAAAGTTTATAAAGAAGCCCCAAAATTCCTAGAGAGAATTCAAGGAGACATTTGTGGACCTATTCACCCATTGTCTGGCCCATTTCTATATTTCATGGTTTTAATAGATACTTCAACTAGATGGTCTCATGTTTGTCTTCTCTCTTCTCGAAATTTTGCCTTCTCAAAACTTCTTGCTCAAATGATCAAGTTACGGGCTCAGTTCCCGGATCATCCAATCAAGTCAATTCGACTTGATAACGTAACTGAATTTTCATCAATGACTTTTAATGATTTTTGTATGACTATTGGAATTTCCATTGAGCATTCCGTTCCTCATATTCATACACAAAATGGCTTAGCTGAATCTTTAATAAAAAGACTTCAACTAATTGCACGACTATTAATGTTAAGGGCTAACTTACCTACCTCAGTTTGGGGTCATGCAATTCTTCATGCTGCAGCCATCATTCGAGTAAGACCAACGGCTCTTCATAAATTTTCTCCTCTATAGTTAGTTCTTGGACAGATACCCAACATATCACACTTTTGAGTTTTTGGAAGTGCAGTATATGTTCCAATTGCACCTCCACAAAGAACTAAGATGGGAGCCCAACGAAGAATAGGTATTTATGTTGGTTTTGATTCTCCTTATATTATCAGATATCTTGAACCTTTAACTGGAGATATTTTTACTGCACGTTATGTAGATTGTCATTTTGATGAATCTGTATTTCCAACATTAAGAGGAGGGAAAGTTTTAAATAAAAAACCCTCTGAAATATCATGGAATGCATCAGATTTAAATTCACTTGATCCTCGTACAGGACAATGTGAAATTGAAGTTCAAAGAATTATTCATTTACAAAATATTGTAAATCAAATGCCAGATGCATTTAATGATGCTAGAAAAGTGATAAAGTCACATACACCTGCAGTGAATACTCCAGCAAGGATAGAAATACCTATTGAAAAATCAATTCCTGGAGAATTGACGAATAAGGTAATAGAAGAATCTAAACCACGCCAGAAGAGTGGAAGACCAGTTGGTGTAAAAGACACTGTACCACGAAAATCAAAAGCAAATAAGGGAATCCCAGAAGGAATACCCGCTCCAAAAGTAGCACTTATTCTAAGAGTGGGAATAGCTCCAGAAGAGGTAAAAATTACTCCAGAAGTAGCACGTATTCCAAGAGTGGGAATAGCCCCAGAAGAGGTTCAAAATCTCAGTGAAGGGATAAGAGATGAACACCAAGAGATCTCAATAAATTATGTACATGATGAGAAAATATGGGATCGAAGCAAAGTCATGATTGACGATATATTTGCTTTCTCTATAGCATCAGATATTATTTTGATTCCTGACACGGATCCTGAACCACAAAACGTGGAAGAATGTCGAAAAAGAAAAGATTGGCCAAAATGGAAAGATGTTATTCAAACTGAGCTACAATCTCTATTGAAAAGAGAAGTATTTGGACCAGTAGTCCAAACACCACTGGGTGTCATCCCGGTTGGAAACAAATGGTTATTTGTACGAAAGCGAAATGAGAAAAATGAAATTGTGAAATACAAAGCCCGACTTGTAGCTCAAGGGTTTTCACAAAAACCTGGTATTGATTATCAGGAGACATACCCTCAAGTAATGGATGGAGTCATTTTTCGCTTTCTGATAGGTATGGCAACCATGGAAGGTTTGGAAACACGTCTGATGGATGTTGTAACTGCATACCTATATGGCTCACTTGACAGTGAGATTTATATGAGAATCCTTGAAGGATTGAAAATGGCTGAATCACAAAGGCCACGTCACATTTATTCAATCAAGTTACAACGCTCGTTGTATGGGTTGAAACAGTCTGGTCGTATGTGGTATAATCGACTTAGTGATTATTTAATAAAAAATGGATATATAAATGATCAAGTATGTCCATGTGTTTTTATTAAGAAATCGCAAAGTGGATTTTCCATCATTGCTGTATGTGTGGATGATTTGAATCTTGTAGGTACTCCTGAAGAACTCACAAGAACTGCTACTTATTTAAAGGATGAATTTGAAATGAAAGATCTTGGAAAGACAAAATTCTATTTGGGAATACAAGTGGAGCATTTAGCATCTGGAATTTTTGTTCATCAATCTACATATGCTGAAAAGATTCTCAGTCATTTTCATATGGATAAAGTTCATCCTTTGACTACCCCGATGGTTGTTCGATCTTTAGAAGTTGATAAAGATCCATTTCGGCTTCTAGAAAGTGGGGAAGAAGTTCTTGGACCAGAAGTTCTATACCTAAGTGCAATAGGTGCTCTTATGTATCTTGCAAACTGTACACGGCCTGATATTACTTTTGCTGTCAATTTGTTAGCAATATACAGTTCTTCTCTGACTAAGAGACATTGGGATGGGATCGAACACATTTTGAGATACCTTCGTGGAAGTATAGATCTTGGGTTATTTTATCTAAGAAATTCAACGTCGCGATTGGTTGGAGATGCCGATACCGGATATTTATCAGATCCACACAATGGAAGATCACAAACTGGTTATGTATTTATATATTGTGACACGGCTATATCCTGGAAATCCACAAAGCAAACCATGATAGCTACATCTTTAAATCACTCAAAGATACTCGCTATACATGAAGCAAGCAGAGAGTGTGTTTGGTTGAGATCAATTATTCAGCATATTCAACAATCATGTGGATTACCATCAATCAAAGACATTCCTACAATTCTGTATAAGGATAACGCTGCATGCATTGCTTAACTTAGAGGAGGAGATAGAACAAAGCACATTTCACCTAAATTCTTTTTCACACATGAGCTACAAAAGAAGGGTGATATAGATGTGCATCAAATTCAATCATGTGATAATCTAGCCGACTTATTCACAAAATCGCTACCAAATGCAACGTTTGCAAAATTTCGGAAAAGGATCGAAATGTGTCGACTGAAAGACTTATGACAACATTTCATTAATGAATAATGAATTCCTTTTGAGGGGAAGATTGTACTCTTTTTCCTTAGTCACGGTTTTTATCCCAATGGGTTTTTCCTGACAAGGTTTTAACGAGGCAGTCAATTAAGATATTTATGTAAAAGATATGTACTCTTTTTCCCTTTGTTAAGTTTTTCCCACTGAATTTTCTTAACAAGGTTTTTAATGAGGCATAATCTTCTATCATAGGGAATCAGGGGAAGTGTTATAATAATGATTCCCTCAAGATAAGGGAACCACTTCTCTCTCTCTTCTGCTTTCTTGTTCCCCACTCCGTGATCTCCCTCCTTTTTCCCTCATTCTCCTACTCTCTCTCCTCATCCTCCTCTCCTTCATTCTCTATATTAAGGAAGGAAATACAGAAGGAAAGATACACAGAATTCTCTAAAGAATTTTCTCTCTCTTTTCTCTTGCTTATTCTCTCTAAATTTATGCAGCAATTATAAGAGTTTATTTCTATACTTTGCTAAAGTTTTATAACAGATACTACATTTACAAGGTAACTAATTCTTATAAATGGAATTAAGTTCCCGAATTTCAAAGGAAAATTAGAGGTAGAAAATTTGTACCTTATAACCAAGAAATTAAAGTATTCCAAGGTTTTTAATTATTCACAAGATATCACCAAAACCCTAGGTTCAAAATTATTCCAATTAAATCCTAAGAAACTAAAATAAAAATAAAAAATAAAAATCTAAAGAGTTTTGCTAGCTTATTGTGAAACTTTTGTTCCCGAATACAATTGGAGTATGTGCATACATTATTGGTAGGAATAAGGAAGACCCATCTTAATTTATTTCGTCTTATCATTTAGATTTTTACGTCAGTCACAATTCAATTTCGGCATAAATTTGTCGATACATAAATCATTTCCAATTTTAAAAGAATAACAAAGGTCTTGTTATGATTTTACTTTTCAATATTTTTTTTTCAAAAAAAAATCCTAACTCAAAGATATTAGATATTGTTACTACAAAAAAATGATTTTTTATGATGGCTCAAATCCATCATATAAATTCAAAAAAATCATCACAAATAGTTTTTGTGATGACTTTAGCGGTAACGAAGGCTATCTTGTATACCCCTTATCATGAAAACCTTTTTGTGATGGTTTGTGTGATTGTCAAAACCATCACAAAAACTAAATAACAAGTATCAAATGATACTCATAGGATTCGAACATTTCCACAATTTGCAAACTAAATAACAAGTATTACCACTACACCAAAGCTCATATCATGATTATAATTTTAAAACAAAATATAAAAAGAAACATGTGAGTTGACTTACTAAACAAAATTAGTCTCACTTAAGATTTGATGATTGTAATGACAGTCACAAATACTCTATAATGATAGTAAAATTAGTCATACTGAGAGCCATAATATATTTTATTATTTTGTGATGGCTTGAAAATTCTATCACAAAATACCTTCTTTTTGTAAAAGCAAATAAAAGTATCACAAAAATCTATCTTTTTTAATGATTGTTATGGCTATCATAAAATATTGTTTTGATTATTTTTTTATTAAAATATTGGTGATAACTTAAATACAATCACGAAAATGGTATATTCATAAGTGATGTCATAGTGCGTCACAAAAAGAAAATTTATTTTGCGTGAAAAATTTGGTGATTGACATTATCATCACAATTATAAAACATTAATGACAAAATTAGCCATTACTAAGAGTTATCATATATACTACTATTTTGTGATTGCTCAAAAAGTTCATCACAAATTATTATCTTTTGTGATTATTTTTAAAAGCTATCACAAAATTTTGTCACATATTCTTATTTTTCTAGTAGATTATATAATTAGTACTTACAATTTGTGATAAACATAATTAATTTGATGATGATATAAATTAAATGTATAATTGTATTCAAGTAGCTTTTTAAAAAAACTTTACTCTCAGAGTAGGGGAGATGATTAAGAGGTTTTTGTGCTATAAATCTCTTAAAAATCTCATGTTCTTTAAATTCTGTATTTTTATCTTTATGGCTCTATGTTTTATATCTATATCTTGTTTCTAAATTATCCCATTAAATTTAGAATGGTGAACTTCATTATAATCTTTGAAGACTTTTTCTTAAACATTCCATTGTACTAATCCAATCAATTAAATTATTTAATTAATTTGATAATACATCTTTAAAAAGAAATTTTGAATAATCTATTCAACCAAGAAATCTTTTTTGTATCTATCTATATGGGAATAACAAAGAATAATAAAATTCTTAAAAAGTGATAATAATTAAATTTAAGAAGATAATTACAAGGATATCGTTTGAAAAGGGTAAGAAAAGGTCGGTTATTAAGTATAAATACTGGTCAAATAATGTTTATTTTTCATTTTATTTAATTTTGCTGAGTCAAAGATTGTGTTAATTTCTATTTGCACCAGAACACAAAAGGACAGTTTAGTAACGTGATCTCTGCCGCATGCTAGTTGTGTGTGTTCTATCATGAGTTACAGTGTTTATAAATAGTTGGTTCCAATTGCTTAAAGCCTTGTACCATAAATTAATCTGCTCCAAAATCTAAGTTCCACCTTTCATAATACACTAAATATATTACCAGAAGGAAGCAACATTAGGTTCATGTTGTAAGCAACATTCCGTTTTTTGTTTAATTTCCTCCAATATCTCATTTCCAACTCTTGAACCACCCAAAAGAAATTGTTGCTCAAAACAAATATTTACCAAGAATTTTTTGCTGTATCTCATTTCCATCACCTGGACTAGGCACGACACTCTTGTTTAAGTTGGTAGTGAGAATTGGAGGGTACTAAACAAGATTTTATGCAGAATTTTTGTTGAGTTTTGTTTGGTTTCCTCCAATATCTCATTTCCAACTTTTGGACTGGCGCATGTTTTTTTGTTGATGATATGATAAAACTTCTCATGAGGTTGTGGCCTTTGGGTGTCATGCCAAGCTTTGATAGAAAAATTAATAGACGACTACCCTTATGGAAAATTGTTGATATCTCAAGAAGCTTTGCATGACAGGGCGTTTGATCCACAACCTCACAGATTTGCCTATATATATATATATATATTTATCTTACTAACTTTGTCTATAGACTTGTTTGTATTTTGCATTGAAATGTGAGATAATGTTTGGTAAATAGGTCCTATATCATGCAAGGCGAGTAAAATGCTGGGAATTGATGGACAATGGTCGAGTTAAAAGAATATTAAGTGTTTCTTTCTCTTTTATTTAATTTTTCTACGAATATTAAGTGTTGTTTTGTTTAGATTTATTAATTATTAATAACATTTTTCAATGATTAACTACTAGCTAAAACTTCTCAAACTTCATTATTCGAAAACAGTTATAGTTTTCAAGTTGTGTCGTATGTTTATTATAATAATAAACAACTGCAAAATAAGAAGGAGAAAGGGAAGTTTAAAGGAAACAAAGTGTCTTGTTCTCACTTCTCACCTATACTTCAAGAACCCTATTTTTCTAATTAAATTCAGAATATCTATGTTGTATACACATTGTCTTGTGTTTTACAAATTTCAAAAGATTAGGTATTACTCCATTCCATATTAGAATATCATTCTTAATTTTTTAAAGTCCAGTTAAGATATTTTTAAACTCAAAATTGACATAATTTCCTTTAATTTAAACCAATATAATAATAAATATTATAAACAATATAAAAAGTATTGGCTTAAAAATACTTTAAACCTTAAAGTTTTTTCCCTTTTACATTTTAAATCTTAATATTTCAACTTTAAGACATTGAACCTTAATGTCTTTAACTTTTTATAAATTAAACTTTTTGGCCACTGGTGTGTAATAATTGATACAAATGCGAGTAATTTGAATAATTTTACTCTTAAATATTTTTGGAAGCATATAAAATTGTAAGGATGTGGTTAGTGTATGACGAAGAAAATAAGTAAAAAAAATAAATTGAAGTTACTGAAGGTGTAAGACCCCAACTTATTATAAATAAAATTAAATTTTCTCTATTTATTATTGTGAATAATAAGGTATTAATTTGATATAATACTTTGGTTATGGGTGAAATGTGCAAATTTTGCAAAATAAGCAAGTGGTTATAAAATATCCATTATTGTTGGGGAATATTCGTTTGGTCGTGGAATATTCTTACTGTCGGGGAATATTCGTACTACGGCGCAGCCATTTGTGGGACCCCATAACGGATAACGGTCGGATGAAGAAAACGACAAATTTGAGTTTTTATAAATAACGGCGTAGTTGTTAACGTTAACACTATTGGAATACCCGGTGATTAAAATACAGTAATACGCGTGGTTGCACAGTAGCACACGGTTTTGCACAGTATTGTTGAATTATTGATTCTTACGTAAGAAGGATTTACTCAATAATTATTACAGTAATTACTGTTCAATATTTTATTTTATTAATTCAATAATTGTTGCGTTGATATTTTATATTATTGTTGTTCAATAATTGTCACTGCACAGTATCTCCATTATCAGATCAATAATTCATATTATTCGAATAATATTATGTTATAACATTATTGGCAATGTCTAGAAAGTTCTGTCAAGGAGAGGTTTGGTCACCTAATTGCACGCCAGTAAGGAGAAATCCTTATCGGAAAGCCCCCTCTTTCCTGGGAACGGCCTGGTTGTCATAATTGTGATTCTGTAATATTATTTGTGAATAATTAATTATTGATTTATATGATAAGGAAATATTTATTTTATGTGGATATAAATGATGGATAGATTTATTTTTATGTGGATAAAAATGAAGGAATAAATGCTGAGGTATTTTATCAGTATTTTGTCGGAATAGAGGTATTGAAAATCGTCCGTATGTGTATTTCGGATATTTTCTGATTGGAATTTGGAAAAAATTTCTTCTACAAAGTTGTAGAGAATTAAATTTCCTATGAAAAGCATATGAGATTCGAATTTTTCTGATAAAAGGGCTATTTATTATGAATTACTGAAGTTTCGGAAAATAAAATGATTTTTATTAAATTATGGGTGGGACCCACTTTTGTTTTAACATGTGGGCTGCTGGGATTTTTTTTCAGAAATGGCATGCTAGACTTGGTCTTGGTTGGTGCATAGAATTGATTTTAGAAATAATATTATTTTATTATTTTAGTCTCCTATGGCATTCTAATATTTTCCTATAAATAGACGTTTAGGTTAGAATTGATAATCAAACCAGAAACAAGTTTTTTTTTCTCTCTAGATTATCGAGCGTATTTTTGTGAGTATTTTGATACTTTGAGAGTTGCTATTCAGTGCAAGTTTCTGTCAGCACTATATCCGAAATTCAGTCAGAAATACTGTTATTTTGAGGTAAGGGATGTTATTTTCTTCGTAAATGATATTATTTCTTTCAATATCATTATGCCAAAATATTGGTCTGAATTTTTTATCAAATTTGAACTTTTTGTGTCGGGGTTACTATTCACGTATACCGCACTATTCACGAATACGGCACTATTCACCAAAAAATAAAATTTTCTTCTTTTTGTCTAAGTTGTCTATTATGGTTACTGTCTTTGATTGTATCCATGTTTTGATCTTTATTTTGAATTCTACTTCAAAATTAGTTATTATGGAGTATTATTGAACTTGGATAAACTGTAATACGAATCCCTAATATTTGTCCTTTTGTTTCACTGGATTCGTTTTCTTTAAAATATTTTTCATCATCCTCAGTCCTAAATTATGATATTAATGAATTTTTTTGCCTTGTAGTGCAAAGATGAATGATTACCTAATGAATATCTTTGGCCCGTAGTACAAAGATGAACAGGTGTTGAGATGAACATGACCAACTGGTGATACAAATGAATATCTTTGGCCTGTAGTGCAAAGATGAATATTTGATTCAAGATGTATATTGTTTGATGTTACAGGAATAAAATATTGATGATGAATTTTTAAATCTTAGAAGATAGTAGAATTCTTTCTTTACTTGACTCTTCTAATGGATTGTTGTTTCCGCTGCAATTGTTGATCTAAAACTTGTTGTCTATTATATTTTATCAGATTTTTTCCTGTTGAAGACTAATGATAATTTGTTGAATATTATCTTTAGTCATAATGTAAGAGCCCAACTTTTATAAATAAAGATGAATTTCTATAATTATCATTTTTGAATATTATGGAGTTAATTTGATATAATGTTATAGTTGTGGGTAATATTTATAAATTTTACAAAGTACGCAAGTTGTTATATAATATTCGATTGGTCGGGAAATATTCGTTTTAACAGAAAATATTCGTACAACGACACAATCATTGGTGGACCCCACAACGGAATTATTGTCGGATTGAGAAAATGACAAAAATACTTTATAAAAATAACGACGGAAGTTTTACCGTTAACTGTTGAAACACCCGGTGTTAAAAGTACAATAATACACGTAGTTGCACAGTAGCACACGGTATTGATTATTGATGCTTATGTGATAAGTCATTCAGTTTTGTTTTATTGGTATTATTAATGTAATAAAACAGAAAAGCTTTTTATATAAAACAGAATACTTTTATAAAGTTATTCGTTTTATTAGACTAATAGTAAAATCTTTTTATATAAAACAGAATACTTTTATAAAGTTATCTATTTTATTAGACAATAATTAAAATATATTATATTTTATTATACATAGTATTTGCATAGTGTCTGCATAGTGTTTGTATAGTAAACTCTTTTATAAAGTTATTCGTTTTATTATATTATAAATAGAATATATTATATTTTATTTAAAAGATTTTGCTTTAAATATGGACCGTCAGATTAAAGTAAATCAATCTGTACCGTTCATGAGTTAGTTACTATGCAGTCCATTCTTCTATAAATAGCAGCTCATTCCTTCATTATTTCTTACGAATTCACTGAAACCCTTTAGAGAAAAATTATAGAGAGAAAGAAGAAAAGTATTCTGCTACTTCACCACTCATATATCTAGTACTCTTCTTCTTAAGGTAGGGGTATTATTTCTTTTGTATTCATGAAGAGAACTTCTGTTATTCCATTCTTTATTATTATGTTGGAATAACCTGTATACGCGGACTTCCCTATACTTGGTTAAATTCTCCTATTATTTTGTTCTTTATTATTCTGTTGGAACATCCTGTCGATGTGTTACGCCTGACCTGGTTCCGTTATTATTATATTGGAATATTCTGTCTGTGCGTTTACGTCGGACCTGGTTCCATTATTTATTATTCTGTCGGAATATCATGTCTGTGCGTTTACGCCGGACTTGGTTCCATTATTTATTATTCTGTTAGAATAACCAATCTGTGCGGTCTATCGCATGCCTAGCGATTTCTTTTGTTATTCCATTCTTTATTATACTCAGTTGGTTAAAGTTTTGACTTCTACACTTCATGAAATTAGTGGAATATCCTTGATATTTGCGCTTCATCCAGTATCTTTTTATGGAAATATTCTTTTAAGCATTTTTGAATTTTACTCCACAAAGCAGTATCATGTTGACAATTTGGACGTTATTAGTTCTTGGATAAATTAATTCTTGAACTTGTTTTATTGAATTGTCATCATCCTCATGTTTATAATATGTTGAAAGTCATCTGTGGCCTGTAGTGCATAGATGGACTTGGTATGATTATGACCAGGGATTATTCGGTATAATCATGACCGTAATGTTACAAATGATGTGGTAAAAGTCCTCATTGGCCCGTAGTGCGTTGATGGACAGTTGTTGGCATGATCATGACTATTAATGAATACACAAATATTCTGGGCCCGTAGTGCATGGATAATTGTGGTCGTGATACTAAAGAATATCCTTGGCCGTAGTGCATGGGTGATTCGATGATGTGGATTATTTATTAAGCTGAGTCTCAGCGATAACAGTGATGAAAAACCTTTTTAATCATAAAAGATAGTAGATTTTATTCTCTACTTGACTCTTTTAATGGATTGATTGTTCCGCTGCAGTTAAACTTGATTTTTGTTATATTTTATCAGTTTAACACTGTTGAAGGCTAATGATAATTTATTCTGCATTATCTTAGTCATAATATTTCTTACTGGGCTAGTTGAGCTCACCCTTTCTTTCACTGTTCTCTTCATGAAATGAGAATATAGCTGGGACGAGTCAGGGAACGGAGTGATGAACCAGATGATAGTATTAGTAGCCCTCACTATTCTGTGAAATAGTGTGATAATAATTATAATGAGGACTCCTATTGAGTTTTTATATTCTCTAGTAGACAATATTTGTATTCAAACTCACAGGTTATGTTTGGTAGTATTGTACACTATAGTTGTATTATTAAGTTGTATTTGTATTCTGTACCTTGTATCGGACGACTCAAGATGGGTGATGTATATCTATTTTGGAGGCGTCACAGTTGGTATCAAAGCTTAGGGATATGATCCCTGGCTAAGATGTGAAAATAGAACTAGGAGGGGAGAGACGGGAAATTCCTTCGCTAGTATGACCTACCTAAGTTTATTTGGTATTTAATTGGACGGTCAGAATATAAGGATAATATGTTACATATCAATTAACTTTTGTTTTGTGACAGTATCTGAAAATGACATCCGAGAATGTTGAGAATAACAATGGAGCACAGGCGACTGTTGATTCACCACATATCAATAATCGGGATAATGTGCATCAGGAAGGCGACAATCCTCATGCAAACAACAGCACTGACCAAATAATGAATGATGGAATGTTTAGAAGTTTTATGTAGTTCATGCAACAGCAGGCGAGAGCGGCTCCTGTCCAAAATGTAGGTGAAAACACTGAAAACTCTCGGACGGTCACCGCTAAACAGTTCAAGGAGCTGGGACCACCGGAGTTTATTGGAGAGCCAAAATCACTTAAGGCGGAGACGTGGATAAAGCAGATCACCAAGATATTTGATGTCTTGGGATGCGCCGAGGAGCAAAAGGTTCCCTTTGCCACCTTTATGTTGCGAGGAGAGGTATATTACTGGTGAGAATCGGTAAAGCGTACTCAACCTGCTGCACTGAAGATGTCTTGGAGAAGTTCCAAGAACTGTTCAATGACAAGTACTTTCCTGAAAGTATTCGTCACATAAAAGAGGTAGAGTTCATCAAATTGGAGCAGAATAATATGACCGTGTCGCAGTACCAAGCCAAGTTTATCGAGTTATCCCGGTTTGCGTCCCACTTGGTGGATAATGAAGAGAGAATGACGCGGATGTTTTTAAGAGGTTTGAAGCCAGAGATACGTCTACATCTTATTTCTCATAAACTATGTTTGTATTCAGATATTATGAATAGGGCTCAGTTAGTGGAGCGCGATACCGAGTCAACGCAGTCAAAAGAGAGCAGCCGACAAAATGATAATACCAGTGAGAGCAGTCATCGAAGCGGTGACAACAAGAGTGGAGAGAATCAACAGGCCAGAAATGGTAACCACTTCGGTGGTAATCAGGGCCAAAACAATAAGAATGGACATTTCAAGAAGAGGATATTCAACAATGATGGAAAGACGTCAGTACCAGCAACCGTTGTTAAGGAAGGAGAACGACCACCTATCATATGTTTCAAATGCGGAGGGGAGGGACACATCAGTCCAAATTGTGCGATGCCATCCAAAGCATGTTATAATTATGGAAGAGAAGGTCATTTAGCTCGATTTTATCGTTTACCGAAAATAAGTTCAGCTAGGATGGAGGCACCAAAGGCCGTCCCAGAAAAGTCAAAGCCAGTAGTGCAAGGGAGAGCGTTTGTTGTGACCTCCCAGAAAGTAAGGAACCCGAATGAGGTCATCACGGGTAAGCTTATCATAAACTCTAGCGAAGTCTATACTTTATTTGATACCGGTTCTACCCATTCTTTTATTTCTCCTACTTGCGCTCAACGATTAAATTTGACTCCGGAGAAATTAGACTTTGACTTATCTGTGAAAAATTCATTGGGAGAAACCTTCATTACATCCACTATTTATAAGTCTTGTTTGGTTCAAATCGGTACCCTCATATTACCTGTCGATCTTATTTCATTGAAAATACTTGCATTTGACGTGATTCTAGGAATTGATTGGTTAACTACTCATCATGCTAAAATTGATTGTTTTCGTAAGGTTGTTAGTTTTTATATTCCTAATCAACCTATTATGCAAATTCAAGCAACCAAACCATTAAAATCAATCAATGTCATCTCAAGCCATAAAGCTATTCGTTTATTAAAAAACGGATGTCAAGCTTTCTTAGCTCATGTCACGGATCTAAATAAAAATACGTCAGTTTTGAATGATATTTCTATTGTTAATAAATTCCCTGACGTATTCGCTGAAGAACTTCCTGGCCTATCCCTAGAGCGTGAAATTGAATTTTGTATCGACCTTAAACCTGGTACAAAACCCATTTCCAAAGCCCCATATCGAATGGCTCCCTATTGAACTTCAGGAGTTAAAGATCCAACTGCAGGAATTGTTAGACATTGACTTTATTCGTCCTAGCACTTCTCATTGGGGTGCTCCTATTCTATTCGTGGAGAAGAAAGATGGAAGTATGCGACTTTGTACTGATTATCGGGAGTTGAATCATGTCACCATCAAAAACAGGTATCCATTGCCACGTATTGATGACCTGTTTGACCAGTTGCAAGGAGCCAAATTCTTTTCAAAGATTGATCTTCGTTTTGGATATCATCAGCTGAAGGTTAGAACTACGAATATTCCAAAGACTGCCTTCAGAACTCGATACGGGCATTATGAATTTCTAGTCATGTCCTTTGGATTGACTAATGCTCATGTTGCCTTCATGGATATGATGAACCGAGTATTCAAAAAATATTTGGATCACTCTGTGGTCATCTTTATTGATGACATCCTTATTTATTCCAAAAGCTGTGAAGATCATGAGCAACACTTGCAGCTGGTACTCCAAAAGCTTCGTGAATACAAGCTTTATGCCAAGTTGAAGAAATGCGAGTTTTGGCTAGAGGAGGTACCATTCCTTGGGCACGTAGTATCAAGTCATAGAATATCTGTTGACCCGGCAAAGATTGAAGCAATTCAAAGTTGGGAGCAACCTAAATCAGTGACCGAAGTACGTAGCTTTCTTGGTTTAGCTGGTTATTATCGGAGATTCGTGGAAGGATTTTCTCGAATCGCTACTCCATTAATTTAGTTGACTTGAAAAGATACAAAGTTCGGTTAGAGCGAAGAACGTGAGAAGAGTTTTCAAGAACTCAAGAGGAGACTCATTTCAGCACCCGTTCTGACAATACCATCTGGCTCGGAGGGATTTGTCATCTACAGTGATGCTTCGGGTAAAGGGTTGGGATGTGTTCTCATGTAACATGGGCAAGTCATAGCATATGCCTCGCGACAACTCAAAGAATATGAGAGAAATTATCCTACTCATGATCTAAAGTTGGCAGCTGTTGTCTTTGCACTTAAAATTTGGAGGCATTACTTGTATGGAGAGAAGGTGGAGATCTTTACGAATCATAAAAGCCTCAAATATTTCTTCACTCAAAAGGAACTCAACATGCGACAATGACGTTGGCTTGAGCTGTTGAAAGATTATGATCATACCATCCAATACCATCCTGGAAAAGCGAACGTAGTAGCTGACGCATTGAGTAGAAGATCATATACAGGTACGAGTGCAATATTGTCAACACAAATGCCCATTTTGTGTGACTTGCAAAGGATGGAGATAAAGTTAAAGACTCCAGGGACCCATGTGATGATGGCAAATATACGAGCAGAACCTACGTTAATTGATAAAGTTAAAGCTGCTCAAGCTACAGACCTGGAGCTGATGCGTATGAGAAAGAAAGTGCAAGAAGGTGCTATGCCAGAAGCAAGAATCGATGAAGAAGGAATACTTCGAGTCAACTCCAGACTATGTGTTCCTAACGACCCTGATTTAAAGTATAAAATCATGATGGAGGTGCACAACACACCATTTGTAATCCATCTTGGGAGTACAAAAATGTATCCTGATCTTCGTCATACATTTTGGTGGAGCAATATGAAGAAAGAGATAGCGCTGTTTATCTCAAGGTGTTTAACTTGTCAACGAGTTAAAGCGGAGCATCAAGTACCAAAAGGTCCGTTGCAACCACTTGAAATTCCAGAATGGAAGTGGGAGCACATTACCATGGATTTCGTTACTGGTCTTCCCAAGGTTTCTCAAGGTATAGATGCGATTTGGGTCATTGTTGATAGATTGACCAAGCCTGCTCATTTCTTATCGATACGAGAAACTTATACACTTGAACGTCTTGCTCGTATGTACATAAACGAGATTGTAAGACTGCTTGGTATGCCAGTCTCCATAATTTCTGATCGAGACCCAAGATTCACTTCACGATTTTGCGTTAGTTTGCAAAAAGCTATGGGCACAGATTTACGATTTAGTTCGGCATATCATCCTCAGACGGACGGACAATCAGAGAGGACTATTCAAACTCTGGAAGATTTATTAAGACTCTGTGTCCTTGACTTCAAGGGAAGTTGGGACAAGTTCTTATCATTGGTGGAGTTTTCCTACAACAACAGTTATCAAGCAAGTATTGACATAGCTCCATTCAAAGCGTTGTATAGAAGAAAGTGTCGTTCTTCAGTCTGCTGGAATGAGGTGGGTGAAGTAACGTTGTTGGGACCGGAGTTGGTACGTATGACTACAGAAAAGATTCAAACGATCCAACAATGTATAAAAACCTCACAAGATCGACAAAAGAGTTATGCTGATCTTCATCGAAAGGACGTGGAATTTGATATAGGAGATCATGTGTTCTTACGTGTTGCTCCATGAAAAGGAGTTACGAGATTTGGAAAGAGAGGAAAGCTCAATCCTCGATTCATCGACCCATTTTTAATCCTCGATCGAGTAGGAACTGTGGCTTATAGACTCGCTTTACCGCCAAGTATGTCTCGTGTTCATAACATTTTTCACATATCCATGTTACATAAATATGTGGAAGGCCCGAACCACATTATTGAGTTAGAACAGGATGAAATAGCGGAAGATTTGACGTATGAAGAGGTTCTTGTTCAAATCTTGGATAAGAAGGAACATATTCTACGCTCCAAGGTTATACCTCAAGTTAAAGTTTTGTGGAGAAACCACGATGTTGAGGAAATGACTTGGGAGTTAGAATCTAAAATGAAATCAAGGTATCCTTACCTCTTCGATATACCAGGTACGTAGCCTAATTTCGAGGGCGAAATTTCATAAGAAGGGGAGGTTGTAAGACCCCAACTTTTATAAATAAAGATGAATTTCTATAAATATCATTTTTGATTATTATGAGGTTAATTTGATATAATGTTATAGTTGTGGGTAATATTTATAAATTTTACAAAGTACGCAAGTTGTTATATAATATTCGATTGATCGGGAAATATTCGTTTTAACAGAAAATATTCGTACAACGGCACAATCATTGGTGGACCCCATAACGGAATTATTGTTGGATTGAGAAAATGACAAAAATACTTTATGAAAATAACGACAGAAGTTTTACCGTTAACTGTTGAAACACCCGGTGTTAAAACTACAATAATACACGTAGTTGCACAGTAGCACACTGTATTGATTATTGATGCTTATGTGATAAGTCAGTCAGTTTTGTTTTATTGGTATTATTAATGTAATAAAACAGAAAAGCTTTTTATATAAAATAGAATACTTTTATAAAGTTATTCGTTTTATTAGACTAATAGTAAAATCTTTTTATATAAACCAGAATACTTTTATAAAGTTGTCCATTTTATTAGACAATAATTAGAATATATTATATTTTATTATGTTTGCATAGTGCCTGCATAGTGTTTGCATAGTAAAATCTTTTATAAAGTTATTCGTTTTATTAGATTATAAATAGAATATATTATATTTTATTTAAAAGATTTTGCTTTAAATATGGACCGTCAGATTAAAGTAAATCAATCTGAACCGTTCATGAGTTAGTTACTATGCTGTCCATTCTTCTATAAATAGTAGCTCATTCCTTTATTATTTCTTACGAATTCACTGAAATCCTTTAGAGAAAAATTATAGATAGAAAGAAGAAAAGTATTCTGCTACTTCACTACTCATATACCTAGTACTCTTCTTCTTAAGGTAGGGGGTATTATTTCTTTTGTATTCATGAAGAGAACTTCTGTTATTCCATTCTTTATTATTATGTTGGAATAACCTGTATACGCTGACTTCCCTATACTTGGTGAAATTCTCCAGTTATTCTGTTCTTTATTATTCTATTGGAACATCCTGTCGATGTGTTACGCCTGACCTGGTTCCATTATTATTATGTTGGAATATCATGTCTGTGCGTTTACGCCTGACCTGGTTCCATTATTTATTATTCTGTCGGAATATCCTGTCTGTGCGTTTACACCAGACCTGGTTCCATTATTTATTATTCTGTCGGAATATCCTGTCTGTGCATTTACGCCGGACCTGGTTCCATTATTTATTATTCTGTTGGAATAACCTGTTTGTGCGGTCTATCGCATGCCTGGTGATTTCTTTTGTTATTCCATTCTTTATTATACTCAGTTGGTTAAAGTTTTGACTTCTACACTCCATGAAATTAATGGAATATCCTTGATATTTGCGCTTCATCCAGTATCATTTCATGGAAATATTCTTTTAAGTATTCTTGAATTTTACTCCACAAAGGAGTATCATGTTGACAATTTGGACGTTATTAGTTCTTGGATAAATTAATTCTTGAACTTGTTTTATTGAATTGTCATCATCCTCATGTTTATAATATGTTGAAAGTCATCTGTGGCCTGTAGTACATAGATGGACTTGGTATGATTATGACCAGGGATTATTCGGTATAATCATGACCGTAATGTTACAAATGATGTGGTAGAAGTCTTCATTGGCCCATAGTGCGTTGATAGACAGTTGTTGGCATGATCATGACCATTAATGAATACACAATTAGGTGATCAAACCTTTCCTTAGACAGAACTTTCTAGACATTACCAGTAATGTTATCTAATAATTTTATTCAAATAATATGAATTATTGATTTGATAATGGAAAATACTGTGTAGTGACAATTATTGAAACAACAATAATATAAAATATTAACGTAGCAATTATTGAATCAATAAAATAAAATATTGAACAGTAATTACTATAACAATTATTGAGTAGTGCCATCTTACGTAAGAATCAATAATTGGTGCAATACCGTGTGCTACTGTGCAACAACGCGTATTACTGTATTTTAACCACCGGGTATTCTAACAGTATTAACGGTAACAACTACGCCGTTATTTATAAACAACTAATACTTGTCGTTTTTTTCATCCAATCGATTTTCGTCATGTGGCCCACAAAAGACTGCGCCTTCGTACGAATATTCTCCGACAGGAAAAATATTCCACGACCAAACGAAAATTTCCCGACAACAATGAATATTTTTTAACCACTTGCTTATTTAAAATATTTGCGTATTTTACCTATAACTAACCACATTAATCAAATCAACCATTACTATTTCAAAATAATAAATAGAGAAAATTTAATTTCATTTATAAAAAGTTGGGGTCTTACAAATTAGACCTTGACTTATCTGTTGAGACTCCATTAGGAGAAATTTTTATCACATCTACTATTTATAAATCTTGCTTGATTCAAGTTAGTACCATCACATTACCTGCCGATCTTATTTTATTGAAAATTCTTGCATTTGATGTGATTTTAGGGATTGATTGGTTAACCACGCGTCATGCTAAAATTGATTGTTTTCGTAAGGTTATTAGTTTTCATATTCCTAACCAACCTATTATGCGAATTCAAACAACCAAACCACTAAAGTCAATCACTGTCATATCAAGCCATAAAGCTATTCATTTATTGAAAAACGGATGTCAAGCTTTCTTATCCCATGTCACAGACTTGAATAAAAACATGTCAGATTTGAATAATATTTCTATTGTTAGAGAATTTCCTGACGTATTTCCTGAAGAACTTCCCGGTCTACCTCCAGAACGAGAAGTTGAATTTTTTATTGACCTTGAACCTAGTAGAAAGCCCATTTCTAAAATCCCATATCGAATGGCTCCTATTGAACATCAGGAGTTAAAGGTTAAACTACAGGAGTTGTTGGACATTGGTTTCATTCGTTCTAGTACATCTCCTTGGGGTGCTCCTGTTTTATTTGTAAAGAAGAAAGACGGGAGTATGCGACTTTGTATTGATTATCGAGAATTGAACCATGTCACCATCAAGAATACGTATCCGCTACCTCGTATTGATGACCTGATCATCTAACCATGATCAGGACCGTTGATGAAAACACGATTATCTTTGGCCCGTAGCTCATGGATAATTCGTGGTCGTGATACTAAAGAATATCCTTGGCCTGTAGTGCAGGGAAGATTCGATGACGTGGATTATTTATTGAGCTGAGTCTCAACAATGAAATATTAATTCATGGATGTGATAATAATGAATATCTTTGGCCGTAGTGCAAAGATGATTTAATAATTACGAGCATGAATTATGATTTGGTATAACCATGATTTTTGATGTTTCAGGTGAAGATATGTGATGAAAATTATCTTCGTCCAGGGTGCGAAAGGGAATTCAGAATCACAATTATGATTATGAGTTATTCATATGATTGTGGAAAGGAATTGTTGATTGATGTTACAGGGATAAAACATTATTTGTGGACTTTTAACATTGAGAAGATAATAGACCTGATGGTCTATTTGACTCTTCTAATGGATTGCTCGTTCCGCTGCAACTATGGTTGAAAAGTTTTATCATCTACCATATGTTCTAAATCTCTGATTTATTATTGATGAAAGCTATTGATAAATTAATTATCTTTAGTCATGATATTCTTTACTAGGCTATTTGTGCTCACCCTTTACTTCACAATTCCTTTCAGGTAATAAGAGTGTAGCTGGGTCGAGCGGGACTAACAAGAAAATAGAACGGTGGTCTCTAGCTGTGGAGGTTCTCCCTCAACAGTATAGAAAAGTGTGTTGTATTCTATACATCATTTAGTAGTTATATTTGGTGAATCAAATAGGGTGAGGCGAACCCAACTTTGGAAGGGTATTTTGCCACTATCATACAAGATGTCTAATGACATACAACCTCGTGTTATCATAAGACATGGTTGTGCACATCCACTTGCTGAGTATATCTACGAGCACTACCTATATGATCTTGGAGTATATTTGAAATATAATTTCCACTTGGAGACAACGGAGATAATTATATGTCAATAGAAGACTCACCATTGGAAAGAAGATGATAGTAATCTTCTTATTTTTTTTGGGGACTTTTGGGTCAACCAAGGATAATTCTGTGGACATATGATATCTATAATAACCTAGATGCATGGCCTCCCATATACGAAGGTTTCCTTGAGTATTTTCCAAAGATTTTAATTTCTAAAACAGTTTTTGACTGTACCTTTATGTGAAGTACCATTGTAAGGTCTTGTGACCAAGGTACCACGAGAGTTATATATATTTGTATTAAAACTCAAAGCTTATCTGTTGTCGTACTCTGCACAACAGTTCAACAGTTGTATAAATGAAGTTTATATTTGATTTTATGTACCATGTATTTGACGACTCAAGATGGGTGATGTATACCTATTTTGGGGGCGTCACAGTTGGTATCAAAGCTTATGGATATGATCCCTGGCTGAGATATGAGATAAGAACTAGGAGGGGAGAGACGGGGAATTCCTTTGCTAGTATGACCTACCTAAGTTTATTTGTTATTTAATTGGTCGATCAGAATATAATGGTATTATGTGGTATGTCAATTAACCCTTATTTTAAAACTATATTCTAGAATGATATTTGAAATACAGGAGATGAGAAATGAAAAATCATGATAGAGAGGAAATAACCAGGAAGGTACAATCCGAAAAGAAAGTAAGGTATTCTCATCTCTTCGAATACCAGGTACGTACGTAAATTTCGAGGGCGAAATTTCATAAGGAGGGGAGATTGTAACACCCTGAATTTTATGAAATAAAAGTATTCAATTTTCTTATAATTATTATTTTATTTTGTAAATGGTTAAATTGATAAAAGTTTAAAGTTAAGGGGAGGTGGTGAAAGATTGATAATACTTGCATGACTAAGTTAAAAATGGAGGTATAGTTGAAGGTACTATATTGTAATTAGTTTTTTCACATTAGTATACTATTTATTCATATGATTGTACTATTGATTCACATTATTTACTATTAGAGGAGGTGATGCAAGTTTGATAATACTTGTAGGACTAAATTAAAAATGAAAAAAGAGAGGAAGGTATTATACTGTAATATTTTGAGTCCTAAAATGTGCAATTATCGAAACTATATTTTCCTATAAATAGAAGCTCATTCTTCCTTCATTTCTCACCAATTCACAAAAGCTTTAGAGCAATTATTATAGAGAGAAATTATAGAGAGAAAGAAGAAGAGAAGTCTGCTACCTCACTATTCTAGTATCCAATTTTTCTAAGGTAAGGGATATTATTTGTTGTACTCGTAGGGAATATTATTTCTTTCTTATCTATGAAGAGAACTTCTGTTATTCCATTCTTTATTATTCTGTTGGAATAACCTGTATATGCGGGCTACCCTATACTTGTTGAAATTCTTCTGCTATTCCATTCTTTATTATTCTGTTGGAATATCATGTTTGTGCGTTTTACGCCGGACCTGATTTTGTCTTAATTATTTTGTTGGAATATCCTGTCTGTGCGTTCTACGCCGGACCTGGTTCCGTCTTTATTAGTCTGTTGGAATATCATGTCTGTAAGACCCCAACTTTTATAAATAAAGATGAATTTCTATAAATATCATTTTTGAATATTATGGAGTTAATTTGATATAATGTTATAGTTGTGGGTAATATTTATAAATTTTGCAAAGCACGCAAGTTGTTATATAATATTCGATTGGTCGGGGAATATTCGTTTTAACAGGGAATATTCGTACAACGGCACAATCATTGGTGGACCCCACAGCAGAATTATTGTCGGATTGAGAAAACGAGAAAAATACTTTAGGCGGAAGTTTTACCGTTAACTGTTGAAACACCCGGTATTAAAAGTACAGTAAAACGCATAGTTGCACAATAGCACACGATATTGATTATTGATGCTTATGTGATAAGTCACTCAGTTTTGTTTTATTGGTATTATTAATGTAATAAAACAGAATTTTTTTTTATATAAAACAGAATACTTTTATAAAGTTATTCGTTTTATTAGACTAATAGTAAAATCTTTTTATATAAAACAGAATACTTTTATAAAGTTATTCATTTTATTAGACAATAATTAAAATATATTATATTTTATTATGTATAGTGTTTGCATAGTACCTGCATAGTGTTTGCATAGTAAAATCTTTTATAAAGTTCTTTATTTTATTAGATTATAAATAGAATATATTATATTTTATTTAAAAGATTTTGCTTTAAATATGGACCGTTAGATTAAAGTAAATCAATCTGGACCGTTCATGAGTTAGTTACTATGCAGTCCATTCTTCTATAAATAGCAGCTCATTCCTTCATTATTTCTTACGAATTCACTGAAACCCTTCAGAGAGAAACTATAGAGAAAAAGAAGAAAAGTATTCTGCTACTTCACCACTCATATATCTAGTACTCTTCTTCTTAAGGTAGGGAGTATTATTTCTTTTATATTCATGAAGAGAACTTCTATTATTCCATTCTTTATTATTCTGTTGGAATAACCTGTATACGCGGACTTCCTTATACTTGGTGAAATTTTCATGTTATTATGTTCTTTATAATTGTGTTGGAACATCCTGTCGGTGCGAATTTCGCCTGACCTGGTTCTGTCTTTATTATTCTATTGGAACATCTTGTCTGTACGTTCTACGCCGGACCTGGTTCCATCTTTATTATTCTGTTAGAATATCTTATATGTATGTTCTACGCCGGACCTGGTTCCATTATTTATTATTCTGTCGGAATATCCTATCTGTGCGTTTACGCCGGACCTGGTTCCATTATTTATTATTATGTTGGAATAACCTGTCTGTGCGGTCTATCGCATGCCTGGTGATTTCTTTTGTTATTCCATTCTTTATTATACTCAGTTGGTTAAAGTTTTGACTTCTATACTCCATGAAATTAGTGGAATATCCTTGATAATTGCGCTTCATCCAGTATCTTTTCATGGAAATGTTCTTTTAAGCATTCTTGAATTTTACTCCACAAAGCAGTATCATGTTGACAATTTGGACGTTATTAGTTCTTAGATAAATTAATTCTTGAACTTATTTTATTGAATTCTCATCATCCTCATGTCTATAATATGTTGAAAGTCATCTGTGGCATGTAGTGCATAGATGGACTTGGTATGATTATAACTAGGGATTATTCGGTATAATCATTACCGTAATATTACAAATGATGTGGTAAAAGTCCTCATTAGCCCGAAGTGCGTTGATGGACAGTTGTTGGCATGATCATGACCATTAATGAATACACAAATATTCTTGGCCCGTAGTGCATGGATAATTATGGTCGTGATACTAAGAATATCATTGGCCGTAGTGCAGAGGTGATTCGATGATGTGGATTATTTATTAAGCTGAGTCTCAGCGATAACAGTGATGAAAAACCTTTTAAATCATAAAAGATAGTAGATTTTATTCTCTACTTGAATCTTTTAATGGATTGCTTGTTCTGCTGTAGTTAAAATTGGTGTTTGTTATATTTTAACACTGTTGAAGGCTAATGATAAGTTATTCTGCATTATCTTAGTCATAATATTTCCTACTGAGCTAGTTGAGCTCACCCCTTCTTTCACTGTTCTCTTTAGGAAATGAGAACGTAGCTGGGACGAGTCAGGGAACGGAGTGATGGTCCAGATGATAGTATTAGCTAGTAGTCCTCACTATTCTGTGAAATAGTATGACAATAAATGTAATGAGGACTCTTTTTGAGTTTTTATACTCTCTAGTAAACAATATTTGTATTCAAACTCACATGTTATGTTGGTCGTATTGTACACGACAGTTGTATTATTAATTTGTAATTGTATTCAGTACCTTGTATCTGACGACTCAAGATGGGTGATGTATACCTATTTTGGGGTCGTCACAGTTGGTATCAAAGCTTAGGGATATGATCCCTGGCTAAGATGTGAGAATAGAACTAGGAGGGGAGAGACGGGGAATTCCTTCGCTAGTATGACCTACCTAGGTTTATTTGGTATTTAATTGGTCGGTCAGAATATAGGGATAATATGTTACATATCAATTAACTTTTATTTTGTGGCAGTATCTGAAAATGACATCCGAGAATATTGAGAACAGCAATGGAGCACAGGCGACCGTTGATTCACCACATATCAATAATCGGGATAATGTGCATCAGGAAGGCAACAATCCTCATGCAAACAACAACACTGACCAAATGATGAATGATGGAATGTTCAGAAGCTTTATGCAGTTCATGCAACAGCAGGCGAGAGCGGCTCCTGTCCAAAATATAGGTGGAAACACTGAAAACTCTCGGACGGTCACCGCTAAACAGTTCAAGGAGCTGGGACCACTGGAGTTTATTGGAGAGCCAAAACCACTTAAGGCGGAGACATGGATAAAGCAGATCACCAAGATATTTGATGTCTTGGGATCCGCCGAGGAGCAAAAGGTTCCCTTTGCCACCTTTATGTTGCGAGGAGAGGCAGATTACTGGTGGAAATTGGTAAAGAGTACTCAACCTGCTGCACTGAAGATGTCTTGGGAGAAGTTCCAAGAACTGTTCAACGACAAGTACTTTCCCGAAAGTATTCGTCACATAAAAGAGGTAGAGTTCATTAAGTTAGAGCAGAATAATATGAATGTGTCGCAGTACGAAGCCAAGTTTGCCGAGTTGTCCCGGTTTGCGTCCCACTTGGTGGATAATGAAGAAAGAATGACACGGATGTTTTTAAGAGGTTTGAAGCCAGAGATACATCAACATCTTATTTCTTATAAACTATGTTTGTATTCAGATGTTGTGAATAGCGCTCAGTTAGTGGAGCGCGATAACGAGTCAATGCAACCAAAAGAGAGCGGCCGGCAAAATGATAATACCAGTGAAAGCAGTCATCGAAGCAGTGACAACAAGCATGAAGGGAATCAACAGGCCAGAAATGGTAACCACTTCTGTGGTAATCAGGGCCAAAACAATAAAAATGGACATTTCAAGAAGAGGAGATTCAACAATGACGGAAAGACGTCAACACCAGCACCCGTTGTTAAGGAAGGAGAACGACCACCTATCATATGTTTCAAATGCGGAGGGGAGGGACACATCAGTCTAAACTGCGCGATGCCGTCCAAAGCATATTATAATTATGGAAAAGAAGGTCATTTAGCTCAATTTTGTCGTTTACCGAAAACAAGTTCAGCTAGGATAGAGGCACCAAAGGCCGTTCCAGAAAAGTCAAAGCCGGTAGTGCAAGGGAGAGCGTTTGTTGTGACCTCCCAGAAAGTAAGGAACCCAAATGAGGTCATCATGGGTAAGCTTATCATAAACTCTAGCGAAGTCTATACTTTATTTGATACCGGTTCTACTCATTCTTTTATTTCTCCTACTTGCGCTCAACGATTAAATTTGACTCCGGAGAAATTAGACTTTGACTTATCTGTGGAAACTCTATTGGGAGAAACCTTCATTACATCTACTGTTTATAAGTCTTGTTTGGTTCAAATCGGTACCCTCACATTACCTGTCGATCTTATTTCATTGAAATTACTTCCATTTGACGTGATTCTAGGGATTGATTGGTTAACTACTTATCCTGCTAAAATTGATTTTTTTTCGTAAGGTTGTTAGTTTTCATATTTCTAATCAACCTATTATGCGAATTCAAGTGACCAAACCATTAAAATCAATCAATGTCATCTCAAGCAATAAAGCTATTCGTTTATTGAAAAATGGATGTCAAGCTTTTTTAGCTCATGCCACGGATCTAAATAAAAATACTTCAGTTTTGAATGATATTTCTATTGTTAATAAATTCCCTGACGTATTCCCTGAAGAATTTCCTGGCCTACCCCCAGAGCGTGAAATTGAATTTTGTATCGACCTTGAACTCGGTACAAAACCCATTTCCAAAGCCCCATATCGAATGGCTCCCTATTGAACTTTAGGAGTTAAAGACCCAACTGCAGGAATTGTTAGACATTGGCTTTATTTGTCCTAGTACTTCTCCTTAGGGTGCTCCCGTTCTATTAGTGAAGAAGAAAGATGGAAGTATGCGACTTTGTATTAATTATCGGGAGTTGAATCATGTCATCATCAAAAATAGGTACCCATTGCCACGTATTGATGACCTGTTTGACCAATTGCAAGGAGCACAATTCTTTTCAAAGATCGATCTTCGTTCTGGATATCATCAGCTGAGGGTTAGAACTGAGTATATTCCAAAGACTGCCTTCAAAACTCGATACGGGCATTATGAATTTCTAGTCATGTCCTTTGGATTGACTAATGCTCCTGCTGCCTTCATGGATTTGATGAACCGAGTATTCAAGGAATATTTGAATCACTTTGTGGTCGTCTTTATTGATGACATCCTTATTTATTCCAAAAGCTGTGAAGATCATGAGCAACACTTGAGGCTGGTACTCCAAAAGCTTCGTGAATACAAGCTTTATGCCAAGTTGAAGAAATGCGAGTTCTGGCTGGAGAAGGTAGCATTCCTTGGACACGTAGTATCAAGACATGGAATATCTGTTGACCCGGCAAAGATTGAAGCAATTCAAAGCTGGGAGCAACCTAAATCAGTGACCGAAGTACGTAGCTTTCTCGGTTTAGCTGGTTATTATCGGAGATTCGTGGAAGGATTTTCTCGAATCGCTACTCCATTAACTCAGCTGACTCGGAAAGATACAAAGTTCGGTTGGAGTGAAGAATGTGAGAAGAGTTTTTAAGAACTCAAGAGGAGACTCATTTCAGCACCCGTTCTGACAATACCATCTGGCTCGGAGGGATTTGTCATCTACAGTGATGCTTCAGGCAAAGGGTTGGGATGTGTTCTCATATAACATGAGAAAGTCATAGCATATGCCTCGCGACAACTCAAAGAATATGAGAGGAATTATCCTACTCATTATCTAGAGTTGGTAGCTATTGTCTTTGCACTTAAAATTTGGAGGCATTACTTGTATGGGGAGAAGGTGGAGATCTTTACGGATCATAAAAGCCTCAAATATTTCTTCACTCAAAAGGAACTCAACATGCGACAACGACGTTGGCTTGAGCTGTTGAAAGATTATGATCATACCATCTTATACCATCTTGGAAAAGCGAACGTGGTAGCTGATGCATTAAGTAGAAGATCATATACAAGTACGAGTGCGATATTGTCAACACAAATGCCTATTTTGTGTGACTTACAAAGGATGGTGATAGAGTTAAAGACTCCAGGGACCCATGTGATGATGTCGAATATACGAGTAGAACCGACGTTAATTGATAAAGTTAAAGCTGTTCAAGCTACAGACCTGGAGCTGATGCATATGAGAAAGAAAGTACAAGAAGGTGCTATGCCGGAAGCAAGAATCGATGAAGAAGGAATACTTTGAGTCAACTCCAGACTTTGTGTTCCTAACGACCCTGATTTAAAGTATAAAATCATGATGGAGGCGCACAACACACCGTTTGTAATCCATCTTGGGAGTACCAAAATGTATTATGATCTTCGTCATACATTTTGGTGGAGCAATATGAAGAGAGAGATAGCGTTGTTTATCTCAAGGTGTCTAACTTGTCAACGACTTAAAGCGGAGCATCAAGTACCAAAAGGTCCGTTGCAACCACTTGAAATTTCAGAATAGAAGTGGGAGCACATTACCATGGATTTCGTTACCGGTCTTCCTAAGGTTTCTCAAGGTATAGATGCGATTTGGGTCATTGTTGATAGATTGACCAAGTCTGCTCATTTCTTACCGATACGAGAAACTTATACAGTTGAACGTCTTGCTCGTATGTACATAAATGAGATTGTAAGACTGCATGGTATGCCAGTATCCATAGTTTCTGATCGAGACCCAAGATTCACTTCACGATTTTGGGTTAGTTTGTAAAAAGCTATGGGCACGGATTTACGATTTAGTTCGGTATATCATCCTCAGACGAACGGACAATCAGAGGGGACTATTCAAACTCTGGAAGATTTATTAAGACTCTGTGTCCTTGACTTCAAGGGAAGTTGGGACAAGTTCTTATCATTGGTGGAGTTTTTCTACAACAACAGTTATCAAGCAAGTATTGGCATGGCTCCATTCGAAGCGTTGTATGGAAGAAAGTGTCGTTCTCCAGTATGCTGGGATGAGGTGGGTGAAGCAACGTTGTTGGGATCGGAGTTGATACGTATGACTACAGAAAAGATTCAAACGATCCGACAACGTATAAAAACCTCACAAGATCGACAAAAGAATTATGATGATCTTCATCGAAAGGACGTGGAATTTGATATAGGAGATCATGTGTTCTTACATGTTGCTCCATGGAAAGGAGTTACGAGATTTGGAAAGAGAGGAAAGCTCAATCCTTGATTCATCGGTCCATTTTTAATCCTCGATCGAGTAGGAACTATGGCTTATAGACTCGCTTTACCGCCAAGTATGTCTCATGTTCATAACGTTTTTCACATATCCATGTTACGTAAATATGTGGAAGACCCGAACAACATTATTGAGTTAGAACCGGACGAAATAGCGGAAGATTTGACGTATGAAGAGGTTCCTATTCAAATCTTGGATAAGAAGGAACATATTCTACGCTCCAAGGTTATACCTCAAGTCAAAGTTTTGTGGGAAACCACGATGTTGAGGAAATGACTTGGGAGTTAGAATCTGAAATGAAATCAAGGTATCCTTACCTCTTCAACAAACTAGGTACGTACCCTAATTTCGAGGGCAAAATTTCATAAGAAGAGGAGGTTGTAAGACCCCAACTTTTATAAATAAAGATGAATTTCTATAAATATCATTTTTGAATATTATGGAGTTAATTTGATATAATGATATAGTTGTGGGTAATATTTATATATTTTATAAAGTACGCAAGTTGTTATATAATATTCGATTGGTCGGAGAATATTCGTTTTAACAGGGAATATTCGTACAACGGCACAATCATTGGTGGACCCCACAGCGGAATTATTGTCAGATTGAGAAAACGATAAAAATACTTTATGAGAATAACGGCGGAAGTTTTACCGTTAACTGTTGAAACACCCGGTGTTAAAAGTACAGTAATACGCGTAGTTGCACAGTAGCACACGATATTGATTATTGATGCTTATGTGATAAGTCACTCAGTTTTGTTTTATTGGTATTATTAATGTAATAAAATAAAAAATCTTTTTATATAAAACAGAATACTTTTATAAAGTTATTCGTTTTATTAGACTAATAGTAAAATCTTTTTATATAAAACAAAATACTTTTATAAAGTTATCCGTTTTATTAGACAATAATTAGAATATATTATATTTTATTATGCATAGTATTTGTATAGTACATGCATAGTGTTTGCATAGTAAAAATTTTTAAAAAGTTATTCGTTTTATTAGATTATAAATAGAATATATTATATTTTATTTAAAAGATTTTGCTTTAAATATGGACTGTTAGATTAAAATAAATCAATCTGGACCGTTCATGAGTTAGTTACTATGCAGTCCATTCTTCTATAAATAGCAGCTCATTCCTTCATTATTTCTTACGAATTCACTGAAACCCTATAGAGAGAAAGAAGAAAAGTATTCTGCTACTTTACCACTCATATATCTAGTACTCTTCTTCTTAAGGTAGGGAGTATTATTTCTTTTATATTCATGAAGAGAACTTCTGTTATTCCATTCTTTATTATTCTGTTGGAATAACCTGTATACGCGGACTTCCCTATACTTGGTGAAATTCTCCTATTATTCTATTCTTTATTATTCTGTTGGAACATCCTGTCGGTGCAAATTTTGCCTGACCTGGTTCCGTCTTTATTATTCTGTTAGAACATCCTGTCTGTGCGTTCTACGCCGGACCTGGTTCCATCTTTATTATTCTATTGGAATATCCTGTCTGTGCGTTCTACGCCGGACCTGGTTCCATTATTTATTATTCTGTCGGAATATCCTGTCTGTGCGTTTACGTCGGACCTGGTTCCATTATTTATTATTCTGTTGGAATAACCTGTCTGTGCGGTCCATCGCATGCTTGGTGATTTCTTTTGTTATTCCATTCTTTATTATACTCAATTGGTTAAAGTTTTGACTTCTATACTCCATAAAATTAGTGGAATATCCTTGATAATTGCGCTTCATCCAGTATCTTTTCATGGAAATGTTCTTTTAAGCAATCTTGAATTTTACTCCACAAAGCAGTATCATGTTGACAATTTGGACGTTATTAGTTCTTAGATAAATTAATTCTTGAACTTGTTTTATTGAATTGTCATCATCCTCATGTCTATAATATGTTGAAAGTCATCTGTGGCCTGTAGTGTATAGATGGACTTGGTATGATTATGACTAGGGATTATTCGGTATAATCATGACCGTAATGTTACAAATGATGTGGTAAAAGTCCTCATTAGCCCGTAGTGCGTTGATGGACAGTTGTTGGTATGATCATGACCATTAATGAATACATAAATATTCTTGGCCCGTAGTGCATGGATAATTGTGGTCGTGATACTAAGAATATCCTTGGCCGTAGTGTAGGGGTGATTCGATGATATGGATTATTTATTAAGCTGAGTCTCAGCGATAACAGTGATCAAAAACCTTTTAAATCATAAAAGATAGTAGATTTTATTCTCTACTTGACTCTTTTAATGGATTGCTTGTTCCGCTGCAGTTAAAATTGGTGTTGGTTATATTTTAACACTGTTGAAGGCTAATGATAATTTATTCTGCATTATCTTAGTCATAATATTTCTTACTGAGCTAGTTGAGCTCACCCCTTCTTTCACTGTTCACTTCAGGAAATGAGAACGTAGCTGGGACTAGTCGGGGAACGGAGTGATGGTCCGAATGATAGTATTAGCTAGTAGTCCTCACTATTTTGTGAAATAGTGTGACAATAAATGTAATGAGGACTCTTTTTGAGTTTTTATACTCTCTAGTAAACAATATTTGTATTCAAACTCACAGGTTATGTTGGTCGTATTGTACACGACAGTTGTATTATTAATTTGTAATTGTATTCAGTACCTTGTATCTGACGACTCAAGATGGGTGATGTATACCTATTTTGGGGGCGTCACACTGTCTGTGCGTTCTACGCCGGACCTGGTTCCATTATTTATTATTCTGTCAGAATATCCTGTCTGTGCATTTATGCCAGACCTGGTTCCATTATTTATTATTCTGTTGAGAATAACCTGTCTGTGCGGTCTATCGCATGCCTGGTGATTTTTTTTGTTATTCAATTCTTTATTATACTCAGTTGGTTAAATTTTTGACTTCTATACTCCATGAAATTAGTGGAATATCCTTGATACGATTCATCCAGTATCTTTTCATGGAAATATTCTTCTGAGCATTCTTGAATTTTACTCCACAAAGCAGTATCATGTTGACAATTTGGACGTTATTAATTCCTGGATAAATTAATTCTTGAACTTGTTTTATTGAATTCTTATATCATTGTCATCATTCTCATGTTTATATTATGTTGAAAGTCATCTGTGGCCTGTTGTGCATAGATGGACTTGGTATGATTATAACCAGGGATTATTCGGTATAATCATAATCGTAATGTTATAAATGATGTGGTTAAAGTCCTCATTGGCCCGTAGTGCATTGAGAGACAGTTGTTGGCATGATCATGACTACTGATAAATACACGAATATCCTTGGCCCGTAGTGCATGGATAATTTGTGGTTGTGATACTAATGAATATCCTTGGCCGTAGTGCAGGGATGAGGTGTGTAAGACCCCAACTTATTATTAATGAAATTAAATTTCCTCTATTTATTAGTTTGAAAATAGTAAGAGTTGAATTGGTTAATGTGGTTAGTTATGGGTAAAATGCGCAAATATTTTAAATAAGCAAGTGGTTATAAAATATTCATTGTTGTCGGAGAATATTCGTTTGGTCGTGGAATATTCTTCCTGTCGGGAAATATTCGTACGACGGCGCAGTCTTTTGTAGGCCCCATGACGGAAAGCGATTGGATGAAGAAAACGACAAGTATAAGTTGTTTATAAATAACGGCGTAGTTGTTACCGTTAATACTGTTGAAATAGCCGGTGGTTAAAACACAGTAATACGCGTTGTTGCACAGTAGCACACAGTATTGCACCAATTATTGATTCTTACGTAAGAAGGCACTACTCAATAATTGTTACAGTATTTATTGTTCAGTATTTTATTTTATTGATTCAATAATTGCTACGTTGATATTTTATATTACTATTGTTTCAATAATTGTCACTACACAGTATTTTCCATTATCGAAGCAATAATTCATATTATCTGAATAATATTATTAGATAACATTATTGGCAATGTCTAAAAAGTTCTGTCTAAGGAGAGGTTTGGTCACCTAATTACGCGCCAGTAAGGAGAAATCATTATTGAAAAGCCCCCTCTTTCCTGAGAACGGCCTGGTTGTCAGTATTGTGATTCTGTAATATTATTTGTGAATAATTAATTATTGATTTATATGATGAGAAAAATATTGATTTTATATGGATATAGATGGAGAAAATTTTTAATGTGACAATTGTTGAAAATTAATATTTTATCTTTTCTGATAAAATAATTCATTTAAATATATTATTATATTTTAATAATATAATAATGGTGATATTTTTACAATGAATGTGGGATATATGAGTATATGAGGAGAAAAAGTATTTTTGTTGCATTAAATGATTAACACATATTTTGTGTGTCGGTGGACCCCATTTCTTGACTGAAATTTGATTATAGCTTGTAAAATCGTCCGTTTGTGGATTTCGGTTAATTTTTGTTTGGAATTTAGAAAAACTTTCTTCTGCAAAGTTGTAGAGAATTAAATTTCCTATAAAAAGTTGCGAAATTCGAATTTTCTGATAAAAAGGCTATTTATTATGAATTATTGAAGTTCCGTAGTTCCAAAATAATTGATTTTTGGAAGTTTTAAATATTTTATTTATGAAAAACGTTTTTCTTGCCTTTTTTCTAGAAGATTGGCATGTGGGAAATGCTAAGATCTGATTTCAAAGGTGGGCTTGAAAATTTATATATATATATATATATATATATATATATATATATATATATATATATATATATATATTAAATTTTCTGATTTGGTGTTCTAAGCATTTTCCTATAAATAGGGTGCGTAGGTTAGAATTGAAAATCACACCAGAAACTGAAATCTTCTCTCTCTTTCTCTCTCGATATATTGAGCGTATTCTTGTGAGTATTTTGATACTTTGAGTGTTGCTATACAGTGCAAGTTCTTTCAGCACTATATCCAGTATTACAGTCAGAAGTATTATTCTTTCGAGGTAAGGGATGTTATTTTCTTCGTAAGTGATATTATTTCTTCAATATCATTATGCCAAAATATTGGTTGGAACTTTTTATCAAATTTAAAACTTTTCATGTCGGGGTTACTATTCACGAGTTACTATTCATGAGTTACTATTCACGAGTTACTATTTATGAGTTACTATTCACGAGTTACTATTCACGAATACAATTCACAAAGCATGATGAATTTTTATGTGAAATTTCTATCTTTTAGTGTCGGAGTTGCTATTCACGTATACGGCACTTTTCACGAATATGACACTATTCACAGAAAAATTAAATTTTTTTTCTGTGTCCAAGATTATCTGTTATAGTTCCTATCTTTGATTGGATCTATGTTTTGATCATTCTCCACTCTGTTTATTTATGAAGTATTTTTGAACTTGGATTGTTTAAAGTACGAATCCTTAATATTTGTTCTTTGATTTCACTGGATTCGTTTTCATTAAAATATTTTTCATCATCCTCAGTCCTAAATGATGATATAACTGAATATCTTTGGCTTGTAGTGCAAAGATGAATGATTTCTTATGAATATCTTTGGCCCGTAGTGCAAAGATGAACAGGTGTTGAGATGAACATGACCAACTGATGAATATCTTTGGCCTGTAGTGCAAAGATGACTATTGATTCAAGATATATATTGATTGATGTTACAGGGATAAAATATCGACGATGAACTTTTAAATTCATATATAGAAGATAGTAGATTTTATTCTCTACTTTACTCTTCTAATGAATTATTATTTCCGCTACGAATGTTGATTTAAAACTTGTTGTCTATTGTATTCTATTATATTTTTCCCTGTTGAGGACTAACGATAATTTGTTCTATATTATCTTAGTCATAATGTTCTTTACTGGGCTAGTTGAGCTCACCCTTTTCCTTGTTGTTCCATTTTTCTTCTCCGGATGCGAGAATGTAGCGAGTACTAGTCGGGGTGTGGAATGATAGTTCTAGAAGTAGTTCTAGTAGTCCTCACTATTCTGTAAAATAGTGTATCAATAATTGTAATGAGGACTTATTTGAGTATGGATATTGTCTAGATGACAATATTTGTATTTAAACTCACAGTTTTTATATTGTATTAATAAAGTTATAGTTGTTTCTGTACCATGTATTTGGCGACTCAGAATGTGTGTTGTATACCTATTTTGGGGGCGTCTCAGTTGGTATCAGAGCTTAGGGATATGATCTCTGGCGGAGATCGAGGAATAGAACTAGGAGGGGAGAGATGAGTAAATCTTTCACTAGTGTGTCCTACCTAAGCTTATTTGTTGGTCGGTTATAGTATAGGGATATTATGTGATATGTTAATTTGTTAAATTAACCCTTGTTTTATGGCAGTATTTGAGAATGTCGACTGAGAATGTTAACAGTGGAGTAAATAAAACCGTGGAGATGCCTGTACTCACCAACGAGGAGAACGTGCAACAGGCTGGCAATGTTCCTCATGTGAACAACACCAATGAGCAGATGATGAACGATGGGATGTTTAGAAGCTTTTTGCAGTTCATGCAAAATCAGACGAAGGAGACTCGTGTTCAAAATACAGAAGGAAATGATAGCAATTCACGATTTGTCACAGCCAAACAGTTCAAAGAATTGGGACCACCAGAATTCTAGAGAAAGCCAGATCCGATTAAGGCGGAGACGTGGGTTAAACAAATTACCAAGTTATTCGATGTCTTGGGATGCACGGAGGAACATAAGGTTCCATTCGCCACCTTTATGTTCCGTGGCGTGGCAGACTACTGGTGGGAGTCTGTGAAGTGTACCCATCCGACCGCACTCTGCATGTCTTGGGAAACGTTTCAGAAACTTTTCAACAAAAAATACTTTCCTGAAAGTATTCGTCATATGAAGGAGGTAGAGTTTATTAGACTAGAGCAGAATAACATGACGGTGCCCCAGTACGAGGCGAAATTTGCAGAGTTGTCCAGGTTTGCACCTCATTTGGTGGAGAATGAGGAACGTATGACGCGGATGTTTCTGAGAGGTTTGAAACCCGGCATACGTCAATATCTCATTTCTCATAAATTTTCTCTCTATTCAGATGTTGTCAACAGGGCTCAATTATTAGAGCGAGATAACGAGTACGTTCAACCGAGGGACCACAATCTGGATCATACCGGTGACAGCAGTCATCAGAACAATGATAACTAGCGGAGAAAGAAAAATACAGACAAGAACGACAACCACTCTGGTGGTAATCGTGACCATGAAAATTGAAGAAGCGAGTCGGCAGGAGATTTTAAAAAGAGGAGATTCAACAATGACAATACGAAGACGTCAGCACCAGCAGCAACTGGTTTTAAGGGAGGAGAACGACCACCGGTCGTATGCTATAAATATGGAAAAGAGGGACACATCAGCCCAAACTGTCCATAACAGTTTAAGGTATGTTATAACTGTGGAAAGGAAGGACATATCGCTCGAGATTGCACTGTAGAAAAACAAACTCCAACGGGGATGGTGACTCAAAAGGCTGTCCCAGAAAAGTCAAAGTCAACGGTTCCTTGAAGAGCGTTTTTCGTGACAGGTCAGAATGCGAGGAACCCGAACGAAGTTAGCACGGGTTAGTTAATTATAAATTCTTACGAAGTTTATACCTTATTAGATACCGGTTCTACCCATTAATTTATATCTCCTGCTTATACTCAATGTTTAAATTTGATTCTTGAGAAATTAGATTTTGATTTATCTGTAGAAACTCCGTAAGGAGAAACTTTCGTTACATCCACTGTTTATAAATCTTGTTTGATCCAAGTTGGCACCATCACATTACCTGTTGATCTTATCTCTTTAAAGATACTTGCTTTTGATATGATTTTAGGGATTGATTGGTTAACTACTCATCATGCCAAAATTAATTATTTTTGTAAGGTTGTTAGTTTTCATATTCCTAAGTAACTTGTTATTCGAATTCAAGCAACCAAAGCATTGAAGTCAAACACTTTCATATCAAGCCATAAAGTCATTCGTTTATGAAAAAGCGGATGTTAAGTTTTCTTAGCCCATGTTATGGACTTGAATAAAAATACGTCAGATTTGAATGATATTTCTATTGTTAGTAAAATTCCTGACGTATTTCCTGAGGAATTTCCTGGCCTACTCCCAGAGCGTGATATGAATTTGGTATCGACTTTGAACTCGGTACAAAACCCATTTCTAAAATCTCATATTGAATGGCTCCTATTGAACTTCAGGAGTTAAAAACCTAATTACAGGAGTTTGTACCTTAGCCTATATCTGGTGACTTCTTTTATGGAATGCATCAAAGCCAGACTGTCGGTAGGGGACGTCATATTCGTGCGGTGGTAAACTGATAGATGTCATTGTGACGTGTTATCCAAGATTGGGATATGAGTCACAGTTGAGAGCAACCTAAGTCAGTAATCAAAATACGTAGCTTTCTAGGCTTAGCTGGTTATTATCAGAGATTCGTAAAAGGATTTTCTTGAATCGTTACTCCATTAACTCAGCTGACTAAAAAAGATACAAACTTCAAATGGACCGAGGAATGCGAGAAGAGCTTCCAAGAACTCAACATTCGACACCGACATTGGCTCGAGCTGTTGAAAGATTACAATCATACCATCCAATACCATCCTAAAAAAGCAAACGTGGTTGCTGACGCATTGAGTAGAAGATTATATGCGGGTACGAGTGCGATATTGTCAACGCAAAATTTGTACGACTTACAAAGGATGAAGATAGAATTCCAGACTCTGGAGACCCATGCGATGATGTCAAGTATACGCATAGAACCAACGTTAATCGATAAAGTTAAAGTTGCTCAAGCCACAGACCTGGAGCTAATGTGTATAAAGAAAAAAGTACAATAAGGTGTTATCCCAGAAGCAAGAATCGAGGAAGAAGGAATACTTCGAGTCAACTCCAGACTTTGTGTTCTTAATGACTTTGATTTGAAGTACAAGATCATGATGGAGGCACGCAACACACCATTTGTAATCCATCCTAGAAGTACCAAGATGTATCGTGATCTTCGACATACATTTTGGTGGAACAATATGAAGAGAGAGATTGCAAAGTTTATTTCGAGGTGTTTAACTTGTCAACGTGTAAAGGCAGAGCATCAAGTACTTAAGGGTCCGTTGCAACCACTTGAGATTCCGAAATGGAAGTGGGAATACATTACCATGGATTTCGTTACGGGTCTTCCCACGGTTTCTCAAGGAATAAATGTTATTTGGGTTATTATTGATAGATTAACCAAGTCTGCTCATTTCTTGCCAATACGGGAGACTTATTCCCTTGAACGTCCTACTAGTATATACGTGAATGAGATTGTGAGGTTGCATGGCATGCCAATATCCATAGTTTCAGATCGTGACCCAAGATTTACATCAAGATTTTGGGTTAGCTTGTAAAAAGCTATGGGCATGGATTTACGATTCAGTTCAGCATACCATCCTCAAACGGACGGACAATCGGAGAGGACTATTCAAACTCTTGAAGATCTATTAAGACTCTGTGTCCTAGACTTCAAAGGGAGTTGGGATAAGTATTTATCGTTGGTGGAATTCTCTTACAGCAACAGTTATCAGGCAAGTATAGGTGTGGCTCCATTTGAAGCATTATATGGACGAAAGTGTCGCTCTCCAATATGTTGGGATGAGGAGGGTGAAGCAACATTGTTGGGACCCGAGTTGGTACGTATGACTACAGAAAAGATCCAAATGATTCAACAACGTCTTCAAACGGCACAAGATCGACAAAAGAGTTATGCGGATCTTCATCGAAAGGACGTAGAATGTGATATTGGGGATCATGTATTGTTGCAAGTTGCTCCATGGAAGGGAGTTATAAAATTCGGGAAGAGAGGAAAGCTCAATCCACGATTTATTGGTCCATTTCAGATTCTTGACCGAGTAGAAAATGTGGCTTATAGACTCACGTAACCTCCAAATATGTCACGTGTTTATAATATTTTTCATATATCTGTGCTTCGTAAATATGTGAAACCCAAACCACGTTATTGAGTTATAACCGGACTAGATAACCGAAGACTTAACGTAGGAAGAGGTACCTGTCAAGATCTTAGATAGGAAAGAGCATGTCCTACGCACAAAGGTCATACCACAAGTTAAAGTTTTGTGGAGGAACCATGCTATTGAGAAAATAACCTGGGAGTTAGAAACGGAAATGAAAGCGAGGTATTCTCACCTTTTCGAAACATCAGGTACGTACGTCAATTTCGAGGACGAAATTTCATAAGGAGGGGAGATTGTAAGACCCCAACTTATTATTAATGAAATTAAATTTCCTCTATTTATTATTTTAAAAATAGTAAGGGTTGAATTGGTTAATGTGGTTAGTTATGGGTAAAATGCGCAAATATTTCAAATAAGCAAGTGGTTATAAAATATTCATTGTTGTCGGAGAATATTCGTTTGGTCGTGGAATATTCTTTCTGTCGGGGAATATTCGTACAACGGCGCAGTCTTTTGTGGGCTCCATAACAGAAAGCGATTGAATGAAGAAAACGACAAGTATAAGTTGTTTATAAATAATGGCGTAGTTGTTACCGTTAATACTGTTGGAATACCCGGTGATTAAAACACAGTAATACGCATTGTTGCACAGTAGCACACGGTATTGCACCAATTATTGATTCTTACGTAAGAAGGCACTACTCAATAATTGTTACAGTAATTACTGTTCAGTATTTTATTTTATTGATTCAATAATTGCTACGTTGATATTTTATATTACTGTTGTTTCAATAATTGTCACTACACAGTATTTTTCATTATCGGAGCAATAATTCATATTATCTGAATAATATTATTAGATAACATTATTGGCAATGTCTAGAAAGTTATGTCTAAGGAGAGGTTTGGTCACCTAATTGCGCTCCAGTAAGGAGAAATCCTTATTGGAAAGCCTCCTCTTTCCTGAGGACGGCCTGGTTGTCAGTATTGTGATTCTGTAATATTATTTGTGAATAATTAATTATTGATTTATATGATGAGAAAAATATTGATTTTATATGGATATAGATGGAGAAAATTTTTAATGTGACAATTGTTGAAAATTAATATTTTATCTTTTCTGATAAAATAATTCATTTAAATATATTATTATATTTTAATAATATAATAATGGTGATATTTTTACAATGAATGTGGGATATATGAGTATATGAGGAGAAAGAGTATTTTTGTTGCATTAAATGATTAACACATATTTTGTGTGTCGGTGGACCGCATTTCTTGACTGAAATTTGATTATAGCTTGTAAAATCGTCCGTTTGTGGATTTCGGTTAATTTTTGTTTGGAATTTAGAAAACCTTTCTTCTGCAAAGTTGTAGAGAATTAAATTTCCTATAAAAAGTTGCGAAATTCGAATTTTCTGATAAAAAGGCTATTTATTATGAATTATTGAAGTTCCGTAGTTCCAAAATAATTGATTTTTGGAAGTTTTAAATATTTTATTTAGAAGATTGGCATGTGGGAAATGCTAATATCTGATTTCAAAGGTGGGCTTGAAAATTTATATATATATATATATATATATAACTGCATTCACCACTCCATTTGGTCATTATGAATGGAATGTCCAAGTATTTGGCTTAAAAAATGCACCCAGTGAATTCCAGAATATCCTCAATGATATTTTAAATCCTTTCAGTCATTTTATTATTGTATATATTGATGATATTCTCATTTTTTCCAATTCCATTGAAGAACACGTCAAACATTTGAAATCGTTTTTTAAAACGGTCAAAGACAATGGACTTGTTCTTTCACTTTCCAAATGCAGCTTGTTTCAAGCTAAAGTTCGGTTTCTTGGATTAATTATATATCGCGGACTCATACGGCCAAATTATAGAGCTATTCAATTCGCCGACAGATTCCCAGATAAAATTACCCATAAAACCCAACTGTAGAGGTTTCTGGGCTCGCTCAATTATATTGGCAAGTTCTATAAAAACCTCAGGAAAATCTGCAAACCTCTCTTTCAGCGTTTGCAAGACAAACCTCCCCCATGGACTGACATTCATACTTCTGTCGTCCAACAAGTCAAAAAATACGTCAAGGCATTGCCCTGTCTTGGTATTTCAAATGATTCTGCATTTAAGATTGTTGAAACTGACGCTTCTGATATTGGTTTCGGAGGCATTCTCAAGCAAAAGTTAACTCCAGATTCCCCAGAACAAATCGTCCGTTTCCATTCCGGTGCATGGAATAGTACACAGTTAAATTACAGCACTATTAAAAAAGAAATACTTTCTCTTGTATTATGTATTAATAAATTTCAAATTGATTTATTAAATCAAAAAATTTTAGTTCGAATTGACTGCAAATCTACAAAATATGTGTTAGAAAAAGATGTTGAAAACATAGCTTCTAAACACTCCTTTGCTAGATGGCAAGCCCTTTTATGTATCTTTGATTTTAAAATTGAATACATTAAAGGCAGTAACAATTCCATTCCTGATTTTCTCACTCGGGAATTTATTAACACAGGTACCGTGCATCCTTCATGAGTATCCGCGGTGCATCAACCTCTCGTGGTCCGGGTCGCCCTACTGGCCCAAGTAATCAGCCAAAAGGAGCCTTGGTTCCTCATCCGGTAAACCCAATTTACCAAACCAGTAACAAGTTCACTGTCCTTGGGACGATGCCCAAGCCCTATAGTTCAGCCTTAGCTAGTAACCCAATTCTAGTCGATCCTTTTCAGTCTAAAGCCTCTAGTCCAAATCCCAGTAATCCTCCCTCTGAGTACATGCTTAGATGGACCAATTTCTTATTTCATATTGAACCTCATATGAAACCTAGAAATGACCCAGTCAAATTGACCTCCCAGTTCTTTCCGTCTGGTTGGCATTTCATGCCCCTTGCTCCTTATAAATCCCTTGTGTATTATAAGGACATTCTTGTTGAAACAGAGTCAATCTTTATTAAACCCATTTATGCCAACAATGATAAAGCCAAAGTTCTTTACCATTCGTTATATATTAAACAGTTTATTCAGATGTCCGAATGGGGAAAACATCCCTTTGATCTTATGCAGCTTTCTAATCAAGATAACTCTTTTTGTTATTATGATTACATGGAACCTTGTTATAAAGTTTTTCTCCATCAAAATGAGTCACACAGTCATTCTTGGTTCGTTCAATTCGATCATAAATTCAAAAGTCATTTCCCATATTGGTTTTTGCATTGGTGGTCAAGATTTGGTTCTACCTATGACCTTCTTCCTGATCCCCTGAAAGTCCAGCTCAATCATTTTTGTAATCACAAAAAAATTGATCCAGCATATGAAGGTGTCCCAGTCCTTCTCCAGTTTGTAAGTAAATATAATATTCCCTGGATTCTTCGATGGGAATATCACATTCAACCCCCAACTAGTGAAATTAGTCACAATGCATCTCCTACGTCCCCTTCTGCAGATCCTTTTCCTCTAGTTACTCGTAAATGGTTTGTCAAATGGTGGGACAAATTTGATGTCAATAGAATTGTAGGTCAAGTCCAGTTAGAATTTCCTACTTCTCCTCTCAAGGTTCTCCCAGTCTCTACAACAGAACCGTCTAGTCAAAAATCAAAAGAGTCAAGTGTTAGTAAAAAATCAAAAGAGTCTAGAGTCAGTCCCACTGGTTCATCTTGTTCCCGTAGCATATCTGATTTCAAAGATTGTTCTGGAAAAGAATTAAAATTAATAGCACAGGCATTGAATAAAAGAATTGATGAATTGCATGAAGAGGCCTCTGCAGGTTCTTCATCGGATTCCCACAGTTACTATGAGGAAGATGATGACCCTTATGGCACCATCAACCTACAAGATGCTCAGGACCCATTTGCCTGAGTCACATGCACCTGCTCCTTGCAGCCAGTCAAAAGATGCCCTCAGCCGAAAGCAGATTCGTCTTTTCCACCGAAAGCATCTTCTTTCCACCGAAAGCATCTCTCAAGTCAAAAGTTGTGGCCACTTTGTCAAAAGTTGCCAGACGCGTCAATGAATAGTAAAAAAGTCAGCACTGTTCATGAATAGTAATTTTTGTCTGTAATTATTTATTTTGTAATAGTAACTTTGTAATAGTTCTTTCCTTATTCTATAAAAGGAAACCGAACTTAGTTTTTGAGGGAGACTTTGAAAGACTCTGAGCTCCTTCTCAGATGAATCTTTAGCCTCCACCGCTGTTAATCCTATCTTAGACCCTCCTTCTACTCTTCTATATTTCTTAATGTTTTAAGTAAGTTATTCAGTTATTCAGTTTGTATATTTGTAAACAGTTTTATTTTCAATCAATAAAAGTATATTTTAGTAATTAAATTGTGTTCATTTGCACCTCTGATTCTTACTATCTGCTTCCGTCTCCCAAATGGTATCAGAGCCATGTTGTTACAGTTCTAGTTGCCAGTAAGATATTTACAACTGTTCATCTTCAACCGTTTTCAAAATTTCTCTTTTATTCTTATTCCGAAGTCACCTGATTTACTGTAGTCCACCTTGTTCATGTCAAACCTTTGTAAGTCTCTTGGGTGAGCAGTGTTGGTTTTTGAACATAGGTATGAGTCTGCTTAAGGTAATAGGGTATGAATGGAAGAATAATGAATAAAAATTTATTTTGAACTTGGTAAAAATGAATAGATTGTTTAGATCTAACTCCTCAACTAGTAACCGGTCGACTTTGCCTCCTGTCCCAGACATAGTTAACCAGGAAACTCACAGTTATGAAAATATCAGTCAAGCCTTGCACAATTGGATTATACCTAAGGTCTCCCCTAAGGAAATTTATCAGTCAACATTTTTGGACAATTTTAAAACAGATTATAATGTCAAAACTGTTGAAAAGGTTTATGCCATTAATAAAGAATACGAAAATTGTAGTCTTTTGGATCCCGAAGTCATCAAAAAACATAAAAAGAAAGGTTATAATTTTATTCACATTGGATTAGTTCAAGTAGCTGTTAAACCATTAAATATTAAAGGAATTAATTCAAGTATTTATCTCTGCCTTAGAGATGCACGATTCTTGAATTATTATCCTAGCATGATCGGCGCAATGGAATCTAGTCTGCATAATGGGCCTATCCATTTCAATTGCTTTCCTGATTTCACATTGAGCCTAAGTGATAAAAATTTATTAAAAGCCTTGACATTAAATATTAAAACTACTGGAGAAATTACTCAAATGATTGAGGGTTCTCAACCGATAGCTTTGATTTACCGGATTTATTATAAGACCATGAAAACTAACCTAAACGTTCATGCTCTCAATAAAAGTCCAAAAGATCAAACTGTCTTAATCCAAAGTTCAACTAGTGATGCTAATATTCAGATCCCGAGAACCATTCTCTGGAAAGATATTACTCTCCCTAGTCAATGGACTTTACCCAGTGAAATACCTAAACAACCTGTAGTTAACAATCTAATAAACCTTGAAAATGTTAGACAATTTTCAGATGGAACAGTAAAAATAAGTTTTGAGCGCAGTAAAAGACCGATTATTATTGAAGACTCTGCTAGCACTATAGCATCTTCAAGAAAAGACACTGAAATTCTTAATAACCCTTCTTTAAGAGATCTTAAATTAAAAGGTATTTTACATCATGGTCAAGCTAGTCACCCATGTTACACTCAAAAGGATCTAGTTTAAGAAGAGAGTTCTTCATCTCCTACTCCTTCTGAGCTTCCCACTCAGTCTGATTTTGAAATTCCCATTAACAATCAGTTAAGAGTTATTAAAAAAGATTTTATTCTTGAATGGGATAATCTTGTACAGGATTTTAATTCTAAAAATAATAAAGATAAAAGACATTTATTTCGTTCGAACCACCCAACAGAAAAGGAGCGAGATAAAATTGTTAATAGATGGAAGCGATTTATAAAAAATGAAAAAATAAACATTACCTTTTATAACTGGTATGATCAATACCAAAATAAGTGTAATGTTATAACAAAAAGTCAATGGGTTAAAGAAGATAGGTCTAAGGTTTGTTCTAGTCATCCTCCGCTAGAAACTGTACTTATCCCTGTTAAGAACACATCTGTTGTTGCCAGTCCCTTTAAAATTTCAGATGGCAATAGAGATGATAAAAATATTATTGAACAATTAAATTTTAGTAACCAATACATAGCAACTGTTGGAAGACAGCTTGATAGAATTGAAGAAAAATTTGAAGAAACAAGTATTAAAAAGCCAAATGCTTGGACATTCCATTCATAATGACCAAATGGAGTGGTGAATGCAGTTTTATATCTGTCTTCTGGGTGAATAGCAATTTGCCAGAAACCAGATTTGAGGTCAAATTTACTAAAGATGGTGGCACTACTCAACCGGTTAATGAGGTCATCTTTATTAGGCAGGGGATACCTAATCCATTCTAGGACTTTATTTAATGGCTTGTAGTTGATTACTAACCTGGGAACACCTCTTTCCTTTTCTGCTTCATTGTTAACATAAAAGGCAGGACATGACCATGGGGATTTACTGGGTCTAATTAATTTTTTACTAAGGAGATCATTAATTTCCTTTTTACATAGCTCCATTTGTTCATTATTCATTTGAATAGGCCTGGCCTTAGTAGGAATCAAATGTTCTTTGAATTCCTTAGCGTAAGGGAGCCTTACAACATGTTTTTTCTGATGTCAAAAGGCATTAGGAGAATCAGAACAAAGGTTGTGCTTTAAATAAGTTTTTAACTCTTCAATTTTTTCAAGAACATCTTTATGTTGAAGCTGTTCTTCAATTCTTTTGTATTTAATTTCTTCCTTTAAGAAATTTAAATGGGTGGATTTACAGTTTAATAAATTTAATGACTTGGAAATGGACTCTTCTTGGATAAATCTTAAATCTCTTTCTTTTGGTTTAATAAGAAATTTAAATGTTATTTTTTTACCTAAATGTTTACAACTTAATCTTTCATTACTGGTAGTAAACAGGTATAACAAATATATAAATGGTAACCCTAAAATGATTTTATCGGTAAGATTGCGAATTAAAACAAATGATGTTTTAAAACACATATTATCTTGACATATATGCACTTTAGGCAGTTTATATTTGATTTCCATTTGACTACCATTTGCTGAATTTAATTTTTCATTGGTTTTCTTATAGTATTTGGTTGGAATAAGACCTTCCTGAATACTTTAATTTTTATCATAATAAAATATTTTGTAGGAACTCCTAGTAACATAACAGAAAGAATTCATGATCAACTCAATAATCTCACTTGTCCCACTCTTAGTGACTTCAGGTGGTACAAAGATGTGTTTACCTCTAGAGTTATGCTGCGAAATGATAGCAACAAACCTTTCTGGAAAGAAAAATTTGTAAATGGTTTGCCTTCATTATTCGCTCATAAAGTTAGAGAAGAGTTGAGTAAAAACTTAGGATATATTGATTATGATAATCTCACTTATGGTGACATAATTAGTTATATTCAAAAAATAGGTCTAAAAATGTGCATTGATTTTAAATTAGCTAAACAAGCTAGTAAAGATAAGAAAAAAGCAAAAAATGAGTTAGGAACATTTTGTGAACAATATGGTATGCCTCATATTGCTCCCTCTAGAAGAAAGCATAAACACAGACATATTGATCATCCTAAAACACATAAACGTCATAAACATAAACATACTCATAAAAAGGATAACAATCAAAACGATTATTACAATAAACCCAAACCAGTTAATAAAAAATATAATAAAAGGACTAAAAAATATGATAAGAGTAAAATTGTTTGTCACAATTGTGGGAAAAAAGGCCACAACAAAAATGAATGTAAAGTAAAACAAAAATTATCTCAGCTAAATATCTCTAATGAAGATACAGAACAATTATTAGAGTTAATGAGAATAGAAAACAATGCAGATAATGATGAAGGATCTGACATCCCCTATTCTTCTAAAAGCAGTACTAGTAACAATGAAACTGATAGTAACGAAGAAGAAGTCACTATTTGTGCTGATAACTGCAATGAAAATTGTAAGATTAAGTGTAATTACCAAAGAGGATGAAGAAAGAAAATTGTTGCACTCCATTTGGTCATTATGAATGGAATGTCCAAGCATTTGGCTTAAAAAATGCACCCAGTGAATTCCAGAATATCCTCAATGATATTTTAAATCCTTTCAGTCATTTTATTGTTGTATATATTGATGATATTCTCATTTTTTCCAATTCCATTGAAGAACACGTCAAACATTTGAAATCGTTTTTTAAAACGGTCAAAGACAATGGACTTGTTCTTTCACTTTCCAAATGCAGCTTGTTTCAAGCTAAAGTTCGGTTTCTTGGATTAATTATATATCGCGGACTCATACGGCCAATTGATAGAGCTATTCAATTCGCCGACAGATTCCCAGATAAAATTACCCATAAAACCCCTAAAATATACTTTTATTGATTGAAAATAAAACTGTTTACAAATATACAAACTGAATAACTGAATAACTTACTTAAAACATTAAGAAATATAGAAGAGTAGAAGGAGGGGCTAAGATAGGATTAACAGCGGTGGAGGCTAAAGATTCATCTGAGAAGGAGCTCAGAGTCTTTCAAAGTCTCCCTCAATAACTAAGTTCGGTTTCCTTTTATAGAATAAAGAAAGAACTATTACAAAGTTACTATTACAAAATAAATGATTATAGACAAAAATTACTATTCATGAACAGTGCTGACTTTTTTACTATTCATTGACGCGTCTGGCAACTTTTGACAAAGTGGCCACAACTTTTGACTTGAGAGATGCTTTCGGTGGAAAGAAGATGCTTTCGGTGGAAAAGACGAATCTGCTTTCGGCTGAGGGCATCTTTTGACTGGCTGCATGGAGCAGGTGCATGTGACTCAAGCAAATGGGTCCTGAGCATCCTGTAGGTTGATGGTGCCATAAGGGTCATCATCTTCCACATAGTAACTGTGGGAATCCGATGAAGAACCTGCAGAGGCCTCTTCATGCAATTCGTCAATTCTTTTATTCAATGCCTGTGCTATTAATTTTAATTCTTTTCCAGAAAAATCTTTGAAATCAGATATGCTACGAGAACAAAATGAACCAGTGGGACTGACTCTAGACTCTTTTAATTTTTTACTGACACTTGACTCTTTTGATTTTTGACTAGACGGTTCTGTTGTACAGACTGGGAGAACCTTGAGAGGAAAAGCAGGAAATTCTAACTGGACTTGACCTACAATTCTATTGACATCAAATTTATCCCACCATTTGACAAACCATTTACGAGTAACTAGAGGAAAAGGATCTGCAGAAGGGGGCGTAGGAGATGCATTGTGACTAATTTCACTAGTTGGGGGTTGAATGTGATATTCCCATCGAAGAATCCAGGGAATCTTATATTTACTTATAAACTGGAGAAGGACTGGACACCTTCATATGCAGGATCAATTTTTTTGTGATTACCAAAATGATTGAGCTGGACTTTCAGGGGATCAGGAAGAAGGTCATAGGTAGAACCAAATCATGACCACAAATGCGAAAACCAATATCGGAAATGACTTTTGAATTTATGATCGAATTGAACGAACCAAGAATGACTGTGTGACTCATTTTGATGGAGAAAAACTTTATACCAAGCTTCCATGTAATCATAATACCAAAAAGAGTTATCTTGATTAGAAAGCTGCATAAGATCAGAGGGATGTATTCCCCATTCGGACATCTGAATAAACTGTTTAATATATAACGAATGGTAAAGAACTTTGGCTTTATCATTGTTGGCATAAATGGGTTTAATAAAGATTGACTCTGTTTCAACAAGAATGTCCTTATAATACACAAGGGATTTATAAGGAGCAAGGGGCATGAAATGCCAACCAGACGGAAAGAACTGGGAGGTCAATTTGACTGGGTCATTTCTGGGTTTCATATGAGGTTCAATATGAAATAAGAAATTGGTCCATCTAAGCATGTACTCAGAGGGAGGATTACTGGGATTTGGACTAGAGGCTTTGGATTGAAAAGGATCGACTAGAATTGGGTTATTAGCTAAGGCTGAACTATAGGGCTTGGGCATCGTCCCAAGGACAGTGAACTTGTTACTTGTTTGGTAAATTGGGTTTATCGGATGAGGAACCAAGGCTCCTTTTGGCTGATTACTTGGGCTAGTAGGGTGACCCGGACCACGAGAGGTTGATGCATCGCAGATACTCATGAAGGATGCACGGTACCTGTGTTAATAAATTCCCGAGTGAGAAAATCAGGAATGGAATTGTTACTGCCTTTAATGTATTCAATTTTAAAATCAAAGATACTTAAAAGGGCTTGCCATCTAGCAAAGGAGTGTTTAGAAGCTATGTTTTCAACAACTTTTTCTAACACATATTTTACAGATTTGCAGTCAATTCGAACTAAAAAATTTTGATTTAATAAATCAATTTGAAATTTATTAATACATAATACAAGAGAAAGTATTTTTTTAATAGTGCTATAATTTAACTGTGTACTATTCCATGCACCGGAATGGAAACGGACGATTTGTTCTGGAGAATCTGGAGTTAACTTTTGCTTGAGAATGCCTCCGAAACCAATATCAGAAGCGTCAGTTTCAACAATCTTAAATGCAGAATCATTTGAAATACCAAGACAAGGCAATGCCTTGACGTATTTTTTGACTTGTTGGACGACAGAAGTATGAATGTCATTCCATGGGGGAGGATTGTCTTGCAAACGCTGAAAGAGAGGTTTGCAGATTTTCTTGAGGTTTTTATAGAACTTGCCAATATAATTGAGCGAGCCCAGAAACCTCTGCAGTTGGGTTTTATGGGTAATTTTATCTGGGAATCTATCGGCGAATTGAATAGCTCTATCAATTGGCCGTATGAGTCCGTGATATATAATTAATCCAAGAAACCGAACTTTAGCTTGAAACAAGCTGCATTTGGAAAGTGAAAGAACAAGTCCATTATCTTTGACCGTTTTAAAAAGCGATTTCATATGTTTGACGTGTTCTTCAATGGAATTGGAAAAAATGAGAATATCATCAATATATACAACTATAAAATGACTGAAAGCATTTAAAATATTATTGAGGATATTCTGGAATTCACTAGGTGCATTTTTTAAGCTAAATGCTTGGACATTCCATTCATAATGACCAAATGGAGTGGTGAATGCAGTTTTATATCTGTCTTCTGGGTGAATAGCAATTTGCCAGAAACCAGATTTGAGGTCAAATTTACTAAAGATGGTGGCATTACTCAACCGGTTAATGAGGTCATCTTTATTAGGCAGGGGATACCTAATCCATTCTAGGACTTTATTTAATGGCTTGTAGTTGATTACTAACCTGGGAACACCTCTTTCCATTTCTGCTTCATTGTTAACATAAAAGGCAGGACATGACTATGGGGATTTACTGGATCTAATTAATTTTTTACTAAGGAGATCATTAATTTTCTTTTTACATAGCTCCATTTGTTCATGATTCATTTGAATAGGCCTGGCCTTAGTAGGAATCAAATGTTCTTTGAATTCCTTAGCGTAAAGGAGCCTTACAACATGTTTTTTCCGATGCCAAAAGGCATTAGGAGAATCAGAACAAAGGTTGTGCTTTAAATAAGTTTTTAACTCTTCAATTTTTTTCAAGAACATCTTTATGTTGAAGCTGTTCTTCAATTCTTTTGTATTTAATTTCTTCCTTTAAGAAATTTAAATGGGTGGATTTACAGTTTAATAAATTAATGACTTGAAAATGGACTCTTCTTGGATAAATCTTAAATCTCTTTCTTTTGGTTTAATAAGGAATTTAAATGTTATTTTTTTACCTAAATGTTTATAACTTAATCCTTCATTACTGGTAGTAAACGGGTATAACAAATATATAAATGGTAACCCTAAAATGATTTTATCGGTAAGATTGCGAATTAAAACAAATGATGTTTTAAAACACATATTATCTTGACATATATGCACTTTAGGCAGTTTATATTTGATTTCTATTTGACTACCATTTGCTGAATTTAATTTTTCGTTGGTTTTCTTATAGTATTTGGTTGGAATAAGACCTTCCTGAATACAATTCAAATCCGCACCTGTATCAACTAAGGCGGGAAGTCGTATTGAAAAACTTTTATCGACAACCAAAACAATAGAGATATACCATTTTTGAATAGTAATATCTTTAACTCTTTTAAGAGAAAGACCTTGAACGAATAGATCTGGTTCATCTTTAATTCCTGAAGATTCTGGCTCATCGTGATTTTCATCACTAGAGGAGGAATCATGAACTTGAAGATCTAATTTCTGATTCTCTAAGTCTTTTCTTAAATTAGAGACTTCAATCTTTAAATTAGATATCTCCTTTTTAAGTTTATTAACTTCTTGATTTAATTCTGGAAGAGTAACTTCTTTAACTGGGGTTTTAAATCTTTCCAGAGTTTTATTAAGGCTAAATATCGGCTTATATTTAGCTTTAAAAAAATTTTCTTTAACCCTAGTATCTTTGGTTAATAAATCCTTTAACTACTTAGTATATTGAACCTTAAGTTCAGGGTCAGAAATTTTACTAATTAAGTCGATTAACATAGAGCTTTCTTCATCCTCTTTGGTAATTACACTTAATCTTTTAGTGCAACAATTTTCATTACAGTTATCAGCACAAATAGTGACTTCTTCTTCGTTACTATCAGTTTCATTGTTACTAGTATTGCTTTTAGAAGAATAGGGGATGTCAGATCCTTCATCATTATCTGCATTGTTTTCTATTCTCATTAACTCTAATAATTGTTTTGTATCTTCATTAGAGATATTTAACTGAGATAATTTTTGTTTTACTTTACATTCATTTTTGTAGTGTTCTTTTTGCCCACAATTGTGGCAAACGATTTTACTCTTATCATATTTTTTTAGTCCTTTTATTATATTTTTTATTAACTATTTTTGGTTTATTGTAATAATCGTTTTGATTGTTATCCTTTTTATGAGCATGTTTATGTTTATGACATTTATGTGTTTTAGGATGATCAATATGTCTGTGTTTATGCTTTCTTCTAGAGGGAGCAATAGGAGGCAGACCATATTGTTCACAAAATGTTCCTAACTCATATTTTGCTTTTTTCTTATCTTTACTAGCTTGTTTAGCTAATTCAAAATCAATGCACATTTTTAGACCTATTTTTTGAATATAACTAATTATGTCACCATAAGTGAGATTATCATAATCAATATATCCTAAGTTTTTGCTCAACTCTTCTCTAACTTTATTAGCGAATAATGAAGGCAAACCATTTACAAATTTTTCTTTCCAGAAAGGTTTGTTGCTATCATTTCGCAGCATAACTCTAGAGGTAAACACATCTTTGTACCACCTAAAGTCACTAAGAGTGGGACAAGTGAGATTACTGAGTTGATCGTGAATTCTTTCTGTTATGTTACTAGGAGTTCCTACAAAATGTTTTATTATGGTAAAAATTAAAGTATTTACTCCATCTGGCGGACCAACACCTACATCTTCATCAAAGATGGGGTTGCCGTCATCGTCTAACTGGATAGCATGAATTATTGATAGTCTAGTATCTTCCGTGAGATGTCTTTCCCACCAAGATCTGAGAATACCAGTGAATCCACTAGCTATTAACTCAACGATTTCTGGTTGTGACAGATTGTTGAATTTAGTGATATAGCTATTTGCTACCATAGACATATGATTTAATTTGTTTAAAATTTCTTGTTCACTAAGACCATCAATGTTCCATTCATAAATTTTATTAGCTGAAACAGATAACTGTTTATCTAGGTTTCTCTCTTCGAATTGCAAATCTGGAGGAGTAGGTCTAGAATACCAATTCCTGGTTAAACTAGTGTTTTTGACTGTTAACTTGTTCAATTGGTCATTAAATTCTGGGATTGAAGTAGAATCAGAATAGTCAGCTTGACTATCACTTTCTACTTCAGTTTTAACTTGATCCAAAGTAGAGACAGTACCACTTGGACCAGGTTCAGTTTTTAGTTTTTTGAATAAATTGTCAATAGATTTAATTAAGTTGCTATCATCATTAGGTAAACCTAATTTACTTCTATTTTCAGGTAAGTTAATCAAGGGATATTCAATTTTAACATATGGTTTTTTAATACTTGTTTCTTCAAATTTTTCTTCAATTCTATCAAGCTGTCTTCCAACAGTTGCTAAGTATTGGTTACTAAAATTTAATTGTTCAATAATTTTTTTATCATCTCTATTACCATCTGAAATTTTAAAGGGACTGGCAACAACAGATGTGTTCTTAACAGGGATAAGGGACAGTTTAAAGCGGAGGATGACTAGAACAAACCTTAGACCTATCTTTTTTAACCCATTGACTTTTTGTTATAACATTACACTTATTTTGTGTTCAATATGAAATAAGAAATTGGTCCATCTAAGCATGTACTCAGAGGGAGGATTACTGGGATTTGGACTAGAGGCTTTAGACTGAAAAGGATCGACTAGAATTGGGTTACTAGCTAAGGCTGAACTATAGGGCTTGGGCATCGTCCCAAGGACAGTGAACTTGTTACTGGTTTGGTAAATTGGGTTTACCGGATGAGGAACCAAGGCTCCTTTTGGCTGATTACTTGGGCCAGTAGGGCGACCCGGACCACGAGAGGTTGATGCACCGCGGATACTCATGAAGGATGCACGGTACCTGTGTTAATAAATTCCCGAGTGAGAAAATCAGGAATGGAATTGTTACTGCCTTTAATGTATTCAATTTTAAAATCAAAGATACTTAATACTTTTATTGATTGAAAATAAAACTGTTTACAAATATACAAACTGAATAACTGAATAACTTACTTAAAACATTAAGAAATATAGAAGAGTAGAAGGAGGGGCTAAGATAGGATTAACAGCGGTGGAGACTAAAGATTCATCTGAGAAGGAGCTCAGAGTCTTTCAAAGTCTCCCTCAATAACTAAGTTCGGTTTCCTTTTATAGAATAAGGAAAGAACTATTACAAAGTTACTATTACAAAATTAATGATTACAGACAAAAATTACTATTCATGAACAGTGCCGACTTTTTTACTATTCATTGACGCGTCTGGCAACTTTTGACAAAGTGGCCACAACTTTTGACTTGAGAGATGCTTTCGGTAGAAAGAAGATGCTTTCGGTGGAAAAGACGAATCTGCTTTCGGCTGAGGGCATCTTTTGACTGGCTGCAGGGAGCAGGTGCATGTGACTCAGGCAAATGGGTCCTGAGCATCCTGTAGGTTGATGGTGCCATAAGGGTCATCATCTTCCTCATAGTAACTGTGGGAATCCGATGAAGAACCTGCAGAGGCCTCTTCATGCAATTCATCAATTCTTTTATTCAATGCATGTGCTATTAATTTTACAGGTTGTTCAGGTATTTCACTAGGTAAAGTCCATTGACTAGGGAGAGTAATATCTTTCCAGAGAATGGTTCTCGGGATCTGAATATTAGCATCACTAGTTGATTTTTGGATTAAGACAGTTTGATCTTTTGGACTTTTAATGAAAGCATGAACGTTTAGGTTAGTTTTCATGGTCTTATAATAAATTCTGTAAATCAAAGCTATCGGTTGAGAACCCTCAATCATTTGAGTAATTTCTCCAGCAGTTTTAATATTTAATGTCAAGGCTTTTAATAAATTTTTATCACTTAGGCTCAATGTGAAATCAGGAAAGTCACTATTTGTGCTGATAACTGCAATGAAAATTGTTGCACTAAAAGATTAAGTGTAATTACCAAAGAGGGTGAAGAAAGCTCTTTGTTAATCGACTTAATTAGTAAAATTTCTGACCCTGAACTTAAGGTTCAATATACTAAGCAGTTAAAGGATTTATTAACCAAAGATACTAGAGTTAAAGACAAAACTTTTAAAGCTAAAGATAAGCCGATATTTAGCCTTAATAAAACTATGGAAAGATTTAAAACCCCAGTCAAAGAAGTTACTCTTCCAGAATTAAATCAAGAAGTTAATAAACTTAAAAAGGAGATATCTAATTTAAAGATTGAAGTCTCTAATTTAAGAAAAGACTTAGAGCATCAGAAATCAGATCTTCAAGTTCATGATTCCTCCTCTAGTGATGAAAATCATGATGAGCCAGAATCTTCAGGAATTAAAGATGAACCAGATCTATTCGTCCAAGGTCTATCTCTTAAAAGAGTTAAAGATATTACCATTCAAAAATGGTATATCTCTATTGTTTTGGTTGTCGATAAAACTTTTTCAATACGACTTCCCGCCTTAGTTGATACAGGTGCGGATTTGAATTGTATTCAGGAAGGTCTTATTCCAACCAAATACTATAAGAAAACCAATGAAAAATTAAATTCAGCAAATGGTAGTCAAATGGAAATCAAATATAAACTGCCTAAAGTGCATATCTGTCAAGATAATATGTGTTTTAAAACATCATTTGTTTTAATTCGCAATCTTACCGATAAAATCATTTTAGGGTTACCATTTATATATTTGTTATACCCGTTTACTACCAGTAATGAAGGATTAAGTTGTAAACATTTAGGTAAAAAAATAACATTTAAATTTCTTATTAAACCAAAAGAAAGAGATTTAAGATTTATCCAAGAAGAGTCCATTTCCAAGTCATTAAATTTATTAAACTGTAAATCCACCCATTTAAATTTCTTAAAGGAAGAAATTAAATACAAAAGAATTGAAGAACAGCTTCAACATAAAGATGTTCTTGAAAAAATTGAAGAGTTAAAAACTTATTTAAAGCGCAACCTTTGTTCTGATTCTCCTAATGCCTTTTGGCATCGGAAAAAATATGTTGTAAGGCTCCCTTACGCTAAGGAATTCAAAGAACATTTGATTCCTACTAAGGTCAGGCCTATTCAAATGAATCATGAACAAATGGAGCTATGTAAAAAGGAAATTAATGATCTCCTCAGTAAAAAATTAATTAAACCCAATAAATCCCCATGGTCATGTCCTGCCTTTTATGTTAACAATGAAGCAGAAAAGGAAAGAGGTGTTCCCAGGTTAGTAATCAACTACAAGCCATTAAATAAAGTCCTAGAATGGAGTAGGTATCCCCTGCCTAATAAAGATGACCTCATTAACCGGTTGAGTAATGCCACCATCTTTAGTAAATTTGACCTCAAATCTGGTTTCTGGCAAATTGCTATTCACCCAGAAGACAGATATAAAACTGCATTCACCACTCTATTTGGTCATTATGAATGGAATGTCCAAGCATTTGGCTTAAAAAAATGCACCCAGTGAATTCCAGAATATCCTCAATGATATTTTAAATCCTTTCAGTCATTTTATTGTTGTATATATTGATGATATTCTCATTTTTTCCAATTCCATTGAAGAACACGTCAAACATTTGAAATCGTTTTTTAAAACGGTCAAAGACAATGGACTTGTTCTTTCACTTTCCAAATGCAGCTTGTTTCAAGCTAAAGTTCGGTTTCTTGGATTAATTATATATCGCGGACTCATACGGCCAAATTATAGAGCTATTCAATTCGCCGACAGATTCCCAGATAAAATTACCCATAAAACCCAACTGTAGAGGTTTCTAGGCTCGCTCAATTATATTGGCAAGTTCTATAAAAACCTCAGGAAAATCTGCAAACCTCTCTTTCAGCGTTTGCAAGACAAACCTCCCCCATGGACTGACATTCATACTTCTGTCGTCCAACAAGTCAAAAAATACGTCAAGGCATTGCCCTGTCTTGGTATTTCAAATGATTCTGCATTTAAGATTGTTGAAACTGACGCTTCTGATATTGGTTTCGGAGGCATTCTCAAGCAAAAGTTAACTCCAGATTCCCCAGAACAAATCGTCCGTTTCCATTCCGGTGCATGGAATAGTACACAGTTAAATTACAACACTATTAAAAAAGAAATACTTTCTCTTGTATTATGTATTAATAAATTTCAAATTGATTTATTAAATCAAAAAATTTTAGTTCGAATTGACTGCAAATCTACAAAATATGTGTTAGAAAAAGATGTTGAAAACATAGCTTCTAAACACTCCTTTGCTAGATGGCAAGCCCTTTTATGTATCTTTGATTTTAAAATTGAATACATTAAAGGCAGTAACAATTCCATTCCTGATTTTCTCACTCGGGAATTTATTAACACAGGTACCGTGCATCCTTCATGAGTATCCGCGGTGCATCAACCTCTCGTGGTCCGGGTCGCCCTACTGGCCCAAGTAATCAGCCAAAAGGAGCCTTGGTTCCTCATCCGGTAAACCCAATTTACCAAACCAGTAACAAGTTCACTGTCCTTGGGACGATGCCCAAGCCCTATAGTTCAGCCTTAGCTAGTAACCCAATTCTAGTCGATCCTTTTCAGTCTAAAGCCTCTAGTCCAAATCCCAGTAATCCTCCCTCTGAGTACATGCTTAGATGGACCAATTTCTTATTTCATATTGAACCTCATATGAAACCTAGAAATGACCCAGTCAAATTGACCTCCCAGTTCTTTTCGTCTGGTTGGCATTTCATGCCCCTTGCTCCTTATAAATTCCTTGTGTATTATAAGGACATTCTTGTTGAAACAGAGTCAATCTTTATTAAACCCATTTATGCCAACAATGATAAAGCCAAAGTTCTTTACCATTCGTTATATATTAAACAGTTTATTCAGATGTCCGAATGGGGAAAACATCCCTCTGATCTTATGCAGCTATATATATATATATATATATATATATATATATATATATATATATATATATATATATTATTAAATTTTCTGCTTTGGTGTTCTAAGCATTTTCCTATAAATATGGTGCTTAGGTTAGAATTGAAAATCACACCAGAAACTGAAATCTTCTCTCTCTTTCTCTCTCGATATATTGAGCGTATTCTTGTGAGTATTTTGATACTTTGAATGTTGCTATATGGTGCAAGTTCTTTCAGCATTATATCCAGTATTACAGTCAAAAGTACTATTCTTTCGAGGTAAGGGATGTTATTTTCTTCGTAAGTGATTTTATTTCTTCAATATCATTATGCCGAAATATTGGTTGGAACTTTTTATCAAATTTGGAACTTTTCATGTCGGGGTTACTATTCACGAGTTATTATTCATGAGTTACTATTCACGAGTAACTATTCACGAGTTACTATTCACGAATACAATTCACGAAGCATGATGAATTTTTTTGTGAAATTTCTATCTTTTAGTGTCGGAGTTACTATTCATGTATACGGCATTATTCATGTATACGACATTATTCACGTATACGGCACTATTCACAGAAAAAATAAATTTTCTTTTCTGTGTGTCTGTTATAGTTCCTATCTTTGATTGGATCTATGTTTTGATCATTCTTGAATTTTACTCCACTCTATTTATTTATGAAGTATTTTTGAACTTAAATTGTTTAAAGTACGAATCCTTAATATTTGTTCTTTGGTTTCTGTTGGTCGATTTCGCAATCATTGAATACGTGCAAGTATACACGGTCAACAAGTAATAAAGTGAAAGTAGAGTATCGTTCCAACGAGGAATTAGTTAATAAAAATCACCCAGTACTAATTCTTAACCAAACTAATTTTATTTAAACAATCTCAAATCGTGATTTTTCTAATTAAGAAAACTAAATTAACTAATTAAACTGAATTGCTTTATAAATGAATTCAAATAAATAAAGTTTAAGACTCCAATATCCTCAATTATGAACTATAAACCAATTATTCTATTATCCCAATTATTATGCCTACTGAATTGTTAACAGGAATTCTCAAGTGCCAAAAGTCCTTTTCCAAGTGATCAAATGACTTCTATTTAATCCATATTAATCTTGCTATATTCCTATGCAAAACAATTGAATTAAACTCCTTCTAATCCCAATTCCTTATGTGTTACATGCGGTGAACAGATATTTCTATTCAATTCATAAACCCAATTATTCACTTTGCAAATAACTAAGTCACATGATATCATGCCCAGTTCTAACACTAGAATTCCTCTTTCAATTCCTTCTAGAGTAACAAGGTAATTACTGATCAAATAATTAAGCAATAAGCACAAGACAAGATAAACAATTCACCTTGACATAAATAATTGGAATAAATCAAATAATTAATTCATAAACATAAAAGGTTCAATTGAAATCTTAATAAAAGAATTAGTTCATAGTCATTGAATTAAAATCAAGAATCCACAATTGAATAGACATTAAAAGATAAAAGTATGATAAGAGAAGAGAATAGAATCTGTTGTCAGCAAATCTGATGCTCCCCTCTTGCTCCTGCTCTTGATCTTCAATAATCTCCAAGTTGCTTCAATCTCCAAAACTAATAAGAACTAGGGTTTATGTTCTAATCTAATGGAGTGTATCTCTAATCTAAGCTATGTAATCCCCCTTTATTTTATGCCTTACATCATGTATTTATAGGTTAAAAGTCTAATTTTTAGCTTAGGAACAAACCCAATCCTATTTGGAGTCAAAAAAGTGTGAAAATTCGCCCAAAACGCGTCCAAGCTTGTCCAACCTCTTCCCCAGCGCCCCAGCGCTGCTCACGGCACTGGGATTCTGCCCCATAGCGCCCCGGCACTGGAAATGGCCTAGAAATGGGCGCCCCCGCGCTGGAAGGTTTTCTAGAATTTTTTGCTCCGACGTCATTTGGGAAAATAGTCATAACTTCTTCGTCCGAACTACGATTTTGATGATTTAAGATGTTCCGAAAAGAGGAGACGTAGATCTACAACTTTCATTCTTTAAGGTTTTCGAAATAAGGTCCCGAGAAATACTCAAATTGGCTCTGAAGTGACTGTTGTGTAAATGGCAAGCCGAAAACGCGCATCTAGCCACCCCAAACGTCGATCTAAGTAACTTTTGTCCCAATTCCTACAAAACAACATAAAACATGCATGAATAGACATAAACACTTAAAAACATCTAAAAGATTAAGTTCAAACGCACTCAATTATGAGTATAAAACTCACTCATCAAATACCTCCAAACTTAAACATTTGTTTGTCCTCAAGCAAAAATACAAAAGAACTAAAAATAAACAACGTAAATTAACTATATGAATGCATATGCTTGATCTACTTCCTAATATACCTACGAACCCAGTAATAAATCAATATGATATATAGCAACAGGCCTCAAAGATACCATTGATACTTAAACAATTTATCCGATCAAATCAAAGTCCATAACTCTAACCAGTTAGTCAATCCAAACCTGTCATCACCCATGTTATGTGTGTGTGCTTGTTAACTATTCTAACCAACCACAATTCAAAATAATCACATAACAAACTTCTTAAAAGGAAAATTTCAGTTCCAATTCAATTACTTTTGTGAACATGACAACTGCAGTTAAAACTAAGCAATTACCAAGTCTAAGAGTAAATACAGGATTTATTTATACTTTTATTCAACCACGAGGGCATTTTTGCTCTTTCTCATGTTTTTTTTTCATTTTTTTATATTTCTCATGGTTGTGCAATGTCTTATTCCATTGGGCTTTTCAGTGCTACCTTAACGAGCTTTCGACCAACGACTCCCAAGCCATTAAGACCTTAGGGCGCTAGGTGTAAAGACAATCCCCTCGGGCTTACTTACTCAAGTAGCAAAGGCCACAAAACTAGACAAGCATGCCACGGTGTTTATTCATTTTTTTTTCTTTTTCTGAATTTTCTATTTTTTTTTCTTTTCATCATTTCTTTTTTTCTTTTTCTTTTTTTTCATTTTCATTTTGTATATATATACCCCATAGATTCCCCCAAACTCAAGCCTTTACGTCATTCCAACCTTTACCGCCAGTTCACTAATATCCTTAAATTTTAACAAAGATTTTCCCTCAGAAACAAATTATGAAACCCTTGAACCAAGTGGATTAAAACAGTTAAACTTTAAGTGCTAACCGGTTACATAAGTTTAAGACAGTCTCAGATTATCATCAAGATTAAAATTAGAACTCATCATCAATTATCAACACTGTTCAAGTTAAGATGCAAAACCAATCTTATCATAGGCCACCACACCAACCTATCGCACAGATTCATGCAAAAAATAAAATAAAATAAAAATGCAATTATACTACATGAACACATACTAATGCAACACATATATGAATATGCCAATAACTACCATGTATTATATGCAACCTAAAAAAGACAATGCTAACACAAAAAAATAATAACGAACTACCATGAAGATAACTAACTATATGCAATACGACACTAAAATGCCCCCAAACTTAAACTAGACATTGTCCTCAATGACTAAAATAGAAAAAATTAAAGCAGAGGACTTCCCTGAAAATATAGTAATCTTCCTCCTTGTCCGCTAAGTTTGGAGAATAGGCTAGGTACATGGAATAAATTGGGCACCACACTTGAATTTGACTTGAATAACCTGTAAACCATGATAGAAATAATTTTATTAAATTCTAAATAAATGCAAATTCAAAACTACTAATATAAAACCTAATAGAAACTAAAAATAAAAATAAAACTTGGGTTGCCTCCCAATAAGCGCTTGTTTTATAGTCTCAGCTTGACTTCTTCAATTCTCTATCCAATTCCCTTGCGAAAATTGAGGAATCCTCCATCCATCAGTAGCAATATCTCTTTTGGGAGGCTCCCATTAGCAAAAGCCCTTGAATTAAAGTCACCTAGCTTGTTCTGACTTGGTATAATCTCCATAAAGAAGGGCAAATGACTAGGTGCTATCTCCATTGTGTTTGTGATCATATTTGGGCATGGAAGTGTGTCAAACACAATGGGCACTTTGTCTATCTTCTCTTTCTCGCCCCACCACGGCTTCATTGTTGCATTCGCTCTTATTTCATAAAGCGCTTTGCCGACGACATGACTACCGAGTGGGCATGATTTTACAAATCTAACCGGATCCTTAAACTTTGGTGGAGAAGGAAATTGGGGCACTAATAACATCGACTCATCCTTGTTAGTACTCATAGTTAGTTCTTCACCGACCTTGTTTTCATTATCCCCACTTGTCTCCTCTTTTTTAACATCTCGTGTCTCATCCAGTTGTAGATTTGGCTTGGGCACTTCATCAACCTCGGAATTCTCATCATAACACCAATTATTTTGAGGACAGTTGTTCAAGGCTTTGAGCATTTGATCTATCTTATTTTGAAGATTTTGACTTTCTATCTCTTGATTCTGAATTAATCGCGCTTGATTAATCATCCTCTCCTCAGTTGATGCTACAAACTTGAACCACAAATCCTCTAAACTTGAATTATCTGTCTCAGTTTTAGAATCCATGTATTGAGGACCATGAGTTGAAGTGGTGATAAGTTGTTCCATCTGGTGCTAAAAATTGTGGCTCGATATTTCTTGACTCATCATCCTCTCCTCTTGGTTTGCTATAATCCTTAACATGAATTCCTTCAACTCTAAATTATCTTCTTGTCGCATTGGAGATGGATATGAGAATTCCGGCGTGTATGTTGGATTTAGAGTAGAGTATTGGTTTTCATAAGTATAGCTCCATGAAGAATTCGAGTGATACCCCCAAACTTGATCATAATTATTATGTGTATACTGATTTGAGGTAGTTACCACCATACTGTACCGGCCCAAGATTGATGGTGCATTGATTACTCGGGTGATTGCCAGAACAATAGTCACACATAATTGCAATCCTTCGACTCCTTTGGGCTGCAAAAACGTCCAACTTCCTCGAAAGTTCTTTAATCTGTGCTGACATTGCGAAAAATGCATTAAGTCTATCAATTCCCGTTTCCCTTGGTTGAGTCATGTTCATGTATGGCCATTGATACGCAACGTCATCCATGGTACCTGAAAAGAGAGAAATATAGGAAGAGAATTAAAAATAAAAATAAAAATATTTAAATTAAGACTAATTTGATTAAAATTAATATTGGTAAAAAAATATTAAACTAATTCCTCGGCAACGACGCCAAAAACTTGTTGGTCGATTTCGCAATCAATGAATATGTGTAAGTATACACGGTCAACAAGTAATAAAGTGAAAGTAGAGTATCGTTCCCATGAGGAATTATTTAATAAAAACCACCAAGTACTAATTCTTAACCAAACTAATTTTATTTAAACAATCTCAAATCGTGATTTTTTTAATTAAGAAAACTAAATTAACTAATTAAATTGAATTGCTTTATAAATGAATTCAAATAAATAAAGTTTAAGACTCCAATATCCTCAATTAGGAACTATAAACTAATTATTCTATTATCCCAATTATTATGCCTACTGAATTGTTAACAGGAATTCTCAAGTGCCAAAAGTCCTTTTCCAAGTGATCAAATGACTTCTATTTAATCCAGAATAATCTTGCTATATTCCTATGCAAAACAATTGAATTAAACTTCTTCTAATCCCAATTTCTTTTGTGTTACATGCGGTGAACAGATATTTTCATTCAATTCACAAACCTAATTATTCACTTTGCAAATAACTAAGTCACATGATATCATGTCCAGTTCTAACCCTAGAACTCCTCTTTCAATTCCTTCTAGAGTAACAAGGTAATTACTGATCAAATAATTAAACAATAAGCACAAGACAAGATAAACAATTCACCTTGACATAAATAATTGGAATAAATCAAATAATTAATTCATAAACATAAAATGTTCAATTGAAATCTTAATAAAAGAATTAGTTCATAGTCATTGAATTAAAATCAAGAATCCACAACTGAATAGACATTAAAAGATAAAAGTATGATAAGAGAAGAGAATAGAATCTATTGTCAGCAAATCTGATGCTCCCCTCTTGCTCCTGCTCTTGATTTTCAATGATCTCCAAGTTGCTTCAACCTCCAAAACTAATAAGAACTAGGGTTTATGTTCTAATCTAATGGAGTGTATCTCTAATCTAAGCTATGTAATCCCCCTTTATTTTATGCCTTACATCATGTATTTATAGGTTAAAAGTCTAATTTTTAGCTTAGGAACAAATCTAATCCTATTTGTAGTCAAAAAAGTGTCAAAATTCGCCCCAAAACGCGTCCAAGCTTGCCCAACCTCTTCCCCAGGGCCCTAGCATTGCTCACGGCATTGGGATTCTGCCCCATAACGCCCCGGGGCTGGAAATGGCCTAGAAATGGGCGCCCCCACGCTGGAAGGTTTTCTGGAATTTTCTACTCCGACGTCCTTTGAAAAAATGGTCATAACTTCTTCGTTCGAACTCTGATTTTGATGATTCAAGATGTTCCAGAAAGAGGAGACTTAGATCTACTTTCATTCTTTAAGGTTTTGGAAATAAGGTCCCGAGAAATACTCAAATTGGCTCTGAAGTGACTGTTGTGTAAATGGAAAGCCGAAAATGCGCATCTAGCCACCCCAAACGTCGATCCAAGTAACTTTTGTCCCAATTCCTACAAAACAACATAAAACATGCATGAATAGACATAAATACTTAAAAACATCCAAAAGATTAAGTTCAAACGCACTCAATTATGAGTATAAAACGCACTCATCAGTTTCACTGGATTCGTTTTCTTTAAAATATTTTTCATCATCCTCAGTCCTAAATGATGATATAACTGAATATCTTTGGCCTTTAGTGCAAAGATGAATAATTTTTGATGAATATCTTTGGCCCGTAGTGCAAAGATGAATAGGTGTTGAGATCAACAAGATCAACTGATGAATATCTTTGGCCTGTAGTGCAAAGATGACTATTGATTCAAGATATATATTGATTGATGTTACATGGATAAAATATCGATGATGAACTTTTAAATTCATATATAGAAGATAGTAGATTTCATTCTCTACTTAACTCTTCTAATGAATTATTATTTTCGCTGCGAATGTTGATTTAAAACTTGTTGTCTATTGTATTCTATTATATTTTTTCCTGTTGAGGACTAACGATAATTTGTTCTATATTATTTTAGTCATAATGTTCTTTACTGGGCTAGTTGAGCTCACCCTTTTCCTTGTTGTTCCATTTTTCTTCTCAGGAGGCGAGAATGTAGCGAGTACTAGTCGGAGTGTGGAATGATGGTTCTAGAAGAGGTTCTAGTAGTCCTCACTATTCTGTAAAATAGTGTATCAATAATTGTAATGAGGACTTATTTGAGTGTTGATATTGTCTAGATGACAATACTTGTATTTAAACTCACAATTTTTATGTTGTATTAATAAAGTTATAGTTGTTTCTGTACCATATATTTGGCAACTCAGAATGAGTGTTGTATACCTATTTTGTGGGCGTCACAAGGTGGATTATTTATTGAGCTGAGTCCCAGCGATAAAAGTGATGAAAAACCTTTTAAATCATAAAAGATAGTAGATTTTATTCTCTACTTGACCCTTTTAATGGATTGCTTGTTCCGCTGCCGTTAAACTTGATGTTTGTTATATTGTATCAGTTTAACACTGTTGAAGGCTAAGGATAATTTATTCTGCATTATCTTAGTCATTATATTTCTTACTGGGCTAGTTGAGCTCACCCTTTATTTCATTGTTCTCTTCAGGAAATGAGAACGTAGCTGGGACTAGTCGGGAACGGAGTGACGATTCAAATAATAGTATTAGTAGTCCTCACTATTCTGTTAAATGGTGTGACAATAAATGTAATGAGGACTTTATTTGAGTTGTTATACTCTCTATGAGACATTATCCGTGTTGAAACTCTCAGCTATGTTTTGGCGTATTATACACGTCAGTTGTATAATTAAGTTTGTATTTGAATTTTGTACCATATATTTGGCGACTCAAGATGGGTGATGTATACCTATTTTGGGGGCGTCACAACACATATATAGTCCGCTTCTCCAATAGACCGGTTTGTCAGCGAATTGCTATAGCGACGGTTCAATTTATCGTTATAACATAGAAAGCTTAGCGACGGACGAACCGTCTATATAGTCGATTTGTTTTTGGTTTGTATTTTCCGGTTCGCTGGAAAAAAAATTTGTATATATCTATCTAACAAAATACAACTGATTTTGAATTTCCCGTTTACCCTAATAAATCATCTGGACCGTTTAAAGTTTGGGATAAATCCCACCGTTTATGTAGTACCGGAGGCACGAGACCCAACTAGTATATATATAGACCTATAGGTAGTTACGGATATTCAAAAAATATTGTCACTTACAAGTAAAATATCCAACTCATTTGACCCTACAAATTGGTACCCATTATTATCCCAACCCATTTATACACATGATATATAAATTATATTTATATATCATGTGTATAAATGGGTTTGGATAATAAACTATGTATACCCGTAACTACCGGTTTGTCAGTGAATTGCTACAGCGATGGTTCAATTTATCGTTATAGCATAGAAAGCTTAGCGACGGACGAACCGTCGATATAGCCAATTTGTCTTTGGTTCGTATTTTCCGGTTCGCTGGATAAATTTTTTGTACATATCTATCTAACAAAATACAACTGATTTTAAATTTTTCATTCACCATAATAAATCATCTGGGCCGTTTAAAGTTTGAGATAAATCTCACCGTCTATATAGTGTCGGAGGCACGGGACCCAACTAGTATATATATATATATATATATATATATATATATATATATATATATATATATATATATATATATATATATACCCATAGCTAGCTACGGGTATTCAAAAAATATTGTCACTTACAAGTAAAATATCCAACTCATTTGACCCTACAAATGGGTACCCATTATTATCCAAACCCATTTATACACATGATATATAAATTATATTTATTAGTAATTGTTCAACTGTATTGTTCTATTTCATGTTTAAAAGCTCGTTTCTATATTCTAAATTGACATTCTTTTTCAATTTCTATGTTGGAAAGTCTCTTTACTTTTTTCCCCCAATTGTAGGATTTAAACTTTATTCTTACTTTAAATTGATTTTTTCCCTCATGTTATGAAATGAAAACATTTTAATTATTATAAGTTTAAAACCTATATATAGTTATCGCCATTTTTCCTAATTTATGATGATACCTTTTTATCATATTCACTTTCTATTGTAGCTCTTGGAATAATTTTTTTTCAATGACTGTATATATGTAGATACTTCAATAATATAATGGGGTTTGCATAAAATTAAGAAGTTGACAAAGCCGATTTCTATTTTTAATTACACAGTCTCACTAATTCCGTGAAGCACGAATGACATGAATAAAAGTTTATTATATTATTAAATAAAAATATTTAATTAGAATTTTAAGAAAATATTATAGTTATAAATTATTAAATATTTATTTAAATAATAAATATTTGAATTATATATTATAGGTTCTTTCGATCAATTATTACATTAAACATTTGAATTACTTATGATTATGAAAAAATAATTATTTTTATTTTATTTAATTGTAATGAAATTCTATATTAGTATTTATACAAACAAAATTTGCTTAAACTTTTAATCCGGTACTAAAGCTTTAATAAATTTTAAGTTAGTTATGACAATTAGTTAGTAATGAATCTACTATATTTTTTCAATTAAGTATTTTAAAGTTATGTTTTAAAACAAGTCACATATTATTAACACAAGTACGTGTGATTTGGTAAAATTTTAAGTTTTAATGAATTTAATTTAGTTAGGACATTAATGTCTTAATTAATTACATAAAACTGTGATAAAAAAATTGTAATAAACTTGGTAAAATCAAAAAAAAAATTCTCTTAGAAGTTACTTTTTCTATTAAAGATTGGTTAGGTTTTTTTTTTAATACTTTACAAATTTGAATAGTATATATATATATAATTATTTTAAATTTGTATAGTACTTATATTATTTTGAATAGTAAAGAAAAAGATTTTCCTCTTTTTTGTTCATATTAGAAAAATGAATATTTTTAAACATTCTTATACTAATTTGAATAGAAAAGAAAAGATCTTTCTTTTTTTCCATTCCTATTAGAAATATAAATATTTTAAAATTTGAATAGTATTTAATCGATGCAAATTTGGATAGTAGCTATGTTCATATGAATAGAAAAGCTGAACAAAAAGTTAGAAAGTCGAACCAAAAATTGGTGAAACTAAACCAGTTTGTGCTTTTAAGTATATATATATATATATATATATATATATATATATATATATATATATATAGTTGATTAGTTGGTCATTTTTAATAGTTATGTGTTCAATTGAATTGTATTTCAAAGTTATTTAGAAAGTTATATTTGAAATTTAATATATACATAATATTTATTTTATGAGCGGTGACATTTGTAATTTAATTATTAATTTTCTTTTTTTACAAATAGCTAAAAAAAAATTATTTCTAAAAAGTTAGAGAGGGAAGATGATCTTACAATAGTCAGATCTCCACACTAACTTTCCCCATAACTTTCATGCTAACTATTTTTACAATTTTCCTTTCAAATAGCTGTAATTAACACATGTCTATTTTAACTAATTTTCCCTCCAAATTCTAATTCTAATTCTCTCGCCTATTTATAGATTAGAGTACCAAAACACTTGCAGCAGCAGCATTCCTATACAGCTTGCTTATTCAAGTTGTAAGCTAAAATTGGAAGGGAGAAATTATGAAATATATTCAAATTTTATTTAGTTTTCTTCAATATCTCATCCCCAAATTTGATGATTGTATAGCATTTGAAATGAAAAATTGCTTGAATTGGATCTCTTAATTTATTTGATTCTTTTTATAAATTTATTAAGCTTGAATATATGAAACATTAATTCTCTAAGTGTACTTTTCCTCTCTTTGTTATATGTAGGCACTGTTTGAGAAGCTTTGCATGACTTCACGAATAGAAAATATGTGTTGTGGTTGCCATTAGCATGCATGAAATTAATGTTTATCTTGATTTGAGCCTAATAGCAGTAGTACTGATTGATTTCTCATTTGCTCATGAGGTCTAATCACTCTGTAGGAACCTTTTTAATTTGTTGTTTTTGATCTAGACTAAAACAAAAAGGATGCACATCAATACTTATTACTCCCTCCGTCCCAGGATAAAAGTCCTTATTACTATTTTGGGTTGTCCCATGTTAAATGTCCACTTTCCTTTAATAACCAAACTTTTACACATTTTTTTCTATTATGCCCGTAGCATTAAATATCTCATACTTTTCGTATTCTAATTCTCTCTCTATATTTAATGACATTATTATGGATAATTTTGTCATTTTATTCCTCTTCTTAATATGCGTGAAAAGTCCACCAAGACTTTTATCTTGGGACGGAGAGAGTATTAATTATTCCGTTACCATTAACCATTGTATTACAACGGGATAGTTTGAAATATTCCATTATTTATATATTTCATCCGTTTTAAATAATAAGATTAATAATTTAATATTAACTTTTCAAAAGTCAATTTCAAATATTTTCAAAGTCAAAATTGACAAGAATTCCATTTTAATCTTCTCTCTCTCTTTTTGTATCATATTCCATTATAGATGGTCTTAGTCCCGAATCCGCGACAAGTTCCTCTTCTAAATTGAATTCAACTTGGGATTCAAAATCATTAATATTTTGAGCCGGTTCTTGGATATGAGTTTCATTTGAGAGATTTTGAGTAATCTCATTCACTCGGATGGATTGTTATGTGAATTATTCATTTCTGGAACGTTTGAATTTTGACCACACGTCATGAATGTCTAAATCATTTGATACAATTTAAAAACGTCATGAATGTCTAAATCATTTGATACAACTATTTTATGCAACATAAATAGAATTCTATATATATATATATATATATATAACAAATAAAATATTCATAATTCAAATTAAAAAAGAAATTTCAAAATAAAAAATATTTAGATACAATTTAAAAACTTACTTCAATTACTTGTCATAATTTAATTTGATTGATTCTCCAAATGTATAAAGCCTCAAATCAAATTTACTTTCTATATTTAAATAAAATCATGAATTAATTTCAAATGATAAGAAACTAGTTACACTAATATTTAAGGCAATAATTACATACAATAGCTGCTAACTTAACAGAGCAATTAATACCATAAACAATTGAACATAAACACCAAAAATTCATAGCCATAAAACCCACTCTCATATTGGAGATATTTCATGTGAATAGACATATAGACAAATACCTTGAAAAACCAAAATAAACAAATATATTAATGAAAAGAAATGAATTTATTGACATCAATTTTTTCCTTTTTTATGTAATTCTGTTAATAACAAAGCAAGAGTGAACAAGGGTCAAACCAACTTAAACAAAGGAGTAAATGGTGGTTAGTAATTTTAAAAATAGGTACTATAAATCAATCAAACCCAGCAAAAAACACACATATAATTATGCAAAGAAACATAAACCAAAGAAACCCAGAACACCAAACAAGGTAACACACAGACAAACACAAGTGCATATTTAAAAACAATCATTTCCAATGTAATTCAAACATAAATTAAACCATTAATCTTTAAAAAAAAATTAGTACCGGAACATATCAAGTAATCTAGTCATCATAAATACACTTTTGGCCTTCCAAAATTACAATTTAAACTTTAAATTATCAAACAAAAAAAGCCCTAATTAGTAACCTTTTAAGTCTAAAATATAACAAATACATCAAATAAATTGAATTAAGTTTAACCCCAAATCCCCAACTAACAACAAATTAAAACAAACTACAAATTTTAAATTAGCAAACAAAAAAAGTCCTAATTTAGTTACCTTTTAAGTTTGATTACTCTGATATGCGCAAGAAGTAGTGGCGTAGTGTGTAGAAGAAGTCGAGGGCCTAGTGGCGGAGCCGCGAAGATGTAGAAGAAGTAGTGACGGAGCCGCGGAGGTGTAGAAGAAGTAGTGGTGTAGTGTGTAGAAGAAGTAGTGACGGAGCCGCGGTCCGCGGAGGTGGAGATGTAGAAACAAAAGCAACTAGAAGTAGAAGGAGAATGAAAAGCGAAAGAGTGCAGAAGCTGCAGAATGAAAAGTTGAAGAGTTATGTACTTGTATTTAGAATTAGTTTATGAATATATTTTTTGGCCCCTCCAAGTTTGACTCTTCCATTAATCTGTCTCATTGAGTTTATTAACTTACATATCTACCCCTGCCCTTATACCTATAAAAGAAATTAGCATAGGCTGCCTATGCTGCCCATGAATAGGTCGGCTCCTGCACTTCATTTGTTATAATCCCATAATCCCCATTATTTGTAGCAATACCATGCACTTCAAAATTCACCTTGTCTCAAGGTGAATGTTAGGATACAATATTTTGAACTCATCTTGATTCATCCATGTTGCTTCCTCTAGAGGCAAACAGTCTAACTGAATGAGTTACTGGGTAAACCGGTGATCATATACCCATTTTAGCCTTGTATCCAAGATAGCAATGGGATGAATTAGGGGGATGATTGTTGTAGAAATGTGCTAGTAAAGGAGTGGAGATTGGGGTTTTATCATCTTGAAACTTCTTCAACAAAGAGACGTCAAAAACTGGGCGAATCTTAGAATTTTTTGGTAGTTGTAGCTTGTAGGCAACCTGATCAATTCTAGCAAGGACAGAAAAGGGCCAAAATATATTTTTCCAACTTTTGTGAAGTTCTTTGGGCTGCAGTGTCTTGTTTATAAGGTTGTAACTTTAAAATAACCATATCTCCTACTTCAAAATAGAACTCAGTCCTGTCACTACAACAAAAAGGGTTATTTCTGACGGAATATTTCGTCGGTAATAAGCATATTCCGTCAAGGTTAACCTTATTTCCGACGGAATATTAGGTCAGAAATTAACATCGACGATCTTTCGGTCGAAATTAAAGTTCGTCGATCTTTCGGTCGGGGATAATTAACATTGACGGACTTATCCTCAACTGAATATTCAGTCGGGGTTAATATATGTCCGACTGAAAACCTTCGGTCGAGGCTATTCGGTCGATGATAACCATGACACGTGGCATCGTGACAAAATTTGCAGACTCCTTAAACTCGACGGAATTCCGTCGAGCATATCACTATTTCGTCGAGAATAGATGTGACACGTGTCACAATATGGCCAAAATGGGAAAGACTTATTTTCGACGGAAATCCGTCGAGAATAGTGTTTTTTTTTAAATATTTTATTTGTTTTGGTAATATCCAGGGATTTAACCCACATCTTGTATATGTACCTGTATTCCCAACAACACATACACATACACAAGCTAACAATATGACCAATAACATGAATTACAATTACCAAAGTCGACAATATGTCAAAAACCAACTAAATGAGAAGTAAAAAAGTCAAAAACATCCCAATAATCTAAACTAAACTATATTAAACATCTCATTAAGCTAAATTAAATGTCAAACCGCAACAAAACCAAAGTAATGACAAGATTTAAACTACAATACATCAAAAATAATGTAAACTACAAAATAATGTAACTCAGAATGTAAACTAAGTCAAATATAATGTAAACTACAAAAGAATGTAAACTAAGTAAAACTAGTAAAGCCCCCGGTATGAGGAGGATCATCGGGCGAGCGTCGACGCTGCTCTGGAGTATGAAAATCGCCACCATCGTCATCCCGCTCGTCAGTCTGCTCGTCACCCTGTTGATACAATATAATGTAACTCATTAGTCCATATATATGATTCAGTTAAAGATAACTAAATAAAAATTAAATTACATGCAGAATATATATTTGAATTTAAAACGAATAGTATATCTGAGTAGTCGAAGGCTGACTCAACATCGGCCCAAACGCGTCCTCGACTAAGGTAACCACCATCTGAATAATCTCGTCGCGTATCGCGGCGCACTGTTCTGGAGGGATCCCCGTACTCTCGGCGGTGGCACCAGCTGCAACGTTCTGCGCAAGCTGATGGAGGCGAGAACGGTGGCACCATTTGAATTACTTATGATTATGAAAAAATAATTATTTTTATTTTATTTAAGTGTAATGAAATTCTATATTAGTATTTATACTGACAAAATTTGCTTAAAATTTTAATCCATATAGAAGTACGAAGCAGAAGCTTTAATAAATTTTAAGTTAGTTATGACAATTAGTTAGTAATGAATCTATTATATTTTTTTCAATTAATTATTTTAAAGTTATGTTTTAAAATAATTCACATATTATTAATACAAGTATGTGTGATTTGGTAAAATTTTAAGTTTTAATGAATTTAATTTTAGTTAGGACATTGTCTTACTTAATTACATAAAACTGTGATAAAAAAAAATTGTAATAAACTTGGTAAAATCAAAAAGAAAAATTCTCTTAGAAGTTGCTTTTTCTATTAAAGATTGGTTAGGTTTTTTTTTTTGAATACTTTACAAATTTGAATAGTGTGTGTGTGTGTGTATATATATATATATATAATTATTTTATATTTGTATAGTACTTATATTAATTTGAATAGGAAAAAAAAAGATTTTCCTCTTTTCTGTTCATATTAGAAACATGAATATTTTTAAACATTTTTATACTAGTTTGAATAGAAAAGAAAAGATCTTTCTTTTTTTCCATTTCTATTAGAATAAATATTTTAAATTTTGAATAGTATTTAATAGATACAAATTTGGATGGTAGCTACTTTAATATGAATAGAAAAGCTGAACAAAAAGTTAGAAAGTTGAACCAAAAATTGGTGAAACTAAACCAAATTTGTGCTTTTAAGTATATATATATTTATACAATTTTCCTTTCAAATAGCGGTAACTAACCCAGGTCTACTTTAACTAACTTTGACTCATAATTCTCTCCCCTATTTATAGAATAGAGTATCAAAAACACTTGCAGTAGCAGCAACACTCCTATACAGCTAGCTTATTTGAGTTGTAAGCTAAAATTGGAAGAGAGAAATTATGAAATATATTCAAATTTTAATTAGTTTCTTTCAATATCTCATCCCCAAATTTGATGATTGTATAGCATTTGAAATGAAAAAAATGCTTGAATAGGATCTCTTAATTTATTTGATTCTTTTTTGAAAATTGATTAAGCTCGAATATATAAAAATGAAATAGGAGGGAGAATGGAATGAATCATTCTATTGGAATGATAAAAATGTTGTTTGGTTTGTTTATTCTAACGGAATAATGTATTCCTAGTAGAATAGGTGTTAACTTAAAATTATAATTTTTATTCTTGGAAGGGGGGGTCAGGAATAACTTATTCCATCTATTATTTTTAAGTAATTGACAAATATGCCCCTTAAAAGAAATATTTATCTTTATTAAAAAATAAATACTTATCTTTATTAAAAGAAATACCCCATTCTCCTTATCCACCTACCCCACCCATGCACCCCACCCCACCCACCCACCCACCCACCCACCCCCCCACCCACCCCACCCACCCCACCTACCCCCACCCCACCCACCCCTTCCCCTACCTACCCCCTACCACCCACCCCTACCCCCTACCCCACCACCCACCCCACCCTCACCCCCCACCCCTACCACCCACCCCACCCCTACCCACCCCCCCCACCTACCCCCCCCACCCTACCCCCACCCCCACCCTACCCCCACCCACCCCTACCAACCTACCCCCACCCCACCCCATTACCTACCTACCCCCAGCCCACCCTACCCCCTTACCCACCTACCCCCACCCTTGCCCATCCACCCCACCCCCCACAACCCACTCCTACCAATCTACCCCCAACCCATTCCTAGTGGAATAGGTGTTAACTTAAAATTATAATTTTTATTCTTGGAAGGGGGGTCAGGAATAACTTATTCCATCTATTATTTTTAAGTAATTGACAAATATGCCCCTTAAAAGAAATACTTACCTTTATTAAAAAAGAAATACTTATTTGTATTAAAAGAAATACCCCCTTCTCCTTATCCACCTACCCCCACCCACCCACCCCACCCACCCCTACCCCCAACCACCCCACTCTACCCCACCCACCCTACCTACCCCCACCCCACCCACCCCTTCCCCTTACCCCCTACCCCCACACCACCCCCTACGCCCACCCACCCCACCCCACCCTCACCCCCTACCTCCACCCACCCCACCCTACCCCCGCCCACCTTACCCCCATTCACCCTACCCCCACCCACCCCACCCACCCACCCCCTACCAACCTACCCCCACCCCACCCCATTACCCACCTACCCCCACCACCCTACCCCCTTACCCACCTACCCCCACCCCTACCCATCCACCCCACCCCCCACAACCCACTCCTACCAATCTACCCCCACCCCACACCACCCCACAATTAAAATAAAAAAATATGTGAAAAAAACTTATATTATTATTATTTGACGTTCAAATATTAAAAAAATTAACGAACATATTCCGAATTCAAATAATCTATCACCAAACATATATTATTATTATTTGACGTCAAATATTTGACGTTAAAAAAATATGTTGGTAAACAATTAAAAATATTATTATTATTTAATCTATTAAAAAAACATATATTATTTTGATCATCAATTAAAATAAAGTTAATTCTAGAGAAATAAAAAATATATATAAAAAAAGATAACTTACAAGTAAGAAAAAAAATTATAAAAAAAATATATGAAAAAGTATAGTAAAAAAAAGAAGAATATAATTATAAAAAAAATCTAGAGAAATATGTGTTAAATTTTTAATATAAAATAAATTTAAGTTAAATTTGAACATTTGGGGGTATTTAGGTCACTTTCTAATTATTTATTTTATTCTTATATGTATTCCTAACATCAACCAAACATGTACATGAAATATTAAAAAATCATTCCATTCCCTTCCTTATTCCATTCTCTCATCTATTTCATTCCCTATCCTATTCCATTCCTTCAATCCAAACGCAGTATAAGTGTACTTTTCCTCTCTTTGTTATATATAGGCACTGGTTGAGAAGCTTTGCATGACTTAACCAATAGAAAATAAGTGTTGTGGTTGCCATTAGTATGCATGAAATTAATGTTGATCTTGATTTGAGCCTAATAGCAGTAGTACTGATTGAAGCAATCATGTCTTTCTCATTTGCTCATGAGGTCTAATCACTATGTAGGAACCTTTTTAATTTGTTGTTTTTGATCTAGACATAAACAAAAAGAATGCACATGAATACTTATTATTAATTATTCCGTTACCATAAACAGTGTTCTAAAAATTGTTTTAAATTAGACCTTTTCTTATATGAATCCCATTTATATATTTCATTCGTTTCAAATTATAAGATTAATAATTTAATATTGACTTTTCAAAAGTTAATTTCAAATATTTTTAAACTCAAAATTAACATAAATTCATGTTTCTTTTGTCAATATAATTATGAATATCATAAACTCTCTAAAAATACTACTAATTATAAGATTTATTGTTTTCAAAACTTAAATGAATTACGTCAATTTGAAATTTAAAAATATCTCAAATTTACTTTTAAAAAATCATTATCGATCTTATAATTCGGAACGAAGAGAATATTTTTAATTGTTATTGTTAAACTGTACAAATAATATAGTAAATATATTTTTTTTTAAAAAATACATTCAAATTTCCAAAAAAATTATGAAACAAGAATTAACAAATTCATTTCAAGTATAAACTATCGACGAACTTCAAAGTTTTTATCAAATTAATATGGTAGACTAGGCCTGATTCTGCTCAAGTGTTCAGACGGTAGAAGTACAGCCTAGAGCCTAGGCGTGGTTAGTGTCGGTCCAAAATTTTTGGGTAGAATTGGGGTGTGACGCCCCCAAAATAGGTATACAACACCCATTCTGAGTCGCCAAAATACATGGTACAGAAACAACTACATCTTTATTATTACAACACAAGAACTGTGAGTTTAAATACAAATATTGTCATTTAGACAATATCCACACTCAAATAAGTCCTCATTACAATTATTGATACATTATTTCACAAAAATGGTGAGGACTACTAAAGTAACTTCTAGAACCATCATTCCATACCCCGACTAGTACTCGCTACATTCTCGCCTCCTGAGAAAATGGAACAAAAAGGAAAAGGGTGAGCTCAACTAGCCCAGTAAAGAACATTATGACTAAGATAATACAGAACAAATTATCGTTAGTCTTCAACAGGGAAAAATCTAATAGAATACAATAGACAACAAGTTTTAAATCAATAACTGCAGCGGAAACAGCAAACCATTAGAAGAGTCAAGTAGAGAATGAGTTCTACTATCTTCTAAGATTTAAAAGTCCATCATCAATATTTTATCCCTGTAACAACAATCAATAACCATCTTTAATCAAATATTCATCTTTGCACTACAGGCCAAAGATATTCATCAGTGAATCATTCATCTTTGCACTACGGCCAAAGATATTCAGTAATATCATCATTTAGGACTGAGGATGATGAAAAATATCTTAAAGAAAACGAATCCAGTGAAACAAAATAACAATATTAAGGATTCGTATTTCGATTTATTCATGTCCAAAAATACCTTATAATTATTCATAGTGAAGTAGAATTCAAGAATGATCAAAACATGGATACAATCAAAGCTAGTACCCAGAATAGATATTTTGGACGAAAAGAAGAAAATTTTATTTTTTGGTGAATAGTAACTCGTGAATAGTAACTCGTGAATAGTAACCCCGACGTGAAAAGTTTCAAATTTGATAAAAATTTCCAACCAATATTTCGGCATAATGATATTGAAGAAATAAAATCATTTTCGAATAAAATAACATCCCTTACCTCAAAATAATCGTACTTCTGACTGAATTTCGGGTATAGTGCTGACAGAAACTTGCACCGTATAGCAACACTCAAAGTATACTAACAAGAATACGCTCGATAATATAGAGAGAGAAAGAGAGAAAACTTGTTTCTGGTATGATTTTCAATTCTAACTTAGCCATCTATTTATAGGAAAATGCTAGAACGCCAAAGGAGACTAAAATAATAAAATATTAATATTTCAAACAACAATTCTACGTATGCTATCAATGACCAAGACCAGCCCCTCAATGCTGAAAATTTCAGCAGCCCATGTGTTGCACCAACCAAAAGTGGGTCCCCCCATAAATTTAATAAAAATCATTTTATTTTTTAAAACTTTAATAATTCATAGAAAATAGACCGTTTATCAGAAAAATACGAATTTTATGTCCATTTTGACTGAAATCGAATTCTCTACAACTTTGTAGCTTTAAGTTTTTTCAAATTCCAAACCAAAAATATCCGAAATCCACAAACGGATGATTTTTAATACCTCCACATCGACAAAATACTGATAAAACACCTCAGCTTTAATTCTTTCATTTTTATCCACATAAAAATAAATATATCCATCATTTATATCCACATAAAATAAATATTTCTTTATCATATGAATCAATAATTAATTATTCACAAATAATATTACAGAATCACATTTATGACAACCAGGCCGTTCCCAGGAAAGAGGGGGCTTTCCAATAAGGATTTCTCCTTACTGGCGCGCAATTAGATGACCAAACCTCTCCTTAGACAGAACTTTCTAGACATTGCCAATAATGTTATCTAATAATATTATTCAAATAATATGAATTATTGATCTGATAATGGGAAATACTGTGTAGTGACAATTATTAAAACAACAGTAATATAAAATATCAATGCAGCAATTATTGAATCAATAAAATAAAATACTGAACAGTAATTACTGTAACCATTATTGAGTAGTGCCTTCTTACGTAAGAATCAATAATTGGTGCAATCAGTGTGCTACTGTGTAACAACGCGTATTACTGTGTTTTAACCACCGGGTATTCCAACAGTATTAACGGTAACAACTACGCCGTTATTAATAAACAACATATACTTGTCGTTTTCTTCATCCAATCGCTTTCCGTTATGGGGCCCACAAAAGACTGCGCCGTCGTACGAATATTCCCCGACAGGAAGAATATTCCACGACCAAACGAATATTCCCCGACAACAATGAATATTTTATAACCACCTGCTTATTTGAAATATTTGCGCATTTTACCCATAACTAACCTCATTAATCAATTTAACACTTACTATTTCAAAATAATAAATAGAGGAAATTTAAATTTCATTTATTAATAATTTGGGGTCTTACAACCTCCCCTCCTTATGAAATTTCGTCCTCGAAATTGACGTACGTACCTGGTGTTTCGAAAAGATGAGGATACCTCGCTTTCATTTCCGTTTCTAACTCCCAGGTCATTTCCTCAATAGCATGGTTTCTCCACAAAACTTTAACTTGTGGTATGACCTTCGTGCGTAGGACATGCTCCTTTCTATCCAAGATCTTGACAGGTACCTCTTCGTACGTTAAGTCTTCAGCTATCTCGTCCGGTTCTAACTCAATAACGTGGTCTGGATCTTTCACATATTTACGTAACACAGATATATGAAAAATATTATGAACACGAGACATACTTGGAGGTAACGCGAGTCTATAGGCCACATTTCCTACTCGGTCAAGAATCTGAAATGGACCAATAAATCGTGGATTGAGCTTTCCTCTCTTCCCAAATCTTGTAACTCCTTTCCATGGAGCCACACGCAACAATACATGATCCCCAATGTCAAATTCCACGTCCTTTCGATGAAGATCCGCATAACTCTTTTGTCGATCCTGTGCCGTTTGTATGCGTTGTCGAATCGTTTGGATCTTCTCTGTAGTCATGCGTACCAACTCTGGTCCCAACAATGTTGCTTCACCCACCTCGTCCCAGCATACTGGAGAGCGACACTTTCGTCCATATAATGCTTCAAATGGGGCCACACCTATACTTGCCTGATAACTGTTATTGTAAGAGAATTCCACCAATGGTAGGTACTTATCCCAACTCCCTTTGAAATCTAGGACACAAAGTCTTAATAGATCTTCAAGAGTTTGAATAGTCCTCTCTGATTGTCCGTCCGTTTGAGGATGGTATGCCGAACTAAATCGTAAATCTGTGCCCATAGCTTTTTGCAAGCTAACCCAAAATCTTGAAGTGAATCTTGGGTCACGATCCGAAACTATGGATACTGGCATGCCATGCAGTCTCACAATCTCATCTACGTATATACGAGCAAGACGTTCAAGGGAATAAGTCTCCCGTATCGGCAAGAAATGAGCAGACTTGGTTAATCTATCAACAATAACCCAAATAGCATTTATGCCTTGAGAAACCGTGGGAAGACCCGTAACGAAATCCATGGTAATGTGTTCCCACTTCCATTTCGGAATCTCAAGTGGTTGCAATGGACCCTTTGGCACTTGATGTTCCGCCTTTACACGTTGACAAGTTAAACACCTCGAGATAAACTTTGCAATCTCTCTCTTCATATTATTCCACCAAAATGTATGTCGAAGATCACGATACATTTTGGTACTTCCAGGATGGATTGCAAATGGTGTATTGTGTGCTTCCATCATGATCTTGTACTTCAAATCAGAATCGTTAGGAACACAAAGTCTGGAGTGGACTCGAAGTATTCCTTCTTCATCGATTCTTGCTTCTGGAATAGAACCTTCTTGCACTTTCTTCTTCATATGCATCAGCTCTATGTCCGTAGCTTGAGCAGCTTTAACTTTATCGATTAAAGTCGGTTCTACTCGTATATTTGATATCATCATGTGGGTACTTGGAGCCTTCATCTCTATCTCCATCCTTTGCAAGTCATACAAAATGGGCCTTTGTGTTAACAACATTGCACTCGTACCCGCATATGATCTTCTACTCAATGCGTCAGCTACTACGTTTGCTTTTCCAGGATGATATTGGATGGTATGATCGTAATCTTTCAACAGCTCGAGCCAACGTCGCTGCCGCATGTTGAGTTCCTTTTGGGTGAAGAAATATTTGAGGCTTTTATGATCTGTATAGATCTCCACTTTCTCCCCATACAGGTAGTGTCTCCAGATCTTCAACGCGAAAACTACTGCTGCCAACTCCAAATCATGAGTAGGATAATTCCTCTCATATTCTTTGAGTTGTCGCGAGGCATAGGCTATGACTTTCCCATGTTGCATGAGAACACATCCTAACCCTTTGCCTGAAGCATCACTGTAGATAACAAATCCATCCGAACCAGATGGTATTGTCAGAACAGGTGCCGAAATGAGTCTCCTCTTAAGCTCTTGAAAACTCTTCTCGCATTCCTCGCTCCATACGAATTTGATATCTTTTCGAGTTAGCTGAGTTAACGGGGTAGCGATTCGAGAAAACCCTTCCACGAATCTTCGATAATAACCAGCTAAGCCTAGAAAGCTACGTACTTCGGTCACCGTCTTTGGTTGCTCCCAACTTTGTATTGCTTCAATCTTCGCCGGGTCAACAGATACTCCATGTTTTGACACCACGTGCCCTAGGAAAGCTACTTCCTCAAGCCAGAACTCGCATTTCTTCAACTTAGCATATAACTTGTTTTCACGCAGCCTTTGGAGTACCAGCTTCAAATGATGCTCATGATCTTCACGGCTTTTGGAATATATGAGGATGTCATCAATAAAGACAACAACGAACTGATCCAAATAATCCTTGAATACTCGGTTCATCATATCCATGAAAGCCGCAGGAGCATTAGTCAATCCAAAAGACATGACTAGGAATTCATAATGCCCGTACCGAGTTCTGAAGGCAGTCTTTGGAATATCCTCAGTTTTAACCTTCAGCTGATGATATCCAGAACGAAGATCGATCTTTGAAAAGAATTGTGCTCCTTGTAACTGGTCAAACAGGTCATCAATACGAGGTAGCGGATACCTATTCTTAATAGTGACATGGTTTAATTCCCGGTAATCAATACAAAGTCGCATACTCCCGTCTTTCTTCTTTACAAATAAAACAGGAGCACCCCAAGGAGATGTACTAGGACGAATGAAACCGATGTCCAACAACTCTTGTAGTTGGACTTTTAACTCCTGAAGTTCAATAGGAGCCATTCGATATGGGGTTTTAGAAATGGGCTTTGTACCAGGTTCAAGATCAATAAAGAATTCAATTTCTCGTTCCGGGGGTAGACCGGGAAGTTCTTCAGGAAATACGTCAGGAAAGTCAATAACAACAGGAATATTATTCAAATTTGACGTGTCTTTATTCAAATCCATAACATGGGCTAAGAAAGCTTGACATCCGTTTTTTAATAAACGAATGGCTTTATGGCTTGATATAACAGTGATTGATTTTAATGGCTTAGTTGTTTGAATTCGTACAACAGGTTGGTTAGGAATATGAAAACTAACAACCTTACGAAAATAATCAATTTTGGCATGATGAGTAGTTAACCAATCAATCCCTAAAATCACATCAAAAGCAAGTATCTTTAAAGAGATAAGGTCAACAGGTAAGGTGATGGTGCCAACTTGGATCACACAAGATTTATAAACAGTGGATGTGATGAAAGTTTCTCCTAACGGAGTCTCCACAGATAAATCAAAGTCTAACTTCTCCGGAGTCAAGTTTAAACGTTGAGCACAAGCAGGAGAGATAAAAGAATGGGTAGAACCGGTATCTAATAAGGTATAAACTTCGCATGAATTTATGATTAGCTTACCCGTGATCACCTCGTTTGGGTTCCTCGCATGTTGACCAGTCACGACAAACGCTCTTCCAGGAACCGTTGACTTTATCTTTTCTGGGACAGCTTTTTGAGTCACCATCCCCGCTGGACTTGGTTTTGCTACAGTGCAATCTCGAGCGATATGTCCTTCCTTTCCACAGTTATAACATACCTTAAACTGTTGTGGGCAATTTGGGCTGATATGTCCTTCTTTTCCGCACTTATAGTATATAACCGATGGTCGTTCTCCTCCCTTGGAACCAGTTGCTGCTGGTACTGACGTCTTCGTATTGTCATTGTTGAATCTCCTCTTTTTAAAATCTCCTCCCGACTCGCTTCTTCTATTTTCATAGCCACGATTACCACCAGAGTGGTTGCCGTTCTTGTCTGTATTTTTCTTTCTCCGCTGGTTATCATTGTTCTGATGACTGCTGTCACCGATATGATCCTGGTTGTGGTCCCTCAGTTGACCGTACTCATTATCTCGCTCTAATAATTGAGCCCTGTTGACAACATCTGAATAGAGAGAAAATTTATGAGAAATGAGATATTGACGTATGCCGGGTTTCAAACCTCTCAAAAACATCCTCGTCATACGTTCCTCATTCTCCACCAAATGAGGTGCAAACCTGGACAACTCTGCAAACCTCGCCTCGTACTGAGACACCGTCATGTTATTCTGCTCTAGTCTAATAAACTCTACCTCCTTCATATGACGAATACTTTCAGGAAAGTACTTGTCATTGAACAGTTTCTGAAATGTCTCCCAAGACATGCTGAGTGCGGTTGGATGGGTACGCTTCACAGACTCCCACCAGTAGTCTGCCTCGCCACGGAACATAAAGGTGGCGAATGGAACCTTCTGTTCCTCCGTGCATCCCAAGACATCGAATATCTTGGTAATTTTCTTGACCCACGTTTCCGCCATGATCGGATCCGGCTTTCCCTTAAATTCTGGTGGTCCCAATTCTTTGAACTGTTTGGCTGTGACAAACCGTGAATTGCTATCATTTCCTCCTGTATTTTGAACACGAGTCTCCCTCGTCTGGTTTTGCATAAATTGCAAAAAACTTCTAAACATTCCATCATTCATCATCTGCTCATTGGTGTTGTTCACATGAGGAACATTGCCAGCCTGTTGCATGTTCTCCTCGTTGGTAAGCACCGGTGTCTCCACAGTCTCATTTACTCCACTGTTAACATTCTCAGTCGACATTCTCAAATACTGCCATAAAACAAGGGTTAATTAAATAAATTAACAAATCACATAATACCCCTATATTATGACTGACCAATAACTAAGCTTAGGTAGGACACACTAGCGAAGGATTTATTCGTCTCTCCCCTCCTAGTTCTATTCTCCGATCTCCGCCAGAGATCATATCCCTAAGCTCTGATACCAACTGTGACGCCCCCAAAATAGGTATACAACACCCATTCTGAGTCGCCAAAATACATGGTACAGAAACAACTACATCTTTATTATTACAACACAAGAACTGTGAGTTTAAATACAAATATTGTCATTTAGACAATATCCACACTCAAATAAGTCCTCATTACAATTATTGATACATTATTTCACAAAAATGGTGAGGACTACTAAAGTAACTTCTAGAACCATCATTCCATACCCCGACTAGTACTCGCTACATTCTCGCCTCCTGAGAAAATGGAACAAAAAAGAAAAGGGTGAGCTCAACTAGCCCAGTAAAGAACATTATGACTAAGATAATACAGAACAAATTATCGTTAGTCTTCAACAGGGAAAAATCTAATAGAATACAATAGACAACAAGTTTTAAATCAATAACTGCAGCGGAAACAACAAACCATTAGAAGAGTCAAGTAGAGAATGAGTTCTACTATCTTCTAAGATTTAAAAGTCCATCATCAATATTTTATCCCTGTAACAACAATCAATAACCATCTTTAATCAAATATTCATCTTTGCACTACAGGCCAAAGATATTCATCAGTGAATCATTCATCTTTGCACTACGGCCAAAGATATTCAGTAATATCATCATTTAGGACTGAGGATGATGAAAAATATCTTAAAGAAAACGAATCCAGTGAAACAAAATAACAATATTAAGGATTCGTATTTCGATTTATTCATGTCCAAAAATACCTTATAATTATTCATAGTGAAGTAGAATTCAAGAATGATCAAAACATGGATACAATCAAAGCTAGTACCCAGAATAGATATTTTGGACGAAAAGAAGAAAATTTTATTTTTCGGTGAATAGTAACTCGTGAATAGTAACTCATGAATAGTAACCCCGACGTGAAAAGTTCCAAATTTGATAAAAATTTCCAACCAATATTTCGGCATAATGATATTGAAGAAATAATATCATTTTCGAATAAAATAACATCCCTTACCTCAAAATAATCGTACTTCTGACTGAATTTCGGGTATAGTGCTGACAGAAACTTGCACCGTATAGCAACACTCAAAGTATACTAACAAGAATACGCTCGATAATATAGAGAGAGAAAGAGAGAAAACTTGTTTCTGGTATGATTTTCAATTCTAACTTAGCCATCTATTTATAGGAAAATGCTAGAACGCCAAAGGAGACTAAAATAATAAAATATTAATATTTCAAACAACAATTCTACGTATGCTATCAATGACCAAGACCAGCCCCTCAATGCTGAAAATTTCAGCAGCCCATGTGTTGCACCAACCAAAAGTGGGTCCCCCCATAAATTTAATAAAAATCATTTTATTTTTCAAAACTTTAATAATTCATTGAAAATAGACCGTTTATCAGAAAAATACGAATTTTATGTCCATTCTGACTGAAATTGAATTCTCTACAACTTTGTAGCTTTAAGTTTTTTCAAATTCCAAACCAAAAATATCTGAAATCCACAAACGGATGATTTTTAATACCTCCACATCGACAAAATACTGATAAAACACCTCAGCTTTAATTCTTTCATTTTTATCCACATAAAAATAAATATATCCATCATTTATATCCACATAAAATAAATATTTCTTTATCATATGAATCAATAATTAATTATTCACAAATAATATTACAGAATCACATTTATGACAACCAGGCCGTTCCCAGGAAAGAGGGGGCTTTCCAATAAGGATTTCTCCTTACTGGCGCGCAATTAGATGACCAAACCTCTCCTTAGACAGAACTTTCTAGACATTGCCAATAATGTTATCTAATAATATTATTCAAATAATATGAATTATTGATCTGATAATGGGAAATACTGTGTAGTGACAATTATTGAAACAACAGTAATATAAAATATCAACGCAGCAATTATTGAATCAATAAAATAAAATACTGAACAGTAATTACTGTAACCATTATTGAGTAGTGCCTTCTTACGTAAGAATCAATAATTGGTGCAATCAGTGTGCTACTGTGTAACAACGCGTATTACTGTGTTTTAACCACCGGGTATTCCAACAGTATTAACGGTAACAACTACGCCGTTATTAATAAACAACATATACTTGTCGTTTTCTTCATCCAATCGCTTTCCGTTATGGGGCCCACAAAAGACTGCGCCGTCGTACGAATATTCCCCGACAGGAAGAATATTCCACGACCAAACGAATATTCCCCGACAACAATGAATATTTTATAACCACCTGCTTATTTGAAATATTTGCGCATTTTACCCATAACTAACCTCATTAATCAATTTAACACTTACTATTTCAAAATAATAAATAGAGGGAATTTAAATTTCATTTATTAATAATTTGGGGTCTTACATGGGGCCTTTTTTTAACCATTCAATAATAAATTAAATTAATATTTATGATTTAAAAAAAAATAGAATTTCATTTTTCTTACTCTTTTAGATTCAAAATTATTGATCAAACTTGTATAATTATACTTGTAGCTGGGAGTGAGCATGGTGCGGTTTGAAATCCAAATTGCACCCGAAACCGCTTAGGTGCGTTTTGACAAATTTAAAACCGCACACGAAATCGCTTGTGATTGGTGCGGTGCGGTTTTAAACTGTGCGGTTTGGTTTCAATTGGTGCGTGTAAGACCCCAACTTATTATAAATAAAATTAAATTTCCTCTAATTATTTTTGTGAATAATAAGGTGTTAATTTGATATAATACTTTTGTTATGGGTGAAATGTGCAAAATTTTTCAAAATAAACAAGTGGTTATAAAATATTCATTGTTGTCGGGGAATATTCGTTTGATCGTGGAATATTCTTGTTGTCGAAGAATATTCGTACGACGGCGCAGCCATTTGTGGATCCCATAACGAAAAACGATCGAATGAAGAAAACGACAAATATAAGTTTTTATAAATAACGGCATAATGGTTACCGTTAACACTGTTGGAATACCCGGTTGTTAAAATACAATAATACGCGTGATTGCACAGTAGCACACGGTATTGCACAGTATTTTTGAATTATTGATTCTTACGTAAGAAGGCACTACTCAATAATTGTTACAATAATTACTGTTCAATATTTTATTTTATTGATTCAATAATTACCACGTTGATATTTTATATTATTGTTGTTTCAATAATTGTCATTGCACAGTATTTTCTATTATCAGATCAATAATTCATATTATTTGAATAATATTATTAGATAGCATTATTGGCAATGTCTAAGGAAGTTCTGTCTAGGAAAGGGGTTTGGTCACCTAATTACAAGCCAATAAGGAGAAATCTTTATCGGAAAGCCCCCGCTTTCCTGGGAATGACGTGGTTGTTATAATTGTAATTCTGTAATATTATTTGTGAATAATTAATTATTGATTTATATGATAAGAAAATATTTATTTTATGTGGATATAAATGATGGATATATTTATTATATGTGGTTATAAATGAAGGAATAAAAGCTGAGGTGTTTTATCAGTATTTTGTCGAATAGAGATGTTAAAAATCGTCCGTATGTGAATTTCGGTTATTTTCTTTTTGGAATTTGGAAAAACTTAAACTTACAAAGTTGTAGAAAATTTAATTTCCTATGGAATGGACATAAAATTCATATTTTTCTGATAAAAAGGGCTATTTATTATGAATTATTGAATTTTCGGGAATTAAATATTTTTATTAAAATTAAGGGTGGGACCCACTTTTGTTTTTTAAAACATGTGGGCTATTGAAAATTTTTCAAAATTGGCATGTTGGCTGATTCAACAAAGGATGCGTAGAAGGATGAAAGATTATATTAATATTTTATTATTTAGTCTCCTTTGGCATTCTAGCATTTTCCTATAAATAGGATGCTTAGTTAGAATTAAAAATCACACCAGAAACAAGTTTTCTCTCTCTATATTATCGAGCGTATTTTGTGAGTATTTAGATACTTTGTGAGTTGTTATTCAGTGCAAATTTTCTTCAGCCTTATACCGATATTTTGATCAGTAGTACTGATTGAAGCAATGATGTCATTTGCTCATGAGGTCTAATAACTCTGTAGGAACCTTTTTAATTTGTTGTTTTTGATCTACGCTAAAACAAAAAGGATGCACATGAATACTTATTATTAATTATTCCGTTACTATTAACCATTGTATTACAACGGGATAGTTTGAAACAGTGCTCTAAAAATTGTTTTAAATTAGACATTTTCTTATATGAATCCCAGTTATATATTTATTTCTTTTGGTACAGTATATACTTATTTTTTATGTTTCCAAGTCAGAACCAATAGGGACCATGACATTACAGTTGAGTAATATTAGTTGAGATATTGATTAATCTCTTACTTATCAAGTGGCCCTTAAACCCGTGCAAGGCACGTATTTGATGGGAATAAATTAGTTACCTTAATGTTTTATTATTTTATAATTCTATATAGTAAAACAAAATTATGTTTGTTAATATATTTTTTTCTTTTTGAAGGATAATAAGTGACTAATTTATGTCAAATTGTTTATCATTTGCATTTTTTATTGTACACGCATAAAAATACACTTGTTATTTAATATTAGTACGTTTTAAAGTTTTTTATATATTTAAAATTGATGAATTTCATTTACTATTTATAAACAATAAATTTTAAAATGTTAACCGCCTATTATTTAAGTGTTTGTGGTTTAATACTCATCATGATTCATGGCTTCACCTCGATTTGAAACAATAAATAAAAATAACTATATGTATTAATTTTTGTCGATATCTTTTTATATATTAGTATATAATACTAAATATAGGAGTTGAAACTTAAATTAATTATGTTTCTCTATATATTTGTCTAAATATTTTTCACTTTCTTCCTTAACACTTCCAAATAGATTGATAAATAGAAATAATACTTCCATGTATCAATAATGTATATTTAAACGGATCATATATATGGAAAAACTAATTCCTTGTATTAAATTGAATTAATACATTTAGTTCTTATGACAAATTGTGCTATTATATTAAACTTTAATAGTTATATAAAAAAATAAGACGAGAAACGTAGCTTACGATAAACAAATTATTTCTTCATGCATATAGTATCAATATGTAATCATATATATAAATGTGTAAACATATATAGAGTAATAGATGAAATGTTACCTCAAATTCTTACCACAATAACTCCATGCTTCTATTATGTCTCCATTGCTAATTAATAATTTATTTTCTTCATAAATTAATTATCAGTTTAATTCATACCGAAAAAAAGGCTTTATGGTTGCATTTAGATTTTAGCAAGAGAAAATAGCCCAAATATGTTATTCTATTCTTTTTGATCTTCTGTTTCATTTTAACTGCAATATAACCAATGTATAATCACATACATACATACATACAATGCGAAAATAAAAATAAAATCGATTAACTAATTTAGTTTCGTGTATGCAAATTTATTCATTTTGATCAGTGCTAAATCACATGCATCCTTTCCTTGTTAATCACGAACATCACAAACAAATTTTGACTATGATTAGGTCATACTACGATAAACGTAACATGACCATAATTTCCATCGTCCTAATTGACTTTAATGCAATGTTTTCAAATCGAATATGAAAATATACCGGGTGGATGGGTCACCGGTTCCACCAGTGGTTGAACCGTTATTGACCTAGTGACGTCATTAATATATATAAAATAATTAAATACATTAATTATTATTATTATATATTATATATATATATATAATATTTAGTAAATATATAAAATTAATCAATTTATCTACACAAAAAAACTAAACCTATTTATAGACTATTTATTTTATATAATTCAAATAAATACTAAATGTATGCAAAAAGAAAGATACTAAATCAAATAATACAAATAAACATAAAGAGAATATACTTTTGGCATATTCTAGTCAAAACACGGTATCTAATAAAAAGTCCTTAAATTCGGTGGATGATCTTAGTCTCCTTCTTTTATCATATTAATCAATATCTTATATATAAATACAGCAAAAGCTAGCGATCTTTTAAATTGAAAAACTCACTGAGTCAATTAAACATTAACTCACTCAATTGAAAAAGTCAAGAACGAGTCCTTCCTTCATTCGACCGATTCCTTCTCTTCTTCTCGATTGATTCTTTTCCTCTCAACCCTTCTCGGCTTCGGCGCTTCCTCTTCATTTCCTTCTCGCTTAATAAATTTCACAATTAGTCTCAACCGTGCAACAGATTCTCCAGAGAGCTTTCAGAATTCAAACGGGATTAAACATCAAGATGGGCAAGTTGTGGTCAATTCCTTGTTATTATAGTAAGGGAATATGTTTTTGACATATTCTCTCCTTCAAATCTTTTTACAGAGAATACCACTTCTTTTGCTCCCCAAAATCCAAATCGGTAGTACGCAAAATCCTTCTTCTTTCTATTTTTTTGTTGCTAAATTCACATAATACTTCTTTTGCTTACTCGGTTTATGAGTTCGATCTAAAATGGTTGATGAGTTCAATCTAAAACTCTAACTTTTGATTTTCATTTTAATATATGTTGCTCTTAAACTTTTGGATTTCTTCGGCAATTATTTCTTCTTCTTTTCTTCTTTTTGATTTTTGTTTTGTTTTGGCTCAGATCTTGATATTGTTTTGTCATTGTTTTGTGATTATTATTTGTAAATATTGTTAAGGCTTAATGGGTATGTATAATTGATTTGGAAAGTGAGTAGTTTTGTGTTATTTATTAGAATAAGTCATACATTAATGATTAATTTGGGCGCAACGAAGAAGAAAAAGCAGAAGAGCAGACCTGAAGATTAAAGGGTTGAAGCCCTATTATTATTTTTTATAATGTAGGTAGGGAACCGGTCTAACTCGCGAACCAGTCAGCAGTTCGTTGGGTCAGGTGGTTCAACCGCCGGTTCTTCGGGTCTGAACGGTTTTTGAACAAAAATGGTCATTGGTGTAAATCGGACTGAAGACTGACTCCGATTTTTTCCAATTCGATCGTCGGTCTGATCCGGGTCTAAAAATTATGCTTTAATGGCAACATCACTAACATGCTATCATGTCCCATATTCTATGTCTCAATCTCCAAGTGAGAGAGCTCCAATATGGTGTGTATATTCATTTTCATTTTCATTTTCATTTTCGTTTTCGTACACATTCTCTGCATTGTTCATATAACATATGAAATGTAATACATGTAACTCTCATCTACTAATGAAATATTATGAAGTTGTAAGTCTCACAATAGTAAGACAATAAGTGAAGATTGAAGTTACATTTTGATTATATTCAACGAATTATTGTAGTAGAATTGTAGACAAATTGAGGGTAATAATTTTAGTCGGAGGAAATTTATTGCGGCATATAATATCCGCCAGAAAAAATTTATTACAACCCTAAAAGAACCATCAAACCAAAGATTGTCCCCCATTTTGTCTTTATATATAATACTCCCTCCGTCTCCCTCCGTCTCAGGATAAAAATTATGGTTGAATTTTTGCGCATATTAAGAAAGAGGATAAAATGACAAAATTGTCTATATTTAAATTCTCATTTAATTGCATAGTTTTTTGCACATTACTAGTGATGTTCCATAAATATGCATAGAGAATTGAAATATACTCCATCCGTCCCAAATTATCTGCTGTTTTAGAGTTCCACACAGATACCAATATATGTGATAAAAATACTAAAATACCCTTATTAGTGGAAATATGAAAAAGGTGTTTAAAAAATAGCGCATGAAATAGTATGTAGAGAGAAGAAGAGAGAGAAAGTATGAGTGCATTAAATAGACAAATAATCTAAAGAGAGAGAAAGTATGAGTGCATATATATGTGTGGAGAAAGGAAGAGAGAGAAAGTATGAGTGCATTAAATAGACAAATAGTATGTAGAGAGAAAAAGTATGAGCGCATGTATATGTGTGGAGAGGATGAGAGTAATGACTATCAATAATTAGGTAAAGGGGCAAACTTGGAAAATAAAGGAAAAAAATGCATTGAAATCTTGAAAAAATAGATATTGTGGGATAATTTTTTTTTTTTGCTAAAATAGCAGATAATTTGGGACAGAGGGAGTAACAATTAATGATAAGGGTATTATAGGCAAATTATTGTAAAAAAATAGATTATTTAAGGTAAGTAGACATTTAACTTAGAACTATTTAAAATAATAATAAAAACTTTTATCCTGAGACGAAGGGAGTAATAGATGTGGTTTGTTAAAGATAGAGATGTATTAACCATATCTATAGGTAAAATCTACTGAAAGCTTCACTACCAAATCAATAGTATGGTGTGAGGCACATGACAAAACAAGTAATAGTTCCAGCTCATTATAAATCAAGGGAATTGATATTTACACAAGTAACATGTTAATATAAATCCAAGTTGAATACAATAATCACACATTTAGTATCCTGATATTAATTCAATTATTGCACTATAATAACATAAATTAATTACAATAAAAATAAAACTTCTAAATTTATCCATACGTTAAATCATATAATAATTACAAAATACATGTAATACAATAACTCATTACGCATTTAGTGTCCTAATATTAATAATTATGGCACTATAAAGCATACACTAATTACAATAAAAAATATTTAAGACATTAAATTAACAAAATGTAACCGTGATCATATTATACATAGATTTGAAAATATAAAATGGATATATATTCTTCTTTTTCAGTGGAGCCTTCACCGTTAGCGGGGGCGGATCCAATCCCTTGGTTCAGTGGTGTCAAATTTGAAGAATTTTTTTAATAAAAAATAAAAATATAATACAATAAATCACAAAATTAAATTATACTCATATATTGTTTACAATTTTTCGAGACTCCATAACTTGAAATTGTTTCATGATATCCTCACTTTTGATAGTTGTAAAAATATCATGTTCAATAATGTAAATTACTAAACAATCATTCATCCATTCATCTTTGAATTTTTATTTTTTTATGGGCATACGTTGTTGTAAAAATATCATGATAGCCTCATTTTAAACAATTGTAAAAATTCACAAATAATTACTAAATTTGTAAAATTATAAAACAGAAAAATTACAATATATTTTAAATAATTTTTTTGATGGGTTAACATTGTGACTAGATAACTTTGCAAAGTGAATCGAATGTTTATTCTTTCTCGTAACATGATAATCAGATCCGGTACTGGGTTTTCTAAGGCTCAGTGCAAGTTTTCTCAAGTGTGCCCCTTTATACAAATTAAACACAAAAATAAATAAATTATCAACTAATTAATTTTATTAAAATTATATTAATTTACAAAAGATAAGGAAGAACACTTTGGGACCTCATTAAAAACTTGTTTGGGGAAAACCCAATGGGACAAAACCCCAAACGAAGGAAAAAGAGCTACCACAGATTGTAAACATTGCATTAAAAACGAAAACTACATATTTGAGTTTACATGCTTCCTCCCGAATCTCCATAAGCATTTCTTAATTTGATCAATTTTCTTTTCATCCTCTACAATTAATCGAAGCAAAAAATCATCACATGTACCTACAAAATAAAAATAGTAATGAAATCTGAACCACAAAACATCATTTAAAATATCTTCTTGTTGCGTTATGAACTGATAGGGTCGAAGGGGTTTTCCTACTTTTTGTGGCTAAAAGTGTTTTGATTCCCCATATTTATTGATTTGTTTTATATTATATTTTATAATTAATATGGGGCTTCCTTACTCGGTACGTTTCTTCTTGAGATTGAGTATATAAAGACTGATTAGATTGATTGACTTCCCTTTTTCATTAACAGGTACAGTCGACAACTTCTTTTGTTTTATTTTTTATTTTTTTTATATACATATATACATAAGCTTATAAAAAATTTTGGGCACCTCAACAGTGGGTAGGGATGAACAATTTAGTTATAACCGAATCTAAAAGCTTATTCGGTTATAACCGAAAATCAAAAATTTCTTAATCTTATTATCCGAATAACTAACCGAATTATTGAAAACCGAATTTACAATTTAATTAATAATCAAAATTAAGTTCTATTTTATCAAAGTCTAATTAATCAAGCAACAGAGTCAGATAACAACATGCAGCATATTAACATATGGATTTAATATAAGGACAACGTAATTAACATTCTATTCTTTACCAAAGTCAAAGCCAAAGCCAAAGCATTTAACAACACACCATTTTGTTTATTGTTGAAGAGAGATGAAGCTTGCTATATACTATATAAGGATGGATTTGATAGTACATAGTAGGATAAATAAAGATAAAAATCTGGATAGTTTTTGTGACCAGTGGCGGAACCAGAACATAATTCAAAGGGGGCAAAATACATCAATAAAAAAAATTATTTATTAACGCTTGAAGAGCTTCTTTCGGTTGTACGAGTGAGAGCAGGCAACTGTATCCTGCGAGTCTGCATAGTTTGAAAATGTCTCAAAATTTGTTCGTTTGCGAGTCTGCATAGTTTGAAAATGTCTCAAAATTTGTTCGTTTCTTCTCAATATAAACTACTAGACTGTCATTCATCCACTCGTCTCCCATTTTGTTAGGCAAGTCAGTCTTGCCAATTTTCATCGCAGAGAATACTCTTTCAACGGTAACAGTTGCAACTGGTAAAACTAAAGCCAACTCGATCAATCGATATACCAATGTAAAAGTCATATGTCTTCTTGTTTCAATCAGCTATTTCATTAATTTAACAGAAAAGCAATTAAAATCAAGTATTCCTAAATTAACATAAAATCAATTTTATTCTTTTACTTTATTACTTACCAAAGTCCAAATCTCGATCAGCTCAGCAGACAGCAGTAGACCGCGAGGTCCGCGACACAGCGACAGCGTGGAGGCAGCCGGGCAGCCGGCAGGAGGCGTCAGCCGCGACACCAGCGTTGGCCGTGGAGGCGAGGGTTAACCGGTTAAGAAGAGATGAAGAGAGGCGTTTCAACTTTCACGTTTGGGTCTCAGGGTCTGCACTCTGCGGCTGCGGCAGTGCAAGGGCTAAGGCAGTAAGGGCACGAATAAGGAGAAACGTAGGAAGAAGGGAGTGTTATCAAAGTCTGCCTCAAGATAGGTTGTGTTGTAACTTGTAGGCTTAGTTATAAGTATGTGTTGTCATTGAATTCATGTCGTAACATTGTCTAATTATTTTTGTAATCTAGCGTTTTATTTGTTATTTATATATGATTTTTATATTTTTGACTTACAAATGAAAAAGACGCAATAAATATGAGAAAGAGAGAACAACATATTAAAAAAAATGTTTCGGGCACAAATTTGTACTGGTACGGTGGTTGTGCTTTTCTTATTTTATTATTTGTTGGGGCAAAATACACTTCCATTATATTAAGTAACATAATATTCATAATTCAATCCATAAAGAATTTGGGCTTACAATTTACTATATAAAGTGTCTAATTTGATACAATTTCGACCCCAATTTCAAAATTTGGCCAAAATTGGCCGGAATACCCGACCTGTCCAAGAGTCTGATTGGGTCTTAAATATTTAATAGTGATAAAATATAAATTTATTTAAGTTAATTTCCATAATTATATTTTAGATTGATTGACACTATCTTTTGTATAGTTGGCTCTCCTACTTTGTAGCGATTGATATCTTGTAATTATCATTATCCTAGCCTAGAATTACGTTAATCATTATTGTATATTAGGAACACTTGTTCAAGGCATTGGGACACACAGAGAATTCCTTTTACTGTCATGGTATCAAAGTCATAGAAAAGCAACCTCTCCTCATTTCTCTTCATCTTCTTCTTCATTGTCATCTCTCATTCTTCATCAATGGCTGAAAAGATTCATCCCGCCACCACCATAACAAACATCAAAACAACCATTCCCCTCACACTGGATTACGAGTCTGCTAAATACACTAATTGGAAGACTTTATTCACAATCCATGCGAAAGCCACGCTCACCTACGAGCACATCGTGCCACCACCGGTCGATGATAAGGCGACAACTTAAGCCTCTCCTCCAAAAATCGAGGCTGCACTTCTGGCCGAGAAGGCTCATTGGGATCGCATTGACAACATTGTTCGTCAATGGATTTATGGAACCATCTCCGAGGATCTCCTAAACACCATAATTGATCCCGACGACACAGCTGCCGATGCTTGGAATCGTTTGGCGAAATTGTTCCAGGATAATAAAACTTCTTGGGCCATTCACCTCGAGATAAAGTTCGTAACCACTAATTTACGTGACTTTCCTGATGCAAAGGCGTTCACTTGCTGCCTCAAGGTGCTGGCCGATCAGTTAGCCAATGTCAGAGCCAAGGTCTCTGACCAAAGAATGGTGATGCGTCTTCTCACTAGCTTGACCGAGGCATATGACGGTTTTGTGACGGTGGTTCAGAACATGAAACCTCTACCGACGTTTGCTCAAGCACAGTCGATGCTGCTTCTAGATGAAACCACCAAGGCCGAACGAGCCAAACTCGAATCAGGTTCGACCTCTGTTCTTTTCATAAATTCCAATACTGATAATTTGCACAGTAATGGACAGCAACAAGAGACGGGTCATAATAGGAATTCAAACAATAAGGGTAGGAAGAATAATGGCAAAAATTGCGGTGGAAACAACCAACGCAACCAGCAGACCCGCGGTGGACATGGTGGCGACAATCGCAACCAACAGCGGCCTCCACAGCAGCAACAACAGCCTTGAATTTCCCACCTTGGGGCGAGTAGGTCCCTTTGCCGTGGGCCACCCCACCATGTCCTTATCCCACCGCCCCTTGGGGTGTCCGTGCACCAATGGCGGCAAGGCAGCACAGTGTCTTGGGTGCTTTTCCTTCTCAATCGTTCTACACCGCAACTCCGGCTCCAAGTGTTTATGCTCCAATTGACATTGATCACGCAATGCACACTCTCTCTTTGAACCAGCCGGACGAAAATTGGTATATGGACACTGGAGCGGCGTCTCACATGACCACTAATCCCGGTACTCTCACGCCTTATTTTAACTTGAGCAAAACTAATGGAATAATTGTTGGTAACGGTAGTATGATTCCAATTCGTGGTTATGGTAATACCTCCCTTACCCCAACAAATCCACCCTTACACCTCAAAAATGTTTTACATGCTCCTAACCTTATTAAAAACCTTATTTCGGTACGTAAATTTACTAACGATAATATGGTTTCCGTTGAATTTGACCCTTTCGGCTTTTCTGTGAAGGACCTTCAGACGGGGAGCAAACTTCTGCGATGTGAGAGCACGAGAGAGCTCTACCCTTTTACCACCAAAAATCGGGCTATTTCATCTTCAGCACCTTCTGCTTTTACAATCATTTCTCTTAGTATTTGTGTAAGACCCCAACTTTTATGAATAAAGATTAATTTATTTTGAAATATATTTTTTGAATTTTATGGTGTGGATTTGATATAATGTTGTAGTTGTGGGTAATATTTACAAATTTTGCAAAGTAAGCAAGTGGTTATATAATATTCGATTGGTCGGGGAATATTCGTTTTAACAGGAAATATTCGTACGATGGCACAATCATTGGTGGACCCCACAACGAAAGTATTATCGTAGTTAGAAAATAACAGAATTATTTTTTTATAAAAATAACGGCAAAAGTGTTATCGTTAAAACTGTTGAACTACTCGGTAGTAAAAGTACAGTAATACGCGTGGTTGCATAGTAGCACACGGTATTGATTATTGATGCTTACGTGAGAAGTTACTTAGTTATACTCAATTATTGCTACAGTAATTGTTGCATCATATTATTGATTCAATTATTGTCATAGTATCATCTGCATAATATTTCATATTATTAAATCAATAATTGAGACGACAAAGTTATTCATATTATTATTTGCAATATTGACAATGTCTAGAAAGTTCTGTCAAGGAGAGGTTTGGTCATCTAATTGTGCGCCAATAGGGAGAAATCCTTATCGGAAAGCCCCCTCTTTCCTGGGAATGATCTAGTTGTTAAATATTGTGAGTTATAATATTAATGATGAATAAGTTCGTGTTGATTAAAGATGAAATTGATGTTTTCATTGTGTCAGGATTAGTTGTGTTAGTGGAAATCGATAGTTATTTCGATAATAATTGATGTCTGGAAGTTACACTGACCAGCTGGGTAATTAATCGGATAAATGAGCAATTAATTGCTATTAATTCACATGATTATAACTATTTGTTCACATGTGTGTACTATTGACTCACATTCTTGTAGTATTAGGGGAGTTGGTGCAAGATTGATAATACTTGCATGACTAAGTTAAAAATAGAGGTATAGTTGAAGGTACTATACTGTAATTAGTTTTTTCACATGATTATACTATTAAGTCACATAATTGAACTATTGATTCACATTATTTACTATTAGGGGAGGTGGTGCACGTTTGATAAAACTTACAAGACTAAATTAAAAATGAAGAAAAAGAGGAAGGTATTATACTGTAATTTTTCGAGCTCCAAAACGTGCAATTATCGAAACTATATTTTCCTATAAATAGAAGCTCATTCTTCCTTCATTTCTCACCAATTCACTAAAGCTATAGAATAATTATTATAGAGAGAAACTATAAAGAGAAAGAATAAAAGTATTCTGTTACTTCACTACTCCTATATCTAGTTTTTTCAAAGGTAAGGGGTATTATTTCTTTCTTATTCATGAAGAAAACTTCTGTTATTCCAATCTTTATTATTCTGTTGGAATAACCTGTATACACGGGCTACCCTATACTTGGTGACATTCTTCTGTTATTCCATTCTTTATCATTATGTTGGAATAGCTTGTCTATGTGAAGTACCGCATACATGGTGAAATTCTTCTGTTATTCTATTCTTTATTATTCTGTTGGAACATCCTGTCTGTGCGTTTACGCATGACCTAGTTTCTTTATTTATTATTCTGTTGGAATAACCTGTCTGTGCGGTCTATCGCATGCCTGGTGATTTCTTTTGTTATTCCATTCTTTATTATATTCAGTTGGTTAAAGTTTTGACTTCTATACTCCATGAAATTAGTGGAATATCCTTGATATTTGCGCTTCATCCAGTATCTTTTTATGGAAATATTCTTCTGAGCATTCTTGAATTTTACTCCACAAAGAAGTATCATGTTGATAATTTGGACGTTATTAGTTCCTGTTTAAATTAATTCTTGAACTTGTTTTATTGAATTCTTATATCATTGTCATCATCCTCATGTTTATGTTATGTTAAAAGTCATCTGTGGCCGGTAGTGCATAAATGGACTTGGTATGATTATGACCAGGGATTGTTCGGTATAATCATTACCGTAATGTTACAAATGATGTGATAAAAGTCCCCATTGGCCCGTAGTGCATTGATGGACAGTTGTTGGCATGATCATGACCATTGATGAACACACAAATATCTTTAGCCCGTAGTGCATGGATAATTTGTGGTTGTGATACTAATGAATATCCTTGGTCGTAGTGCAGGGATGATGTGGATTATTTTATTAAGCTGAGTCTCAACGATAAATGTGATGAAAAACCATTTAAATCATAAAAGATAGTAGATTTTATTCTCAACTTGACTCTTTTAATGGATTGCTTGTTCCGCTGCAGTTAAACTTGGTGTTTGTTATATTGTATCAGTTTAACACTGTTGAAGGCTAACGATAATTTATTCTGCATTATCTTAGTCATAATATTTCTTACTAGGCTAGTTGAGCTCACCCTTTTACTTTCATTGTTCTCTTTAAGAAATGAGAACGTAGGAGGGACTAGTAAGGGAACGGAGTGATAGTCCAGATGTCTGCCATAGTAGTCCTCACTATTTTGTAAAATAGTGGAAAAATAAATGTAATAGTATGGAATTTGAGTTTGTATATTATCTAGACGACAATATTTGTATTAAAACTCACAACATATGTTTTGTCGTAATTTACACGACTGTTTTATAATTAAGTTGGATTTGAACTTTGTACCATGTATTTGGCGACCTAAGATAGGTGATGTATACCTATTTTGGGGGCGTCACAGTTGGTATCAAAGCTTAGGAATATGATCCCTGGATAAGATGTGAGACTAGAACTAGGAGGGGAGAGACGGAGAATTCCTTCGCTAGTATGACCTACCTAAGTTTATTTGATATTTAATTGGTCGGTCAGAGTATAGGAATAATATGTTGCATGTTCCATAAATAATGTTGTTCGTACTCTGCTTGCACATTCATCTATGCCTCCCTCCTTTTGGCATCACGCTCTACAAATAGCTACTTACCTTCTAAACATCCTTCCCACAAAGGCTTTAGGCTACAAATCTCCTACACAAATTCTTTATCAAAAGAATCCTTCATATTCTCATCTTCGGGTTTTCGGGTGTTTATGCTTCCCACACTTTCCATCCACCACAATTAATAAACTCCAAGCCCGTTCCACTCCGTCTGTCTTTTTAGGTTATCCTTCCAATCATAGGGGGTACAAGTGTAATGATTTGTCGGCTCGAAAAATTATCATTTCGCGTCATGTGCAGTTTGATGAAACTCAATTTCCATTTTCCAAAATTCGTACTCCAAATATTCATACCTATGATTTTTTAGAGGATGGTTTGTCTCCATTGCAAATTCACACCTTGCATCAAAATGTCGCCCAACATCAACTCCCTCAATCTCCTTCTCCGGCCCAGTCTCCTATGCTCATAATGTCTCTTTTGCAGGCTACATTTTCCCCACAAAGAACGCCCTCACATTCTTCGGCCCAGCCCACTGGTCAGCCGCCCACTACCCCATCCCAGGCCTCCCCTGCTCACCTCTCTCCGGCCCATGCCCAAACCACCCCTGTGAGACCCCGAATTTTGTGAATAAAGATTTAATTTTCTCAAAATATTTTTTTTAATATTATGGTTTGGATTTGATATAATGTTATAGTTGTGGGTAATATTTACAAATTTTGCAAAGTAAGCAAGTTGTTATATAATGTCGGGGAATATTCGTACGACGACACAATTATTGGTGGACCCCACAACGGAAGTATTATCGTAGTTAGAAAACGACAGAATTATCTTTTTATAAAAATAACGGCGAAAATGTTACCATTAAAACTGTTGAACTACCCGGTAGTAAAAGTACAGTAATACGCGTGGTTATATAGTAGCACACAGTATTAATTATTGATGCTTACGTAAGAAGTCACTTAGTTATACTCAATTATTGCTAACAGTAATTGTTGCATCATATCTCTAATATTATTGATTCAATTATTATCACAGTATCATCTGTATAATATGTTATATATTTAAATCAATAATTGAGACGGCAAAGTTATTCATATTATTATTTGCAATATTGACAATATCTAGAAGTTCTGTCAAAGAGAGGTTTGGTCATCTAATTGCGCGCCAATAAGAAGAAATCCTTATCGAAAGCCCTCTCTTTCCTAGGAACAACATGGTTGTTAAATATTGTGACTTATAATATTAATGATGAATAAGTTGTGTTGATTAAAGATGAAATTGATAGTTCTATTGTGTTGGATTTATTAGTGTTAGTGAAAATCGACATTTATTTCGATAATAATTGATGTCTGGAAGTTGTCGAGTAATTAACTGGATAAATGAGTAATTACTATTAATTCACATGCTTATAACTATGTGTCCACATGTGTGTACTATTGATTCACATGATTTACTATTAGGGGAATTGGTGCAAGATTGATAATATTTGCATGACTAAATTAGAAATGGAGGTATAGTTGAAGGTACTATACTATAATTAATTTTTTTACATGTTTAGAACTATTGAGTCGCATGATTTACTATTGATTCACATGATTTAATATTAGGGGAGGTGGTGCAAGTTTAATAATACTTGCATGACTAAATTAAAAATGAAAGAAAAGAGGAAGGTATTATACTGTAATTTTTTGAGCCCCAAAACGTGCAATTATCGAAACTATATTTTTCTATAAATAGAAGCTCATTCTTCCTTCATTTCTCACCAATTCACTAAAGCTATAGAGCAATTATTATAGAGAGAAATTATAGAGAGAAAGAAGAAGAGAAGTCTGCTACTTCACTATTCCAGTATCTAGTCTTCTTTTGAGGTAAGGGGTATTATTTCTTTCGTATTCATGAAGAGAGCTTCTGTTATTCCATTCTTTATTATTATGTTGAAATAACATGTCTATGCGAAGTACCGCATACATGGTGAAATTCTTCTATTATTCCATTCTTTATTATTATGTTGGAATAACCTGTCTATGCGAAGTACCGCATATATGGTGAAATTCTTCTATTATTTCATTCTTTATTATTCTATTGGAATATCATGTCTGTGCGGATTACGCATGATCTGGTTTCATTCTTTATTATTCTGTTGAAATATCCTGTCTGTGCGTATTACGCACGACCTGGTTCCGTTCTTTATTATTTTGTTGGAATAACTTGTCTGTGCGGTCTATCGCATGCATGGTGAATTCTTCTGTTATTTCATTCTTTATTATTCTGTTGGAATAACCTGTCTATGTGGATTACCGCATGCATGGTGAATGATTCTTCGTATTCATTCTTTATTAAATTGTGAAAATGATCTGTCTACGTGGATTACCGCATGGCGGGTGAAAATTAATTTGTAGTTTCGTATATTCTATTATACTCGTATGAGATATCATTTCTTTTGTACTTGTCATGAAATATTATTTTATTTGGTATTTTATTTACGAGTTACTATTCACCCAGTTACTATTCACTCTAGTATTATTCACTCGGGTATTCAGAGCAATTTTCATGCCTAAGTACTATTCACGGGTTACTATTCACCTAATTACTATTCACCCGAATATTATTCACTCGGTATTTGGAGTACTTTTCATGTCGGGATACTATTCACGAGGTACTATTCCTGAAGTACTATTCACGGGGTACTATTTACCTGAAAAATATATTTCTTTTCTGTCCAAATTATTTTTGGTACATGAATATTATTCTTGAATTTTACTCCACAAAGCAGTATCAAGTTGACAATTTGGACGTTATTGATTTCAGGATAAATTAGAATATAAATCTTTAAAATTTATCCTTGAACTTGTTTTATTGAATTATTATGTCATTGTCATCATCCTCATGCTTATATTGTGATGAAAGTCATCTTTGGCTTACGTGCATAGATGGACTTGGTATGATTATGACCAGGGATTATTCGGTATAATCATGACCGTAATGTGACGAATGATGCGGTGAAAGTCCTCATTGGCCCGTAGTGCATTGATGTACAGTTATGGGTATGATTATGACCAGGGATTATTCGGTATAATCATGACCATTGACGAAAACACGAATATCCTTGGCCCGTAATGCATGGATAATTTGTGGTCGTGATATTAAAGAATATCCTTGGCCGTAGTGCAGGGGTGATTCGATATTGTGGATTATTTATTAAGCCGAGTCTTAGCGATAAAAGTGATGAAAAACCTTTTAAATCATAGAAGATAGTAGATTTTATGCTCTACTTGACTCTTCTAATGGATTGCTTGTTCCGCTACAATTGTTGATCTAAAACTTGTTATCTATTATATTTTATCAGTTGTTATACTGTTGAAGGCTAAAGATAATTTATTCTGCATTATCTTTGTCATAATATTTCTTACTGGGCTAGTTGAGCTCACCCTTTCTTTCATTGTTCTCTTCAGGAAATGAGAATATAGCTGGGACGAGTCGGAAATGGAGTGATGGTCTAGGATAAGTGGCTTTAGTAGTCCTCACTATTATATGAAATGGTGTGATAATAATTGTAATGAGGACTCTATTGAGAGTGGATATTTTTTAGAAGGCAATATTCTTGTTTAAACTCTCAGCTATGTTTTGTCGTATTGTACACGATAGTTGTATAATTAAGTTTGTATTTGATTTATGTACCATGTATTTGGCGACTCAAGATGGGTGATGTATACCTGTTTTGGGGGCGTCACAGTTGGTATCAAAGCTTAGGGATATGATCCCTGACTGAGATGTGAGACTAGAACTAGGAGGGGAGAGACGGATAATTCCTTCGCTAGTATGACCTACCTAAGTTTATTTGGTATTTAATTGGTTGATCAGAGTATAGGGATAATATGTTGCATGTCAATTAACTCTTGTTTTGTGGCAGTATTTGAAAATGACATCCGAGAATGTTGAGAATAGCAATGGAGCACATGAGACCGTTGTGTCACCAACGATCAATATCCAGGATAATGTGCATCAGGAAGAGCATTTTTTGTGACTTCTCAAAAAGTGAGTAACCCGATCGAAGTTAGCACGGGTTAGTTAATTATAAATTCTTGCGAAGTCTATACCTTATTAGATACCGGTTCTACCCATTCTTTTATCTCTCTTGCTTGCGCTCAACGTTTAAATTTAACTCAGGAGAAATTAGACTTTGACTTATCGGTTGAAACTCCGTTAGGAGAAACCTTCATTACATGTGCTATCCAAGTTTTGGATGAGAGTCACAGTTTTGAATGATATTTCTATTGTTAATAAATTTCCTGACGTATTCTTGAAGACTTCTTAGCCTACCCCTAGAGCGTGAAATCGAATTTTGTATTGACCCCAGTACAAAACCCATTTCTAAAACTCTTAAATATTTCTTTAACCAAAACGAACGTATAATGCGCCAAAGACGTTGACTCGAGCTGTTAAAAATTACGACCATACCATTCAATATAATCATAGAAGAGCGAACGTGGTAGCTGAAGCGTTGAGTAGAAGATCGTATGCAGTTACGAGTGCAACATTATTAACACAAAGACCCATTTCGTATGACTTACTCTAGAGACCCACGTGATGATGTTAAATATATGATTAGAACAGACTTTAATCGATAAAGTTAAAGCCACTTAAGCTACAAACTCAGAGCTGATGAATGTGAAGAAGAAGGTTCAAGATGGCGTTATTGTAGAAGCAAGAATTGACGAAGAGAGGAAATCTCAACCCTCGATTTAGTTTTTCTATTTGAAATCCTCAATTGAGTAGGAACTGTGGCCTTTAGATTCGCTTTACTGCCAAGTATGTCGCGTGTTCATAACATTTTTCACGTATCGATGTTACGTAAATATGTAGAAGACTCGAACCACATTATTGATTAAAAATCGAACAAGATAGCGGAAGATTTAACGTATGAGGAGATACATGTTAAAATCTTGGGTAATAAGGAATATATTCTAAGCACAAATGTAAGACCCCAACTTATTATTAATGAAATTAAATTTAATCTATTTATTATTTTGAAATAGCAAGGGTTGATTTGATTAATGTGGTTAGTTATGGGTAAAATGCACAAATATTTTAAATAAGCAAGTGGTTATAAAATATTCATTTTTATCGGAGAATATTCGTTTGGTCGTGGAATATTCTTACTGTTGGGGAATATCCGTACGACGGCGCAGCCTTGTGTGGGCCCCATAACGGAAAGAGATTAGATGAAGAAAACGACAAGTATAAGTTGTTTATAAATAACGGCGTAATTGTTACCGTTAATACTGTTGGAATACCCGGTGGTTAAAACACAGTAATACGCGTTGTTGCATAGTAGCACACGGTATTGCACCAATTATTGATTCTTACGTAAGAAGGCACTACTCAATAATTGTTACAGTAATTGCTGTTCAGTATTTTATTTTATTAATTCAATAATTGCTGCATTGATATTTTATATTACTGTTGTTTCAATAATTGTCACTACACAGTATTTTGCATTATCTGAATAATATTATTAGATAACATTATTGGCAACGTCTAGAAAGTTCTGTCTAAGGAGAGGTTTGGTCAACTAATTGCGCGCCAGTAAGAAGAAATTCTTATTGGAAAGCCCCTTCTTTCTTGGGAACTACCTGGTTGTCAGTATTGTGATTCTGTAATATTATTTGTGAATAATTAATTATTGATTTATATGAAAAGGAAAATATTCATTTTATGTGGATATAGATGGAGAAAATTTTTAAAGTGACAATTGTTGAAAATTGATATTTTATCTTCTCTGATAAAATAATATTTTATTTTATTATTATAATATAATAATGATGATATTTTTACAATGAATGTGGAATATATGAGTACATGAGGAGGAAGAGTATTTTTGTTGCAATAAATGTTAAAAACATGTTAAACATGTCGGTGGACCCCATTTCTTGACTGAAATTTAATTATAGCCTGTAAAATTATCCGTTTATGAATTTCAGTCAATTTCTGTTTGGAATTTAGAAAAAATTTCTTTTGCAAAGTTGTAGATAATGGATTTTCCTATGGAAAAGACATAAGGTTTGAATTTTTCTGATAAAAGGGCTATTTATTATGAATTATTGAAGCTCCGAAGTTCCGAAATAATTAATTTTTGGAAGTTTTAATTATTTTTAATATGAAAAACGTTTTTGGTCATTATTGTGGGTCTTGCATGTGATGTAAATGGCTGAATTCAGATCTAAGAAAGTGGGCATAAGAAATTTGATTATATATATTAATATTATATTAAATTTTCTGCTTTGGTGTTCTAAGCATTTTTCTATAAATAGGGTGCTTAGGTTAGAATTAAAAATCACACCAGAAACTAAAGTTTTTCTCTCTTTCTCTCTCGATATATTGAGTGTATTCTTGTGAGTATTTTGATACTTTGAGTGTTTTAATACGGTGCAAGTTCCCTTCAGCACTATATTCAGTATTCCAGTCAGAAGTACTATTCTTTCGAGGTAAGGGATATTATTTTTTTTAGATGATATTATTTCTTTCAATATCATTATGCCGGAGTATTAGTAAGATTTTTCTTATGAAATTCTTGTCTTTTAGTGTCAGGGTTACTATTTACGTATACGGCACTATTCACAGAAAAATTAAATTTTCATTTTTTGTCCAAAATATCTATTATGGATACTAGCTTTGATTGTATCCATGTTTTGATCATTCTTGAATTTTACTCCACTATGATTATTTATGAGGTATTTTTGGACATGGATAAACCGAAATACGAATCCTTAATATTTGTTATTTTGTTTCACTAGATTCGTTTCCTTTAAAATATTTTTCATCATCCTCAGTCCTAAATGATGATATTACTGAATATCTTTGGCCTGTAGTGCAAAGAAGAATGATTTCTGATGAATATCTTTGGCCGGTAGTGCAAAGATGAACAGTTGTTTAGATGAACATGACCAACTGATGAATATCTTTGGCCTGTAGTGCAAAGATGAATATTTGATTCCAGATATATATTGATTGATGTTACAGGAATAAAATATCGACGATAAACTTTTAAAATCATATATAGAAGATAGTAGATTTCATTCTCTACTTAACTCTTCTAATGAATTATTATTTCCACTACAAATATTGATCTGAAACTTGTTGTCTATTGTATTTTATTAGATTTTTTTCCTGTTAAAGACTAACGATAATTTGTTCTATATTATCTTAGTCATAATGTTCTTTACTGGGCTAGTTGAGCTCACCCTTTTCCTTTTTGTTCCATTTTTCTTCTCAGGAGGCGAGAATATAGCGAGTACTAGTCGGGGTGTGGAATGATAGTTCTAGAAGTTGTTTTAGTAGTCCTCACTATTTTGTAAATTAGTGTATCAATAATTGTAATGAGGACTTATTTGAGTGTGGATATTGTCTAGATGACAATATTTGTATTTTAAACTCGCAGTTTTTATGTTGTATTAATAAAGTTGTAGTTGTTTCTGTACCATGTATTTTGACAACTCAGAATGGGTGTTGTATACCTATTTTGGGGGTGTCACAGTTGGTATCAGAGCTTAGGGATATGATATCTGGTGGAGATCGGGAAATAGAACTATGACGGGAGAGACGAGTAAATCTTTTGCTAGTGTGTCCTACCTAAGCTTATTTATTGGTCGGTCATAATATAGGAATATTATGTGATATGTTAATTTATTTGATTAACCCTTATTTTATGGCAGTATTTTAGAATGGCAACTGAGAATGTTAACAGTGGAGTAAATGAGACCGTGGAGACGCTTGTACTCACCAACGAGGAGAACGTGCAACAGGCTGGCAATGTTCCTCCTGTAACAACACCACTGAGCAGACGATGAACGATGAGATGTTTAGAAGCTTTTTGCGGTTCATGCAAAACCAGTCGAAGGAGATTCCTGTTCAAAATACAAGAAGAAACAATGGCAACGCACAGCTGGTCACAGCCAAGCAGTTCAAAGAGTTGGGACCACCATAATTCTGGGAAAAGCCGGATTTGATTAAGGCGGAGACGTGGGCAAGTAAATTACCAAGATATTCGATGTGTTAGGTTGCACGGAGGAACAAAAGGTTCCATTTGCCACTTTTATGTTCCGTAATGAGGCAGATTACTGGTGGGAATCTGTGAAGCGTACCCATCCAGCCGCACTCAGCATGTCTTGGGAGACATTTCAGAAACTGTTCAATGACAAATACTTTCATGAAAGTGTTCGTCATATGAAGGAGGTAGAGTTTATTAGATTGGAACAAAATAACATGACGGTGTCCTAGTACGAGGCGAAGTTTGCAGAGTTATCTAGGTTTGCACCTCATTTGGTGGAGAATGAGGAACGTATGACGCGGATGTTTCCGAGAGGTTTGAAACCCGGCATACGTCAATATCTCATTTCTCATAAATTTTCTCTCTATTCAGATGTTGTCAACATGGCTCAATTATTAGAGTGAAATAACGAGTACGTTCAACCGAGGGACCACAACCAGGATCATATCGGTGACAGCAGTCATCAGAACAACGATAACCAGTGGAGAAAAAAAATACGGACAAGAGCGGCAACCACTCTGGTGGTAATCATGGCCATAAAAATAGAAGAAGCGAGTCGGGGAGAGATTTAAAAAAAAGGAGATTCAATAATGACAATGCGAAGACGTCAGCACCAGCAGCAACTGGTCCTAAGGGAGGAGAACGACCATCGGTCACATGCTATAAATGCGGAAAAGAAGGACATATCAACCCAAACTGTCCATAACAATTTAAGGTATGTTATAATTGTGGAAAGGAAGGACATATCGCTCGAGATTGCATTGTAGCAAAACCAAGTCCAACGGGGATGGTGACTCAAAAGGCTGTCCCAGAAAAGTCAAAGTCAATGGTTCCTGGAAGATCGTTTGTTATGACTGGTCAAAATGCGAGGAACCCAAACGAGGTGATTACGGGTAAGCTAATCATAAATTCTTATGAAGTTTATACCTTACTAGATATTGGTGCTACCCATTCATTTATCTCTCCTGCTTGTGCTCAACGTTTAAACTTGACACCTGAGAAATTGGACTTTGAGTTATATGTTGAAACTCCGTTAGGAGAAACTTTCATCACATCCACTGTTTATAAATCTTGTTTGATCCAAGTTGGCACCATCACCTTACCTGTTGACCTTATCTCTTTAAAGATACTTGCATTTGACGTGATTTTAGGGATTGATTGGTTAACTACTCATCATGCCAAAATTGATTATTTTCACAAGGTTGTTAGTTTTCATATTCCTAACAAACCTGTTGTGCGAATTCAAGCAACTAAGCCATTAAAATCAATCACTGTTATATTAAGTCATAAAGCTATTCGTTTATTAAAAAATGTATGTCAAGCTTTCTTAGTCCATGTTATGGATTTGAATAAAGGCACGTCATATTTGAATAATATTCCTGCTGTTATTGACTTTCCTGACGTATTTCCTGAAGAACTTCCCGGTCTACCCCCGGAACGTGAAGTTGAATTCTTTATTGACCTTGAAACTGGTACAAAGCCCATTTCTAAAACCCCATATCGAATGGCTCCTATTGAACTTCAGGAGTTCAAGGTCCAACTACAGGAATTGTTGGATATCGGTTTCATTCGTCCTAGTACATCTCCTTTAGGTGCTCCTGTTTTATTCGTAAAGAAGAAAGATGGGAGTATGCGACTTTGTATTGACTACCGGGAATTAAACCATGCCACTATCAAGAATAGGTATCCGCTACCTCGTATTGATGACCTGTTTGACTAGTTACAAGGAGCACAATTCTTTTCAAAGATCGATATTCGTTCTGGATATCATCAGCTGAAGATTATAACTGAGGATATTCTAAAGACTACCTTCAGAACTCGGTATGGGCATTATGAATTCTTAGTCATGTCTTTTGGATTGACTAATGCTCCTACGGCTTTCATGGATATGATGAACCGAGTTTCAAGGAATATTTGGATCAGTTCGTTATTGTCTTTATTGATGACATCCTCATATATTCCAAAAGCCGTGAAGATCATGAGCACCATTTGAAGCTGGTACTCCAAAGGCTTCGTGAAAATAAGTTATATGCCAAATTGAAGAAATGCGAGTTCTGGCTTGAGAAAGTAGCATTCCTTGGACACGTGGTGTCAAAACATGGAGTATCTGTTAACCCGACGAAGATTGAAGCAATACAAAGTTGGGAGCAACCGAAGTCGGTGACCGAAGTACGTAGCTTTCTGGGCTTAGCCGGTTATTATCGAAGATTCATGGAAGGATTTTTTCGAATCGCTACTCCGTTAACTCAGCTGACTCGGAAAGATATAAATTCGTATGGAGCGAGGAATGCGAGAAGAGTTTCCAAGAGCTTAAGAGGAGACTCATTTCGGCACTTGTTCGAACAATACTATCTGGTTTGGATGGATTTGTTATCTATAGCGATGCTTCCGACAAAGGGTTATGATGTGTTCTCATGCAACGTGGGAAAGTCATAGTCTATGCCTCGCGACAACTTAAAGAGTATGAGAGGAATTATCCTACTCATGATCTAGAATTGGCAGCAGTCGTTTTCGCACTAAAGATCTGGAGGCACTATCTATATGGGGAGAAAGTGGAGATATATTCAGACCATAAAAGCCTCAAATATTTCTTCACTCAAAAAGAACTCAACATGCGACAACGACGTTGGCTCGAGCTATTGAAAGACTACGACCATACCATTCAATACCATCCTGAAAAAGTGAACGTGGTAGCTGATGCATTAAGTAGAAGATCTTATGCAGGAACGAGTGCAATGCTGTCAACACAAAGGCCCATTTTGTGTGACTTACAAAAGTTGAAGATAGAATTCAAGACTCCGGGGACCCATGCGATGATGTCAAGTATATGCATAGAACCGACTTTAATCGAAAAAGTTAAAGTTGCTCAAGCCACCGACCCGGAGCTGATACGTATGAAGAAGAAAGTACAAGAAGGTGCTATTCCAGAAGCAAGAATCGATGAAGAAGGAATACTTCGAGTCCACTCCAGACTTTATGTTCCTAACGACTCTGATTTGAAGTACAAGATCATGACGGAAGCACATAATACACCGTTTACAATCCATCCTAGAAGTACCAAAATGTATCGTGATCTTGGACATATATTTTGGTGGAACAATACGAAGAGAGAGATTGCAAAGTTTATCTCGACGTGTTAAACTTGTCAACGTGTAAAGGTGGAGCATCAAGTGCCTAAAGATCCATTGCAACCACTTGAGATTCTGAAATGGAAGTGGGAACATATTACCATGGATTTCGTTATGGGTCTTCCCACGGTTTCTCAAGGCATAAATGCTATTTGGGTTATTGTTGATAGATTAACCAAGTCTGCTCATTTCTTGCCGATACGGGAGACTTATTCCCTTGAACGTCTTGCTCGTATGTATGTAAATGAGATTGTGAGATTGCATGGCATGCCAATATCCATAGTTTCAGATCGTGACCCAAGATTCACTTCATGATTTTGGGTTAGCTTGTAGAAAGCTATGGGCACAGATTTACGATTCAGTTCGGCATACCATCCTCAAACAGACGGACAATCATAGAGGACTGTTCAAACTCTTGAAGATCTATTAAGACTCTGTGTCCTAGATTTCAAAGGGAGTTGGGATAAGTACCTACCATTGGTGGAATTCTCCTACAACAACAGTTATCAGGCAAGTATAGGTGTGGGTCCATTTGAAGCATTATATGGACGAAAGTGTCGCTCTCCAATATGCTGGGATGAGGTGGGAGAAGCAACGTTGTTGGGACCAGAGTTGGTACCAATGACTACAGAGAAGATCCAAACGATTCGATAATGTATACAAACGGCACAGGATCGACAAAAGAGTTATGCGGATCTTCATCGAAAGGACGTGGAATTTAATATTGGGGATCATGTATTGTTACGTGTTGCTCTATGGAAGGAAGTTACAAGATTTGGAAAGAGAGGAAAGCTCAATCCACGATTTATTGGTCCATTTCAGATTCTTGACCGAGTAGGAAATATGGCCAATAGACTCGCGTTACCTCCAAGCATGTCTCGTGTTCATAATATTTTTCACATATCTGTGCTTCATAAATATGTGAAAGACCCGAACCACGTTATTGAGTTAGAACCGAACGAAATAGCCGAAGACTTAACGTACGAGGAGGTACCTATCAAGATCTTGGATAGAAAGGAGCATGTCCTACGCACAAAGGACATACCACAAGTTAAAGTTTTGTAGAGGAACCATGCTATTGAGGAAATGACCTGGGAGTTAGAAACGGAAATGAAAGCAATGTATCCTCACCTTTTCGAAACACCAGGTACGTACGTCAATTTTGAGGACGAAATTTCATAAGGAGGGGAGGTTGTAAAACCCCAACTTATTATTAATGAAATTAAATTTCCTCTATTTATTATTTTGAAATAGTAAGGGTTGATTTGATTAATGTGGTTAGTTATGGGTAAAATACGTAAATATTTTAAATAAGCAAGTTGTAATACCCCAACTTTTTGAATAAAGATTAATTTTTTTCGAAATATATTTTTGAATATTATGGTGCGGATTTGATATAATAGTTGTGGGTATTATTTACAAATTTTGCAAAGTACGCGAGTTGTTATATAATATTCGATTGGTCGGGGAATATTCGTTTTAGCGGGAATATTCGTACAACGGCACAATCATTGGTGGACCCTACAACAGAATTATTGTCGGATTGAGAAAACGACAAAAATACTTTATGAAAGTAACGGCGAAAGGGTTACCGTTAAACTGTTGAACTACCCGGTAGTAAAAGTACAGTAATACGCGTGGTTGCATAGTAGCACATGGTATTGATGCTTACGTGAGAAGTCACTCAATTATGCTCAATTATTGCTACAGTAATTACTGCATCATATCTCTCATATTATTGATTCAATTATTGTTACAATATCATCTGCATAATAGTTTTTTTTTATTATTAAATCAATAATTGAGACGACAAAGTTATTCATATTATTATTTGCAACATTGACAATGTCTAAAAAGTTTTGTTAAGGAGAGGTTTGGTCACCTAATTGCGCGTCAATAACGAGAAATCCTTATCGAAAAGCCCCCTCTTTCCTGGGAACGGCCTGGTTGTTAAATATTGTGAGTTATAATATTAATGATGAATAAGTTGTGTTGATTAAAGATGAAATTGATAGTTCCATTGTATTGGGATTATTAGTGTTAATGAAAATCGACACCTATTTCGATGATAATTGATGTTTGGGGGTTATATTGATAAATCGGGTAAGTTTTCAGATAAATGAGCACTTAATTACTACTAATTCACATGCTTATATAACTATTTGTTCACATGTGGGTACTATTGAATCACATTCATGTACTATTAGGGGAGTTGGTGCAAGATTGATAATACTTGCATGACTAAGTTAAAAATAGAGGTATAGTTGAAGGTACTATACTGTAATTAATTTTTTCACATGATTATACTATTTATTCACATGATTGTACTATTTATTCACATTATTTACTATTAGGGGAGGTGGTGCATGTGACACCCCCAAATCCTGGTACTCCATTTCCTCAAGATTTGGTGTTCACGTAATCAAAACATTCATTTCTAACTACCCAATTATAATAAAATTGAATAAATAAAACCAGCCCATACAGGATTAAATTTAAATAAATCTCCCAGGTTATCTAACCTTTACAAACATTCATTCATTCATGCGGAATAATTAAAATAACATTCATTACAATCTTTAAACAAGTCTGAAAATAAACTATTCAATCTATTACAGGTCTTCAACATTGTTTCATCTTTCCTTTCCCTTTATTGGTGCTAGGTACATCACCAGTTTCAACCTTAGCTGTAAGAAAGTTTACAGGCAAGAGTGAGCAAACAAAGCCCACTTGAAATAATAATATATAAATCATTTAACTTTACATCATTTGCCAATATTAGGTTAAATAGAACTGAACAATAAATTCTATTACTTTCTGAAAACTTTAATCAATTACTGAGGGTCTAATGACCACGAATCATGTCCACAGTTATAAGTAATCTTTCAACTTAAACTTTAACAGTCATAAGACTATAAGGACTTCACGTACTTAGGGGGATCAACCCTTCGTACAATGTATTGTGCACAATCATTTCAACGCTAAGCGTAACCTCTTATAAAAGAGTTCTTCTTCTCAGTATTTAGAATACAAGTCCGTACCAAAGTGAGTTTGGTTTGGATACATCATAGGGTAATTTAGAATTCAACGGTAATCAACTAAGGGTTAGTTGATTACGAACGAAATAACTGTATACTATGGAATAATCATAGTTAAATTGATATTTATAAATTAACGTCATGCTTTAGGAATAATCTAATAGCATAAGCATGGAATAATCATAACATTCAGTATCATTAAGGATTGAATACTAAACATGCATCATGAGTAGTAAATTGAATGACAAAGTTACTCATCACTAGAACACGGTGATTCGAATACTAACTAACGAGTTACATATTAAAAACTTGTTCAACAACAAAAGATAATATGTAGAATACTTGCATCTTTATAAACCAATAGATACAAGAGCTTTATCAATGATAAACAATCTAACTCTACGAAAGTGTAAAGTTAGCAACTTGTACAATTGAAATGGAATTAAAACAATAATGTGTTTAACGAAATTAAACGTGTACAACGCGGTTCTAGAGTAAGATAAAACTTGCTTAATGTAAAAGATAGGTTTAGAAAACTTGCCTTTAGCACAAGCTACACTCTTATCACTTGAATTAACACCCTATACATATGTCATATTGACATAATTAGTCATAACAACATTATACATTTATACAAACAATTACATTCCTCATATGGGTTGAATTACCCATTCACATAATCAATTATATTTCAAGTAGATAACACTTAATAACATGATTATTCATAGTCTAATACTACTGAAATCATCATTTAACATTATTATAATCAACACATAACATTTACTTTCAAGTTTTGTACACTTAAACAAAACTGTCAGACCATTCTGCTAAGTCGCGTTGTGGCGTGGTCATGGCGCTGCGGCGCCGAGCTCAAGGTTACAGGCTCGCGCTGCGGCGTGGTCATGGCGCTGCGTCACCACAAAGGTACTACACGCTCGCGCCGCGGCGCCGCGCTGCAGTCCTCGGCAGACAGCCTCGGCAGCTACATAGAAAAATCCAAATTGGCCAAAAAACTCGAATCTAATAGACTGGTTATAATCTATTTTACATATAAACTTCATATAAACACATTGTGACAATTCCTAACATGTTTCTATTCATAATTGAGCACAAACATCAAATATACAACACCCAATTTTATTGTTTTTGGCAAAACTCCATTTAATATCTTTCATGAAAATCAACACTGTGACTTTGTTATTCAATCAAAAATAGAAATTTCCAAACATCATGATTATGATTCTACATACTCTAGAAATTCTAAAAATCAAATTATCAATACAACAACTAATTAAACCTTAATTTCAATTTTAACTAAAACCATATTCATACATAAAGACTCTCTGTAAAATATTTTCTTCATAAATTACATACATATATGAATTAAATTCTCTATGATCATACATAACCCATGAAACACATATATAATCGATAATCATACAAAGTTATAATCATAACAACAAAATTTCTTTTATAAAATTTTCACAGAGACTTTTTGGGAAGAAGAAAAACTAATTTTTTTTAAAGAAGGAGATAGAACTCCTACCTTAGATTATGAAGATGATGATACTATCTCTTTTCTTCAAATCTTTTCTCCAAAACCTGTTAAGAATTCTCTCAATTCTCTCTAGTTTTCTCTTAGTTTTCTCTCTGTGTTCTTCTTCTTCCTCTCCCTTTTCTTCTTCTGAGTCTGCTTAGTATACGTAATAGAATATAACGCATATAGTAATAATATATATTAATGATATAATATAAGTACTGATATAACTTATGTCAGTTATATAAGTTTTAAAAATCAAAAGCCATAAAGCTTGTTTGGCTAACACAATAAAAATAACTATTTAATCCTTACACCTTGTTTGGTAAATTGAATTAAAACAAATAGATTAATCCTTATACTTTGTTTGCTAAAACACTATTAAATTAAAGACTTATTATGCAATAAGGCATGTTTGGCAAAACTACATTAAACTCTTTTAATTTATTTTAATAACTCCTTTATAGCAAGGTTATTAGTCACACTTTTATTTAATTAAATAAATAAAACATTAATCCATTAAATTACTTTAATAACATAAATAATTATAATTTCTTTTACAATTATAACTTCATTTGATCAACTAATATTTTAAACTACAATTTCTCATTTAAAATATTATTATTTATTTAAAATCATTATAAGCTCTCTAGCTTATTAACTTAATAATTATTATAAAATCTCATAACAACTAATTTATTTAGCTCCTTAATTAATTACATAACAAATAATTAACTAAATCACATCAATTCAAATTGCCATATAATTAAATAAATATTTAATATTGCCAATAAATATTTAATATTTACTATTTAATTATTTATCTGATTATTTATTCAACAAATAATTAAATACACCACATCACTCAAATTGAACAATTAATTATTCAATCAATAAACCTATCCATTAAATATTTATATAAATCAATAAATATTTATTATAACACTTTAAAATTATAGAATGTTACATCATTCCCTCCTTACAAGGATTCTGTCCTCAGAATCACAATTCAAACAAATCATTCGTTACATTTTTCCCTACTTACAAAGATTCTGTCCCCAGAATCGAAGACACGAATTAAACAAATAACTCAGGGTAATCTTTCATCATTTTCTCTTCGAGTTCCCACGTAGCCTCTTCAGCGTTGTGGTTCCTCTAAATCACCTTCACAGAAGGTATCACTTTATTCCTGAGCACTTGTTCTTTCCTGTCTACTATCTGGATAGGAATCTCTTCATAAGATAAATCTTTCTCGAACTGCAACGGTTCATACTCGATTACATGCTTGTAGTCGGGTTTATATGGTCGTAACACCGAAATGTGAAAAATATTATGAATGTTTTCCAACCCTGGAGGTAGAGCTACCTCGTAAGCCACTTCTCCCACTCTTCGCAGCACTTCAAATGGTCCAATAAACCTCAGACTTAGTTTTCCCTTCTTACCGAAACGAATTTTTTCCTTCCAGGGAGAAACTTTTAGGAATACAAAAGTTCCTACGTCAAATGCACGATCTTGTCTGTGTTGATCAGCATACTTTTTCTGATGAGTTTGATAACTTCAGCAGTTTGTTGTACCAGTTCTGGTCCTAACAGTTGGCGTTCACCGAATTCATCCCAGCACAGTGGAGTTCTGCACTTTCTGCCGTACAATGCTTCGTAAGGTGGCATGCCGATGCTCACGTGATAACTGTTGTTGTAAGCAAATTCCACCAATGGTAGTTGATCTTCCCAGCTTCCTTTAAAATCCATGACGCATGCTCTCAGCATATCCTCCAATGTCTGAATCGTTCTTTCGCTTTGGCCATCTGTTTGTGGATGATAAGCCGTACTCATTCGCAATTGAGTCCCCATGCATTCTTGTAGTCTCTTCCAGAAATTCGATGTAAACCGCGGATCTCTATCAGACACTATTGATACTGGCACCCCATGTCTCGAAACAATTTTCTTAATGTACAATCTTGCCAACTGATCAAGACTGAACCTAATCTTTATTGGTAAAAAGTGCGCTGACTTCGTCAGTCTGTCTACTATCACCCAAATCATATCGCATCCTCTCTGAGTAGTTGGAAGACCCACCACAAAATCCATCGTGATGTGTTCCCACTTCCATTCTGGTATTTCCAACGGTTGAAGTAACCCGCTGGGCCTTTGATGTTCGGCCTTTACTCTCTGACATGTTAAGCACTTCGCTACACATTCTACGACGTCCCTTTTCATATTTGGCCACCAAAAATGTCGGCGCAAATCTTGATACATTTTCGTGCTCCCTGGATGAATTGAATATTTTGAGCTATGAGCTTCGATCAAAATTTCTTCTTTCAGTTCTGGTGCTGCTGGAACCCAGATCATTCCCTCAAACCGTAGTAACCCTTCGGTGTCGATCTTGTATTTTACATCACCGCCTTCAATCAAATTCTCTTTGATTTTTGCACACTCTTCGTCTTGTAGTTGGGCACTCTTCACTTTGTCCATTAAAGTTGGACCAGCTTCTATTTGAAATAATTGTTCGTCAGATTCCTTTGGAAATTTGATCTCCAACTCCAGTTTTGTCATTGCTGAAATGAGCTCCTCCTGAGTTGTAATCAGCATCAACTTCTCCCTACCTTTCCTGCTTAAAGCATCAGCTACCACATTCGCTTTGTCCGGATGATAAAAGATCTCACAATCGTAATCTTTTATCAGTTCCATCCACCTTCTCTGACGCATGTTCAAATCTTTCTGAGTGAAAATATACTTCAGACTTTTGTGGTCTGTGTAGATTTCACATTTCTCTCCATAAAGATAGTGTCTCCATATCTTCAGAGCAAACACAACTGCAGCCAATTCCAAATCATGAGTCGGATACCCTTTCTCATAATCTTTCAATTGTCTTGATGCATACGCAATAACTTTGCCATTCTGCATAAGAACACAACCCAACCCTTTGTGCGAGGCATCACTATATACCACAAAATTTCCTGTATTGTCTGGTAACGTCAACACAGGTGCTACACTTAGCTTCTTCTTCAAATCTTGAAAACTTTCTTCACATTTCTCCGTCCACACGAATTTTACAGCTTTCCTTGTCAAATTTGTTAACGGAGTGGCTATCTTAGAAAAATCTTGAATAAATCTTCTATAATAACCAGCTAATCCCAAGAAACTCCTCACTTCTGACGGTGTTCTTGGTTGTTCCCAATTGATTACAGCTTCCACTTTCGATGGATCCACTGAAATCCCTTCCTTGTCAATAACATGACCCAAAAATTGTACACGATCGAGCCAAAATTCGCATTTAGAGAATTTCGCGTACAACTTTTTCTTTCTTAGTGTCTCCAATGTCAAACGTAAGTGTTCCATGTGTTCTTCTTGAGTTTTGGAATACACTAGAATGTCGTCGATGAATACCACTACAAACTTGTCTAAGAATGGTTTAAACACCCTGTTCATCAAATCCATGAACGCAGCAGGTGCATTGGTTAAACCAAAAGACATCACCAGAAACTCGTAATGTCCATACCGAGTTTTGAATGCCGTTCGTGGTATATCTTCCTTCCTCACTTTCAACTGGTGATACCCACTTCTCAAATCAATTTTCGAAAAGTATTTAGCACCCTTCAACTGGTCAAACAAGTCATCTATTCTTGGCAACGGGTATTTTTTTTTAATAGTGACTTTGTTTAACTCCCTGTAATCAATGCAAAGACGCATTAACCCGTCCTTCTTCTTCACGAATAAAACTGGCGCTCCCCACGGCGATACGCTTGGTTGAATATATTTCTTGTCTAGCAGTTCTTGCAACTGTACCATCAGTTCCTTCATTTCTACTGGAGCCATTCTGTATGGAGCCTTTGATATCGGTGCTGTTCCCGGCACTAAGTCGATCACGAATTCAATTTCTCTGTCCGGCGGAAGTCCTGGCAAATCTTCTGGAAACACGTCTTCGAATTCTCTCACTACCTGTATTTCTTCTAATTTCACACCTTTCTTCTGAGTATCGACTATGTAAGCTAAATAGCCCACACAACCTTGACTCAACAACTTCTTGGCCTGCATAGTCGTCAGACATTTCATTTGTCTTGGCGACTTGCTACCATAAAATACTACCTTTGACGGAGTCATAAGGTTTACACACTTCTTTTGGCAGTCAATTACTGCTCCATAATTGAACAACCAATCCATTCCCAAAATTACATCAAATTCCCCGAGTCTAATCGGAATCAAATCTACTAACAAGATATTCCCCTTAATGTTCACCCTACAGTTCTTGTAAACGAACCTAACAGGGATTATTTCCTTATTCGCAATTTCTATGTTCAAAGGAAAATTCAGTTCTTCTCTAGGCAATTCTAACCTCTTAGCAAATTCATCAGATATAAACGAGCAAGTAGCACCCGAATCAAATAATACATATGCACCAATATCATTGATTGGGATAATATCTGACACCACATCCTTTGATTGCACAGCATCTTGCACAGTCATGTTGAAGGTTCTAGCTGTGGGTTTGTTTGATGCTGCAGGTCCTGTAATAGCCCCACGTACCTTCATTGTTACCTCCTCCATTGTTTCTAGTTGTCACTCCCTCCTTCTTCTTAGGACATTCACGAGCAAAGTGATCCTTAGATCCGCATGTGAAGCACACATTCTTCTTTGATTGAGTGCAATTTGGGGCGATGTGACCCTTCTGGCCACATTTGTAGCAAACTCGTTTCCCCATCAAACACGCTCCCTTGTGAAACTTCCCACATGTCGCACACGCTTCAAACTTCTTATTCTGCTGGTTACCCTGCTGGTTTCCAGTACCCATACTTCCATTCCACTTTCTCTTCAAGTTGTTGTTGTTGTTGTTGTTGTTTCCACCGCTACCACCTCCACTCTTCATCTCATTTTCAATCTTCTTATTCTTTTGTTCCTGGTTGAATTTTGTTACCGCCTCGCCTCCACCTTCAGCGAGTACTGCTTTCTCCATTACTGCTGCAAATGTCTTCAACTGGAACAGGGAAACCCTACTGTACAGCCAGGGCTTCAGTCCCTGTTCAAACCTCTTCGCCTTGCGTTCGTCTGTGCTAACCTGATATGGCGTAAACCTCGCCAATTCGTTGAATTTTGCGGCATACTCGGATACCGACATCGTCCCTTGCTTCAGCTCCAGAAACTGTACTTCCAGCTGACTCTTTGAACTCTCTGAGAAATAGGTCTTGAAGAACAACTCCTTAAACCTATCCCAGGTCATCACTCCTGGCCCTTCACGAGTTTTATTGGCCTGCCACCAATAACTAGCTTCTGCTTTCAACATGAAAGTTACGAAAGCCGTCTTCTGGTCATCCCCTACCCTAGCGACATCGAACACCTTCTCTATCTCCATAATCCAGGTTTGAGCTTCAACTGGATTCATGGACCCACGAAATTCAGGTGGTCCAACCGCCTTAAACTCCTTAAATGTTGTACCATGGTTTTGAGGTTGATTCTGCAACGCTCCTGTCAATAGTGTCACTAGTTGTTGAACGGGATTCGCATCAACATTGTCGTTAGCTTCTTCGGTGGTTCTCTGTCATGTTGGTTGACGTCTGGGAGGCATTTTCTGTTTAAAATAAAACATCTATTAGACCATTACTCACTTCTTTAAGTATTTCTAATTAACTTGCCTCTACAAAAGAAATAACCACATAGCACATAACACTTTGAATAAAATAATAACTTTTATTTATTCATAAACTTTTTGAAAACATAACGCAATAGCATCTCTGCTATCTACAACCTTTCCTGAACTACAAAAGTTTCAGGACAACACCATTATTATCATATCCCATGGTTACTTAACACTAGGGATTTACACATTATTTAATACATATTACGTGCATTACAGGCACACTTTCTACGATGATCTATTAAGATACTTCTTAGCCCTATCACGTTCTTCCTCCATGACTCGAAACATCGTTCTTCAATCTAACACAAATGATGGCAGCGTCTCGAACTGAATCGGATATCCCATAACTCGATCTTGAGCTCGATTAATTGCGGTGTCGAATACTTTGTCCATTTCTTCCATCTTCATCCTTTTTTCCCGTGAGCTCCTTACTGCTCTTCCAGTTCGTTGATAAGCTTCCTCGTATGCATCTTCAGCTCTTGCCCTCTTAGTCGCTTCTTCACTCAGCCTGCTCTTCAGTTCAGCAACCATCTCGATCAATTGTTCCTTCTCTCCTTCAGTCTGTGTTAGTTTCTTCTCGGCGTTTGTCAGTCGTTCATCACGATCCTGGATCTCGCCGTCTTTTTGTATAATTGTAGTCTGTTGTTCATCTACTATATCCCGCAACTCCTCCACTGTATCTTGAAGTTCCACGTTAAGGTCATGCACTTCATCGTACATACGGCCAGCTATCGAGTTAAGTGGAATCCTTTCCTCCTCATCCTCGTCATCCTCATCCTCCTGTGGCAACTCAATGGGATCCTCCTCATCTATCTCCACATCATCATCCTCATCCTCCTGTGGTAACTCAACAGGATCCTCCTCGTCTGTCTCTACATCATCATCCTCCTCAACTACTGTGACCAACGGGGCTGACTCCCGTGGCAATAGTTGTTCCCAAACTACCTGAATATCGCGAGGCTCCTCCTCTATAGGCATTTGAGGTCCCTCCTCCCTAGCCTGACTGGACTCTCCAACATTAGTCATCCTGACAACAAAGTTTTAAAGTTTTAATTAATAATCATTACTACTCTACACTCACGAGTACATAAATATGAACACATAAGCACATAATTGTTTTATTATTTCTTCCTTAAAACTCGATAAGAGTTAACTCCACTATCTTTTCAAAAGGTTACTTCCTAAGGCTTTTCCCCCCACCTAAGGTTCATAACCTAAAACTTTGATACCAACCTGTGACACCCCCAAATCCTAGTACTCCATTTCCTCGAGATTTGGTGTTCACGTAATCAAAACATTCATTTCTAACTACCCAATTATAATAAAATTGAATAAATAAAACCTGCCCATACAGGATTAAATTTAAATAAATCTCCCAGGTTATCTAACCTTTACAAACATTCATTCATTCATGCGGAATAATTAAAATAACATTCATTACAATCTTTAAACAAGTCTGAAAATAAACTATTCAATCTATTACAGGTCTTCAACATTGTTTCATCTTTCCTTTCCCTTTATTGGTGCTAGGTACATCACCAGTTTCAACCTTAGCTGTAAGAAAGTTTACAGGCAAGAGTGAGCAAACAAAGCCCACTTGAAATAATAATAGATAAATCATTTAACTTTACATCATTTGCCAATATTAGGTTAAATAGAACTGAACAATAAATTCTATTACTTTCTGAAAACTTTAATCAATTACTGAGGGTCTAATGACCACGAATCATGTCCACAGTTATAAGTAATCTTTCAACTTAAACTTTAACAGTCATAAGACTATAAGGACTTCACGTACTTAGGGGGATCAACCCTTCGTACAATGTATTGTGCACACTCATTTCAACGCTAAGCGTAACCTCTTATAAAAGAGTTGTTCTTCTCAGTATTTAGAATACAAGTCCGTACCAAAGTGAGTTTGGTTTGGATACATCATAGGGTAATTTAGAATTCAACGGTAATCAACTAAGGGTTAGTTGATTACGAACGAAATAACTGTATACTATGGAATAATCATAGTTAAATTGATATTTATAAATTAACGTCATGCTTTAGGAATAATCTAATAGCATAAGCATGGAATAATCATAACATTCAGTATCATTAAGGATTGAATACTAAACATGCATCATGAGTAGTAAATTGAATGACAAAGTTACTCATCACTAGAACACGGTGATTCGAATACTAACTAACGAGTTACATATTAAAAACTTGTTCAACAACAAAAGATAATATGTAGAATACTTACATCTTTATAAACCAATAGATACAAGAGCTTTATCAATGATAAACAATCTAACTCTACGAAAGTGTAAAGTTAGCAACTTGTACAATTGAAATGGAATTAAAACAATAATGTGTTTAACGACATTAAACGTGTACAACGCGGTTCTAGAGTAAGATAAAACTTGCTTAATGTAAAAGATAGGTTTAGAAAACTTGCCTTTAGCACAAGCTACACTCTTATCACTTGAATTAATACCCTATACATATGTCATATTGACATAATTAGTCATAACAACATTATACATTTATATAAACAATTACATTCCTCATATGGGTTGAGTTACCCATTCACATAATCAATTATATTTCAAGTAGATAACACTTAATAACATGATTATTCATAGTCTAATACTACTGAAATCATCATTTAACATTATTATAATCAACACATAACATTTACTTTCAAGTTTTGTACACTTAAACAAAACTGTCAGACCATTCTGCTAAGTCGCTGTGGCTCGCGCTGCGGCGTGGTCATGGCGCTGCGGCGCCGAGCTCAAGGCTACAAGCTCACGCTGCGGCGTGGTCATGGCGCTGCGTCGCTACAAAGGTACTACACGCTCGCGCCGCGGCGCCGCGCTGCAGTCCTCGGCAGACAGCCTCGGTAGCTACATAGAAAAAGCCAAATTAGCCAAAAAACTCGAATCTAATATACTGGTTATAATCTATTTTACATATAAACTTCATATAAACACATTGTGACAATTCCTAACATGTTTCTATTCATAATTGAGCACAAACATCAAATATACAACACCCAATTTCATTGTTTTTGGCAAAACTCCATTTTTGATATCTTTCATGAAAATCAACACTGTGACTTTGTTATTCAATTAAAAATAGAAATTTCCAAACATCATGATTATGATTCTACATACTCTAGAAATTCTAAAAATCAAATTATCAATACAACAACTAATTAAACCTTAATTTCTATTTTAACTAAAGCCATATTCCTACATAAAAACTCTCTGTAAAATATTTTCTTCATAAATTACATACATATATGAATTAAATTCTCTATGATCATACATAACCCATGAAACACATATATAATCGATAATCATACAAAGTTATAATCATAACAACAAAATTTCTTTTATAAAATTTTCACAGAGACTTTTTGGGAAGAAGAAAAACTAATTTTTTTTTAAAGAAGGAGATAGAGCTCCTACCTTAGATTATGAAGATGATGATACTATCTCTTTTCTCCAAATCTTTTCTCCAAAACCTGTTAAGAATTCTCTCAATTCTCTCTAGTTTTCTCTTAGTTTTCTCTCTGTGTTCTTCTTCCTCCTCTCCCTTTTCTTCTTCTGAGTCTTCTTAGTATACGTAATAGAATATAACGCATATAGTAATAATATATATTAATGATATAATATAAGTACTGATATAACTTATGTCAGTTATATAAGTTTTAAAAATCAAAAGCCATAAAGCTTGTTTGGCTAACACAATAAAAATAACTATTTAATCCTTACACCTTGTTTGGTAAATTGAATTAAAACAAATAGATTAATCCTTATACTTTGTTTGCTAAAACACTATTACATTAAAGACTTATTATGCAATAAGGCATGTTTGGCAAAACTACATTAAACTCTTTTAATTTATTTTAATAACTCCTTTATAGCAAGGTTATTAGTCACACTTTTATTTAATTAAATAAATAAAACATTAATCCATTAAATTACTTTAATAACATAAATAATTATAATTTCTTTTACAATTATAACTTCATTTGATCAACTAATATTTTAAACTATAATTTCTCATTTAAAATATTATTATTTATTTAAAATCATTATAAGCTCTCTAGCTTATTAACTTAATAATTATTATAAAATCTCATAACAACTAATTTATTTAGCTCCGTAATTAATTAAACAACAAATAATTAACTAAATCACATCAATTCAAATTGCCATATAATTAAATAAATATTTAATATTGCCAATAAATATTTAATATTTACTATTTAATTATTTTTCTGATTATTTATTCAACAAATAATTAAATACACCACATCACTCAAATTGAACAATTAATTATTCAATCAATAAACCTATCCATTAAATATTTATATAAATCAATAAATATTTATTATAACACTTTAAAATTATAGAATGTTACAGTGCAAGTTTGATAATACTTGTAGGACTAAATTAAATATGAAGAAAAAGAGGAAGGTATTATACTGTAATTTTTCGAGCCCCAAAACGTGCAATTATTGAAACTATATTTTTCTATAAATAGAAGTTCATCATTCCTTCATTTCTCACCATTTCACAAAAGCTTTAGAGCAATTATTATAGAGAGAAATTTTAGAGAGAAAGAAGAATAGAAATCTGCTACCTTTCTACTCCAGTATCCAGTGTTAATTTTTCTAAGGTAGGGTGTATTATTTCTTTCTTATCCCTGAAGAGAACTTCTGTTATTTCATTCTTTATTATTCTGTTAGAATAACCTGTATACGCGGGCTACCTTATACTTGGTGAAATTCTTCTGTTATTCTATTCTTTATTATTCTACTGGAACATCCTGTCTGTGCGTTTACGTCGGACCTGGTTCCATTATTTATTATTCTGCTGGAACATCCTGTCTGTACATTCTACGCCGGACCTAGTTCCGTCTTTATTATTATGTTGGAATATCCTGTTTGTACGTTTTACGCCGGACCTTATTCCGTCTTTATTATTCTGTTGGAATATCCTGTTTGTGCGTTTTATGCTAGACCTGATCCCGTCTTTATTATTCTGTTAGAATATTCTGTCTGTGCGTTTTACGCCGGACCTGGTTCCGTTATTTATTATTCTGTTGGAATAACCTGCCTGTGTGGTCTATCGCATGCCTGGTGATTTCTTTTGTTATTCCATTCTTTATTATACTCAGTTGGTTAAAATTTTGACTTCTATACTCCATAAAATTAGTGGAATATCCTTGATATTTGCGCTTTATCTAATATCTTTTCTTGGAAATATTCTTCTGAGCATTCTTGAATTTTACTCCACAAAGCAATATCATGTTGACAATTTAGACGTTATTAATTCTTGGATAAATTAATTCTTGAACTTGTTTTATTGAATTCTTATATCATTGTCATCATCCTCATGTTTATATTGTGTTGAAAGTCATCTGTGGCCTGTAGTGCATAGATGGAATTAGTATGATTATGACCAGGGATTATTCGGTATAATTATGACCGTAATGTTATAAATGATGTGGTAAAAGTCCTCATTGGCCCGTTGTGCATTGAGAGACAGTTGTTGGCATGATCATGACCATTGATAAATACACGAATATCCTTGGCCCGTAGTGCATGGATAATTTGTGGCTGTGATACTAATGAATATCCTTGGTCGTAGTGCAGGGATGAGGTGAATTATTTATTAAGCTGAGTCTCAGCGATAAAAGTGATGAAAACCTTTTTAAATCATAACAGATAGTAGATTTTATTCTCTACGTGACTCTTTTAATGGATTGCTTGTAGTTAAACTTGATGGTTGTCATATTGTATCAGTTTAACACTGTTAAAGGCTAATGATAATTTATTACGCATTATCTTAGTCATAATATTTCTTACTGGGCTAGTTGAGCTCACCCTTTCTTTCATTGTTCTCTTCAGGAAATGAGAACGTAGCTGGGACTAGTCGGGGAACGGAGTGACGATTCAGATGATAGTATTAGTAGTCCTCACTATTCTGTTAAATAGTGTGATAACAAAAGTAATGAGGACTTTATTTGAGTTTTTATACTCTCTAGAAGACAATGTTTGTATTAAAACTCACAGCTCATGTTGTATATTTAAGTTGTATTTAAATTTTGTACCATGTATTTGGCGACCCAAGATGGGTGATGTATACCTATTTTGGGTGCGTCACAGTTGGTATCAAAGCTTAGGGATATGATCCCTGGCTAAGATATGAGACTAGAACTAGGAGGGGAGAGACGGGGAATTTCTTCGCTAGTATGACCTACCTAAGTTTATTTGGTATTTAATTGGTCGGTCAGAGTATAGGGATAATATGTTGCATGTCAATTAACCCTTGTTTTGTGGCAGTGTTTGAAAATGGCATCTGAGAATGTTGAGAACATCAATAGAGCACAGGAGACCATTGAGTCTTCACAGATCAATAACCAGGACAATGTGCATCAAGAAGGCGACAATCCTCATGCAAACAACAACACTGACCAAATGATGAACGATGAAATGTTTCGAGGCTTCATGTAATTCATGCAACATCAGGCGAGAGCGGCTCCTGTTCAAAATGCAGGTGGAAACACTGGAAACTCTCGGACGGTCACCGCTAAATAGTTCAAGGAGCTGGGACCACCGGAGTTTATTGGAGAGCCAAAATAACTTAAGGCGGAAACATGGATAAAGCAAATCACCAAGATATTTGATGTCTTGGGATGCTCCGAGGAGCAAAAGGTTCCCTTCGCCACCTTTATGTTGCGTGAAGAAGCAGATTACTGGTGGGAATCTGTAAAACGTACCCAGCCTGACGCACTCAAGATGTTGTGGGAGAAGTTCCAAGAGCTGTTCAACGACAAGTACTTTCCTGAAAGTATTCGTCACAAGAAAGAAGTAGAATTCATCAAGCTGGAGCAAAACAACATGACCGTATCGCAGTACGAAGCCAAGTTTGCCGAGTTATCCCGGTTTGCGCCCCATTTGGTTGATAATGAGGAGCGAACGACGCGAATGTTTTTAAGAGGTTTGAAACCGGAGATACGACAATATCTTATTTCTCATAAACTGTGTTTGTATTCAGATGTTGTAAATAGGGCTCAGTTATTGAAGCGCGATAACGAGTCAACGCAACCAAGAGAAAGCAGCCGGCAGAATGAAAATACCAGTGGTAATAGTCATCGAAGCGGTGACAACAAACGTAGAGGGAATCAACATGCTAGAAATGGTAACCACTTTGGTGGTAATCATATCCAAGACAATAAGAATGGACATTTCAAAAAGAGGAGATTCAACAATGATGGAAAGACGTCAGCACCAACACCCGTTGTCAAGGAAGGAGAACGACCACCTATCATATGCTTGAAATGCGGAGGGGAGGGACACATCAGTCCAAACTGCGCGATGCTGTCCAAGGCATGTTATAATTGTGGAAGAAAAGGTCACCTAGCCCGATTTTGTCGTTCACCAAAGACAAGTTCAGCCAGGATGGAGGCACCAAAGGCCGTCCCAGAAAAGTCAAAGCCAGTAGTGTAAGGGAGAGCGTTTGTTGTGACCTCCTAGAAAACAAAGAACCCGAATGAGGTTATCACGGGTAAGTTTATCATAAACTCTAGTGAAGTCTATACCTTACTTGATACCGGTTCTACCCATTCTTTTATTTCTCCTACTTGCGCTCAACGTTTAAATTTGACTGCGGAGAAATTAGACTTTGACTTATCTGTTGAAACTCCATTGGGAGAAACCTTCATTACATCAGTTTGATTCAAATCGGTAACCGCACGTTACCTGTCGATCTTATTTCTTTAAAAATACTTGCATTTGACGTGATTCTAGGGATTGATTGGTTAGCTATTCATCATGCAAAAATTGATTATTTTCGTAAGGTTATTAGCTTTCATATTTCTAATCAACCTATTATGCGAATTCAAGCGACCAAACCATTAAAATCAATCACGGTCGTCTCAATCCATAAAGCTATTCATTTATTAAAAAACGGATGTCAAGCTTTCTTAGCTCATGTCACGGATTTAAACAAAAATATGTCAGTTTTGAATGATATTTCTATTGTTAATAAATTTCCTGACGTATTCCCTGAAGAACTTCCTGGCCTACCCCCAGAGCGTGAAATTGAATTTTGTATCAACCTTGAACCCGGTACAAAACCTATTTCCAAAGCCCCATATCGAATGGCTCCTATTGAACTTCAGGAGTTAAAGACCCAATTGCAGGAATTGTTAGACATTGGTTTCATTCATCCTAGTACGTCTCCTTGGGGTGCTCCTGTTCTATTCGTGAAGAAGAAAGATGGAAGTATGCGACTTTGTATTGATTATCGAGAGTTGAATCATGTCACCATCAAAAATAAGTACCCGTTGCCTCGCATTGATGACCTGTTTGACCAGTTTCAAGGAGCACAATTCTCTTCAAAGATTGATCTTCGTTTTGGATATCATCAGCTGAAGGTTAAAACTGAAGATATTCCAAAGACTACCTTCAGAACTCGGTACGGGCATTATGAATTCTTAGTCATGTCTTTTGGATTGACTAATTCTCCTGATGCCTTCATGGATATGATGAACCGAGTATTCAAGGAATATTTGGATCACTTTGTGGTCGTCTTTATTGATGACATCCTCATTTACTCCAAAACCCGTGAAGACCATGAGCAACACTTGAGGCTGATACTCCAAAAGCTACGTGAAAACAAGCTATATGCCAAGTTGAAGAAATGTGAGTTCTGGCTTGAGGAAGTAGCATTCCTTGGGCACGTAGTATCAAGTCATGGAATATCTGTTGACCCGGCAAAGATTGAAGCTATTCAAAGCTGGGAGCAACCTAAATCATTGACTGAAGTGCGTAGCTTTCTCTACTTAGCTGGTTATTATCGGAGATTCGTAGAAGGGTTTTCTCGAATCGCTACTCCATTAACTCAGCTGACTCAAAAAGATACAAAATTTGGTTGGAGTGTGGAATGTGAGAAGAGTTTTCAAGAACTCAAGAGGAGGCTCATTTCAGCACCTGTTCTGACAATACCATCTGGCTCGGAAGGATTTGTTATCTACAGTGATGCTTCGGGCAAAGGGTTAGGATGTGTTCTCATGCAACATGGGAAAGTCATAGCCTATGCCTCACGGCAACTCAAAGAATATGAGAGGAATTATCCTACTCATGATCTAGAGTTGGCAGCAATTGTTTTTGCGCTTAAAATTTGGAGGCATTACTTGTATGGAGAGAAGGTGGAGATCTATACGGATTATAAAAGCCTCAAATATTTCTTCACTCAAAAGGAACTCAACATGCGGCAACGACGATGGCTTGAGCTGTTGAAAGATTATGATCATACCATTCAATACCATCCCGAAAAAGCAAACGTAGTAGCTGACGCATTGAGTAGAAGAGCATATGCGGGTACAAGTGCGATATTGTCAACGCAAAGGCCCATTTTGTGTGACTTGCAAAGGATGGAGACAGAGTTAAAGACTCTAGGGATCCACATGATGATGGCAAACATACAAGTAGAACCGACTTTAATCGATAAAGTTAAAGCTGCTCAAGCTACAGACCTGGAGCTAATGCGTATGAAGAAGAAAGTGCAAGAAGGTGCTATGCCGGAAGCAAGAATCGATAAAGAATGAATACTTCGAATCAACTCCAGACTTTGTGTTCCTAACGACCCTGATTTAAAGTATAAAATCGTGATGGAGGCGCACAACACACCATTTACAATCCATCCTGGGAGTACCAAGATGTATCATGATCTTCGTCATACATTTTGGTGGAGTAATATGAAGAGAGAGATAGCGGAGTTTATCTCAAGGTGTGTAACTTGTCAACGAGTCAAGGCGGAGCATCAAGTACCAAAAGGTCCATTGCAACCACTTGAAATTCCAGAATGGAAGTGGGAGCACATTACCATGGATTTCGTTACTGGTCTTCCCAAGGTTTCTCAAGGTATAGATGCAATTTGGGTCATTGTTGATAGATTGACCAAGTCTGCTCATTTCTTACTAATATGAGAAACGTATACACTTGAACATCTTGCTAGTATGTACATAAACGAGATTGTAAGATTGCATGGTATGCCAGTATCCATAGTTTCTGATCGAGACCCAAGATTCACTTCAAGATTTTGGGTTAGTTTGCAAAAAGCTATGGGCACAGATTTACGATTTAGCTCGGCATATCATCCTCAGACGGACGGGCAGTCGGAAAGGACTATTCAAACTCTTGAAGAATTATTAAGACTCTGTGTCCTTGACTTCAAGAGAAATTGGGATAAGTTCTTACCATTGATGGAGTTTTCCTACAACAACAGTTATCAAGCAAGTATTGGCATGGCTCCATTTGAGGCGTTGTATGGAAGAAAGTGTCGTTCTCCAGTTGTGACGCCCCCAAAATAGGTATACAACACCCATTCTGAGTCGCCAAATACATGGTACAGAAATAACTACAACTTCATTAGTACAATTGTCGTGCAAAATACGACAACACATAAACTGTGAGTTTAAATACAAATATTGTCATCTAGACAATATCCACACTCAAATAAGTCCTCATTACAATAATTAATACACTATTTTACATAATAGTGAGGACTACTAGAACCACTTCTAGAACCATCATTCCACACCCCGACTAGTACTTGCTACATTCTCGCCTCCTGAGAAGAAAAACGGAACAAAAAGGAAAAGGGTGAGCTCAACTAGCCCAGTAAAGAACATTATGACTAAGATAATATAGAACAAATTATCGTTTGTCCTCAACAGGGAAAAATATAATAGAATACAATAGACAACAAGTTTTAAATCAACATTCGCAGCGGAAATAATAATTCATTAGAAGGGTTAAGTAGAGAATGAAATCTACTATCTTCTATATATGAATTTAAAAGTTCATCGTCGATATTTTATCCCTGTAACATCAATCAATATATATCTTGAATCAATAGCCATCTTTGCACTACAGGCCAAAGATATTCATCAGTTGGTCATGTTCATCTCAACACATGTTCATCTTTGCACTACGGGCCAAAGATATTCATCAAAAATCATTCATCTTTGCACTACAGGCCAAAGATATTCAATTATATCATCATTTAGGACTGAGGATGATGAAAAATATTTTAAAAAAAACGAATCCAGTGAAACAAAAGAATAAATATTAAGGATTCGTACTTTAAACAATCCGAGTTCAAAAATACTTCATAAATAATCATGGTGGGGTAAAATTCAAGAATGAAGACCAAAACATAGATCCAATCAAAGATAGAAACTATAACAGACAATCTTGGACACAGAAAAGAAAATTTAATTTTTCCGTGAATAGTGTCGTATACGTGAATAGTAACTCCGACACTAAAATATAGAAATTTCACAAAAATTATCATGCTTCGTGAATAGTACTTGTGAATAGTAACTCATGAATAGTAACTCGTGAATAGTAGCTCGTGAATAGTAGCTCCCCGACATAAAAAAGTTTTAAATTTGATAAAAAGTTCTAACCAATATTTCGGCATAATGATTGTGAAGAAATAATATCATTTACGAAGAAAATAACATCCCTTACCTCCAAAAAGACGTACTTCTGACTGGAATACTGGATATAGTGCTGAAAAAACTTGCGCCGTATAGCAACACTCAAAGTATCAAAATACTTACAAGAATACGCTCAATATATCGAGAGAGAAAGAGAGAGAAGATTTCAGTTTCTGGTGTGATTTTCAATTCTAACCTAAGCACCCTATTTATAGGAAAATGCTTAGAACACCAAACCAGAAAATTTAATAAAATATTAATATATTTATATAATTTTCCTTAGCCCACCTCTAGACATCTGAATTCAGCCACTAATAATGACAAAAACAAAAAAAAACGTTTTTGTTATTAAAATTAATTAAAACTTTCAAAAATCAATTATTCCGGAATTTCGAAACTTCAATAATTCATAATAAATAGCCCTTTTATCAGAAAAATTCGAATCTCGCAACTTTTTATAGGAAATTCAATTTTCTACAACTTTACGGAAGAAAGTTTTTTCAAATTCCAAACAAAAATTGACCGAAATCCACAAACGGACGATTTTATAGGCTATAATCAAATTTCAGTCAAGAAATGGGGTCCACCGACACACAAAACATGTGTTAATTATTTAATGCAACAAAAATACTCTTCCTCCTCATATACTCATATATCCCACATTCATTATAAAAATATCATCATTATTATATTATAAAAATAAAATAATATATTTAAATAAATTATTTTATCAAAAAAGATAAAATATTAATTTTTAAAAATTATCACATTAAAATTTTTCTCCATCTATATCCACATAAAATTAATATTTTTCTCATCATATAAATTAATAATTAATTATTCATAAATAATATTACAGAATCACAATATTGACAACCAGGCAGTTCCCAGGAAAGAGGGGGCTTTCTAATAAGGATCTCTCCTTACTGGCACGCAATTAGGTGACCAAACCTCTCTTTAGACAGAATTTTCTAGACATTGCCAATAATATTATCTAATAATATTATTCAGATAATATGAATTATTGCTCCGATAATGGAAAATACTGTGTAGTGACAATTATTGAAACAACAATAATATAAAATATCAACGCAACAATTAATGAATCAATAAAATAAAATACTGAACAGTAATTATTGTAACAATTATTGAGTAGTGCCTTCTTACGTAAGAATCAATAATTGGTGCAATACCGTGTGCTACTGTACAACAACGTGTATTACTGTGTTTTAACCACCGGGTATTCCAACAGTATTAACGGTAACAACTACGCCGTTATTTATAAATAACTCATACTTGTCATTTTTTTCATCCAATCGCTTTCCGTTATGGGACCCACACAAGGCTACGCCGTCGTACGAATATTTCCCGACAGCAAGAATATTTCACGACCAAACGAATATTCTCTGACAACAATGAGTATTTTATAACCACTTGTTTATTTAAAAATATTTGCGCATTTTATCCATAACTAACCACATTAATCAAATCAACCCCTTACTATTTCAAAATAATAAATAGAGAAAATTAAATCTTCATTTATAAAAAGTTGGGGCCTTACAACCTCCCCTCCTTATGAAATTTCGTCCTCAAAATTGACATACGTAGGACATGCTCATTCCCATCCAAGATCTTGACTGGTACCTCCTCGTACGTTAAATCTTCTGCTATCTCGTCTGGTTCTAACTCAATAATGTGGTTCGGGTCGTTCACATATTTACGTAACATCGATACGCGAAAAAATGTTATGAACACGCGTCATACTTGGCTGTAAAGCGAGTCTATAGGCCATAGTTTCTATTCAATCGAGGATTTCAAATGGACTAATAAATCAAAGATTGAGATTTCTTCCATTCATCAACTCTTACTTCTAGAATAACGCCTTCTTGTACCTTCTTCTTTATATTCATCAACTCCGGTGTGTAGCTTGAGCGGTTTTAACTTTATCGATTAAAGTCGATTCTAATCGTATATTCGTTATCTTCACGCAGATTCTTGGAATCTTTAACTCTATCTCCATTTTTTGTAAGTCGTACGAAATGGGTCTTTGTGCTAACAATATCGCACTCGTAACCACATACGATTTTCTACTCAACACGTCAGCTACCACGTTCGTTTTTTCCCGGATGGTATTAAATGGTATGGCTGTAATCTTTCAACAGCTCGAGCCAACGTTGTTGCCGCATGTTAAGTTCTACATTCCTCTCTCCATTTGAATTTTGTATCTTTTCGAGTCAGCTGAGTTAATAGAGTAGCGATTCGAGAAAATCTTTCCACAAAATCTTCGATAATAACCAACTAAGCCTAGAAAGCTACGTATTTCAATTACCGACTTAGGTTGCTCTCAATTGTGACTCATATCCCAACCTTGGATAACACGTCACAATGACACCTATCAGTTTACTACCACACAATTATGGCGTCCCCTACAGAGAGTCTGGCTTCGGTGTATTCCACAAAGGAAGTCGCCAGATAGAGGCTCGGGTACCAAATTCTATAGTTGAATTTTTAACTCCTGAAGTTCAATAGGAGTCATTCGATATGAGATTTTAGAAATGGGTTTTGTACAAGGTTTAAAGTCGATACAAAATTCAATATCACACTTTGGGAGTAAGCCAAGAAATTCTTCAGGAAATACATCAGGGATTTTACTAACAACAGAAATATCATTCAAATCTGACGTATTTTTGTTCAAGTCCATGACATGGGCTAAGAAAGCTTGACATCCGTTTTTCAATAAACGAATAGCTTTACGGCTTGATGTGAAAGAGTTTGACTTCAATGGTTTGGTTGCTTGAATTCGAATAATAGGTTGCTTAGGAATATGAAAACTAACAATCTTACAAAAGCAATCAATTTGGCATGATGAGTAGTTAACCAATCAATCCCTAAAATCACATCAAAAGCAAGTATCTTTAAAGAGATAAGGTCAACAAGTAATGTGATGGTGCCAACTTGGATCAAACAAGATTTATAAACAGTGGATGTAACGAAAATTTCTCCTAACGGAGTTTCAACAGATAAGTCAAAGTCTAATTTTCTCCGGAGTCAAGTTTAAACGTTGTGCACAAGCAGGAGCGATAAAAGAATGGGTAGAACCGATTATCTAATAAGGTATAAATTTCGTAAGAATTTATAATTAACTAACCCGTGCTAACTTCGTTCGGGTTCCTCGCATTCTGACCAGTCACGAAAAATGCTCTTCCAAGAACTGTTGACTTTGACTTTTCTGGGACAGCCTTTTGAGTCACCATCCCCGCTGGACTGGGTTTCGCTACCATACAATCTCGAGCGATATGACCTTCTTTTTCACAATTATAACATACCTTGGAAGGTTGTGAACAGTTTGGACTTATGTGTCCCTCTTCTCCTCATCTATAGCATTTAACAGGCGGTCTTTTTGCTCCTCTAAAATTCGTTGCTGGTGTTGGTGTCGACGTCTTTCCGTCATTGTTAAATCTTCTCTTCTTGAAATTTCCACTTGAATTATTTCTTCTATTATCTTGGCCATGATTACCACCGAAGTGGTTACCATTTCTGGCACGATAATTTCCTCCACGATGGTTATCCTTGTTCTGATGACCGTTGCCATCAGTACGATTATCACCGAGTTGTAGGTCGTTATTCTTCGATTGAGCTGACTCATTATCGCGCTCTAATAACTGAGCCCTATTTACAACATCTGAATATAAAAAAAGTTTGTGAGAAATGAGGTATTGACGTATTTTGGGTTTCAAACCTCGCAGAAATATCCGCGTCATTCTCTCCTCATTATCAACCAAATGGGATACAAATCGAGACAACTCGGCAAACTTAGCTTCGTACTGCGACACGTTTATATTGTTTTGCTCCAGCTTGATGAACTCTTCCTCCTTCATGTGACGAATACTTTTGGGAAAGTACTTGTCGTTGAATAATTCTTGGAACTTCTCCCAAGACATCTTCAGTGTGGTAGGCTGAGTACGCTTTACGGATTCCCACCAATAATCTGCCTCTCCTCGTGACATGCAAATGGAAAAAGGAACCTTTTGCTCCTCTGAGCATCCCAAGACATCAAATATCTTAGTGATCTGCTTATCCACGTCTCTGCCGTAAGTGGTTCTGGCTTTCCCAAAAACTTCGGCGGTCCTAACTCCTTGAACTGCTTAGCGGTGACCATCCGTGAGTTTCCAATGTTTCCACCTGCATTTTGAACAGTAGTCTTTCTCGTTTGGTTTTGCATGAATTCTAGAAAGTTCCTAAACATATTATCGTTCGTCATCTGCTCAGTGGTGTTGTTCATATGAGGAATATTGCCAACCTGTTACACGTTCTCCTCATTGATTAACAAAGGTGTCTCCACGGTCTCATTTACTCCACTGTTAACATTCTCAGTCGACATTCTCAAATACTGCCATAAAACAAGGTTTAATTTAACAAATTAACAAATCACATAATACCCCTATATTATGACCGACCAACAAATAAGTTTAGGTAGGACACACTAGCGAAGGATTTACTCGTCTCTCCCCTTAGTTCTATTCCCCGATCTCCGCCAGAGACCATATCCCTAAGCTCTGATACCAACTGTGACGCCCCCAAAATAAGTATACAACACCCATTCTAAGTCGCCAAATACATGGTACAGAAACAACTACAACTTCATTAATACAATTGTCGTGCAAAATACGACAACACATAAACTGTGAGTTTAAATACAAATATTGTCATCTAGACAATATCCACACTCAAATAAGTTCTCATTACAATTATTAATACACTATTTTACAGAATAGTGAGGACTACTAGAACCACTTCTAGAACCATCATTCCGTACCCCAACTAGTACTTGCTACATTCTCGCCTCCTGAGAAGAAAAATGGAACAACAAGGAAAAAGGTGAGCTCAACTAGCCCAGTAAAGAACATTATGACTAAGATAATATAGAATAAATTATCGTCAGTCCTCAACAGGGAAAAATATAATAGAATACAATAGACAACAAGTTTTAAATCAACATTCGCAGCGAAAATAATAATTCATTAGAAGAGTTAAGTAGAGAATGAAATCTACTATCTTTTATATATGAATTTAAAAGTTCATCGTCGATATTTTATCCCTGTAACATCAATCAATATATATCTTGAATCAATAGTCATCTTTGCACTATATGCCAAAGATATTCATCAGTTGGTCATGTTCATCTCAACACATGTTCATCTTTGCACTATGGGCCAAAGATATTCATCAGAAATCATTCATCTTTGCACTACAGGCCAAAGATATTCAATTATATCATCATTTAGGACTGAGGATGATGAAAAATATTTTAAAGAAAATGAATCCAGTGAAACAAAAGAATAAATATTAAGGATTCGTACTTTAAACAATCCGAGTTCAAAAATACTTCATAAATAATCATGGTGGGGTAAAATTCAAGAATGAAGACCAAAACATAGATCCAATCAAAGATAGGAACTATAACAGACAATCTTGGACACAAAAAAGAAAATTTAATTTTTCTGTGAATAGTATCGTATACGTGAATAGTAACTTCGACACTAAAAGATAGAAATTTCACAAAAATTATCATGTTTCGTGAATAGTACTCGTGAATAGTAACTCATGAATAGTAACTCGTGAATAGTAGCTCGTGAATAGTAACTCATGAATAGTAATTCTGATATGAAAAAGTTCCAAATTTGATAAAAAGTTCCAACCAATATTTCGGCAAAATGATTTTGAAGAAATAATATCATTTACGAAGAAAATAACATCCCTTACCTCCAAAAAGACAGTACTTCTGACTGGAATACTGGATATAGTGCTGAAAAATCTTGCGCCGTATAGCAACACTCAAAGTATCAAAATACTTACAAGAATACGCTCAATATATCGAGAGAGAAAGAGAGAGAAGATTTCAGTTTCTGGTGTGATTTTCAATTCTAACCTAAGCACCCTATTTATAGGAAAATGCTTAGAACACCAAACCAGAAAATTTAATAAAATATTAATATATTTATATAATTTTCCTTAGCCCACCTCTAGACATCTGAATTCAGCCACTAATAATGGCAAAAACAAAAAAAAAACGTTTTTGTTATTAAAATTAATTAAAACTTTCAAAAATCAATTATTCCGGAATTTCGAAACTTCAATAATTCATAATAAATAGCCCTTTTATCAGAAAAATTCGAATCTCGCAACTTTTTATAGGAAATTCAATTCTCTACAACTTTGCGGAAGAAATTTTTTCCAAATTCCAAACAAAAATTGATCGAAATCCACAAACGGACGATTTTATAGGCAATAATCAAATTTCAGTCAAGAAATGGGGTCCGCCGACACACAAAACATGTGTTAATCATTTATTGCAACAAAAATACTCTTCCTCCTTATATACTCATATATCCCACATTCATTATAAAAATATTATCATTATTATATTATAAAAATATAATAATATATTTAAATAAATTATTTTATCAGAAAAAGATAAAATATTAATTTTTAAAAATTGTCACATTAAAATTTTTCTCCATCTATATCCATATAAAATTAATATTTTCCTCATCATATAAATCAATAATTAATTATTCACAAATAATATTACAGAATCACAATATTGACAACCAGGCAGTTCCCAGAAAAGAGGGGGCTTTCCAATAAGGATCTCTCCTTACTGGCGCGCAATTAGGTGACCAAACCTCTCCTTAGACAGAACTTTCTAGACATTGCCAATAATGTTATCTAATAATATTATTCAGATAATATGAATTATTGCTCCGATAATAGAAAATATTGTGTAGTGACAATTATTGAAACAACAGTAATATAAAATATCAACGCAACAATTAATGAATCAATAAAATAAAATACTGAACAGTAATTACTGTAACAATTATTGAGTAGTGCCTTCTTACATAAGAATCAATAATTGGTGCAATATCGTGTGCTACTGTACAACGTGTATTACTGTGTTTTAACCACCGGTTATTCCAATAGTATTAACGGTAACAACTACGCCGTTATTTATAAATAACTCATACTTGTCATTTTTTTCATCCAATCGCTTTCCGTTATGGGACCCACACAAGGCTACGCCGTCGTACGAATATTCCCCGACAGTAAGAATATTTCACGACCAAACGAATATTCTCCGACAACAATGAGTATTTTATAACCACTTGCTTATTTAAAAATATTTGCGCATTTTATCCATAACTAACCACATTAATCAAATCAACCCCTTACTATTTCAAAATAATAAATAGAGAAAATTAAATCTTCATTTATAAAAAGTTGGGGCCCTACACCAGTATGCTGGGATGAGGTGGGTGAATCAACGTTGTTGGGACCGGACTTGGTATGTATGACTATGAAAAAGATTCAAACAATCCGGCAACGTCTAAAAACCTCACAAGATCGACAAAAGAGTTATACTGATCTTCATCGAAAGGACGTGGAATTCGATATTGGAGATCATGTGTTATTACGTGTTGCTCCATGGAAAGGAGTTACGAGATTTGAAAAAAGAGGAAAGCTCAATCCTCGATTCATTGGCCCATTTTTAATCCTCGATCGAGTAGGAAATGTGGCTTATAGACTCGCCTTACCGCCAAGTATGTCTCGTATTCATAACGTTTTTTTACATATGTATGTTACGAAAATATGTGAAAGTCCCGAACTACATTATTGAATTAGAACCAGACGAGATAGATAAAGATTTAACGTATGAAGAGGTTCCTGTTAAAATCTTGGATAAGAAGGAACATATTCTACGCTCCAAGGTTATACCTTAAGTTAAAGTTTTGTGGAGAAACCACGATGTTGAGGAAATAACCTGGGAGGTAGAATCTGAAATGAAGTCAAGGTATCCTCACCTCTTTGACATACCAGGTACGCACCTTAATTTCGAGGACGAAATTTCTTAAGAAGGGGAGGTTGTAAGACCCCAACTTTTTGAATAAATATTAATTTTTCTCGAAACATATTTTTGAATATTATGGTGCGGATTTGATATAATAGTTGTGGGTATTATTTATAAATTTTGCAAAGTACGCAAGTTATTATATAATATTCGATTGGTCGGGGAATATTCGATTTAGCAAGGAATATTCGTACAACGACACAATCATTTGTGGACCCCACAACGGAATTATTATTGGATTGAGAAAACGACAAAAATACTTTATAAAAACAACGGCGAAAGGTTACCGTTAAACTGTTGAACTACCCGGTAGTAAAAGTACAGTAATACGCGTGGTTGCATAGTAGCACATGGTATTGATGCTTACGTGAGAAGTCACTCAATTATGCTCAATTATTGCTACAGTAATTACTGCATCATATCTCTCATATTATTGATTCAATTATTATTACAATATCATCTGCATAATAGTTTTTTTTTATTATTAAATCAATAATTGAGACGACAAAGTTATTCATATTATTATTTGCAACATTGACAATGTCTAAAAAGTTTTGTTAAGGAGAGGTTTGGTCACCTAATTGCGCGTCAATAACGAGAAATCCTTATCGAAAAGCCCCCTCTTTCCTGGGAACGGCCTGGTTGTTAAATATTGTGAGTTATAATATTAATGATGAATAAGTTGTGTTGATTAAAGATGAAATTGATAGTTCCATTGTGTTGGGATTATTAGTGTTAATGAAAATCGACACCTATTTCGATGATAATTGATGTTTGGGGGTTATATTGATAAATCGGGTAAGTTATCGGATAAATGAGCACTTAATTACTACTAATTCACATGCTTATATAACTATTTATTTACATGTGGGTACTATTGAATCACATTCATGTACTATTAGGGGAGTTGGTGCAAGATTGATAATACTTGCTTAACTAAGTTAAAAATGGAGGTATAGTTGAAGGTACTATACTGTATTAATCTTTTCACATGATTATACTATTGATTCACATGATTGTACTATTGATTCACATTATTTACTATTAGGGGAGGTGGTGCAAGTTTGATAATACTTGCAGGACTAAATTAAAAATGAAAAAAAAAGAGGAAGGTATTATACTGTAATTTTTTGAGCCCCAAAACGTGCAATTATCGAAAATATATTTTTCTATAAATAGAAGTTCATCCTTCCTTCATTTCTCACCATTTCACAAAAGCTTTAGAGCAATTATTATAGAGAGAAATTTTAGAGAAAAAGAAAAACAGAAGTCTGCTACCTTTCTACTCCAGTATCCAGTTTTAATTTTTCTAAGGTAGGGTGTATTATTTCTTTCTTATCCCTGAAGAGAACTTCTGTTATTCTATTTTTTATTATTCTGTTAGAATAACCTGTATACGCGGGCTACCTTATACTTGGTGAAATTCTTCTATTATTCCATTCTTTATTATTCTGCTGGAACATCCTGTCTGTGCGTTTACGTCGGACCTAGTTCCATTATTTATTATTCTGCTGGAACATCCTGTCTGTGCGTTCTACACCGAAACTGGTTCCGTCTTTATTAGTCTATTAGAATATCATGTCTGTGCGTTTTACGTCGGACCTGATTCCGTCTTTATTATTCTGTTGGAATATCCTGTTTGTGCGTTTTATGTCAGACCTGGTTCCCTTATTTATTATTCTGTTGGAATAACCTGCTTGTGCGGTCTATCGCATGCTTGGTGATTTTTTTTGTTATTCCATTCTTTATTATACTCAGTTGGTTAAAGTTTTGACTTCTATACTCCATGAAATTAGTAGAATATCCTTGATTTTTGCGCTTCATCTAGTATCTTTTAATGGAAATATTCTTCTGAGCATTCTTGAATTTTACTCCACAAAGCAGTATCATGTTGACAATTTGGACGTTATTAATTCCTGGATAAATTAATTCTTGAACTTGTTTTATTGAATTCTTATATCATTGTCATCATCCTCATGTTTATATTATGTTGAAAGTCATCTGTGGCTTGTAGTGCATAGATGGACTTGGTATGATTATGACCAGGGATTATTCGGTATAATCATGACCGTAATGTTATAAATGATGTGGTAAAAGTCCTCATTGGCCCGTAGTGTATTGAGAGACAGTTGTTGGCATGATCATGACCATTGATGAATACACGAATATCCTTGGCCCGTAGTGCATGGATAATTTGTGGCTGTGATACTAATGAATATCCTTGGCCGTAGTGCAGGGATGAGGTGGATTATTTATTAAGCTGAGTCTCAGCAATAAAAGTGATGAAAAACCTTTTAAATCATAAAAGATAGTAGATTTTATTCTATACTTGACTCTTTTAATGGATTGCTTGTAGTTAAACTTGATGTTTGTTATATTGTATCAGTTTAACACTGTTGAAGGCTAACGATAATTTATTCTGCATTATCTTAGTCATAATATTTCTTACTGGGCTAGTTGAGCTCACCCTTTCTTTCATTGTTCTCTTCAGAAAATGAGAACGTGGCTGGGACTAGTCGGGGAACGGAGTGACGATTCAGATGATAATATTAGTAGTCCTCACTATTCTGTTAAATAGTGTGATAATAAAAGTAATGAGGACTTTATTTGAGTTTTTATACTCTCTAGAAGACATTGTTTGTATTAAAACTCACAGCTCATGTTGTATATTTAAGTTGTATTTGAATTTTATACCATGTATTTGGCGACCCAAGATGGGTGATGTATACCTATTTTTGGGGCGTCACACAAGTGGTTATAAAATATTCATTTTTATCAGAGAATATTCGTTTGGTCGTGGAATATTCTTACTGTCGGGGAATATTCGTACGACGGCGCAGCCTTGTGTGGGCCCCATAACGGAAAGCGATTGGATGAAGAAAACGATAAGTATAAGTTGTTTATAAATAACGGCATAGTTGTTACCGTTAGTACTGTTGGAATACCCGGTGGTTAAAACACAATAATACGCATTGTTGCACAGTAGCACACGGTATTGCACTAATTATTGATTCTTACGTAAGAAGACACTACTCAATAATTGTTACAGTAATTACTGTTCAGTATTTTATTTTACTGATTCAATAATTGTTGCGTTGATATTTTATATTACTGTTGTTTCAATAATTGTCACTACACAGTATTTTCTATTATCTGAATAATATTATTAGATAACATTATTAACAATGTCTAGAAAGTTATGTCTAATGAGAGGTTTGGTCACCTAATTGTGCACCAGTATGGAGAAATCCCTATTGGAAAGCCCCCTCTTTCCTGGGAACTGCCTGGTTGTCAGTATTGTGATTCTGTAATTTTATTTGTGAATAATTAATTATTAATTTATATGATGAGGAAAATATTTATTTTATGTGGATATAGATGGAGAAAATTTTTAAAGTGACAATTGTTGAAAATCGATATTTTATCTTTTCTGATAAAATAATATTTTATTATATTATTATAATATAATAATGATGATATTTTTACAATGAATATGGGATATGAGTATATGAGGAGGAATAGTATTTTTGTTGCAATAAATGTTAAAAACATGTTAAACATGTCGGTGGACCCCATTTCTTGACTGAAATTTGATTATAGTCAGTAAAATCGCCCGTTTATGGATTTCGGTCAATTTCTGTTTGGAATTTGAAAAAGCTTTCTTCTGCAAAGTTGTAGATGATAGAATTTCCTATGAAAAGACATAAGGTTCGAATTTTTCTGATAAAAGGCTATTTATTATGAATTATTAAAGCTCCGAAGTTCCGAAATAATTAATTTTTGGAAGTTTTAATTATTTTTAATATAAAAAATGTTTTTGGTCATTATTGTGGGTCTTGCATGTGATGTAAATGGCTGAATTCAGATCTAAGAAAGTGGGCGTAAAAAATTTGATTATATATATTAATATTATATTAAATTTTCTACTTTGGTGTTCTAAGCATTTTTCTATAAATAGGGTGCTTAGGTTATAATTGAAAATCACACCAGAAACTAAAGTTTTTCTCTCTTTCTCTCTCGATATATTGAGCGTATTATTGTGAGTATTTTGATACTTTGAGTGTTGTAATACGGTGCAAGTTCCCTTCAACACTATATTCAGTATTCCCGCCAGAGGTACTATTCTTTCGAGGTAAGGGATATTATTTTTTTTAGATGATATTATTTCTTTCAATATCATTATGCCAGAGTATTGGTACGATTTTTCTTGTGAAATTCTTGTCTTTTAGTGTCAGGGTTACTATTCACGTATACTGCACTATTCACAGAAAAATTAAATTTTCATTTTTTTGTCTAAAATATCTATTATGGATACTAGCTTTGATTGTATCCATATTTTGATCATTCTTTAATTTTATTTCACTATGATTATTTATGAGGTATTTTTGGACATGGATAAACCGAAATACGAATCCTTAATATTTGTTATTTTGTTTCACTAGATTCGTTTTCTTTAAAATATTTTTTATCATCCTCAGTCCTAAATGATGATATTACTGAATATATTTGGCCTGTAGTGCAAAGATGAATGATTTTTGATGAATATCTTTGGCCCGTAGTGCAAAGATGAATAGATGTCTAGATGAACATGACCAACTGATGAATATCTTTGGCCTGTAGTACAAAGATGAATATTTGATTCCAGATATATATTGATTGATGTTACAGGGATAAAATATCGACGATAAACTTTTAAAATCATATATAGAAGATAGTAGATTTCATTCTCTACTTAACTCTTCTAATGAATTATTATTTCCGCTGCGAATATTGATCTGAAACTTGTTGTCTATTGTATTCTATTAGATTTTTTCCCTGTTGAAAACTAACGATAATTTGTTCTATATTATCTTAGTCATAATGTTCTTTACTGGGCTAGTTGAGCTCACCCTTTTCTTTTTTGTTCTATTTTTCTTCTCAGGAGGCGAGAATGTAGCGAGTACTAGTCGGGGTGTGGAATGATGGTTCTAGAAGTTGTTTTAGTAGTCCTCACTATTTTATAAAATAGTGTATCAATAATTGTAATGAGGACTTATTTGAGTGTGAATATTGTCTAGATGACAATATTTGTATTTTAAACTCGCAGTTTTTATGTTGTATTAATAAAGTTGTAGCTGTTTATGTACCATGTATTTTGACAACTCAGAATAGGTGTTGTATACCTATTTTGGGGGTGTCACACAAAGGTTATACCTCAAGAGTTAGAATCTGACGAGGTATGCTCATCTGTTCGGCATACCAAGTACGTACGTAAATTTCGAGGGCGAAAGTTCATAAGGAGGGGAGATTATGAGACCCCGAATTTTGTGAATAAAGATTTAATTTTCTTGAAATATTTTTTTTAATATTATGGTGTGGATTTGATATATTGTTATAGTCGAGGAATATTCTTTTTGTCGGGAAATATTCGTACGATGGCACAATCATTAGTGGACCCCACAATGAAAGTATTGTCGTAGTTAGAAAACGACATAATTATCTTTTTATAAAAATAACGGCGAAAGTGTTACCGTTAAAATTGTTGAACTACCCGGTAGTAAAAGTACAGTAATATGCATGGTTGCATAGTAGCACATGATATTGATTATTGATACTTACGTAAGAAGTCACTTAGTTATACTCAATTATTGCTAACAGTAATTGCTGCATCATATCTCTCATATTATTGGTTCAATTATTGTCACAGTATCATCTGTATAATATGTTATATATTTAAATCAATAATTGAGACGACAAAGTTATTCATATTATTATTTGCAATATTGACAATGTCTAGAAGTTCTGTCAAGGAGAGGTTTGGTCACCTAATTGCGCCAATAAGGAGAAATCCTTATCGGAAAGCCCCCTCTTTCTTGGGAACAACCTGGTTGTTAAATATTATGAATTATAATATTAATGATGAATAAGTTCGTGTTGATTAAAGATGAAATTGATAGTTCCATTGTGTTGGAATTATTAGTGTTAGTGAAAATCAACATTTATTTCGATAATAATTGATGTCTGAAAGTTATCGGGTAATTAACCGGATAAATGAGCAATTAATTGCTATTAATTCATATGCTTATAACTATGTGTTCATATGTGTATACTATTGATTAACATGATTTACTATTAGGGAAATTGGTACAAGATTGATAATACTTACATGACTAAATTAGAAATGGAGGTATAGTTGAAGGTATTATACTATAATTAATTTTTTTTAATGTTTAGAACTATTGAGTCGCATGATTTACTATTGATTCACATGATTTACTATTAGGGGAGGTGGTGCAAGTTTAATAATACTTGCATGACTAATTTAAAAATGAAAAAAAAGAGAGGAATGTATTATACTGTAATATTTCGAGCCCTAAAACGTGCAATTATCGAAATTATATTTTCCTATAAATATATGCTCATTCTTCCTTCATTTCTCACCAATTCACTAAAGCTATAGAGCAATTATTATAGAGAGAAATTATAGAGAGAAAGAAGAAGAGAAGTCTGCTACCTCACTATTCCAGTATCTAGTCTTCTTTTGAGGTAAGGTGTATTATTTCTTTCGTATTCATGAAGAGAGCTTCTGTTATTCCATTCTTTATTATTATGTTGGAATAACCTGTTTATGCAAAGTACCGCAGACATGGTGAAATTCTTCTGTTATTCCATTCTTTATTATTATGTTGGAATAACATGTCTATGCGAAGTACCGCATACATGGTGAAATTCTTCTATTATTCCATTCTTTATTATTCTGTTGGAATATCCTGTCTGTGCGGATTACACATGACCTGGTTCCATTCTTTATTATTCTATTGGAATATCCTGTCTGTGCGTATTACGCATGACCTGGTTCCGTTCTTTATTATTTTGTTGGAATAACCTGTCTGTGCGGTCTATCGCATGCATGGTGAATTCTTCTGTTATTTCATTCTTTATTATTCTGTTGGAATAACCTGTTTATGTGGATTACTGCATGCATGGTGAATGATCCTTCGTATTCATTCTTTATTAAATTGTGAAAATGATATGTTTACGTGGATTACCGCATGGCGGGTGAAAATCTATTTGCAGTTTTGTATGTTCTATTATACTCGTATGAGATATCATTTCTTTTGTACTCGTCATGAAATATCATTTTATTTGGTATTTTATTTACGAGTTACTATTCACCCAGTTACTATTCACTCTAGTATTATTCACTCGGATATTCGGGGCACTTTTCATGCTGGAGTACTATTCACGAGTTACTATTCACAGGTTACTATTCACCCAATTACTATCCACCCGAAAATTATTCACTCGGGTATTTGGAGTACTTTTCATGTCGGGGTACTATTCACAAGGTACTATTCCTGAAGTACTATTCACGGGGTACTATTTACCTGAAAAATATATTTCTTTTTTGACCAAATTATTTTTGGTACATGAATATTATTCTTGAATTTTACTCCACAAAACAGTATCATGTTGACAATTTGGACGTTATTGATTTCAAGATAAATTAGATTATAAATATTTAAAATTTATCCTTGAACTTGTTTTATTGAATTATTATATCATTGTCATCATCCTCATGCTTATATTGTGATAGAAGTCATCTTTGGCTTACGTGCATAGATGGACTTGGTATGATTATGACCAGGGATTATTCGGTATAATCATGACTGTAATGTGACGAATGATGTGGTGAAAGTCCTCATTGGCCCGTAGTGCATTGATGGACAGTTATGGGTATGATTATGACCAGGAATTATTCGGTATAATCATGACCATTGATGAAAACACGAATATCCTTGGCCCGTAGTGCATGGATAATTTGTGGTCGTGATACTAAAGAATATCCTTGGCCGTAGTGCAGGGGTGATTCGATGATGTGGATTATTTATTAAGCTGAGTCTCAACGATAAAAGTGATGAAAAACCTTTTAAATCATAGAAGATAGTAGATTTTATGCTCTACTTGACTCTTCTAATGGATTGCTTGTTCCGCTGCAGTTGTTGATCTAAAACTTGTTTTCTATTATATTCTATAAGTTGTTATACTGTTGAAGGCTAAGGATAATTTATTCTGCATTATCTTAGTCATAATATTTCTTACTGGGCTAGTTGAGCTCACCCTTTCTTTCATTGTTCTCTTCAGGAAATGAGAATATAGCTGGGACGAGTCGGGAAATGGAGTGATGGTCCAAGATAAGTGGCTTTAGTAGTCCTCACTATTCTGCGAAATAGTGTGATAATAATTATAATGAGGACTCCATTGAAAGTGGATATTGTCTAGAAGGCAATATTCTTGTTTAAACTCTCAGTTATGTTTTGTCGTATTGTACACGACAGTTGTATAATTAAGTTTGTATTTGATTTATGTACCATTTATTTGGCGACTCAAGATGGGTGATGTATACATGTTTTGGGGGTGTCACAACCCCTCTATCATCTACCTTACCAGGCCGCTATATACCCCCTCATCAAAGATATGGGCCCTCTTCTCCAATCCCAGCAGTCCCCCCTCCGCAGCCCACACCTCACTACCAACCATCAGCCCAGCACATGACTACTCGTAGTCAGCATGGCATCTTCAAGCCAAATCGAAAAATACCGCCATGCCTTAAGTGCCAAAACTCCAAAAATCTCTCCTATCCCTCGTAACTCGGTGAGTGCCCTTAATGACCCAAATTGGAAATCTGCTATGTTAGATGAATATAATGCTCTAATTAAAAATAAGACGTGGGATTTATTCCCTCGACCATCTCATGTGAATATAATTCGGTCAATGTGGATTTTTCGTCATAAAAAGAAATCGGATGGTTCTTTTGAGCGGCATAAAGCCCGTCTTGTAGGTGATGGTCGGTCGCAACGTGAAGGGGTTGACTGTGACGAGACATTTAGCCCGGTTGTAAAATCGGTAACTATTCGGACAGTTCTTAGCATTGCATTGTCCAAATCTTGGCCTATTCATCAGCTAGATGTCAAGAACGCATTCTTGCACGGGAACTTGAATGAGACTGTTTACATGCACTAGCCTATGGGGTTCAAAGACCCCACTCGTCCTGATCATGTTTGTCTGTTACGTAAATTTCTTTATGGTCTTAAGCAAGCTCCTCGTGCCTGGTATCAACGGTTTGCTAATTTTGTTGCCACTATTGGTTTTACTCACAGCAAATCAGATCACTCACTTTTCATATATTGTCATGGGACTGACATTGCATATATTTTATTGTATATTGATAGCATTATACTCACCGCTTCTTCAGATGCTCTTCGATGTTCTATTATCTCTCTTCTCAGTGCAAAATTTGCTATGAATATCTGGGTCAGTTGAGTTATTTTCGTATTGCTGTCACTCGTACCAAAAATGTCATTTTTCTCTCTCAACAAAAATATGCCGAAGAGATATTAGAGCGGGCAGGAATGACTGCTTGCAAACCTTTCCCCACACCCGTCAACACTAAGGGGAAGCTCAGTGCACAATCGGGTGACCCTTATGATGATCTGACAAAATATCGTCGATTGGCTGGTGCTCTGCAATATCTTACTTTTAACCAGGCCAGATATTTCTTATGCAGTCCAACAGGTCTGCCTATTTATGCATGCTCCGAAAATTGAACACATGAAGTCTTTGAAACGCATTCTTTGTTATGTACAAGGTACGATTGATTATGGTATGCACTTGTATCCGTCTTCGATTCACTCTATCTTGTCATATACAGATGCCGATTAGGGTGGATATCCTGATACTATATGGTCCACCTCGGGTTACTATGTGTTTCTCGGAGATAATCTCATTTCTTGGTCTTCTAAGCGACAACCTACAATATCCAAGTCTAGTGCCGAAGCTGAATATAAGGGTGTCGCTAACGTTGTCTCTGAGTCTTGTTGGATTAGGAATCTTCTTCTTGAACTTCATTGTTCTATCCAAAAGGCAACTTTGGTCTACTGTGATAATGTTAGTGCGATATATTTATCCGGGAATCCAATTCAACATCAGCGCACTAAACATATTGAAATGGACATACACTTTGTCCGTGAAAAGGTACAAAAAGGAGATGTGCGTGTCCTTCATGTCCTGTCTCGTTCTCAGCTCGCAGATATTTTTACAAAAGGGCTTCCGCACGTATTATTTGATGATTTTTAGAACAGTCTCAGCGTCCGACAACCTCCCGCTCAGACTGTGGGGGTGTGATAGAATATAAATTTATTTAAGTTAATTTCCATAATTATATTTTAGATTGATTGACACTATCTTTTGTATAGTTGGCTCTCCTACTTTGTAGCGATTGATATCTTGTAATTATCATTATCCTAGCCTAGAATTACGTTAATCATTGTTGTATATTAGGAACACTTGTTCATAGCAATGGGACACACAGAGAATTCCTTTTACTGTCAAATAGGGCTAAATACACTTCGGTTACACTACGTAACATCAAATTCGTAATTCAGCCCCCAAAGTATTTATATTCACTTTGAAAATATGGGTTGACCATATTCATATACGGGTTGACTTCATTAAAAAATTAAAATACTTTTAAATAAAATTTACTCCAAATTATAATATTGCAAGTACAATCAGTCTCAAATTAAAATACTCTTAAATATAATTAACTACCCAAATTAAAATAATTCTAAAGTCAATTCACCCCAAATAATATTGACTTTGAAAATATTAGACTAAAAATTATACCAAATAATGTTTAACAAAAAAATAAAGAGGAATTGAGACTCTTTTTAATTAATAAAAATTCATACAAATGTAATAAAGCGATAATTTTTCTTGGATTTGGAGATTTTTTTCATAATATTTTGTGTTACTGCTCTTTATGTTTTATGCTTATACCCATTTTTATTCCAAAATGATGAACAACAATATTAACATTCATTTTTTCCAAAACAGAAATTTAAAAAAGGGGCAAATTTTTTGCCAAAATGATGAACACCAATATTAACATTCAATTTTTACAAAATAGAAATTAAAAAAAAGGCAAAAAAATGGGACCAATAAGAATCAGAGCAACAAGAAAGAGAGAAATGAATGAAAATTTGATAGAAACCTTAAATCTCTCATAGAGCTCCTCCTGCTAATCCTCTTCTGAAGAGCTGAGACACAGATCTGATTCTTTCCATGCTTGCATCCGATGCTTTCAGACTTGGACATTGGTCCTGTTCTTGCACTATATTTATTGTGTTGTGATTGTGAAGTTTGAGATAAGATTGAAGTTTAGGAAAGAAAATGGTGCTTGATTGATGATGATGGAAGAATTGATGATGGTAATGGTGTTTGAAGTGTTGATGATGGTGATGGTGATGGTGATGGAGGGGTTTAGGGAAGAAATAATGTGATTTTTTATTTGTTTTTACATTATCAAGTCTTTTAATTAGTTATTATAGAAATAATTTCTTAAATTAATTTTTTTAAAGTCAAACTGTATTTTAATACGGTCAAACAGTATAATACTATTTGTCTTGCCGACAATCGAGGTATTCCGGCCAATTTTGACCAAAATCTGAATTTGGGGATACATTGTATGCAATTAGGCACTTTATGTAATAAATTGTAAGTCAAACTGTATTTTCTAATACTATTTGTCTTGTCGACAATTAAGATATTCCGACCAATTTTGGCCGGAATCTAAATTTTGGTGTTATATTATATGCAATTAGACACTTTATGTAGTAAATTGTAAGCTCAAATTTTTTGTGGGCCGAATTACGAATATGGTGGTATTTGATGTAACGAAAGTGTATTCAATCCTTATTTGTCGCATTTTTTAATTGGTATTACAATATTACTATTATTAAAAAAAATCCTTCAAAAATAAAGAGTGCTCAGGTTTGTGTTTTCATCTCTATGTTGATGATGGATGATAAAACATATAATCTCAAAATAATACTTTTATTTTGAGAACAAATTAAGTCCACCATAATGGTATCTTCTTTGAACAGAACTGTCTTGATTATCAACATGTATGCTAGCTGCTTCATATGTCAAAATTAGAAAAGTGATACGGAAGCAAATTAAAATTGGCAATTTCAAGTAAAAATTAATTATTTCTTGTGGTAGAAATTATCCTGCTTTGGTCGCAATAGCCCGTGATATACACAATTGTATTACTTTTCTAAGTTTCTTTGGAAAATACAAACTTCATATTTATTTTCTTTATTTGTTATTCAAATTATTCGATCAATGAAATATTCAAGAATTCAACTTATACATTTATGATTTGTTTCATTATTTATATTTTAATATTTTTTTTATTGTACTGCAAATACTAATTAGTATATGTAATGTATTTTTTAAGTTATATTTGAATTTTATGTTAACTTTATATTTTTGGAAGTAAAAAATAGATGTTTAAATTTTATTAGGACTGGTATCGGTTCAATTCTGGATTGAACTAGACTACCAATTTTCAATGGTCAAATCAATTTTTTTCAGGATCGGTCTAGTCCAGTCCAGTCCAGTTCAGAACAGAAGTAGACTACCTACGAAATATATTCAAATTTTATTTGGTTTTCTTCAATATCTCATTCCCCAAATTCTGGACTTGATAACAAATTTGTTCATTGTAAAACCTTGACACACCTTAGTGGATAAATACTGCATAATACCAAGCAAGCTTCCTTGATATTGATAGGAAAGTTTAAGTAGATTACCAAATTTTAATTTTAAGACTGGACTGGTTAAATCAGTCTTTTTCATGATAGGTCCAGTCCAAGACTGAACTAGACTGTTATGCTCATGCGAAAAACAGTACGAAATATATTCAGATTTTATTTGGTTTTCTCCAATATCTCATTGCTGAAATTCTGGACTTGATAACAAATTTGTTCATTGTATAAACTATGAGAAACCTTAGTGGGTGAATCCTGCATAATACAAAGCTTCCTTGATATTGATATGAAAGTTTACAGAAAGCAAACCATTAGATAAACTTATTAAACATTTGACATGAAAACTTCACTGAATTGGATCTCTTTGTTTATTTTTTTTTAAATTTATTAAGCTTGAATATATAAAACATTCTACAGTGTAGCTTTCCTCTTTGTTTTAGGCATGACTTGTTGAGAAGCTTTTCATGACCTAACCAAGAGAAAATAAGTGTGGTGGTTGCCATTAGTATGACTTAAATGTTTATCTTGATTTGAGCCCAATAGCATTGCTGGTTGAAGCAATCATGGCATTCTCATTTGCTCATGAGGTATTTACTCAACCTTTTTTGTTCTTTTCTTAGTAAAACAAAAATGATGCGCATGAATAATAATAAATAAAAAAACAAAGAATTGTGACCGTTCCCATTAAATATTAATTAGTAGCTTGACAAATGCGATGCGTGGCAGAAAATAATTTATATTAATACTTTAAATATTGTTATATATTCATCCACCCTACAAAAAAAAAGTCTTATTTTATAAAAATTAAATATATAAGAAAAATAAAGTTTATGAAAAAGAGATCCGTAGGGTTATGTTTGTTTGCAAGGAATATAATCCGGGATTATAATCTCATGGATTATAATCCCAAGTCTATTAATCCTAAGATTAAATTGTTATAGTCACATGTTTGTTTTTTATGAAATTATTTTCCCTTTACTAATTTATTTATTTAACAATTATAAAATGCCATAAATATAACATTTTATCAAAAATGATCATAATACACTCCAAAATTCTGATTACATCATATTAAGGGTCTTTTGTCAAAAAAATTATATTTTTACCCTTTATAACATCACATTACTTATTTTATCCATTTATTCATAACTCAATCATTTACATGAAAAATAGAAAAACATGTCTGAAATTTTTTCTTTTCTGGAAAACATCAGTATATGATATTCTAATGAACATATATTTTTTCTAGAATTTTTCAATTCCGTTTACTAATTTTAAATGGTCCAAAATATTCAGATCTTGCAACATTTTTTATAAATCGAAATTTTGTCCAACAATTTTGAAATTTTCAAGCCATACTCCTGTTATGAACCAGTAAAAAAGTTACAATTTTTGGAGTTAACCATAAAGAGTTATTCAAGTTTAACTTTCATTCTACACATCCAAAAATCACCATCTTTTTACTGAATCTTAATAACTCATCATATTATCATACCAATTTTTTCTAAAATTTTGAAATAACGGAAAAAGGACTAAAATGCCCCTGCAAGCAACTGACCAGGAGATGTCCTTTCCCTTTTCTTCACAAGCTGGAGTGTTTCGACTAAAACAACCACCATGGATTGTAAAATTAACATATTTGAGTGCTACTACTTTTAAAAACTAACTTACATGTCTCGCACCCCTCTTTGATGGATCGTAAAAATAAGGTGTAGATCTTAAATGGTGGTTGATCAAAGTGGAAGAAAGTTAGGGTTTTCTAGCCCTTTGGAATAAAGTTTTACATCTTCTTCCTTTAATCCATACATGCAACACTCAAAAGGGTTAGATCCATACATGCAACACTTAAATACATGTAGATCTAAAGTCTTGAAGTTCAAAAATATCAACTTTTCATTTAATCAAACCATCAAAAGAAATAAATACAAAAGCTTAGGACTTTGGGATCATACCTTGATTTAATGACTACCCTTCTTGCTTTTCCAAAGTAGGAGATGAATTTTGGGAGCATGAAGATCCAATCTCTCCTTCTTTCTTCCCTCATACCCACAATTTTCTCCCTCTCTTTCTACATCTTCTATTTTGCTTCTTTTGCTTTTCTTTTAGTGGCTAGAGAAATTAAAGAGCAAAGTAACTATTTTGATAATTAAAGTGGGATGAGTAATTGGTATTGGTGAATTAGAATAGATACAATCTATGTATGTATCATCAATTGCCCAACACTTTTCTCTCTCCTCCTTATCTTCAATTTTACTTGCACAATTAAATAAACAATCGGCTAAATGGTGGAGTAACACATGAGGTAATGATTAAAGGTAAAGATAACATCACATGGGCTTCTCCTCTCTCATTGGCTAAAAATGTGGCTACCTTATCCTCTCATTTTTGGTTTATTTTTATTGTCAATACTTGCTTAATATAATGACTAACAAGTCCTTCCCAAGTTGGACTAAGTGTGGGTGACTAGATTAATTGCTTGGGCTTTCTAAATTAAATCATTGGGCCATGTCTATAATAATTCATGGGTTTAACACCCAATTTTTATCGGATTAATTACATTTTTAGTACATTTTTAGAAATAATTACAATAATGGTGCATCCATAAAATAATTACAAAAGTAATACATTTTCCCATATTTATTTACAATATTAGTGCAATTAGGATTCCTTAATTTATGTTATTAGTATGTAATTAGGATTCCTTAATTTAGGGGATTAGTATGCAATTAGGATTCCTTAATTTAGGAAAAATTTTCAAACCCCATCCCTCCTCCTCTGTTCCAAAGTACGGACTGATTATTTGATTTCTTTTGTGACGAATTTATTTTCATATATATTTCGATTCTCCAATGTTTGATACTTGATGATTAATTGATTGTCAATCTCAAGTTCTCAAAATTTATTCAAGTTCTCATTTTTATTTCAGCGATCTCCTTAATTTATATCATGTTAGTAGTTTAGTGTTTGTAAAAATTATTTGCGACAGGTTCACATTGTTAGGCTTTTTATATATATGTTGCTGGAAGAATGTTGCTAAAATCGTCACAAGGAGGTTTGTGTTTGATGGTGAGGCCACTTCAACCTTAAAAGCAAAACTCGGATGCCAAACATCGCGAGTAGAAGTTGTGACATCAGTTATATGGAAGGCTTTCATATGTTTAACTCTAGCAAAACAAGGGGGCATTAAGGCATCAATACTTGAACACGCAGTGAACTTAAGGGGAAGAACAGTTCCGTTCAACTGCAACCCACCCGTGGGCTTCAATTTACTGTTGGCAGGCAAAGGGACGCAAATGCTTAACAAATGGCCCACAAAAATTTAATTCGCAAATTGTTGTCGGTTCCGTAATTGGATTATGTGGAGCTGCATTTAGAAGTGTAGGCGGTGTTGGTGGCATATTCATCTCAATGCTTACCTTGATTATTGGATTTGATCCAAAATCAGCAACTGATAGAAGATATTGGTAACCAAACATTCATAACAAGGTAACCAAACCTTCATACCAATGTTACCAATCCACCTCCACACATGCAGTTTTTTCATAATGCAGTTGGTAACCAAACACTCATACCAAGGTAACCAAACCGTCATACCAAGGTAACCAATCCACACCTTCAGTTTTTCATAGTGCAGTTGGTAATCAAACCTTCATACCAAAGTAACCAATCCACATCCACACCTGCAGTTTTTTCATAGTGCAGTTGGTAGCCAAACATTCATACCAAGCTAACCAATTCAGTGTTATTAGGTTACCAATTTATTTTGAATGTGATGCAATTGATAGCCAAACCTTCATACCAAGATATGATAAGTGGTATTTTTACCTACTTATTGAATACCAATCCATGCGAATTGTGCCCATCTCAAGTACATTTTGTTGTGTTTTAGTTGCATTTCACGTTATTTTGCATTGCATTTATTTAAAACTCCTTTTGGTGAATAAGTACAGGAATTGGCTTAATTTTGGTGGTATTAGAGGCACGGGCTAATGGATGCGTGAAGGCGAGTCACAACGCAAGGATGAGCATGGCATGGAGGGACAATGAAGCATGGAGACCAAGCAAGCAAGAGAATCAAGCATGAATGAACAAGCAACAGTAGCAGCATGAATAAACCAGAACCAAAAACTGCAGAGTACAAGTCGTGCGGCGGGACAAGCTTAGAATTGCACGCCCGCGCGAGTACCTGTTAGGTTTGTAATATTCATGAACGCAATCAAATTGCACAAAATAGCAGAAACGTGTAAAAATCAGAGTTTAAAAATTTTACAAACCATATACCCGGATCATCCTTTATGCACAATTATTAATTAAACGAAAAGATATTAAGAACAAGAATCATACCCTTGAAGATTCGAGCTTCCTCAGGTACAAGTTCACCTCCAATCCTTTTCGCGTTCAACTTGAATCCACCGGGTTGGGTTCCTTCCTTTGATCAACGTTAGCCACCCAATTGTTTGGCCTCTAGAGGTGATCCACCAAGGAATAAGAAAGATTCAAGAAGATGGGTGTTTGGCAAAACCCTAGTTTTTCTATCTACCATAGAAAAAGAGCGTACTCTCCCAACTATTGGAATTACGTATATAGATATCTGATATAAGACTCTCCTTATAAAGATGTCAGGTAACCTTATTTAATTAAAAATAAGGTATTATTTATTCAATTAAACTCTTTTAATTAAATGGGCTCCCTAATCTTATTAGGGATATTTAATTAAACTCCTTTAACTAATTTTCCATCCTAATCCTATTAGGAATAAATGAGAGTACTTATATTAAATTAATTTCTAAACTCTTTTATAAATTAAAATAATAATAATTGTAATAATATTAATAAGACTCCTCTTATTAATTTATATTTAATATTTCTAAAATATTAAATAATAAATATTAAGCTATTTAATTTATTCTATCACCATAGATTAAATTAAATATACTTAACATATTATTACGATTATGCCATTAACTTCTTAAATAATTATTCTTCCTTTTATGGTGTGACCCTTTAGGTTCTCCATATTAAACCGGTTGTGAATAAATCAATTAGAACAATTCTAATTTTATTTAAATAAATAAATTAAATAAATAATTTATTTAAATAAATAATATTTATTCTACAATAGGGATAAGCCTCCCTAGCGATCAACGACTTTCCAGATAATATAGATTTCAACATTAATCATAAAAGAACCTTTGAGTAAATAGTTACCGTACAATTCAATCCTTCCACCATACAATGTCCCAATTAAATATAAGACATGGAATTACTGTCAAGTCTTATTTTATTTAATTATATGTATTTCGACTCTTAAATGCACAACTCCAAATAATTCAAATTAGAAACTCCTTTCTAATTTCATTCTGCCTTGGCCAAGGACTACTGGGTTGTCATTTATCGAATCACATAGGACATTTCTCTTCTTTTACTAGAAGTGGTAGATTCTTTATTGATCATACATTATCTCCATGTACAACTTATTATACCCAAGCATACCCTTTGATATACCCTAAGGGTCTTAAGGAATAAGTCAAAGTATAACTCATCATACACAAGATACTATGATGATCTCAAGTCCAAGGATCACTTGTACTACTATCACTACAGGAATTCCCTATTGACAGACAAGTAAAACTCCATTAGGTATTCCTTAGCGAGCCACGTTCAGTGAACTTATTCTCTAATAAGCACCTACATACTTACTTTAGTGTCTCCACACAAATGATCATGAGATGAATCATCCTCATCCAATGAGCAAGCAACGTATGTACCAATCTATCCGGTTTCACTAATCCCCAATTTAGTAATCCAACGATTGGGAACTATTTTAGTTTTAAGCTTTCTAAGAATTTATATCTCATTAGAATGAACATCATCATTATTCTAAAAGCATTGCTTAAAACTATGGGTTTATCTCATATTATAAAACAGCATCATGCAGATAATTAAAAGCCTTTAATAAATAATACTTTTTTTTATTAATAAATGAATAAGATTGTTACAAAGTATATGCTTTATCATCAAACATGATTGGCTTGTCTGCATACTACTTTCAGTACCTGGCTAACCAATGAGAACCTACTGCAAGTTGAGCGACTGCGAGGGAAGAGACGCGCGCCCGCGTGAGAGGCCGGCTAGATTGGACGTACACACTGCAAGTCTCGCGCCCGTGAGACTGAGAAGCTATAAAGGCGCGTGGCCGCGCGCGATGCTGATGCTGTAATTTTGTTTTATTTTTAATTCTTAATTAAATGATGTGTAATTGGTTTTTAAATAATTCTGACTAGTGTCAGACAGATACTTGATAATTTTTACGTATTTTTCATCACAGAAACTAAGGTTTATACCTTGGAAGAGATTCCAACGTAGAACAAAGCCATAACGTCTACTTCTCTAATTCTTCTTGGAATTCTCTGTCATTGTGGATTTTGATTATTATCTATTGGATTTTTATGAGGATTTAATAGTTGATCATTGGTTTTCATTCAGCGATTGGGTTTGATCGTTCTATCTTTCATTTTTTAATTGTCGTTTATTGACCATGTTTAGAGTTGATCCCATAATGGCTTTTGGTTCAGTCATGAACTAAGCTCCATTATGGGATTCTAACGGATTTGAATATGTAGTTTGATTGCATGCTTAAATGCTGGGTTGTTTTACATATCATATGGGATGTCTGTCATGATTGTTTTGTATGTATGAATGCTTGATCACCATTCGTCTCACTATTTGTATGGAATTGACAATGAATATACAAATATGGACTGTAATCATGATAGTATACGTATATAGGGCTGTGTTATATGGCCTATGTATTTCGTGAACCAGATAGACATATACTATTTCACCGTATAAGTTAGAATAAGGGCTTGAACTTAAAATCAATATAGTTGCAATTTCACATAGACATATAGTGATGTTGGTTATATTGATGATTACATAGAGTCTATCATCTGTGGATGCTATGTAAGTAGGTCTTAGTGCATTGAAAAATGGCTAGTACTCTTTTATTGCTCTTGGCTACTTTCTTATGATATGTGAACAAGTCATGCGTGATAGTGGTGATTGAATGAAGTATGAAATGAAGTTAGGATCCCATTAGTTCCAATATCATTTATTCCATCGTTATTATTGTTTTAGTTGTTATTTGCAATTCAAGAATAAACCACGTTTAATCATTAGTTTGAGCATATAAATATAGTGATTCAATTAATGAATAGTAATCTTAGTTAAACAACTTTCTCTGTGGGATCGATACTTTACTTGCTCTGTATTACTTGTTGACGCATGTATGCTTGCATGAGTTAGAGCTCTTTTTGTTAAGACTGAAAAAGAGGCAACAAGTTTTTGGCGCCGCTGCCGGGAAAAGGCGTTTAATTTAGTATTATTATCATTAGTTTTAAGCTATATTGTATGACTTAGACAATTCTAGTCTTATCTCATTTTAGTTTTTTGTTTTTGTTTCAGGAATTTGGATAAATTTGTATGCGCACACGGTCAACCAACCCCGATTTAATACCTGTTCAGGATAATATAAACGGGTGAGGTTGGAAAGCGGGTGTTCGTAGAAATTTACAAGAACAGTTGGAAAACACGACAGCTAACATGGCAGCCGAGGCACAAGGAGAAGAGCAAAGAGAGGAGCATAGGGCTCTGAAGGAGTATTCCATGCCTAATATTAATGGACTACAGTTTAGCATAGTCAGACCAGTAATAGCAGCAAACACATTCGAGATAAAAATTGGCACTATTCAAATGGTGCAAAATACAGTTCAGTATGGGGGTGCTGCTACAGATGATCCGAATGAACACCTGTTAAGTTTCATCGAAATTTGTGATACATTCAAATACAATGGTGTGACTGAGGATGCTATTAGACTAAGGTTGTTCCCATTTTCATTGAGGGATAAAGCAAAGAGTTGGTTGCATTCTCTGCCAGTAGGATCTATAACTACATGGGAGGATTTAGCACAGAAATTTTTAGCTAAGTTTTTCCCAATGGCGAAGACTGCGAAGATGAGGATAGCTATCTCTCAGTTTGAACAACAACAGGGCGAGTCATTATATGAAGCATGTGAGAGATACAAAGAAATACTGAGAAAGTGCCCACATCACGGTATGCCAGATTGGATGGTAATCAACACGTTTTATAATGGATTGGGATGGCAGTCGAGACCGATCGTAAATGCAGCTACAGGAGGGGCACTATGGGCAAAGAACTATGAGGAAGCCTATGACCTTATCAAGACAATGGCATCGAATGATTTTCAGAATCCTACATCTCAAATGCCACAAACCAAAGTTGTAGGTGTATTGGAGGTTGATGCTATTACTCAACTATCAGCACAGATGGCAGCCATGGCAAAGAAGATAAATACTTTGGCAGAAGGAAAAGTAATGACGGTTGCCTTCGTATGTGAGATTTGTGCGGGGTCACACTCGACGAATCAATGTGCTATCAGCTCAGAATCAGTGCAGTATGTGAGCAACTATAGAAAAGACCAAGGTCAATTTCAGAACACATACCACCCCAACAACAGAAATCATCCAAATTTTAGTTGGTCGAATAATCAAGGGAATCAGCAGACTCAGTTTCAACCAAATAATCAATTTCAGGCGCAACCAGCGCATCCGCAATTTAATCCTAGACCACCCTTTCCGCCAGGATTTTCTAAACATCAACAGCAACATCACACTCCAGCTGCACCTCAGCAAGAAAAGAAATCAGAAGTGTAGGAGATGATGATGAAATACATGGCAAACACAGAAGTTATGATCAAGAGCCAAGCAGTGGCTATAAAGAATCTGGAAACTCAAATGGGGCAGATGGCGACTGTAAGACCCCGAATTTTATGAAATAAAAGTATTCAATTTTTTTTATAATTACAATTCGGTAAATGGTTAATTTGATAAAAAGTTAAAGTTAAGGGTGATATATGAATTTTTTTTTCAAAATAAGCAAGTGGTTATAAAATATTCATTGTTGTCGGGGAATATTCGTTTGGTCGTGGAATATTCTTTCTGTCGGGGAATATTCATACGACGGCACAGCCATTTATGGGCCCCATAACAGAATAACTGTCAGATGAAAAAAATGACAAATTTGAGTTTTTACAAATAACGACGTAGTTGTTACCGTTAACACTGTTGGAATACCCGGTGGTTAAAATACAGTAATACGCGTGGTTGCACAGTAGCACACGATTTTGCACAGTATTTTGAATTATTGATTCTTATGTAAGAAGGCACTACTCAATAATTATTACAGTAATTATTATTCAATATTTTATTTTATTGATTCAATAATTACTGCGTTGATATTTTATATTATTGTTGTTTCAATAATTGTCACTATACAGTATTTTCTATTATCAGATCAATAATTCATATTATTTGAATAATATTATTAGATAACATTATTGGCAATGTCTAGAAAGTTCTGTCAAGGAGAGGTTTGGTCACCTAATTGCGCGCCAGTAAAGAGAAATCCTTATCAAAAAGCCTCATCTTTCTTGGGAACCACCTAGTTGTCATTATTGTGATTCTGTATTATTATTTGTAAATAATTAATTATTAATTTATATGATAAGAAAATATTTATTTGATGCGGATATAAATGATGAATTTATTTATATGGTTATAAATGAAGGAGTTAATGTTGAGGTATTTTATCGGATTGGAGGTATTAAAAGATCAAATCGGTGTTCTTAAAGCTCTATTGCGTGAGTTATAATTTTAATCTGACAGTTGGATCGTTGTGATTTTTGGATATGTTATACATATATAAGTTGAGTATATATCCACAAATTTTGAACCGTTAAAAATTAACGTATGATTTGTTATGAATTTTAAAAGGTGTTGAAAATCGTCCGTTTGTGGATTTCGGATATTTTGTGTCTGGATTTTGAAAAAACTTTCTTCCGTAAAGTTATAGAGAATTTGATTTCGTGTGGAATGGACATAAAATTCGTATTTTTCTGATAAATGAGCTATTTTCTATGAATTACTGAAGTTTCAGAAAATAAAATAATTTTTATTAATTTATGGGTGGAACCCACTTTTGTGATTTAAAGCGTGAGGGCTGCTGGGATTTTTCAAGAGTGGCATGATGGTCTTTGATGGCTAGCATGCGTAGAATGAAGAATAAATAATATATTATTTTATTATTTTAGTCTCCTTTGGCGTTCTAGCATTTTCCTATAAATAGGTGCTTTAGTTAGAATTGAAAATCACACCAGAAACAAGTTTTCTTTCTTTCTATATTGTCGAGCATATTCTAGTGAGTATTTAGATACTTTGAGAGTTGATTTTAAATGTAAGTTTCCTTCGACTTTACATCCGATATTCCAGTCAGAAATACTACTCTTTTGAGGTAAGGAATTTTAAGGGTTATTATGTTTTTTAATTTTCATTATTTTTCTGACTCTCAAAAATTCTGGAAAAATTTGAAATGATAATTTGAGGAGTTTTCTTGATTGTGTCCAAAAATAGTGATTTTTGGATGTATAGATTAAGAGTTATAAATTTTATGAGAAAAGACTATTTTAAAAGTAAACCCTTATAACTCCTTGTGGTTAACTCCAAAATTGGTGAAATTTTTATTAGGAGTACATATATAGAATATCAGTATACTTTGTAAATTTCGAAATTTTTGCACAAAAGTAGAATTTATGATAAATGTCTAAATATTCGGCAGTTTTGGCCATATGAAAAATAGTAAATGAATTTTAAAAATTCCAGAAAAATATATGTTCAATATGGGACTATATTCTGCTAAATACCAGAAAAGAAATATTTTTAGGACTGATTTAGAATTTTTCATGAAAATAGACTAGTTATGAATAAATGAATTAAATATGTTATGTGAAGTAAGAAAATTGAAAAATATGATTTTATGGCTTGAGAATCCTATATAATATATATGCAGATTTTTTATGAGGGTTTTGGTTATTGGTGATGAAATCTTATGAGTTTGACATTTTAGAATGATTAAATGCATTAATTAGTAAAATATAAATAATTGAAATAAATTATTTATAAGTTTAAGAAATGTTATTATTTCAATATCATTATACTGAAATATTGGTATGGATTTTATTGTGCAATTTTTATATTTTTCATGTCGGGGTTACTATTCACGAGTTACTATTCACGACAAAATTGGTTTCTTTTTTCTGACCAAATTATCGTTGATTTATGAATATTACTCTTGAGATTAAATCTATATGTTGATTATATTATTTTTATTATCATATATAACATTTTTATAACCCTAATGATGATATTTCTCTTTGACTTGAGTGTAAAGATGGTTAGATTTTGGTATGATCATGACTATGGGTTCTCTTTGGCCAGTAATGCAAAGTTGAATTGTTGACAGGTATGATCATGACCATTGAATTTATAATTGAATATCTTTAACTTAAGTGCAAAGGTGAATTGATCAACATGGTTATATTTATTGTTATATAAATTCTGAAATGATTATATATTTCTTTGAGATATTATATCTTTGGCCTATAGTGCAAAGATGATCTGTTGTTGAATATCTTTGGCCTATACTGCAAAGATGATCTGTTATTGAATATCTTTGGCCTGTAGTGCAAAGATGAACTGTTGACTAATATCTTTGGCCCGTAGTGCAAAGATGAATTTATCGGTATGATTATGAATAGGAATAGTGATTTGGTATAACCATGAACTTTGATGTTTCAGGTAAAGATAGGTAATGAAAATTATCTTCGTCCTGGATGAGAAGAGGAATTTAGAACCACAATTATGATTATGAGTTATTCATATGATTGTGGACCAGAACTGTTGATTGATGTTACAGGGATAAAATTTTGTTGGTGGACTTTTAACATGGAGAAGATAATAGACTTTATAGTCTATTTGACTCTTCTAATGAATTGCTCGTTCCGCTGCAACTATGGTTGAAAAGTTTTATCATCTACCATATGTTCTAAATCTCTGATTTATTAATGATGAAGTCTATTGATAATTTAATTATCTTTAGTCATGTTATTCTTTACTGGGCTATTTGTGCTCACCCTTTTGCTTCACAATTCCTTTCAGGTAATAAGAGTGAAGCTGGGTCGAGCGAGGGTAACAGGGAAATAGAACGGTGGTCTCTAGCTGTGGAGGTTCTCCCTAAGCAGTATAGAAAAGTTCATTTAGTAGTTATATTTGGTGAATCCAATAGGGTAAGGTGTACCCAATGTTGGATAGGTGGTTTGCCACTATCATACAAGATGCCTAATGACATATAATCTCGGTCATCATAAGACAGGGTTGTGTACATCCACTTGCTGAGTATATCTACGAGCACTACCTATATAATCTTGGTGTTTGTTTGAAGTATAATTCTCAATTAGAGACAGTGGAGATATTAATATGTCAAGAGAAGACTCACCATTGGAAAGAATATGATAGTGATCTTCTCGTTTTTCTTTGGGGTCTATTGGGTCAACCAAGGATAATTCTGTGGATATATGATATCTATCATAACCTAGACGCATGGCCTCCCATGTACGAAGGTTTCCTTGAGCACTTCCCAAAGATTCTAGTTTCTGAAACAGTTTTTGACTGTACCTTTATGTAAGGTACCATTGTGAGGTGCTGACACAAGTTGGTGTCCAGAGTCACAGTTGGTTTATATTTGTATCAAAACTCACAACATATGTGTGGTTGTATTTTGCACAACAATTGTAGTAATAAAGTTGTAGTTGTTATCTGTACCATGTATTTGGCGACTCAGAATGGGTTGGGTGAATTGGACTTATTTTGGGGTTGTCACAGTTGGTATCAGAGCTTAGGGAGGTCTTTGGCGGAGATCGGGGAATAGAACTAGGAGGGGAGAGATGAGTAAATCCTTCGCTAGTGTGTCCTACCTAAGCTTATTTGTTGATCGGTCATAATATATGGATATTATGTGATATGTTAATTTGTTTAATTAACCCTTGTTTTATGCCAGTATTTGAGAATGGCAGCTGAGAATGTTAACGATGGAGTGAATGAAACCGCGGGGATACCTCTAATCACCAACCATGATAATGTGTTGTCAGGTAAAGAAGGAATTAGAGATATTCTTGTGGTGAGTGAAGAATTAATAGTTGCACCCGAGCTAGTCGCAGAGGTAGCAGCTGAGAGTGAGGAAGAAGTGGAACATGTGGAGAATTTATTAGAAGAATTTTATGATCGAAATGTAGAATTACAAAATCGTATACATGAGTTAGAAGAGCAGGCTGAAGAACGGCAGGCAGTCGTGGAATAAAAGAATGCAACAATTCAAGCTTGTGTTACCCGATATGTGATGCTTGAACAGAAGCATTCTTTGACAGAGTATAAGATGATAAAGCTAGAATCTGAGCTGAAAGAAGAAAAAATTGAACGATTGAGAATGAGTGATGCATTGGTAAAAGCCGCACGACACGTTGATATTGTGGAAAGAGATGTCCGATCTAAGAAGGCTAAAATAGATGATATGAATTTCTCTTTTTGGACAGCAATTGGGAGAACCCAATATCAAGTTTTGAATTACCCTGTACAGGGCGGTCAACCTCAATTCGATATGGATCGAAGATTGATGATTCAGATCATGAATCAGGAGTACGACGAAGCAGTTGAGGGTGGAATATGCCCTATAGAAAAGTATATTCCAATGGTAGTGATGATGCCAAATGCTGTCCCAGACAAGTCAAAGCCGAGTAGTTCAAGGGAGAGCGGTTGTCATGACTTCCCAACAAATGAGGAACCCAAATGAAGTTATCACGGGAGATGAGCAATGGAGAAATCATGATGACCCAGGAGATAGAATCTGAAATGAAAGCAAGGTATTCTTAACTTTTCAAAATACCAGGTACGTACATTTCGGGGACAAAATTTCATAAGGAGGGGAGATTGTAAGACCCCGAATTTTATGAAATAAAAGTATTCAATTTTTTTTATAATTACAATTCAGTAAATGGTTAAATTGATAAAAAGTTAAAGTTAAGGGTGATATATTAATTTTTTTTCAAAATAAGCAAGTGGTTATAGAATATTCATTGTTGTCGGGGAATATTCATTTGGTCGTGGAATATTCTTTCTGTCGAGGAATATTCGTACGACGGCACAGCCATTTGTGGGCCCCATAACATAATAACTGTCGGATGAAAAAAACGATAAATTTGAGTTTTTACAAATAACGACGTAGTTGTTACCGTTAACACTGTTGGAATACCCGGTGGTTAAATTACAGTAATACGCATGGTTGCACAGTAGCACACGATTTTGCACAGTATTTTGAATTATTGATTCTTATGTAAGAAGGCACTACTCAATAATTATTACAGTAATTATTATTCAATATTTTATTTTATTGATTCAATAATTACTGCGTTGATATTTTATATTATTGTTGTTTCAATATTTGTCACTATACAGTATTTTCTATTATCAGATCAATAATTCATATTATTTGAATAATATTATTAGATAACATTATTGGCAATGTTTAGAAAGTTCTGTCAAGGAGAGGTTTGGTCACCTAATTGCGCGCCAGTAAAGAGAAATCCTTATCGGAAAGCCTCATCTTTCTTGGGAACCACCTAGTTGTCATTATTGTGATTTTGTATTATTATTTGTAAATAATTAATTATTGATTTATATGATAAGAAAATATTTATTTGATGCGGATATAAATGATGGATTTATTTATATGGTTATAAATGAAGGAGTTAATGTTGAGGTATTTTATCGGATTGGAGGTATTAAAAGATCAAATCGGTGTTCTTAAAGCTCTATTGCGTGAGTTATAATTTTAATCTGACAGTTGGATCGTTGTGATTTTTGGATATGTTATACATATATAAGTTGAGTATATATCCATAAATTTTGAACCGTTAAAAATTAACGTATGATTTGTTATGAATTTTAAAAGGTGTTGAAAATCGTCCGTTTGTGGATTTCGAATATTTTCTGTCTGGAATTTGAAAAAAAATTCTTCTGTAAAGTTGTATAGAATTCGATTTCTTGTGGAATGGACATAAAATTCGTATTTTTTTGATAAACGGGCTATTTTCTATGAATTACTGAAATTTCGAAAAATAAAATGATTTTTATTAATTTATGGGTGGGACCCACTTTTGTGATTTAAAGCATGAGGGCTGCTGGGATTTTTCAAGAGTGGTATGTTGGTCTTTGATGGCTAGCATGCGTAGAATGAAGAATAAATAATATATTATTTTATTATTTTAGTCTCCTTTGGCGTTCTAGCATTTTTCTATAAATAGGTGCTTCGGTTAGAATTGAAAATCACACCAGAAACAAGTTTTCTTTCTCTCTATATTATCGAGCGTATTCTAGTGAGTATTTAGATACTTTGAGAGTTGATTTTCAGTGCAAGTTTTTTTCGACTTTACATCCGATATTCCAGTCAGAAATACTACTCTTTTGAGGTAAGGAATTTTAAGGGTTATTATGTTTTTCAATTTTCGTTATTTTTCCGACTCTCAAAAATTCTGGAAAAATTTGAAATGATAATTTGAGGAGTTTTCTTGATTCTGTCCAAAAATGGTGATTTTTAGATGTATAGATTAAGAGTTATATATTTTATGAGAAAAAACTATTTTAAAAGTAACCCTTATAACTCCTTGTGGTTAACTCTAAAATTAGTGAAATTTTTATTGGGAGTACATATATAGAATATCAGTATATTCTGTAAATTTTGGAATTTTTGTACAAAAATACAATTTATGATAAATGTCTAAATATTCGACAGTTTTGGCCATATGGAAAATAGTAAATGAATTTTAAAAATTTCAGGAAAAATATATGTTCAATATGGGACTATATTCTGCTAAATCTCGGAAAAAAAATAATTTTGGGACTGATTTGGTATTTTTCATAAAAATGGACTAGTTATGAATAAATAAATTAAATATGTTATGTGAAGTAAGAAAATTGAAAAATATGATTTTATGGCTTGAGAATCCTGGTGTGCTGTCGCGAGCAACCAAAAATAAAACCTTACTGCGAAAGATAATAACGTAGCAGTGCAAGTAAGAGTCGATCCCACAGAGAATGATTAGTATTATTTTATGCTTTGTTTCTCAAGGCATAGATGCGATTTGGGTCATTATTGATAGATTGACCAAATCTGCTCATTTCTTATCGATACGAAAAACTTATACACTTGAACGTCTTGCTAGTATGTACATAAACGAGATTGTAAGATTGCATGGTATGCCAGTATCCATAGTTTCTGATCGAGACCCAAGATTCACTTTAAGATTTTGGGTTAGTTTGCAAAAAGCTATGGGCACGGATTTACGATTTAGCTCGGCATATCATCCTCAGACGGACGGGCAGTCGGAAAGGACTATTCAAACTCTTAAAGATTTATTAAGACTCTGTGTCCTTGACTTCAAGGGAAGTTGGGATAAGTTCTTACCATTGGTGGAGTTTTCCTACAACAACAGTTATCAAGCAAGTATTGGCATGGCTCCATTTGAGGCGTTGTATGGAAGAAAGTGTCGTTCTCCAGTATGTTGGGATGAGGTGGGTGAAACAACGTTGTTGGGACCGGAGTTGGTACGTATGACTACGAAAAAGATTCAAACAATCCGACAACGTATAAAAACCTCACAAGATCGACAAAAGAGTTATGCTGATCTTCATCGAAAGGATGTAGAATTCGATATTGGAGATCATCTGTTGTTACGTGTTGCTCCATGGAAAGGAGTTACAAGATTTGGAAAGAGAGGAATTCTCAATCCTCGATTCATCGGCCCATTTTTAATCCTCGAGCGAGTAGGAATTGTGGCCTATAGACTCGCCTTACCGCCAAGTATGTCTCGTGTTCATAACGTGTTCCATATATCTATGTTACGTAAATATCTGAAAAATCCGAACCATATTATTGACTTAGAACCAAACGAGATAGAGGAAGATTTAACGTATGAAGAGTTACCTGTTAAAATCTTGGATAAGAAGGAACATATTCTACGCTCTAAGGTTATACCTCAAGTCAAAGTTTTGTGGAGAAACCACGATGTTGAGAAAATGATCTGGGAGTTAGAATCTAAATTGAAGTCAAGGTATCCTCACCTCTTCGACATACCAGGTATGCACCCTAATTTCGAGAACGAAATTGCTTAAGAAGGGGAGGTTGTAAGACCCCAACTTTTGAATAAAGATAAACTTTTCTCGAAATATATTTTTGAATATTATGGTGCGGATGTGATATAATAGTTGTGGGTATTATTTATAAATTTTGCAAAGTACGCAAGTTGTTATATAATATTCGATTGGTCGAGGAATATTCATTTTAGCAGGGAATATTCGTACAACGGCACAATCATTGGTAGACCCCACAACAGAATTATTATCGGATTGAGAAAACGACAAAAATACTTTATGAAAATAACAGCGAAAGGGTTACTGTTAAACTGTTGAACTACCCAGAAGTAAAAGTACAGTAATACGCGTGATTGCATAGTAGCACACGGTATTGATAATTACGTGAGAAGTCACTCAGTTATACTCAATTATTGCTACAGTAATTGTTGCATCATATCTCTCATATTATTGATTCAATTATTGTTATAATATCATCTGCATAATATTTTTTATTATTAAATCAATAATTGAGACGACAAAGTTATTCATATTATTATTTGCAATATTGACAATGTTTAGAAAGTTCTGTCAATGAGAGGTTTTGTCACCTAATTGCACGCCAATAAGGAGAAATCCTTATCGGAAAGCCCCTCTTTCATGGGAACGGCCTGGTTGTTAAATATTGTGAGTTATAATATTAATGATGAATAAGTTGTGTTGATTAAAGATGAAATTGATAGTTCCATTGTGTTGGGATTATTAGTGTTAATGGAAATCGACATTTATTTTGATGATAATTGATGTTTGGGGGTTATATTGATAAATCGGGTAATTTATAGGATAAATGAGCACTTAATTACTACTAATTCATATGCTTATATAACTATTTGTTCACATGTGGGAACTATTGAATCACATTCATGTACTATTAGGGGAGTTGGTGCAAGATTGATGATACTTGCATGACTAAGTTAAAAATGGAGGTATAGTTGAAGGTACTATACTGTAATTAATTTTTTCACATGATTATACTATTTATTCACATGATTGTACTATTGATTCACATTATTTACTATTAGGGGAGGTGGTGCAAGTTTGATAATATTTGCAGGACTAAATTAAAAATGAAGAAAAAGAGGAAGGTATTATACTGTAATTTTTCGAGCCCCAAAACGTGCAATTATCGAAACTATATTTTTCTATAAATAGAAGCTCATCCTTCCTTCATTTCTCACCATTTCTCACCATTTCACAAAAGCTTTAGAGCAATTATTATAGAGAGAAATTTTAGAGAGAAAGAAGAATAGAAGTCTGCTACCTTTCTACTCCAGTATCCAGTTTTTAATTTTTCTAAGGTAGGGAATATTATTTCTTTCTTTCATCTTCATGAAGAGAACTTCTGTTGTTCCATTCTTTGTTATTATATTGGAATAACCTATTTATGCGAAGTACCGCATACTTGGTGAAATTCTTCTATTATTCCAATCCTTATTATTCTGCTGGAACATCCAGTCTGTGCCTTCTACGCCGAACTTGGTTCCATTATTTATTATTTTGCTGGAACATCCTGTCTGTGCGTTCTACGCCGGACCTGGTTCGATTATTTATTATTCTGCTGGAACATCCTGTCTGTGCATTCTACGCCGGACCTGGTTCCGTTTTTATTATTCTGTTAGAATATCATGTCTGTGCATTTTACGCCGAACCTGATTCCGTCTTTATTATTCTGTTGGAATATCCTGTCCGTGCGTTTTACGCCGGACCTAGTTTCGTTATTTATTATTCTGTTGGAATAACTTGCCTATGCGGTCTATTGCATTCCTGGTGATTTCTTTTGTTATTCCATTATTTATTATACTCAGTTGGTTAAAGTTTTGACTTCTATACTCCATAAAATTAGTGGAATATCTGTGACAACCCGAGAATTTTGAATTTTTTTAAAATTTTTATTAATTGAATTAAGGTTCAAAATTAGAACCTAGGCAGAAAATAAGTGTATGCGTATGATGTTTTTAAGATGGAATTTTGGGGATTTCAAAATTCTGTGAAGGATTTAGGTGAATTATTCAGGATTAAGTAATATGTGAATATGTTCTGTGTATATGTGTACAGTATGTGGTTAAGGGTCAAGGGTTGACCAGATAATTGATATCTGTAACAAACCCTAAATATATATTAAGAACGTCAACGTTCGGTTATAAAACCCTAGCGATTGATAAGAAACCCTAAAATCGGTTCTAGAAACCCTAATTTTAGTTCCGGTAATCCAAAACCCTAATTCGGTGCATGAAACCCTAATCTGGGAATTTAAATAATTATTATATTGCATAAGTGTTATTTATTGTAATATTAATTAGGGAAAAGCTTAATTATTAACAAACCCTAATTTCACATTTTTGAAAACCCTAATTTCTGGGTTAAAAATTCTAATTTTATAATTCGGGAAAAACCTAAGTGTTAATTAAATAGTTTTAATGTTAATTAGAAAATATTAATTCTAATTCTCAAGTTATAGTGATTAGAAAACTATAATCTAATTACGAAATCTAATTTCTAATTTAGGAAAAATTAATTTTCTATTAGAAACCCTAATTAGTGGTTTGTAAACCCTAATCCGTGATATTGACCCTAATTACGTAGTTAGCGATTATAATTAGGAAATACTAATCCTAATTAGCAAGATTTAATTAGTGATTAAGAAATTTTAATATAATTAGAAAATTCTAATTATGATTTAGAAATATTAATTTTCTATTTTTGAAAACCGAAATTCGAAAATGTTAGAAATTAAATTGCAAAATTAAGGGTTAAACCCTAAACCCTAAATTTTCCCAAACTCTAAACCCTAAGGGTTTGGTCAATTTTCCAAAATGACCATTCTAGAATTAAAATTAAATGGAAAATAACCATTGTGCCCTTATTGCATTCTTTAATATGTTGGAGTATAAATCTTGCTATAATCTTGGTTGGTGACCAAACCCTAGCCTAGCTTATGACTTATTGTCTAATTTCCAGCAGCTAGCTTAGCCATTCCACACAACCAAGTGCATTGTATATATATTATATATATATATATATATATATATATATATATATATATATATATATATATATATATATTAAAGAAAGAGAAAAGGCCACTTTCATTTTTATTTTTTTCCTTGACATTCTCTCTCTATATTTTGGAAATGTGAATTGAGAGAGAGTGATAAGATGAGCCATGACCATATCCCAACTTACCAAAAACAGATTCAAAAGTCAGAATCAAAAATTAAAGAGTAAAAGATGTATAAACCCTAATCCTTGAAATCTTTTGATCTTATGTTATATGTTGTAATTGTTTGTTTAAAGTTATGTTAGAGGGTGTCACATGATGATCTGGGTTGCTATATAGTGAATTCATAACATCAAAGTACACGAAATAGCAAATTTTTGAAATCTGGAAAAATGATGAAAAATGGCCTGACAGTCGAATATCAGGCCCTCTAAATTTGTGTGTGTTAGCGGTTTGGTGTGTTTTTCGTTTTAGATCTGTTCTATGACATGTGGTCTTTAGTCTGGATTTTGAATCATGTTAAGATCATGTATATATTTCAAGTTATGAGTGGTCAAAGTGAGTTGACCGACCACGAAAACTGAAATCTGGGCAGCCCAGAAATGTCCAGAAAGTCTGACAAGAGTTTTAAAGACCTAGATCTTGTAGTGTGTTATATTTTTGGCCATGTTATTGTTTTTATCTTGTAGACTTGTATCAGTATTACAAAGCCATGCCTTTATATTACACAGATTTATAACAGAACCCAAGATTTAAGTGGTCAAACCACCGTTGACCAACACACGGGAAGGAGATTCTGGGTAACCCAAAATGTTCAAGTCCCGTTTCCTGACCATTAGTTTGACCAGCCTTGATCTTGCACATGTTTTGTTTTTAGACTGATATAAGGATTTATAATGGTACCTTGACATCACTACTACAAGTAGGGACCATTAGATATCGTAAACCAGACACAAGTTTCAAGTTATGAGGCTTCTAAGTAAAGCCTGGCAACTGTTCTTCATTTCTGGAAAACCCAGAAATGAAGAACAGGTCTGACATGATATTAGGAAGCTTAGATCTTGCTGTTATGTGAAGTAATAACCATGAAATCAGTTTGAGGTTGTACTATTACATTAGTACTACAATCTTGACCATTTAACATCCCGAAAAATGTAAGGATCCAAGATCTACAGTCGGTCAAACTACCCCCTTTCGTGTCTGACATGAAGATCTGGGCAAGTTCAAGAACAGACCAAGAACACCTATAGCGATGGGTCTGTCGCTATAGGACCCTTTAGCGACAGTTTATTATTATTATTTTCTGAAAATTATTTAAAAATTGATAAAAATGGTTTTTAATTATTAAAAATACATAATAAATTCTGAAAAATTATTTTTCTGAAAAATAGTTTTTAATTATTTTGAGTATATTTCATAAATATTTAATATTTTTGGAATAGAAATGATATTTAATTTATTTAATTATTATATTAAATAAATAATTTAAAAATGATTTTAATACATGAAAAATCATGAAAAATAATATTATGGTATAAGAAAATATTTTAAGTTATTTTTAGTGACTTTTAATATTTTGTGAGAAATTTCATTAATTAATTAATATTAATGAAAATTAATTTATTTAATAACTATATTAAATAAATTAAGGAAAAATAGAATAAATGATTTATAAATCATATAAAAATGATTTAAGTGTTATAAAAATATTTTAAGTTATAAAATATAACTTTTAATATTTTGTCATGAAAATATTAATATTTTAATATTAAAAGCAATTATTGGATAATAGATTTAAGTGTTTAAAAATCATATAAATATGATTTTAAGATATTAAAAATACTTTAATATATTATAAATATATTATAATATTATGACATGTATTTCATTAATATTTGATTATAATTAAATATTAATAATAATGGAATTAAGTGATATTTAATTCATTTAAATACGTTTTAATGATTAAAAAATCAGGATAACTGGTAATAATTATTTAAAAATTATTACAAGTCTGTGAAAAATATTTTGACTGAAAATAAAATTATCTATGTTATTTGTTAAGTGTTAGGCAGAGTTTAATTGAACTTAAACTCGAAGTTTTGTCTGACTAGACCGTCGGGATGTCAGTTTTGTGTCAGGTTCAACTCAGACAGCAAAAGTTTGACTTGATACCGAGTCCTATGTGTGTTATAGAATGATAGGGTTATATGTTATGTGTTTAGGTTATTCTATGTATGTCTATATATATAATAGTATTATATTGTGATGATATTATTCTAATATTGGAGATCTATATTACTAATATTAGGTCTTCGGATAAAGCGTTATAAATTGCGTAGCGGTAATCAACGGTTCAGGCAAGTTTGTATTTATTTAACTCTACTAAGAGTGTTTTGTTCGGATAAGCTTATGGTTAATCATTACTGATTGCCATGTATAATTGTACTCTGTGCATATTGCATGTATAAGTCAGGTATGAAAGGCTGGTCACCTTCATTACCCTTCGGTTCAGAAATATTTGTTCATGTTATATACTTGTTCAGTCATAAACTTGTTCCTGCTAGTTCACAATTATATTGTTGAATTATAGCCAGCTTATTATTCAAACTCTTCAATCATGATATATCGTTATATTGTTGAATTTAAGCTTGCTGGGCAATCCTTATGCTCACCCTTGCTATATCATGATAAAACATTGCAGATTAAGGCGAATGCGTCGGATACAAGGAAAGGTTAAAGACAGTTCCAGCGTTAGGATATGTGTACAGTTAAATTGTATAAGTATTGTATGTTAATAATGTTATATGTTAGAAAAGTTATGAAATGTGTATTAAGTTAAGGTTACTCGACCTTGGGGAATAGTGAGTATATGTATTGTATAAATAATTTATGTTTATATCTTCCGCAAATAGTAATAGTTGTATAGAATGATCGAACCGGATCCGAGGTGATTTAGGACCTGGATTCGGGGCCCTCACAGTTGGTATCAGAGCTGTTGGTTATGAAGCTTAGGTAGGAATACCTGAGACTAATAACCGCAGTGATTAGGATATGGACTAACTCAAAAAGAGTTAGTTGGTCGGTAAGATTCAAAGACGAATCTCGACGAGTTATAAGATACAGAGTTCCCTAACTCTAATAATAAAGTTGAACAGTAAGTGGTGAATAGATAGAGTCTAAAAGACTCAAAGTACAGTGAGAGAAGATCGTAAAACAAAACGATCAAGACATAGAAATAAATAGTAATATATACGATAAGATCACCCCGTGATCTGATAATGTGATAGCAGGGAGAAGAATCAATCTAATGATTGAACAGTTTATAGCAAGATGTTGTGTGTAAGTTGTACTATGAAATAGTACTATGAAAACTCATGAGAGAGTTATGGATTATGAATACGGATTAAATGAAATTCATATTGAGAAGGGTGTTAAGATTAGGTAGGGATTTCAATTGAGGACTCATGTCAGCAGCTAAGTTGTATGATTCTTTGTATGGGCGGGGAATTTGTACTTGGTTTTAGAATCACTTAGCTTCCTGATCGATATAGTGGTTAGGTTAACCAATTCTTTGTATGGGCGGGAAATTGTGCGCTTAGCTTCCTATATTGATTAGTGGCCGAGTTTGGTTTGACGACCACTTAGTTTCTGATACTGATAATCATTGAAATGTTGTGTCGCGCTATTTGCTATATTCATGTTGAGAGGGTGATTCCATTCTCGTGTGTATAAAAGATAGATAGGTCATAGGTAGAGGATATAAGGTTAAGTACGAGTTCTTAAAACTCATAGTTATATGAAATGTTTATGAACCCTTCAGCGAACGGACGCCAAAGGTCAGACTAGGACAAGTTCTTAAACTCATATGATTGTGGCAAGTAAATGAACTCATAAGTGTGGTGTGACGAACATGGTATAGTTGTGTGTAAACAGAATATTGAGGATAATAGGAACAGATAGATTGTTAAGCAAATGATTACTAGTGAAGAAATAAGTTTTCCAAAACTCCTAGCTATGCTAGACTTCAAAATTTTGACATCAAGCTAAATACGCACTATGTGCCTTTAAAATAAAATATGTAGACACGTAATCATTTTTGAAACGGTTTAAAGTATAGTCTATGGTACTTATTTCAGCTAGACGCAAATGATTTGAAATATCAAATTTTATTTTATTATCAATCATGTACCATGTAACCTGGTGCAGAGATGATAAAAATTTGATGGAGTTGTAAATACAGGAATACTTAGTATGAATTTGATCTAAAATTGCTATTCCACTATTGTATAATGTGTTATGACGAAGTCATACAATGACGGCATCCTCAAACGGACTGTTAATACAGTACGACATCATGACGTCATTCTCGAAATTTTTTTCAAAAGTTTAATTTGCCAACGGGGTTTGGCTAAACCTAAATAATTCGATTGAATTGAATTATTGATATGGGTCTATGTTATTCGATTCAGCTAGACTAAAGTTTATGAAAACTCTAAGTGTTAATTGAAAGAAATTTTCCCAACCAAATTGTTTTGGTGCGGAATCCTATGATAAGTCTGAGGTGAACAACTCTGAAAATGGGGATATACTAATTGGATAAAATATTCCAATCTAAGAACGCATATAGTCGTTCCGATTACTAAGGTACAATAGATTGATCATCTAAAGTACCCGCATCGGTAGTTTACTTTCTTTGTGATTGTAAACATACTGTTAACCTTTGTACGGGGTAGAATACTTTTTTCTTAATTGAAATAGGTAGCAGGTAGTAATACCTATAAACCTCAGTAGTTCATGGGTGAGACCTCATTCACATTCCTAGGTGAGAAATCAAGTCGACTGCCAAATTGTTGAGAATTAGCTGCCATATTTGTAATGAGATTTCTTGCAGCCTCAGGGGTCTTGTCCACTAGAGCTCCTCCACCAGTAGCATCAATCATGCTCCTATCTGTAGATAAAAGACATTCATAGTAGTATTGGATGATGAGTTGATCACTAATTTGATGATGGGGGCAACTTGCACATAGTTTCTTAAAACGTTCCCAATATTCGTGTAGGGTTTCTCCATTATTCTACCTCACACCACAAATTTCTTTTCGAATGTTGGCTGCTCTTGGAGCGGGAAAATATTTTTCTAAGAATAATCTTTTCATCTCTTCCCATTTTGTGATACTTCCAGAGGGTAGATAGTAAAGCCAATCCTTAGCCAAATCTTTTAGAGAAAATGGAAAGGCTCTCAACTTGATTTATTCTTTCGTTACTCCAGTAGGCTTCATACTTGTGCATACCACATGAAATTCCTTCAAATGTTTGTGAGGGTCTTCACCTGCCAAACCATGAAAAGTAGGTAAAAGATGTATTAATCCAGATTTTAATTCAAAATGAGTATTAGCATCTAGCTTAGGGAAGGTTATGCATAAGGGTTGTTGATTCAAAGTAGGAGCCGCAAGCTCCTTCAAAGTTCGAGTTTCTGCCATGGTGTCCTTCTCTTCACAATTTTCCCGAGCTACCTTCCTTAATCTACAAATGGTTCTCTCTATTTCTGGATCACACTTTAAATTACCTTGATTAGTAGATCGAGTTTTGGACATAAACAATCAAATGAAATTCAAAATACCTTAGTACAACAAAAATAATAATAATAATAATAATAATAATAATAATAATAACAAATAAAGATAAGAATAATGATAACAAAGAAAAATAAACTAAAATCACTTCCCGGCAACGGCTCCAAAATTTGGTGTGCTGTCGCGAGCAACCAAAAATAAAACCTTAATGCGAAAGATAATAATGTAGCAGTGCAAGTAAGAGTCGATCCCACAGAGAATGATTAGTATTATTTTATGCTTTGTTTACCAAAAGCGGGGGGGGGGGGGGGGGGTTTATAAACTGATTTCTCTAATTAACAAGAACAGAATAAGAATTACAAATGAATTAAAGAATTCAGTTCTTTCGGTTCAGTATCACCTTTTTACAACAATAGAATATTTAAGTAAAGCAATATTTATCCTTCAATGAAATTAATAGCCCCAGATAGCAACAAACTCTGCTATCCAAAACTCCCCTTAGATTATCACTTAATGAAATAAGTTCTTCACAAGATTCTAACTATTACATAACCTAGAACAAGCTCTCTAGATTTAATGTAATAGCAGCATTAAGAGCTAGGGAATTAGACTAATCCAAGCAACAATCACACAAGCTCGAATTATTTAACTTGTCTTCGATAATTATAGCAATACTCAAAAGCTTGACCACAATCGTGTATCACTAATTGCTACTTATGATTAGGAACAATATCAATTACACGTAATATTGTCCCTTAATCTAGCAGATGAGATTAATCAAATTGACTTAACCGATCACTTTAAACCAATCAGAATAAATATCATTCAACAGTTAAAATAGATTATCAAGAATGAACTTCATGTAAGAAGGAATAAATAGCTTATACTTAATCAAACCATTACTTGTAAACAAGGTTCAACATCCCCTTCGAACTAAATAAAAGAACTAGCCTAACATAATGAGTCCAATGAATACTTTATTGAATTATAAAAGGGATGAGGACAACAACCTCACTATGGAGGAGATCCTCTTTCCCTACTAAATTATGAAAGGGGTGAGGACAACAACCTCACTATGGAGATGATCCTCTTTCCCTACTAAATACACTAGAATTTGGAGAAGATGGAGAATGGTGTGTGAATTAATGTGTGAATTCTCCCTAGCTTCACTTGGTATTTATAGGCACTCAAGTATACAAGATAGTCAAGATACAATAACTAATCTTGGTCATGTGCATCAGCCATCTAAGGCAAATAACATCCCAAAAACGTTCCCATGTGATGTGCTAAAAGTCCAAAATTGACAACTAAACTGATCAGCACCTTGTAAGCCAATTCTGAATCAGTAGACCACCGATTTTGGACTGGAGCAAAGAACAAAAGTTGTAGCCCTGGATTTTCTAATGAATTTGGGCTTTTGAATCACCTGATTTGGTGTTGGGAAGCTCAAGTTATGGCCCAAATACTCTAACTGGTCCAAACAGGAATCCAGTCCATGCGGGATTCGGATCAGCTATCTAAAAAGCAATGTTTGGAGGCCCAAATGAACTCGGATTTTTTTCCACCATACCATTCCGGAAAGCTTGGGAAGTCCACTAAAAACTTCAAGAATACCACATTCTCATTTGGAAAATCTAACATAATTCAAATCGCAAGCGAAGGCCCAGAGGTCAATCTGTCCTAAAGCCAAACAATCTGAAATTTTCAGCTTCGACGTCCGTCGGTAAAATGGTCATAACTTTCTCACCCGCGCTCTGATTTAGGCGTTTCAAGATGATCCGGAAAGCTAAGAAATTGATCTACAACTTTCTTTCTTCAAGCTTTGAGAGATATTGGTTGGACGAAGGACAAAATTGAGCCTCAAGTGGACGGACTGATTTCAAAACAATCCAAAAGTGCGGAAATAACTCATTTTTCATTTAATAGCTCCATTTGCAACCTAAATCAAAATATAAGAACAGTGAGTACATTTAGGTGCCAAATAAGTATAAAAGACTAGACATTAAGAGATAAAAACATAACATATTTTATACTTATCAAATCCCCCCACACTTATCTTTTGCACGTCCTCGGGCTAAACAAAAATAAACTATAACAAAAATTTAACTAATCAAACTAACAAACTTGACAACTTTGAGCCGCAAATTAAAATGAACTTTAACATTGACCTCAAAGATTCAAAACAATAACTCTTGAAAAACTTCAAAACACTGTTAATCTAAAATTCAAGCTTACTTATCAATCTTACTCTACTCTTAACCCTTCGTGTGTGTGAATCCACATGTACCAACTCAATCAGAACTCAGAATAATTTGTGAAATTAAAGCTTTGAAGGAGAAAGAATAACTCTAAACATCTATTTTCACACTACTCTTAGTTAACATAAGCAAATAACACTAGAGGATCAAGCTTTTTCTTCCTTCGGTAAGTGCATTTTATGCTCCGTCTTACCAGCGAGTGCGTTTTACGCTCCATCTCGCATGCCACGTTTTTATGAATGAGTGCGTTTTACGCTCCATCTCAACTCACCACATGAATCATCATTAATTTTTTTATTTATTTTTTTTATTTCCCTTTTTTTTTTCATAGCTTACATCTAACCTTTGCCTAAATCATTTCCCCTTTCTTAAATAAAACCTCATGTTTACTTCAAGTTATGATCAAACAAATGAAAGAGTTCAAGAATTTCTCCCCTCGACATTTAATCGAAATAAATAAATAAATCATTTCCAAGTTAAAACTAGGTCGACCAAATGGACAAGTGCTCAAAATAGAAGGGTCTCAAATAAAGTAAAAATCAACAAAGAAAACCAAATTCAAACTACACAACGTCCATCAATTTTCCAAAATGTTATCAACAAGAATCAAGATTTTATCATTGGTCAAAAATCAAAATCCAAATTAACTCATTGTTCAAGTGACTTATTTTAAAAACTACCCCATTTTCGTAGGAAACACGATTGCACTTAGCATGTACAACAAGCCTTTAAACCCCAAGGTTACCCCAAGTGGACGAGTTTTGTCTCGTGAGGGTTTGCAGAGAGAATATACCCACAAAATTCAAAATTCAAACTAAGAAAATCAATTTTTTTTATTTTTGTTTTATTTTTGGTTTTTTTTTAAACACCCTAAATTTTAAAACACCCTAAATCATTCCCCCACACTTAAAACTTACATTTTCCCTAATGTAAAGTAAAATGCAAAGAAAAGAAAAACAACATAATCGAAATATAAATGCGAAAATAAAAAGAAATGAACTCCCCTTGGGTTGCCTCCCAAGCAGCGCCTTTGTTTATTGTCATTGGCTTGACATTAAACCTCACAATCTTCATAATCTGGATCCACCAAATCCAGCAGCTCAATATTTTCCATTTGATATCCTTCATAGAAGGGTTTTAGCCTGTGACCATTCACTTTAAAAATCTTCCATGTGCTTGGACTTTGAATTTCCACTGCACCATGATTAAAAATGTCAGTAATAATAAAAGACCCGACCCAACGGGAGCGCAACTTACCTGAAATTTTTTTTAGCCTTGAATGATAAAGGAGAACTTTATGTCCAACAACAAAGTTCTTTCTAGTAATCTTCTTGTCATGAAAGGGTTTTGTTTTCTCTTTGTAAATTTTAGAGCTCTCGTATGCATCATTCCTCAATTCCTCTAGCTCTTGCAACTGCAACTTCCTATGGACTCTAGCTGAATCTAAGCTCATATTACATTGTCTAACTGCCCAAAAAGCCTTGTGTTCTAACTCCACTGGTAGATGACATGGTTTCCCAAACACTAACCTATAAGGTGACATACCTATTGGAGTTTTGTAAGCTGTTCTATAGGCCCAAAGTGCATCTTCTAACCTCAGACTCCAATCTTTTCTACTCGGCTTGACTACTTTTTCCATAATGGACTTGACCTCCCGGTTGGATACCTCAGCCTGCCCATTGCTCTGTGGATGGTAGGATGTAGAAACTTTATGCATCACATTGTAGTGTCGCTAGCATCCTATTGCAGAAGTGGGTTCCCTTATCACTGATTATGACCCTTGGCGTTCCAAACCTGACAAATATGTTAGACTTGACAAAATCTGTAACAACTTTAGAGTCATCAGTCCTGGTGGCTTTAGCTTCCACCCATTTAGAAACATAATCAACAGCCAAAAGGATGTAAACATTACCATAAGAAGCAGGAAATGGTCTCATAAAATCAATACCCCAAACATCAAAAATTTCAATAATTAAAATAGGTGTTTGTGGCATTTGATTTCTACTCGATATATTTTCTGTCTTTTGACAATTTTCACATGACTTACAGAACTGATAAGAGTCCTTAAAAATAGTCGGCCAAAAGAAACCACATTCCAAAACCTTATGAGCTGTTCTTTGAGGTCCAAAATGGCCTCCACAAGCATAAGAGTGACAAAAAGTTTGAATAGATTAGAACTCACTTTTAGGCACACACCTTCTAACTATCTGGTCAGCACAAAATTTCCATAAGTATGGATCATCCCATATATAATATTTGGCATCACTCTTAAGCTTTTCTTTTTGGATTTTAGAGAACTCACTAGGAACATAGGCACTTACTAAGTAATTCACGATATTGGCATACCAAGGTATAGCCTCATCAATGGAAAATAAATGCTCATCTGGAAAAGAATCATACAATGGTAGCGCCTCTTCATCCTTAATCAGCCTGCTCAAGTGATCCGCCACCAAGTTGTCCGCTCCCTTCTTATCCTTGATCTCCAAGTCAAATTCTTGTAGCAATAGAATCCATCTAATGATTCTTGGTTTGGATTCCTTCTTGGTTAGCAAATACCTGAGAGCAGCATGGTCAGAATAAACTACAACTTTAGTACCAAGCAGATACGATCTAAACTTATCTAAAGCAAATACAACAGATAAGAGTTCTTTTTCAGTCGTAGTGTAATTAATATGAGCAGCATTTAGAGTCCTAGAAGCATAATAAATGGCATGGACAACTTTGTCAACGTGTTAACATTACCAGACAATACAGGAAATTTTGTGGTGTATAGTGATGCACACAAAGGTTTGGGTTATGTTCATATGTAGAACGACAAAGTTATTGCGTATGCATCAAGACAACTGAAAGATTATGACAAAGGCTATCCGACTCATGATTTAGAATTGGCTGCAGTTTTATTTACTCTGAAGATATGGAGACACTATCTTTATAAAGAGAAATGTGAGATCTACACAGACCACAAAAGTCTGAAGTATATTTTCACTCAAAGGATTTGAACATGCGTCAAAGAAGGTGGATGCAATCGATAAAGGATTACGATTGTGAGATCTTTTATCATCCAGGCAAAGCGAATGTGGTTGCAGATGCTTTAAGCAGGAAAGGTCGGGAGAAGTTGATGCTGATAACAACTCAGGAGGAGCTCATTTCAATAATGACAAAACTGGAGTTGGAAATCAAGTTTCCAAAAGAATCTGACGAATAACTATTCCAGATAGAAGCTGGTCTAACTTTAGTGGACAAAGTGAAGAATGCTCAACTACAAGATGAAGAGTGTGGGAAAATCAAAGAGAATCTGGTTGAAGGCGGTTATGTAAAATACAAGGTCGATACCGAAGGATTACTACGGTTCGAGGGAAGAATTTGGGTTCCAGCAGTGCTATAACTGAAAGAAGAAATTTTGACCGAAGCTCATAGCTCAAAATATTCAATTCATCCAGGAAGCACGAAAATGTATCAAGATTTACGCCGACATTTTTGGTGGCCGAATATGAAAAGGGATGTTACAGAATGCATAACGAAATGCTTGACATATCAAAGAGTAAAAGCCGAACATCAAAGACCCAGCGGATTACTTCAACCGTTGGAAATACCAGAATGGAAATGGGAACACATCACGATGGATTTTGTGGTGGGTCTTCCAACTACTCAGAGAGGATGTAATGCAATTTGGGTGACAGTGGACAAACTGACAAAATTAGTACACTTTTTACCAATAAAGATTAGATTCAATCTTGATCAGGTGGCAAGATTGTACATTAAGGAGATCGTTTCGAGGCACGGAGTGCTAGTATCAATTGTGTTTGATAGAGATCCGCGATTCACATCAAATTTCTGGAAGAGACTATAAGAATGTATGGGGACACAGTTACGAATGAGTACGGCTTATCATCCACAAACAGATGGCCAAAGCGAATGAAAAATTCAGACATTGGAAGATACGCTGAGAGCATGTGTCATGGACTTTAAAGGAAGCTGGGAAGAACAATTACCGTTGGTAGAATTTGCTTACAACAACAGTTACCACGTGAGCACCGGCATGCCACCTTACGAGGAATTGTACGGCAGAAAGTGCAGAACTCCACTGTGCTGAGATGAAGTCGGTGAACGCCAATTGTTAGGACCAGAACTGGTACAATAAACTACTGACGTTGTTAAAATCATCAGGACAAGATTAGTAGCAACCCAAGACAGACAAAAAAAAGTATGCTGATCAACACAGACAAGATCGTGCATTCGACGTAGGAACTTTTGTATTTTTAAAAGTTTCTCCCTGGAAAGGGAAAATTCATTTCGGTAAAAAGGGAAAGCTAAGCCCGAGGTTTATTGGACCCTTTGAAGTGCTGCGAAGAGTGGGAGAAGTGGCTTACGAGGTAGCTCTACCTCCAGAGTTGGAAAATATTTATAATGTTTTTCACATTTCGGTGTTACGACCATATAAACCCGACTACAAACATGTGATCGAGTATGAACCATTGCAGTTCGAGAAAGATTTATCTTATGAAGAGGTTCCTATCCAGATAGTCGACAGGAAAGAACAAGTGCTCAGGAATAAAGTGATACCTTCTATGAAGGTGATATCGAGGAACCACAATGCTGAAGAAGCTACGTGAGAACTCGAAGAGAAAATGTTGAATGAGTAACCTGAGTTATTTGTTTAATCTATGTCTTCGATTCTAGGGACAGAATCTTTGTAAGTAGGGAATAATGTAACAAATGGTTTGTTTGAGTTGTGATTCTGAGGACAGAATTCTTGTAAGGAGGGAATGATGTAACATTCCAGAATTTTAAAGTGTAATATTAAATATTTATTGATTTATATAAGTATTTAATGGATTATGTTTATTGTTGAATAAATAATTGTTCAATTTGAGTTAATGTGATTTAGTTAATTATTTGATTGAATAAATAATTAAATATTAAATATTTATTTGCAATATTAAATATTTATTGAATTATAAAAGTATTTAAGGGCAATTTGAGTTGATGTGTTTAGCTAATTATTTGTTGAATAAATAACTAAGGAGCTAAGAAAATTAATTGTGTTGAGATTATATAATAATTTAATTTAATAAGTAAGCTAGAGAGCTTATAAGGATTAAATGAATTATAATATTTTTATTGGAATTGTGATTAAAATAAAGTGTTAGTTGGTTGAATAAAATTATAATTATAAAGAAAATTATAATTATGTGATAATGATTTATGTGTTAAAGTAATTTAATAGATTAATATTTAAATTGATTTAAATTGATTATTTAATTTAAATAGAAGTGTGACAAATAACATTGCTATAAAGGAGTTATTAAAAAAAATTAAAAGAGTTTAATTTAGTTTTGCCAAACATGTCTTATTGCATAATAAGTCTTTAATATAATAGTGTTTTAGCAAACAAGGTATAAGGATTAATCCATTTGTTTTAATTCAGTTTACCAAACAATGCATAAGGATTAAACGATTATATTTTAAGTGGGTAACCAAACAAGCCTTATGGCTTTTGATTTTTTAAAACTCAAATAACTGATATCAGTTATATGTTTTATATTTATATCATATAATAAATATATATTATATCTTATACGTTATTTCATAAGACGTAAGAATAGAGGAGAGAGGTTAGAGAGAAGAAAAGAAAAACTCAGAGGAAGAAGAAGAGAAGAAGAAGAGAAGAAGAAAAGAAGAGAGGAAGAAAGGCTAGATGTAAGACCCCAACTTTTATAAATAAAGATGAATTTTCTATAAATATCATTTTTGAATATTATGGAGTTAATTTGATATAATGTTATAGTTGTGGGTAATATTTATAAATTTTGCAAAGTACGCAAGTTGTTATATAATATTCGATTGGTCGGGGAATATTCGTTTTAACAGAGAATATTCGTACAACGGCACAATCATTGGTGGACCCCACAACGGAATTATTGTCGGATTGAGAAAACGACAAAAATATTTTATTAAAAATAACGGCGAAAGTTTTACCATTGTTACTGTTGAACTACTCGGTAGTAAAAGTACAGTAATACGTGTGGTTGCATAGTAGCACACGGTATTGATTATTAATGCTTATGTGAGAAGTCACTCAGTTTGATTCAATTATTGTCAGTTAATAATATGAATTATTTAGCGATAATGACGTTTTGTTTTATTCGTATTATTAACGTAATAAAACAGAAACATCTTTTTATATAAAACAGAATACTTTATTAAAGTTATTCTATAAATAGAATATATTTTAATTTATTTAAAAAATTTTTCTTTAAATATGGACCGTCAGATTAAAGTAATCAATCTGGACCGTTCATGGATTAGTTACTATGCATTCTATTTTTCTATAAATAGCAGCTCATTCCTTCATTATTTCTTACGAATTCACTGAACTCTAAAGAGAGAAACTATAGAGAGAAACTATAGAGAGAGAGAAGAAGAGTATTCTGCTACTTAACTACTTCCTTATTTCAGCTCTTCTTTAAAACGGTAAGGGGTGTTATTCTTTCTTATTCATGAAGAGAACTGTTGTTATTCCATTTATTATTATTCTGTTGGAATAACCTGTATACGCGGTCTACCCTATACTTGGTGACATTCTTCTATTATTCTGTTGGAACATCCTGTCTGAGTGTTTTACACCGGACCTGGTTCCGTATTGTTATTATTCTGTTGGAACATCATGTCTGTGTATTTTACACCGGACCTGGTTCCATTATTTATTATTCTGTCGGAATATCCTGTCTGTGCGTTTACGCCGGACCTGGTTCCATTATTTATTATTCTGTTGGAATATCCTGTCTGTGCGTTTACGCCAGACCTGGTTCCATTATTTATTATTCTGTTGGAATAACCTGTCTGTGCGGTCTATCGCATGCATGGTGATTTCTTTTGTTTTTCCATTCTTTATTATACTCAGTTGGTTAAGTTTTGACTTCTATACTCCATGAAATTTGTGGAATATCCTTGATAATTGCGTTTCATCCAGTATCTTTTCATGAAAATATTCTTCCAAGCATTCTTTAATTTTACTCCACAAAGCAGTATCATGTTGACAATTTGGACGTTGTTAATTCTTGGATAAATTAATTCTTGAACTTGTTTTATTGAATTCTTATATCATTGTCATCATCCTCATGTTTATAAAATATTAAAAGTCATCTGTGGCCTGTAGTGCATAGATGGACTTGGTATGATTATGACCAGGGATTATTCGGTATAATCATGACAGTAATGTTACAAATGATGTGGTAAAAGTCCTCATTGGCCCGTAGTGCGTTGATGGACAGTTGTTGGCATGATCATGACCATTAATGAATACACGAATATCCTTGGCCGTAGTGCAGGGGTGATTCGATGATGTGGATTATTTTATTAAGCTGAGTCTCAGCGATAACAGTGTTGAAAAACCTTTTAAATCATAAAAGATAGTAGAGTTTATTTTCTACTTGACTCTTTTAATGGATTGCTTGTTCCGCTGCATTTAAACTTAATGTCTATTATATTTTATTAGTGTAACACTGTTGAAGGCTAATGATAATTTATTCTGCATTATCTTAGTCATAATATTTCTTACTGGGCTAGTTGAGCTCACCCTTTCTTTCACTGTTCTCTTCAGGAAATGAGAACGTAGCTGGGGCAAGTCGGGGAACGGAGTGATGGTCCAAATGATAGTATTAGTTAGTAGTCCTCACTATTCTATGTAATAGTGTGTTAATAAATGTAATGAGGACTCCTTTTAAGTATGGATACTCTCTAGTAGACAATATTTGTATTCAAACTCACAGTTTATGTTTTGTCATATTGAACACGACAGTTGTATTATTAAGTTGTATTTGAATTCTGTACCATGTATCTGACGACCCAAGATGGGTGATGTATACCTAATTTTGGGGGCGTCACAGTTGGTATCAGAGCTTAGGGATATGATCCCTGGCTAAGATGTGAGAATAGAACTAGGAGGGGAGAGACGGGGAATTCCTTCGCTAGTATGACCTACCTAAGTTTATTTGCATGGTATTTAATTGGTCGGTCATAATATAAGGATAATATATGACATATCAATTAACTTTTATTTTGTGGCAGTATTTGAAAATGGCATCTGAGAATGTTGAGAATAGCAATGGAGCACAGGCGACTGTTGATTCACCACATATCAATAATCAGGATAATGTACATCAGGAAGGTGACAATCCTCATGTAAACAACGACACTGACCAGATGATGAATGATGGAATGTTCAGAAACTTTATGCAGTTCATGCAACAGTAGGCGAGAGCGGCTCCTGTCCAAAATATAGGTGGAAACACTGAAAACTCTCGGACGGTCACCGCTAAACAGTTTAAGGAGCTGGGACCACCAGAGTTTAAGGGAGAGCCAAAACCACTTATAGCAGAAACATGGATAAAGCAGATTACCAAGATATTTGATGTCTTGGGATGCTCCGAGGAGCAAAAGGTTCCCTTTGCCGCCTTTATGTTGCGAGGAGAGGCAGATTACTGGTGGGAATCGATTAAGCGTACTCAACCTGCCGCACTGAAGATGTCTTGGGAGAAGTTCCAAGAGCTGTTCAATAACAAATACTTTCTCGAAAGTGTTCGTCACATGAAGGAGGTGGAGTTCATCAAATTGGAGCAGAATAATATGACCGTGTCGCAGTATGAGGCTAAATTTGCTGAGTTGTCCCGGTTTGCGTCCCACTTGGTGGATAATGAAGAGCGAATGACGCGAATGTTTTTGCGAGGTTTGAAACCTGAGATACGTCAACATCTTATTTCTCATAAACTGTGTTTGTATTCAGATGTTGTGAATAGGGCTCAGTTAGTGGAGCGCGATAATGAGTCAATGCAACCAAAAGGGAGCAGTCGACAAAATGATAATACCAGTGAGAGCAGTCATCGAAGCGGTGACAACAAGCGTAGAGGGAATCAACAGGCCAGAAATGGTAACCACTTCGGTGGTAATCAGGGCCAAAACAATAAGAATGGTCATTTCAAGAAGAGGAGATTCAACAATGATGGAAACACGTCAGCACCAGCACCCGTTGTTAAGGAAGGAGAACGACCACCTATCATATGTTTTAAATACAGAGGGGAGGGGAACATCAGTCCAAACTGCGCGATGCCGTCTAAAGCATGTTATAATTGTGGAAGAGAAGGTCATTTAGCTCGATTTTGTCGTTTACCAAAAACAAGTTCAGCCAAGATGGAGACACCAAAGGTCGTCCCAGAAAAGTCAAAATCGGTAGTGCAAGGGAGAGCGTTTGTTGTGACCTCCCAGAAAGTAAGGAACCTGAATGAGGTCATCACGGGTAAGCTTATCATAAACTCTAACGAAGTCTATACTTTATTTGATACCGGTTCTACCCATTCTTTTATTTCTCCTACTTGCGCTCATCGATTAAATTTAATTCCGGAGAAATTAGACTTTGACTTATCTATTGAAACTCCATTGGGAGAAACCTTCATTACATCCATGATTTATAAGTCTTGTTTGGTTCAAGTTGGTACCCACACATTACCTGTCGATCTTATTTCATTAAAAATACTTGCATTTGACGTGATTCTAGGGATTGATTGGTTAACTACTCATCATGGAAAAATTAATTGTTTTCGTAAGGTTGTTAGCTTTCATATTCCTAATCGACCTATTATGCGAATTCAAGCAACCAAACCATTAAAATCAATCGCTGTCATCTCAAGTCATAAAGCTATTCGTTTATTGAAAAACGGATGTCAAGCTTTCTTAGCTCATGTCACGGATCTAAACAAAAATACGTCAGTTTTGAATGATATTTCTATTGTTAATAAATTCCCTGACGTATTCCCTGAAGAACTTTCTAGCCTACCCCCAGAGCGTGAAATTAAATTTTTTATCGACCTTGAACCCGGTACAAAACCCATTTCCAAAGCCCCATATCGAATAGCTCCTATTGAACTTCAGGAGTTAAAGATCCAACTGCAGGAATTGTTAGACATTGGCTTTATTCGTCCTAGTACTTCTCCTTGGGGTGCTCCTGTTCTATTCGTGAAGAAGAAAGATGGAAGTATGCGACTTTGTATTGATTATCGGGAGTTGAATCATGTCACCATCAAAAACAGGTACCCATTGCCACGTATTGATGACCTGTTTGACCAGTTGCAAGGAGCACAATTCTTTTCAAAGATCGATTTTCGTTCTGGATATCATCAGCTGAAGGTTAGAACTGAGGATGTTCCAAAGACGGCTTTTAGAACTCGGTACGGGCATTATGAATTCCTAGTCATGTCCTTTGGATTGACTAATGCTCCTGCTGCCTTCATGGATATGATGAACCGGGTATTCAAGGAATATTTGGATCACTTTGTGGTCGTCTTTATTGATGACATCCTTATTTATTCCAAAAGTCGTGAAGATCATGAGCAACACTTGAGGCTGGTACTCCAAAAGCTTCGTGAATACAAGCTTTATGCCAAGTTGAAGAAATGCGAGTTCTGGCTGGAGGAAGTAGCATTTCTTGGGCACGTAGTATCAAGTCGTGGAATATCTGTTGACCCGACAAAGACTGAAACTATTAAAAGCTGGGAGCAACCTAAATCAGTGACCGAAGTACGTAGCTTTCTTGGTTTAGCTGGTTATTATCGGAGATTCGTGGAAGGATTTTCTCGAATCGCTACTCCATTAACTCAGCTGACTCGGAAAGATACAAAGTTCGGTTGGAGCAAAGAATGTGAGAAGAGTTTTCAAGAACTCAAGAGGAGACTCATTTCAGCACCTGTTCTGACAATACCATCTGGCTCGGAGGGATTTGTCATCTACAGTGATGCTTCGAGCAAAGGGTTGGGATGCGTTCTCATGCAACATGGAAAAGTCATAGCCTATGCATCAAGATAACTCAAGGAATATGAGAGGAATTGTCCTACTCATGATCTAGAGTTGGCAGCTGTTGTCTTTGCACTTAAAATTTGGAGGCATTACTTGTATGGGGAGAAGGTGGAGATCTTTACGGATCATAAAAGCCTTAAATATTTCTTCACTCAAAAGGAACTCAACATGCGACAACGACGTTGGCTTGAGCTGTTGAAAGATTATGATCATACCATTCAATACCATCCTGGAAAAGCAAACGTGGTAGCTGACGCATTGAGTAGAAGATCATATGCAAGTACGAGTGCGATATTGTCAACACAAAGGCCCATTTTGTGTGACTTGCAAAGGATTGAGTTAGAGTTAAAGACTCCAGGAACCCATGTGATGATGGCGAATATACGAGTAGAACCAACTTTAATCAATAAAGTTAAAGCTGCTCAAGCTACAGACCTGGAGCTGATGCGTATGAAGAAGAAAGTGCAAGAAGGTGTTATGCCGGAAGCAAGAATCGATGAAGAAGGAATACTTCGAGTCAACTCCAGACTTTGTGTTCCTAACAACCCTGATTTAAAGTATGAAATCATGATGGAGGCGCACAACACACTGTTTGCAATCCATCCTGGAAGTACCAAAATGTATCATGATCTTCGTCATACATTTTGGTGGAGCAATATGAAGAGAGAGATAGCGTTGTTTATCTCAAGGTGTCTAACTTGTCAACGAGTCAAAGCGGAGTATCAAGTACCAAAAGGTCCATTGCAACCACTTGAAATTCCAGAATGGAAGTGGGAGCACATTACCATGGATTTCATTACCGGTCTTCCTAGGGTTTCTCAAGGTATTGATGCGATTTGGGTCATTGTTGATAGATTGACCAAGTCTGCTCATTTCTTACCGATACGAGAAACTTATACACTTGAACGTCTTTCTCGTATGTACATAAACGAGATTGTAAGACTGTATGGTATGCCAGTATCCATAGTTTCTGACCGAGACCCAAGATTCACTTCACGATTTTGGGTTAGTTTACAAAAAGCTATGGGCACGGAGTTACGATTTAGTTCAGCATATCATCCTTAGACGGACGGACAATCAGAGAGGACTATTCAAACTCTTGAAGATCTATTAAGACTCTGTGTCTTTGACTTCAAGGGAAGTTGGGACAAGTTCTTACCATTGGTGGAGTTTTCCTACAACAACAGTTATCAAGCAAGTATTGGCATGGCTCCATTCGAAGCATTGTATGGAAGAAAATGTCGTTCTCCAGTATGCTGGGATGAGGTGGGTGAAGCAACGTTGTTGGGACCGGAGTTGGTACGTATGACTACAGAAAAGATTCAAACGATCCGACAACGTATAAAAACCTCACAAGATCGACAAAAGAGTTATGCTGATCTTCATCGAAAGGACGTGGAATTTGATGTAGGAGATCATGTGTTCTTATGTGTTGCTCCATGGAAAGGAGTTACGAGATTTGAAAAGAGAGGAAAGCTCAATCCTCGATTCATCGGTCCATTTTTAATCCTCAATCGAGTAGGAACTGTGGCTTATAGACTCGCTTTACCGCCAAGTATGTCTCGTGTTCATAACGTTTTTCACATATCCATGTTACGTAAATATGTGGAAGACCCGAACCACATTATTGAGTTAGAATCGGACGAAATAGTGGAGGATTTTACGTATGAAGAAGTTCTTGTTCAAATCTTGGATAAGAAGGAACATATTCTATGCTCCAAGGTTATACCTCAAGTCAAAGTTTTGTGGAGAAACCACGATGTTGAGGAAATGACTTGGGAGTTAGAATCTGAAATGAAATCAAGGTATCCTTACCTCTTCGACATACCAGGTACGTACCCTAATTTCGAGGGCAAAATTTCAAAAGAAGGGGAGGTTGTAAGACCCCAACTTTTATAAATAAAGATGAATTTTCTATAAATATCATTTTTGAATATTATGGAGTTAATTTGATAGAATGTTATAGTTGTGGGTAATATTTATAAATTTTGCAAAGTACACAAGTTGTTATATAATATTCGATTGGTCGGGGAATATTCGTTTTAACAGAGAATATTCGTACAACGACACAATCATTGGTGGACTCCACAACGGAATTATTGTCGGATTGAGAAAACGACAAAAATATTTTATTAAAAATAACGGCGAAAGTTTTACCATTGTTACTGTTGAACTACTCGGTAGTAAAAGTACAGTAATACGTGTGGTTGCATAGTAGCACACGGTATTGATTATTAATGCTTATGTGAGAAGTCACTCAGTTTGATTCAATTATTGTCAGTTAATAATATGAATTATTTAGCGATAATGACGTTTTGTTTTATTCGTATTATTAACGTAATAAAACAGAAACATCTTTTTATATAAAACAGAATACTTTATTAAAGTTATTCTATAAATAGAATATATTTTAATTTATTTAAAAGATTTTTCTTTAAATATGGACCGTCAGATTAAAGTAATCAATCTGGACCGTTCATGAATTAGTTACTATGCATTCTATTTTTCTATAAATAGCAGCTCATTCTTTCATTATTTCTTACGAATTCACTGAACTCTAAAGAGAGAAACTATAGAGAGAGAGAAGAAGAGTATTCTGCTACTAAACTACTTCCTTATTTCAGCTCTTCTTTAAAACGGTAAGGGGTGTTATTCTTTCTTATTCATGAAGAGAACTATTGTTATTCCATTTATTATTATTCTGTTGGAATAACCTGTATACGCGGTCTACCCTATACTTGGTGACACTCTTCTATTATTCTGTTGGAACATCCTGTCTGTGTGTTTTACACCGGACCTGGTTCTGTATTGTTATTATTCTGTTGGAACATCCTGTCTGTGTGTTTTACACCGGACCTGGTTCCATTATTTATTATTCTGTCGGAATATCCTGTCTGTGCATTTACGCCGGACCTGGTTCCATTATTTATTATTCTGTTGGAATATCCTGTCTGTGCGTTTACGCCGGACCTGGTTCCATTATTTATTATTCTGTTGGAATAACATGTCTGTGCGGTCTATCGCATGCATGGTGATTTCTTTTGTTTTTCCATTCTTTATTATACTCAGTTGGTTAAGTTTTGACTTCTATACTCCATAAAATTTGTGGAATATCCTTGATAATTGCATTTCATCCAGTATCTTTTCATGAAAATATTCTTCTAAGCATTCTTGAATTTTACTCCACAAAGCAGTATCATGTTGACAATTTGGACGTTGTTAATTCTTGGATAAATTAATTCTTGAACTTGTTTTATTGAATTCTTATATCATTGTCATCATCCTCATGTTTATAAAATGTTAAAAGTTATCTGTGGCCTGTAGTGCATAGATGGACTTGGTATGATTATGACCAGGGATTATTTGGTATAATCATGACCGTATTGTTACAAATGATGTGGTAAAAGTCCTCATTGGCCCGTAGTGCGTTGATGGACAGTTGTTGGCATGATCATGACCATTAATGAATACACGAATATCCTTGGCCGTAGTGCAGGGGTGATTCGATGATGTGGATTATTTTATTAAGTTGAGTCCCAGCGATAACAGTGTTGAAAAACCTTTTAAATCATAAAAGATAGTAGAGTTTATTTTCTGCTTGACTCTTTTAATGGATTGCTTGTTCCGCTGCATTTAAACTTAATGTCTATTATATTTTATTAGTGTAACACTGTTGAAGGCTAATGATAATTTATTCTGCATTATCTTAGTCATATTATTTCTTACTGGGCTAGTTGAGCTCACCCTTTCTTTCACTGTTCTCTTCAGGAAATGAGAACGTAGCTGGGGCAAGTCGGGGAACGGAGTGATGGTCCGAATGATAGTATTAGTTAGTAGTCCTCACTATTCTATGTAATAGTGTGTTAATAAATGTAATGAGGACTCCTTTTGAGTATGGATACTCTCTAGTAGACAATATTTGTATTCAAACTCACAGTTTATGTTTTGTCATATTGAACACGACAGTTGTATTATTAAGTTGTATTTGAATTCTGTACCATGTATCTGACGACCCAAGATGGGTGATGTATACCTAATTTTGGGGGCGTCACACTAGAGGTTGGAGAAGAAGAAGTTTGAGAATAGAAAGGAATAGCTATCATCATCTTCTTCAAGGTATTTCTCCTATTCTTTTTAGTTTTAAGAGTTAGTTTTTCTCTTCCCAAATTCTCTGTAGAATCCTTGTGTAAGCATAAATTGTTGTTGCTATGTGACTTTATATGACATACTAGTGATGTTAAAATGATTTCCATAAGTTATAATCAATGTATTGTTGTTATGTATGTAGTTGGTGAAGAAAATATTTTACAGAGAGTTTTTGTGAATGAGTATGGCTTAAGTTAAAATAGAAATTAAGGTTTAATTAGTTGTTAAATTGATAAATTGATATTTGGAATTGATAGAGTATGCATAATCATAATCATGATATTTTTAATTTATTGTTTTGGTTGAAAAAAAAATCAACAAAATCACAGTGTTGATTTTCATGGAAAATATCAAAAATGGAGTTTTTGCCAAAAAAAAAAACATTGAAATTGGGTGTTTTATATTTGATGTTTATGTTATTTGATGGGTAGAAACATGTTAGGAGTCTTTACAATATGTTTATATGAAGTCTATATATAAATTACATGATAATCAGTCTAATAGATTCGAGCTTTTAGGCCAATTTGGCTTTTTCTTGTACTGTTGTCGAAGCTGTCAATCAATACTGAAGTTTCGCGCCGCGGCACGGCCCCAGCAGTATGTTAGTGGCGCCGTAGTGCCATCTTCACGTCGCAGTACGGCATCGTAGTTCATTCACCGCGCCGCAGCGCGAACTCAGTGCCGTAGCGCGAACCACAGTGTAAACTATGGCGCCGCAGCGCGAGTTAACAAAATGGTCTGACAGTGTACTTTTTGTATACGAAATTTTAAGAAAACCCTATGTGATGATAGTAGGACTGTAAAATATTGATGTTAGTATTTCTATACTATTAATAATAATGTTATTACATATTAACTTGTGTTATAATTTGATTATGTGATTATATAATCAAACCTAAATGATGAACGTACTTAGTTATGTTTGTAAAGTGTTAATGGCTAACTATGTCATGATGACATATGTTTATAGGATATTGTGATTCGTATTGATTTGGTTTAGCCTATGAGCAAGGCAAGTTTTCTATCTCTAAAACTTCGTTGTACAAGTTAAATTTCGTTGAGCACATTATTGCTTTTAATTCCATTTCAATTATACAAGTTTCTAACTCTACACTTTCGTGGAGTTGGATTGTTTATTATTGATAAAGCTCTTGTATCTATTGGTTCATGAGGATGCAAGTATTCTACATCTTACATTTTATTATTGAACAAGTTTCTTTAATATGTAACTCGTTAGTTAGCATGCGAGTCACTGTATTCTAGTGATGAGCAACTTTGTCGTTCAATTTACTATTCATGATGCATGTTTAGTACCCAATCCTCAATAACCTTGAATGTTATGATTATCCCATGCTTATGCTATTAGATTATTCCTAAAGCATGATCTTAGTTACTATGATTAATTCAATCACAATTATTCTATAATATAATGTTATTGATTTTATTCAACTAGTCCCTTAGTTGTTGTTTGTTGAATTCTTAATTACCTTGAAAGCTTATCCAAACCAAACTTCCTTTGGTGCGGACTTGTACTCTAAATACTGAGATGAACAACTCTTTTAATAGAGGTTTACGCTTAGCGTTAAAATGGTTGTACACGAAGGGTTGATCCCCCTAAGTACATAGAGTCCTTATAGTCTTATGACTGTTAAAGTTAAAGTTGAAAGATTACTTATAACTGTGGACATGATTCGTGGTCATTAGACCCTCAGTGAATGTTATAATTTTCAGAAAGTTAATAGAATATATTTGTCAGTTCTATTGAGACTAATATTGTCAATTGATGTAAAAGTTTAAAGATTTACTTATTGTTATTTCAAGTGGGCCTTGTTTGCTCACTCTTGCCTTTAAATTTCTTACAGCTAAAGTTGAAACTGGTAACGTACCAAGCACCAGTAAGGGAAAAGGAAAGATGAATAAATACTGAAGACTTGTAATTGTTTTGATAGTTTACTTTCAGAGTTTGATTTAAAGATTGTAATGAAGTTTATTTAAATTTTCACATTTGAATGATTGTTGTTAAAGGTTAGATAACCTGGGAGATTTTATTTAAGTTTAATTCTGTATGGGCAGGTTTTCTTTTATTATTCAATTCTATTATGATTGGGTAGTTAGAAATGAATGTTTTGATTACGTGAACACCAAATCTTCAGTTAATGAAGAACTGGGATTTAGGGGTGTCACAACGTAAATATGTGAAAGACCCGAACCACATTATTGAATTAGAACCAAACGAGATAGAGGAACATTTAACGTATGAAAAATTACCTGTTAAAATCTTGGATAAAAAGGATCATATTCTACGCTTCAAGGTTATACCCCAAGTCAAAGTTTTGTGGAGAAATCACGATGTGGAAGAAATGACCTGGGAGTTAGAATCTAAGACGAAATCAAGATATCCTTACCTCTTCGATATACCAGGTACGTACCCTAATTTCGAGGGCAAAATTTCATAAGAAGGGGGGTTGTAAGACCCCAACTTATATGAATAAAGAATAATTTTCTCGAAATATATTTTTGAATTTTATGGTGTGAATTTGATATAATGTTATAGTTGTGGGTAATATTTACAAATTTTGTAAAGTACGCAAGTTGTTATATAATATTCGATTAGTCGGGGAATATTCGTTTTAACAGGGAATATTCGTACAACGGCACAATCATTGGTGGACCCCCACAATGGAATTATTATCGGATTGAGAAAATGACAAAAATACTTTATGAAAATAATGGCGGAAGTTTTACCGTTAACTGTTGAAACACCCGGTGTTAAAAGTACAGTAATAAGCGTGGTTGCATAGTAGCACACGACATTGATTATTGATGCTTACGTGAGAAGTCACTCAGTTATACTCAATTATTGCTACAGTAATTGCTGCATCATATCTCTCATATTATTGATTCAATTATTGTCACAGTATCATCTGCATAATATTTATTATTATTAAATCAATAATTGAGACGATAAAGTTATTCATATTATTATTTGCAAAATTGACAATATCTAGAAGTTCTGTCAAGGACAGGTTTGGTTACCTAATTGCGTGCCACTAAGGAGAAATCCTTATCGGAAAGCCCCCTCTTTCCTGGGAACGACCTGGTTGTTAAATATTGTGAGTTATAATATTAATGATGAATAAGTTGTGTTGATTAAAAAAATGAATTTTGATAGTTTTATTGTGTTGGGATTATTAGTGTTAGTGGAAATCGATATCTATTCCGATGATAATTGATGTCTAAGGGTTATATTGATAAATCGGGTAATTTATCGGATAAATGAGCAATTAATTGCTACTAATTCACATGCTTATATAACTATTTGTTCACATGTGTGTACTATTGAATCACATTCTTGTACTATTAGGAGAGTTGGTGCAAGATTGATAATACTTGCATGACTAAGTTAAAAATGGAGGTATAGATGGAGGTACTATACTGTAATTTATATTTTCACATGATTATACTATTGATTCACATGATTGAACTATTGATTCACATTATTTACTATTAGAGGAGGTGGTGCAAGTTTGATAATACTTGTAGGACTAAATTAAAAATAAAAAAAAAGTTGGAGGTATTGTACTGTAATTTTTTGAGCCCCAAAACATGCAATTATCGAAACTATATTTTCCTATAAATAGAAGCTCATTCTTCCTTCATTTCTCACCAATTCACAAAAGCTTTAGAGCGATTATTATAGAGAGAAATTATAGAGAGAAAGAAGAAGAGAAGTCTGCTACCTCACTATTCCAGTATATAGTTTTTTTCTAAGGTAGGGTGTATTATTTCTTTCTTATCCATGAAGAGAGCTTCTGTTATTCTATTCTTTATTATTCTGTTGGAATAACCTATATACACGGGCTACCCTATATTGGTGAAATTCTTCTGTTATTCCATTCTTTATTATTCTGCTGGAACATCCTGTATATGCGTTTACGCTGGACCTGGTTCCATTATTTATCCGTCTGTTGGAACATCATGTCTGTGCTTTACACATGACCTGGTTTCATTATTTATTATTCTGTTGGAATATCCTGTCTGTGCGTTTTACGCCGGACTTGATTCCGTCTTTATTATTCTGTTGGAATATCCTGTCTGTGCGTTTTACGCTGGACCTAGTTCCGTTATTTATTATTCTGTTGGAATAACCTGCATGTGCGGTCTATTGCATGCTTGGTGATTTCTTTTGTTATTCCATTCCTTGTTATACTTACTTGGTTAAAGTTTTGACTTCTATACTCCATGAAATTAGTGGAATATCCTTGATATTTGCGCTTCATCCAGTATCTTTTTATTGAAATATTCTTCTGAGCATTCTTAAATTTTACTCCACAAAGCAGTATCATGTTGATAATTTTGACGTTATTAGTTCATGAATAAATTAATTCTTGAACTTGTTTTATTGAATTCTTATATCATTGTCATCATCCTCATGTATATATTATGTTGAAAGTCATCTGTGGCCTGTAGTGCATAGATGGACTTGGTATGATTATGACCAGGGATTATTCGGTATAATCATGACCGTAATGTTACAAATGATGTGGTAAAAGTTCTCATTGGCCCATAGTGCATTGATGGACAGTTGTTGACATGATCATGACCATTGATGAATACACGAATATCCTTGGCCCGTAGTGCATGGATAATTTGTGGTCATGATACTAATGAATATCCTTCGCCGTAGTGTAGGGATGATGTGGTTTATTTATTAAGCTGAGTCTCAGCGATAAAAGTGATGAAAAACCTTTCAAATCATAAAAGATAGTAGATTTTATTCTCTACTTGACTCTTTTAATGGATTGCTTGTTCCGCTGTAGTTAAACTTGATGGTTGTTATATTGTATTAGTTTAACACTGTTTAAGGCTAATGATAATTTATTTTGTATTATCTTAGTCATAATATTTTCTACTGGGCTAGTTGAGCTCACCCTTTTACTTTCATTGTTCTCTTCAGGAAATGAAAACATAGCGGAGACTAGTCGGGGAACGGAGTGACGAACCAGATGATAGCATTAGTAGTCCTCACTATTCTGTGAAATAGTGGGAAAATAAATGTAATAATATTGAATTTGAGTTTGTATATTGTCGAGACGACAATATTTGTATTAAAACTCACAGCTTATGTTTTGTCGTACTTTACACGACAGTTGTATAATTAAGTTGTATTTGTATTCTGTACCATGTATTTTGACGACTCATAATAGGTGATGTATACCTATTTTGGGGGCGTCACACTAAAGCATAATTAATCCCATATACAAGGTTATTCATCTCAGTTTGACATTAGAGTCCGCGCCAAAGGAAGTTTGGTTTGGATCATATCAACCATAGTTCTGAAATTTAGAACATTCATCAACTATAAACTAGTCGAATCAAAAAGGGTTCGCTAGTCTAACAAAGTTCAATAATAATTGATATTTAAATCGAATGACAATCTCAAGAGGTATACAATATAATAAGTATTGTATAACAGAATCATACTTTGAAAAGATTAATAATCTTTAGTATAACAAATTGAACTTGATCAATAATAACAAGAATTTGCTCGATGCAAGTTTGTAAACTTGAATAACAATAACAAGTAGGGTTAGGAAACTTGCATCGTGCGTAGATTACACGTTAATTATATACGTTCCTTGATTTAATCCTACATACCATTTACATTCACAATACCAGTCAATTATAACGTAACTAGTCATCACAAGTTCATTCTTTTTGTCTAAACTCGGATTATGTCTATACTTAGTCAAATTACCAAACTTGTTTTCACATAATAATACACTACACGAACAACAAGCTAACTACACTTTCAATAATTCAATCAAAATGTAAATTCCTTATTGACATGTTAAGAACCTATTTTAACATCTCATTATATGACTAACACATTTTTTTTATGTTCATTAGATTAGGTTACTATTACAGTTCCTAAAATAAAACCATTGAAATGCTCATTCTTGGACAGACTGCAGAGTGGCACTGCGGCGCCACCATCAAGCATGTTATTGGCACTGCGGCGCGGCCAGCGCTGCGACCTGCACAATGGCGCTGTGGCGTGACTGGCACTGCGGCACGGGTCTTAAGCCTGTAGCAGGCGCTGCGGCGCGACATACTAGTACCAGAACTGCAATTCGGCAAAAATTGCATAACATGGCCAAAACACCCAATTAATTTATTCACAAGCATACCAAGACACTGTAATACACATAAAACTACTACCCAACCCTTCTAGCATGATTTTAACAAGTTAAAACATATAATATCCAGAATCAAATGATGTAATTTCACGTTCTTGGTGATTTTGAAAGTTTTTTAAAGATAAAAGATAAAAATTGACACTACGGTTTCGTTATAACACAAAATCTGTCTATTCGAAGTTTGATTTCTTAGTTTTGACATGTGACAACATAATCTACCATTAATTTTCAAGTTAAACAATAATTCGTAACATACCAATTCCCATAAGTGCCATACATATGAAACTTATACTCAGTAACTTCACAAATCTAATTACAACATATTTGTATGCAATTAATGTTATGAAATCATACAAAGATGATAGGTAACATGTTATGATAGCATATTATCATATATATATATATATATATATATATATATATATATATATACACACACACACACACACACAATTATCAATTACAGAGATTTAAAAGCCATTTTTCATGAAAACTTTAATAACGTAAATAAAACTTGAATTTAATGGTTTACCCTTGATTACTCTGCTTGGATTACACAATTATGATCACAACTTCTAATTTTTTCCCCACAATTCTTCTCCTTTAATCGTACAGATTCTCAATTTCTCTCTGTGACTAGTTTTGTCAGGCTTAGAAAAATAAAAGACTTAGCAGAATAAAAGAAAGATGACGTATATAATTATAAAAACTGACACAGTTGTGGTCAGTTAATCCAATTCGTGGTTAACTGCCCAACTCCTAATAGGGCTCCGTTTGGCTAGCCTTAAAAGGCTCCTTCCCATTTAATTTTATAAATCTCTTATACTATAGTTTAATAATGTCACACCAATTTACGCAATAAATCAAATATCATATTTAATTTAATTTAAATAAAATATAATAATTTCTCATTAATTCACATAGTCACATAATTAAATTTCTCATTTATTAATTATGTCAAATTATTAAATCTCTAATTAATTATTAAATTAATAAAAGTAACATTTATACTTATTAAATAATCCATTTAATTCAATAAGCTCACTTAAAATTACATACTTTGAATAATAAAATTCTCCATATTAATTTAATAAATATAACATGTAAGACCCCAACTTTTAGGAATAAAAATAAATTTTCTATAAATATCTTTTTTGAATATTATGGAGTGAATTTGATATAATGTTATAGTTGTGGGTAATATTTATAAATTTTGTAAAGTACGCAAGTTGTTATATAATATTTGATTGGTCGGAGAATATTCGTTTTAACAGAAAATATTCGTACAACGGCACAATCATTGGTGGACCCCGCAACGGAATTATTGTCGAATTGAGAAAACGACAAAAATATTTTATGAAAATAACGACGGAAGTTTTATTATTAACTCTTAAAACACCCGATGTTAAAAGTACAGTAATACGCGTGGTTGCATAGTAGCACACGGTATTGATTATTGATGCTTACGTGAGAAGTCACTTAGTTTTGATTCAATTATTGTCGATATTTTTATATATTATTAAATTAATAATTGAGATAACAAAGTTATTAATATTATTATTTGCAATATTAACGATGTCTAGAAGTTCTGCCAATGAGAGGTTTGGTCACCTAATTGCGTGCCAATATGGAGAAATCCTTATTGGAAAGCCCCCTCTTTCCTGGGAACGACCTGGTCGATTAATAGTGTGAATAATAATAATGATGATGAGTTTTATTTTATTAGTATTATTAATGTAATAAAACAAAAAAGCTTTTTATATAAAACAGAATACTTTTATAAAGTTATTCGTTTTATTAGACTATAAATATAATATATAATATTCTATTATGCATAGTGTTTTGTATAGTAAAATCTTTTTATATAAAACAGAATACTTTTATAAAGTTATTTATTTTATTAGACAATAATTAGAATATATTATATTTTATTATACATAGTGTTGCATAGTGCATGCATAGTATTTTGCATAGTAAAATCTTTTTATATAAAACAGAATACTTTTATAAAGTTATTCACTTTATTATATTATAAATAAAATATATTATATTTTATTTAAAAGATTTTGTTCTATTAGAATATTTTATTAAATCAATCTGGACCGTCTGTTTAAAAGTAAATAATTCTGGATCGTTCATGAATTAGTTACTATGCAGTCCATTCTTCTATAAATAGAAGCTCATTCCTTCATTATTTCTTACGAATTCACTGAAACTATAGAGAAAGAAACTATAGAGAGAGTTCTTCTTCTGTAATCTCGAGCGTATTTCTTTAGAGTTTATGAAAGCTTTGAGCGTAGAAGATAGTGTAAGATTTCTTTAAGTATATTCCCGCCCTACCCGTCGGAATACTCTTCTTTTTAAGGTAAGGGGTATTATTTCTTTCTTATTCATGAAGAGAACTTATGTTATTCCATTCTTTATCATTATATTGGAATAACATGTCTATGCGAAGTACCGCATACATGGTAAAATTCTTCTGTTATTTCATTTTTTCTATTCTGTTGGAACATCCTATCTGTGCGTTACACATGACCTAGTTCCTTTATTTATTATTTTGTTGGAACATCCTATCTGTGCGTTTACGCATGACCTGGTTCCATTGTTTATTATTCTGTTGGAATATCTTGTCTGTGCATTTACGCATGACCTGGTTCCATTATTTATTATTCTGTTGGAATATCCTATCTGTGCGTTTACGCATGACCTGGTTCAATTATTTATTATTCTGTTGGAATATAGTATCTATACGTTTACGCATGACTTGGTTCCGTTATTTATTATTCTGTTGGAAAAACCTGTCTGTGCTGTCTATCGCATGCTTGGTTATTTCTTGTGTTATTTCATTCTTTATTATACTCAGTTGGTTAAAGTTTTGACTTCTATACTCCATGAAATTAGTAAAATATCTTTGATATTTGCGCTTCATCCAATATCTTTTCATGGAAATATTCTTCTGAGCATTCTTGAGTTTTACTCTATAAAGAAGTATCATGTTGACAATTTGGACGTTATTAGTTCCTGGATAAATTAATTCTTGAACTTGTTTTATTAAACTCTTATATCATTGTCATCATCCTCATATTTATATTATGTTGAAAGTCATCTGTGGCATGTAGTGCATAGATGGACTTGGTATGATTATGACCAGGGATTATTCGGTGTAATCATGACCGTAATGTTACAAATGATGTGGAAAAAGTCCTCATTGTCCCGTAGTGCATTGATGGACAGTTGTTGGCATGATCATGACCATTAATGAATACACGAATATCTTTGTCCCGTAGTGCATGGATAATTTGTGGTCGTGATACTACAGAATATCCTTGGCCGTAATGCATGGGTGATTCGATGATGTGGATTATTTATTAAGCTGAGTCTTAGTGATAAAAGTGATGAAAAACCTTTTAAATCATAAAAGATAGTAAATTTTATTTTCTACTTGACTCTTTTAATGGATTGCTTGTTCCGCTGTAGTTAAACTGGATATTTGTTATATTGTATCAGTTTAACTCTATTGAAGGCTAAGGATAATTTATTCTGCATTATCTTAGTTATAATATTTCTTACTGGGCTAGTTGAGCTCACCCTTTTGCTTTCATTGTTCTCTTCAGGAAATGATAACGTAGCAGGGACTAGGCGGGGAACGAAGTGACGGTCCAGAGGATAGCATTAGTAGTTCTCACTATTCTATAAAATAGTATGTTAATAAATGTATTGAGGACTTAATTTGAGTTTAAATAATGTCTAAAAGACAATGTTTGTATTAAAACTCACAGCTCATGTTGTATAATTAAGTTTTATTTGAATTTTGTACCATGTATTTGGCGACTCAAGATGGGTGATGTATACCTATTTTGGGGGCGTCACATAACACATATAATTAAATTAATCTACCACAATTTCATCAATTAATTATTTCATCTAATAATTAAACATAAAAAAATATTTATTTAATTCAATAAATATTCAAATAAAATTACAAAATCTCATTTGTCATAGGGATTACAACGCAATTCAATCATTGATGTCGTGTCAATGAAGGTCAAGCAGCCTTGACGTCATTTCAACCGATGGCAAGTAAACCCATCGAAGCATCAGAGGCCATTCGATTATCTCATCCATCAGTGCACTTATCCACAACCTTCCCCGGCAGGGGTTACAACGCAATGCAACCATTTATACACACCTCAATGAACGTTAAGCAGCCTTGACAGTTTGCCCAACAGGGATCTATCTGGTAATACACACATCAGCGAAGGTCAGGCAGCCCTGACAATACATACTGTTGGCAGTAACTCTGACATGATCGTGGTATATGTTATACCCATCCTCAAACAGACAAAGCTTTATCCCCACAGATCTCTTGCATACGAGAGGCACATCTTCAGAATAAAGGCTTTATCAAAGATCCAGGACTTTGGTGATAACCCAAATGTCAACTTTCTTGAAGACTTGGATCTCATGTCCAAGACATCACTGTTTGTCATCCCTGACAGGATTAACAGGGAACCGTCAATCATTCCATCATGTTGGGAAACAATCCAACAACCTACATACATCATGCATTTGCATCATGTTGCTGCACATAGTATTATGTTTATCTTATTGCATTTCAAGTGTCTAGGATTCTTTATCCTATCCATACCTTGCATTACATGAATATGATAAAGAGGGGCAACTATAGACACTCGAAATTTTTTGCATACCTGTTACAAACATTGTAGGAGGGAAGATTCATCTTTCAGAGATAACCCTGGAAGACAGCTCACATCCATTTCGGATACTACCGAAAGTTCATTCTCAAACCCGGAACACACACCGGGATTATCAATTCCAACCTCGGAGATAACCCCGAGTTTCATCCTTGTAGATAACCCCAAGGAATGTTGTTGCAGTTCCGGTGACAACTCCAGAAATGCTTGTTTCAAATGCATGCAATCAGCTTCAATCTCAGACCTCCTGTCGAGGCACTCATTCCAAAGACCCGGAGATAACACCGGGAAGACTGGCACACTTAAAGATGACCCTATGGAATTCAAACATTTGTAGCAGTCCAATCTCAGATGTAACCCTCAACAACGTCTACTATCAGCCCAAATCGGAGATAACCCCGGTAATGGGAAAAATCTTCATCTTTCCACCGCAACCCCATCACGTCGTCTCAACATTTCATACATACATTTCTACACAGCAATGTCCCACAAGTGCCAAGGAGTTGCAATCCCAAGTGACTATTACGTGTGGTAGCAAACCTTTTCTCGGTTGCGTTGGTGCAACTACTTAAAAACACCAACTGGCGACTCTTACTGTAAGACCCCAACTTTTATGAATAAAGATAAATTTTCTATAAGTATCATTTTTTAATATTATGGAGTGAATTTGAAATAATGTTATAGTTGTGGGTAATGTTTATAAAGTTTGCAAAGTATGCAAGTTGTTATATTATATTCGATTGGTCGGGGAATATTCGTTTTAATAGGAAATATTCGTACGATGACACAATCATTGGTGGACCCCAGAATGGAATTATTGTCAGATTGAGAAAACGACAAAAATATCTTTTTATAAAAATAACGGTGAAAGTTTTACCGTTAACTGTTGAAACACCCAGTGTTAAAAGTACAGTAATACGCGTGGTTGCATAGTAGCACACGGTATTGATTATTGATGCTTACGTGAGAAGTCACTCAGTTTTGTATAATTATTACTACAGTAATTGCTGCATAGTATCTCACGTTATTGATTCAATTATTGTCGATATTTTATATATTAGTAAATCAATAATTGAGACGACAAAGTTATTAATATTATTATTTATAATATTGACGATGTCTAGAAGTTCTGTCAAGGAGAGGTTTGGTCACCTAATTGTGCGCCAATAGGGAGAAATCCTTATTAGAAAGCCCCATCTTTCCTGAGAACGACATGGTTGTTAAATATTGCGAATTATATTAAATATGATAAATGTTGTTAAAAATATTGAGGGGATTTTTATGAAGTATTTGATGTAAATTTTGTTTATTATTTGAACCCCCATTTACTCATTTTTCAAAATAATTGGTAGAAAATTATTTATTATAATAAAGGTGTTGGGTAAAATCTAATTACGCACAACACGTAAGTATACGTGGTCAACAACTAATAGAGTAATAAGTAGAGTATCGTTCCCACAGAGACTAACTAACAATAATCTTAACTTACAATTACCAATTTCCTATTAACCCTAATTTTATTAAACAAATCAACTCAATAATTAAAATTAAAGAATCCAAATTAAAGAATAATTAAACTATCACAAAACAATCACTAATATCAAAATCTGGAAATTCAAATAATTAATGGAGAATTAGACTTATGATCTCACCCTAAGCTTCACTCTGATTTTAACACCTTAATTCCAATTCAACTTACTATCCCAGTTTATTAATCAAGAACATGAACGTAGTATTAACCACCTCTCGATGCACTAATACCGTATTAACTAAAATCCACAATTAAGATAGAAATAAGTTAAACACCTTAATTAACTAACTCACTATATCTCTATGTGAATTACAATTAAAGAAGGTTTAAGAATAAGTTCTCTATTTGACTACATGCGATGTCAAGCATATCTCTACCTTAACATTCATCAAGATTCTACTATTCAAAAAATTCATGAACACAAGCTATATTAATTTGGTCTAGATTTGAATATCCTCTCTCGATTCCATACAAATCCATAAAGAATTGTTGATCAGGAAATTCATTAATTCAAGCTCAAACCAATATAGATAAAATGGAAATAGACTATTGAAATGGAATCAAAGTTTACAAAATCATCGTTTCACTTAAAGATCCATCATAAGCCTAAAAAGTGAATTAGTTCATACTAAACGAAATAAACACTGAATAATTCATAGAAAATATTCTTTTGATTACAAATAATAGCCTAAGATGAAGAATATTTAAAAACACCTTTCACGTAGCCTAGAATCGCACTCGTCTTGAAAATATCCTCGAAATACTCCTCCAAAGCTTGCTATCAAAAACTCAGATCAATCTTCGTTATATACCTTGTTGTATTATTGAAGTTGTTATTGATAGAGTAGTAGATGTCTAGCATACAAGCTCCAGCCAAAATTGCCTTTAATTAGAGTTCCATTGTCATGTAATTGCTAGAAACCATGTCCAAGAAGAAGTTTAATCAAAACAGGACATAGCAAAAATTGCCACCCCCCGCCCCGGCGGGGGTTCATGTACTATATACGCCCGCCCCGGTGGGCTTCCTTTCTGTCAAGCTTGAATGAAGACCCCCCGCCCCGACAGGGGTGTATAGGCTATTGATGCCCGCCCTGGCGGGCTTGTCTTCGGCCAGATGACTTTGCTGAATTTGTAACTTTCTTCCAACTATGCTCCAATTGACTTCAAATCATACCGAATAGTTCCAAATGTACGTTGAATGCTACAACCACCATCCTACACATGCAATAACATAAAATGAGTAAAAATGAACATGATCACAAGAATTTAGCAATAAATAAGCATGAAATGGACATTGAATCACGTATATAAAATCCACTTATCAAAATCCCCCAAACTTAAACCGTGCTAGTCCTCGAGCATAAAACATCTACATGCAATGCAATGAGATAAAATGAATATGACCTAACTTATATGCTTTCGAATTCAACAATATCGCAGAATCAAGATTATCTTAACAGCCTCAGCGAAAACAAGCAACTATACAATATCAACCACCAAAAAAAATCTATAATTCCATTTTAATCCTCAAATCTCAAGCTATCATCATTGGTATAGTGTGTGTGTGTGTGTAACATCCATGATAACCGATACGGACTCAAATCCAATACATAACCAATCTCTTAGAAGGAATCATACAGTGCAAACTTAAAAATTTCCAAAAACAGACAGGTCCAACTAAAACTAAACAATCACTAATCTCGGGGGTTCAAGCAAGGTACTTATACTTTATTCATATACTTCCTTCCTCTTTTTTTTCATATACGGGGCTTTTTGCTCTTTTCCCGTTTTATTCAAAAAAAAATTTTAGATATGCATACATGACTGTGCAATGTCTCATCCCATTAGGCTGACAGTGCTACCCCTTAGCGAGCTTTCAACCAACGACTCCCAGATCATAAAAGACCTTAGGGCGCTAGGTGTAAAGACAATCCCCTCGGGCGTACTTGCTCAAGTAACAAAGGCCCCGAAACAAGACTAGTCACGATATATGTATACTCTTTATATATAAAGCTTATATACCTCACATATCATCCCCCAAACTTAGGTTCTTGCCTAATTTTCGCCTTTATTGTCTATCCTTATCATTTTCTCATTTACTCTAGCATTATCCTTTAGAGACCATTTAGGTGTCAATTTGAACTGACCAGTCAACAACGATGTTATTATTCATGATATCCTTATTATACCAGTTCAAACAAGCTCAAGATTCGATTCATAGACGAAATTGTATCATTGTTCTAATACTCAATACTGTATTTATTAACGTATTATCAATCACATCATTGGCCCACAAACAATATAAAATACAACATTAATGGACTTACGCAAAGACAATACTTAGCTACTAAATTTTTTTTTATTATTATTTTTATATATATATATGTGGATAACAAAATGCATTACAAGATTATTTACTATGCAATGACAAACATTAACCTGAGCTACTACTAATGCACCTAAGTTATCATGCAATACTAAAATTAAGATGCAATACGGAAATTTAAATGATAAAATGCAAAATGCAACCTAAATGAGCTACATGCATGTAAACATGTATGTAAATCCCCCAAACTTAAGTAATACAATGTCCTCATTGGATGAATAGGCAAAATAAGTACGTGAGGACTTCCCTGCTATCGCTTAAGTCTGAGGAGGTGGTTATTATTCTTCTTCGTCCGAATCACTTGGTGGAAACCTTGGCATTGGCATGGGCTGTTGATATGGAAATTGGGCTGCCGGGTTGAAGCTTTGCAGCGTTGTGTTGAGCGAGGCGAAAGATGCATTCATAACATCAAACATATGATCTTGCCTCATTGCCAGTCGCCTCATTTCCCGACATATTGCGTTGTTAAGTGCATTCAATTGATTTTGAAATTCAAGGAACTGAGAACTGGATATGGCCTCGACCTGTAGTACATGCTCAGTCCCTTGATCGCCCATTGGTTCATCATCCTCCCCTGATGTCTCCGTAGCATCCACGTCGTCTTCCAAATCAGACGGAAAAATAAAACCCAGACCACGCATATGTGACTCGCCCCCTGCCCATACAGAATACCACGCTATCATTCTAGAATCAAGCAATGCAAGAGGCAATTGTGTGGGCTCATCGTCAGACCATCTAACCCCTGCCTTGCGACACAACCCACAAATGAGTGATGGGTGTGGCAAGCCTCTAGAAAAGTTTCCACGTAAGTACCAGCGGATGGAGGAACAAATAATGGCCCCGACATCGATGATGAAATCTTGCACAATAGCGTACAACAGTAACGCCTTCTCTTTTGTGACATCCGAGGTGTGTTGGGACAGAAGCAATTTAGCACATAGGAAGGCGTACCAAATTTTGCCATACCGGCTAAGGTCTTTGCTAAGAAACACGGTGCCTCACTTCTGACCCTTGATCCAAGATGTTCCCAGCTTTGTCATCTCCGTGATTAAGTCTGGGTCAGAATTATGGAGATGAGCATAATGGCAGTGGCGAGGTACCCATAGTTGGTAGTAAGTGTTGATTGCGTCGGCACTGAATGAAACCACCCGACCTCGCACAAATGCGTGGAATGGTTCTTTGTCCACAGCATTTGCATAGAATTCCTTGACAATGTTAACAACGGCTGGTTTCGGCTCCTCGTTGAATTTGGTCCATCCCTTTTAGTAAATTTGAGGCATAAGCTCCCCATCGTTAGGATCCGGTGCCAACCCCCTCTCCTCCGGTGTAAGGGCTTTGGTGAGCATGTAGTCATAACGGTCGACGGCGACGATACTTGCAATTTTTTGGCGATCGAAGGTGCGGGTTGGTTGAGATGACCGTGAGCTTTCTCCCCTTTGTCGTTTAGAAGATGATGGTGAGGCCATGGTTTCTCTCTAGCTCTCAAATATACTCTATAAATTCTCTATAACAATTGTTGTGAGAGGTGGGGTATAAGGTGTAGTCAAATATATAGAGGTTGAAGGATTGCTATCATTAGTGGAGTGAAGAGGTGGATAGGAGTAATGGAGTATTGGCAATAGTGGGGTAGTGGGTGGTAGATGGAGTTATGAAGTAGTGGGGAAGTGGGAAAGTGGTTTGTTATTAGGAAAGGGAGAAGCCTGTGTAACTGCCAAAGTCTGTTGCTTTCCAGGACCCCCGCCTCGGCGGGGGGTATTGTACTAGAAATGCCTGCCCCGGCGGGCTAGTATACTGTTAACTGGATTCGGGGACCCCCGGCCCGGCGGGGGTTGTTGTGCAAAAATGGCCCGCCCCGGCGGGCTATGCTACTATCAGACTTCTTGGTGACCCCCCGCCCCGGCGGGGGTTACAGTGTAAAAAGGGCCCGCCCCGGCGGGCATGCCTACTATTAGGCTCTTTGTTTTGCTTCAGTGTAGTTCACTTTTGCTTCAATGTAGTGCTTGATCATCCTTCATTCATCCTGCGTGACATAAAACATGAAGTTTAGTGGATTGGTTATAACGTGAAGTATTGATGAGAGATTAACTAGACTTTCAATGTATGCTACTAACTATTAATTGAATAAAAACTATATTGTAACGTCTATAAATGAAAAATACGAGAATAAACTAAATATTGGGTTGCCTCTCAATTAGCGCTTGATTTTAAGTCATTCAGCTTGACTACTTCCTGCTCATGTTGTGTCGGTCAATGTGATGGTGATCACGTCTGAGTTGGCTTCTCCATCCCAATAATGCTTCAAACGGTGTCCGTTTACTTTTAACGTATCTAGTGGATTGCGACTGCAGAGTTCCACTGCGCCATGAGAGAAAACCCGTTTGATAGTAAATGGTCCCAACCATCTCGATTTAAGCTTTTCGGGGAACAATCGCAACCGTGAGTTGAACAATAGTACAGATTGACCCGACTCGAATGTTCGACGCATAATTTTCTGGTCGTGCCATCTTTTTACCTTTTCTTTGTAAATTTTGGAATTCTCATAGGCGTGAAGGCGAAATTCGTCGAGTTCATTCAATTGAAGCAGTCTCTTCTCCCCTACAACTGCTTGATCAAAATTGAGGTTTTGCACCGCCTAATATGCCTTATGTTGTAGCTCAACAGGTAAGTGACATGCCTTTCCGTACAGTTGTTGATATGGTGACATCCCGATTGGTGTCTTGTATGCAGTCCGATATGCCCATAATGCATCGTCCAATCTAAGCGACCAATCTTTCCGACTTGGATTCACCACTTTCTCTAATATCGTCTTGACTTCTCTGTTTGATACCTCAGCCTGTCCACTGGTTTGAGGGTGATACGTTGTAGCTACGTTGTGGTTGACCCCATACTTGGCCAAAAGAGCTGTAAAAGACTTATTGCAGAAGTGACTACCTTTGTCACTGATAATTGCTCTTAGCGTGCCAAACCTCGTGAAGATGTTCTTTTGTAGGAACTTGAGGACCACTTTGGCATCGTTTGATGGTAATGCTGCAGCTTCAACCCACTTCGACATGTAGTCCACTACGAGTAGAATGTATTGATTGTTCAAAGACGAAGGGAATGGCCCCATGAAATTGATACCCCATACGTCAAAAATTTCCACTTCAAGAATCGTTTGTAAAGGCATCTCATTCCGTTTCGAAATGTTGCCCACCCTTTGACACCTATCGCATTGTTTGACAAAATGGTGGGCATCTTTGAATAATGTAGGTAAATAAATACCAGATTGCAACACCTTCGCTGCTATCCTATCACTCCCATAATGCCCGCCATATGCAGACGAGTGAAACTCATCCAGAATGTTCTTCACTTCACTGTAGGGGACGCACCATCAAATTATTTTGTCGACGCACTGCTTGAACAAATATGGTTCGTCCCACATGTACCATTTCACGTCATGAAGAAATTTCCTTTTCTATTGTCTTGTGAGGTCAGGTGGTAGAATGTTGCTCACAAGAAAATTTACATAATCACCATACCACGTAATCTCTGCTGAAATCCCAAACAGTTGCTCGTCTGGGAATGACTCATTAATCTCACATCTGTCGTCTTTCGCTTTCTCGTGGTTTTCCAACCTAGACAAGTGATCGGCTACTTGGTTCTCCGTCCCCTTTCTATCGTTTATTTCTAATTCAAACTCTTGAAGTAGGAGGATCCACTGGATAAGGCGTGGCTTAGCATCCTTTTTCTCTATTAAGTACCGAATCGCCGCATGGTCTGTGTAGACTATCACCTTAGTCCATTTCAAGTATGCCCGAAATTTGTCAAACACATACACCATTGTAAACAATTCCTTTTCCGTGGTTATGTAATTCATTTGAGTTTCTGTAAGTGTTTTGCTTGCGTAGTATATGGCGTGAAACACCTTGTCTTGATGTTGGCCCAAAACAGCCCGAACCGCGAAGTTGCTTGCATCACACATAAGCTCGAATGGCATGCTCCAATACGGTGCGACTATAACGGGGGCTGTAGTCAATTTTCTCTTTAATAAGTCAAAAGTTGTCTTGCATTCTTCATCAAAGCTGAAAGTCTCATCCTTCTCTAAAAGGCTGCATAGAGGTTTCATAATTTTCGAGAAGTCTTTTATAAACCTCCTGTAGAACCCAGCATGTCCCAAGAAACTCCTTATACTTTTAACTGAGCTCGGTGGAGGCAATTTTTCAATAGTTTCCAGCTTTGCTTTGTCAACCTCCAATCCTTGAGCCGATACCTTATGGCCCAAAATTATGCCCTCTTCAACCATGAAGTGGCATTTTTCCCAATTTAGTACGAGATTCGTGTCCTTATATCTTTGCAACACCATGACTAGATTCTTTAAGCAAATATTGAAGCTGTCCCCATAGACCAAAAAGTCATCCATGAAGACCTCAACATTTTTCTCCACCATATCTGAAAAAATGGCCATCATACACCGTTGGAAAGTTGCAAGTGCATTGCATAGCTCGAATGTCATCCTCCTGAATGCCAATGTGTCGTAAGGGCACGTGAATGTGGTCTTCTCTTGATCCTCCAGAGCGATGACTATCTGGTTGTAGCCCGAGTATCCATCCAACAAATAGTAATACTCATGTCCTGCTAATCTATCTAACATTTGATCAATACATGGTAGCGGGAAATGGTCTTCTCGGGTTGCCTTGTTCAATTTTCTATAATCCATGGAAACCCACCAACCTGTCACTATTCTAGTCGGTATTAATTTGTTGTCCTCATTCTGCACCACTGTCATTCCTCCCTTTTTCGGCACGCACTGCACTGGACTAACTCATTTGCTGTCGAAAATAGGGTAGATGATGCCGGCATCCAACCACTTCAATATTTCCTTCTTCATAACTTCCTTCATAATCGAATTAAGTCGTCGTTGTTGCTCCACCGTTGGTTTTGCCTCATCTTCCATTAAGATCTTGTGCATGCAAAATGAAGGGCTAATTCACTTTATGTCCACAATTGTCCACCCAATAGCTGATTTGTGTTCCCGAACCACCCTCATCAACTTTTCTTCCTGCAATTCGTTAAGTGCAGCTGAAATAATAACAGGTAAAAAATTTGAATTGCCTAAATACGTATACCTGAGGTGTTTAGGGAGTGTCTTAAGTTCCAGCTTTGGTGGCTCTTCCAATGATGGTTTCAGTTTTTCTGCGACTACTTTCTCCGTGTGTAATGGTTCAAACGGTGTTCTGAATCTAGAAACTCGTGGCAATGAGTCTAGGATTTGTAAATAATCCACCAATTTTGGGTCATCGACCTCTTCATCTCCCAATAAAGTTGTTTCTAACGAATCGTTGACCAAACTCTTGCTCATATCTTCACTGATGATTTGCTCAATTAAATCCATTCGAAGACATTCTTCCTCATCCGTAGGGAATTTCATGGCCTTGAACACATTGAATTTTATTTCTTGATCTTGGACTCTCACATTCAGTTCTCCTTTTTGTACATCTAGGAGTGTCCTACCCGTGGCCAAAAATGGTCTCCCTAGGATAATTGGGATGTTTTTGCCCTCTTCAAAGTCCAGAATGATAAAGTCCGCGGGGAATATAAACTTATCCACTTTCACTAAAATGTCCTCCACTATACCTCTCGGATATGTGACTGAGCTATCCGCCAAGTGTAATGAAATATTAGTAGGTCTTGGCGCGGGCAAACCCAATGATGTGTATACTGACAATGGCATAAGGTTTACACTCGCCCCCAAATCACATAAACACTTGCTGAAATGCATATTCTCAATCGTGCATGGAATAGTGAAGCTCCCCGGGTCCTTAAGTTTTGGTGGTAATTCTACTGTAATACCGCACTACACTCCTCGTTTAGTGCAACTGTCTCGAAGTCTTCCCATTTCTTCTTCCGTGATAGAATCCTTTTCATAAATTTTGCATAGCTCGACATTTGTTCTAGGGCTTCTGCAAATGGTATGTTGATCTGGAGTTTCTTGAACACTTCCAAAAACTTTGCGAATTGCTTATCTAATTTCTATTTTTGGACCCTTTGTTGGAACGGTGGTGGTGGATAAACAATTGGCTTATTGTTCAAATTTATTCCCCCGCTCTGTTTATCCTCATCGTTGCTTCCTTCCATTTTTCTACTATCGTCAACTTTTTCATCTGGAGTCACTGAATTTGCTGCATTAGTACCCTCAAGTTGTTTCCCACTCCATAATGTGATTGCCTGACACTGTTCCTGGTTACCCTTCGGATTTCTCTCTATATCACTTAGTAGGGTTCCTTGTGGCCTATTATTGAGTGCTAAGGCAATTTGCCCCATATGATTTTCCAAGTTCTTGATGGCTATTGCTTGAGTTTTCATGGCTGCCTCATTACTAGTTATATACTTCGACACTAATTCCTCAAAGTCTGATTTCCTTTTATAATGTTGGGTTGGTTGTTGGTGATTCTGAAAACCTGGAGTATATGACTGTCGTGGATGTGACGCCCCCAAAATAGGTATAAATCACCCATCTTGAGTTGCCAAATACATAGTACAAAATTCAAATACAACTTAATTATACAACAGTCGTGTAAAATACGACTAAACATATGCTGTGAGTTTTAATACAAATATTGTCATCTAGACAATATACAAACTCAATGGGGTCCTCATTACATTTATTATCACACTATTTCATAGAATAGTGAGGACTACTAATGCTATTATCTGGACTGTCACTCCATTCCCCGACTAGTCCCTGCTACGTTCTCATTTCCTGAAGAGAACAATGAAAGTAAAAGGGTGAGCTCAACTAGCCCAGTAAAAATATTATGACTAAGATAATGCAGAATAAATTATCATTAGCCTTCAACAGTGTTAAACTGATAAAATATAACAAACATCAAGTTTAACTGCAGCGGAACAAGCAATCAATTAGAAGAGTCAAGTAGAGAATAAAATCTACTATCTTCTATGATTTAAAAGGTTTTTCATCACTTTTATCGCTGGGACTCAGCTTAAAAAATAATCCACATCATCGAATCACCCCTGCACTACGGTCAAGGATATTCTTTAGTATCATGACCACAAATTATCCATGCACTACGGGCTAAGGATATTCGTATATTCATTAATGGTCATGATCATGCCAACAACTGTCCATCAATGCACTACGGGTCAATGAGGACTTTTACCACATCATTTGTAACATTACGGTCATGATTACACCGAATAATCCCTGGTCATAATCATACCAAGTCCATCTATGTACTACAGGCCACAGATGACTTTCAACAACATATAAACATGAGAATGATGACAATGATATAAGAATTCAATAAAACAAGTTCAAGAATTAATTTATCCAGGAACTAATAATGTCCAAATTGTCAACATGATACTTCTTTGTAGAGTAAAATTCAAGAATGCTCAGAAGAATATTTCCATGAAAAGATACTGGATGAAGCGCAAATATCAAGGATATTACACTAATTTCATTGAGTATAGAAGTCAAAATTTTAACTAATTGAGTATAATAAAGAATGGAATAACAAAAGAAATCACCGAGAATGCGATAGACCGCACAGACAGGTTATTCTAACACAATAATAAATAACGGAACCAGGTCCGGCGTAAAACGCATAGACATGATATTCCAACAGAATAATAAAGAATGGAACTAGTTCCGGCGTAAAAGGCACAGACAGGATATTCTAACATAATAATAAAGAATAGAACCAGGTCCGGCGTAAAACGCACAGACAGGATATTCTAATAGAATAATAAAGAATGGAACCAGGTCCGGCGTAAAACGCACAGACATGATATTCCAACAGAATAATAAAGAATGGAATAACATAAGAATTTTACCAAGTATAGGGTAGCCTGCGTATACAAGTTATTTCAACAAAATAATAAATAATGGAATAACAGAAGTTCTCTTCATGAATATAAAAGAAATAATATTCCCTACCTTAAAAGAACTGGATATTAGAAAAGTGATGTAGCAGAATACTTTTATTCTCTCTCTCTCTTATTCTCTCTATACTTTCTCTCTCTATAGCTTGAATGAATTCGTGAAAAATAATGAAGCCCTAGGCCTCTATTTATAGAAAAACTGAGGGTGGCTCTTGGTCTTAACGAAGGGTCAAATGACTCTTGGTCTTAACGAAGGGTCAAATGACTCTTGGTAATATTGAAGGGACAACTACTATTGACGAAAGTAATTACTATTGACCAAGGTAAATACTATTAACGAAGGTAATTACTATTGACCAAGGTAAATACTTTTGACGAATGTAATTACTATTGACCAAGGTAAATACTATTGACGACGGTAATTACTATTGACGACGGTAATTACTATTGACGAAGAGACTCTTAGATGATGACATATGGCCCCCCATAAAATAACCAAACTTACCACAACGTCTCAATAATATAACATATTATACAGATGATACTATGACAATAATTTAAGAGATATGATGCAGCAATTACTGTAGCAATAATTGAGTATAGCTGAGTGACTTCTCACGTAAGCATCAATAATAAATACCGTGTGCTACTATGCAACCACGCGTATTACTGTACTTTTACTACCGAGTAGTTCAACAGTTTTAACGGTTTTAACGGGAATATTATTTCTTTTATATTCATGAAGAGAACTTCTGTTATTCCATTTGTTATTATTCTGTTGGAATAACCAGTATACGCGGTCTACCCTATACTTGGTGACATTCTTCTATTATTCTGTTGGAACATCCTGTCTGTGTGTTTTACACCGGACCTGGTTCCGTTTATTATTCTGTTGGAACATCCTGTCTGTGTGTTTTACACCGGACCTGGTTCCGTTTTATTATTATTCTGTTGGAATATCCTGTCTGTGTGTTTTACACCGGACCTGGTTCCATTTTATTATTATTCTGTTGGAATATCCTGTCTGTGTGTTTTACACCGGACCTGGTTCCATTATTTATTATTCTGTCGGAATATCCTGTCTGTGCGTTTACGCCGGACCTGGTTCCATTATTTATTATTCTGTTGGAATAACCTGTCTGTGCGGTCTATCGCATGCATGGTGATTTCTTTTGTTATTCCATTTTTTATTATACTCAGTTGGTTAAGTTTTGACTTCTATACTCCATGAAATTTGTGGAATATACTTGATAGTTGCGTTTCATCCAGTATCTTTTCAAGAAAATATTCTTCTAAGCATTCTTGAATTTTACTCCACAATGCAGTATCATGTTGACAATTTGGACGTTGATAATTCCTGGATAAATTAATTCTTGAACTTGTTTTATTGAATTCTTATATCATTGTCATCATCCTCATGTTTATAAAATGTTGAAAGTCATCTGTGGCCTGTAATGCATAGATGGACTTGGTATGATTATGACCAGGGATTATTCGGTATAATCATGACCGTAATGTTACAAATGATGTGGTAAAAGTCCTCATTGGCCCGTAGTGCATTGATGGACAGTTGTTGGCATGATCATGACCATTAATGAATACACGAATATCCTTGGCCGTAGTGCAGGGGTGATTCGATGATGTGGATTATTTTATTAAGCTGAGTCTCAGCGATCACAGTGTTGAAAAACTTTTTAAATCATAAAAGATAGTAGAGTTTATTTTCTACTTGACTCTTTTAATGGATTGTTTGTTCCGCTACAGTTAAACTTGATGTCTATTATATTTTATCAGTTTAACATTGTTGAAGGCTAATGATAATTTATTCTGCATTATCTTAGTCATAATATTTCTTACTGGGCTAGTTGAGCTCACCCTTTCTTTCACTGTTCTCTTCAGGAAATGAGAACGTAGCTGGGACAAGTCGGGGTACGGAGTGATGGTCCGAATGATAGTATTAGTTAGTAGTCCTCACTATTCTATGTAATGGTGTGTTAATAAATGTAATGAGGACTCCTTTTGAGTATGAATACTCTCTAGAAGATAATATTTGTATTCAAACTCACAGTTTATGTTTTGTCGTATTGTACACGACAGATGTATTAATCAGTTGTATTTGTATTCTGTACTATGTATCTGACGACCCAAGATGGGTGATGTATACCTAATTTTGGGGGCGTCACACACACACACACACACACACACACACACACACACACACATATATATATATATATATATATATATATATATATATATATATATATATATATAATACACACCTATATATAAGAAATAAAACGAAACTGAGATAACTTTCTCCGACTGTTTTAAAAAAATGGGTAAGTGGGGGTCCAAATAATAAGCAAAATTTATAATAATTACTTCATAAAAATTTCCTCTCAATATTTTTAACAACATTTATCATCATTATTATAATTCACAATATTAATCGATCAGGTCGTTCCCAGGAAAGAGGGGGCTTTTCAATAAGGATTTCTCCCCATTGGCGCGCAATTAGGTGACCAAACCTCTCATTGACAGAACTTCTAGACATCGTTAATATTGCAAATAATTGTAAGACCCCAGCTTATTAATGAATAAAATCAAATTTTCTCTAAATATTATTGTGAATAATAAGGGGTTAATTTGATATAATACTTTGGTTATGGGTGAAATGTGCAAATTTTGCAAAATAAGCAAGTGGTTATAGAATATTCATTTTGTCGGGGAATATTCGTTTGGTCGTGGAATATTCTTGCTGTTAGGGAATATTCGTACGACGGCGCAGCCTTGTGTGGGCCCCATAACGGAAAGCGATTGGATGAAGAAAACGACAAGTATAAGTTATTTATAAATAACGGCGTATTTGTTACCGTTAATACTGTTGGAATACCCGGTCGTTAAAATACAGTAGCACATGGTATTGCACCAATTATTGATTCTTACATAAGAAGGCACTACTCAATAATTGTTACAGTAGTTATTGTTCAATATTTTATTTTATTGATTCAATAATTGTTGCGTTGATATTTTATATTATTATTGTTTCAATAATTGTTGCTGCACAGTATTTTCCATTATCAGATCAATAATTCATATTATTTGAATAATATTATTAGATAACATTATTGGTAATGTCTAGAAAGTTCTATCTAAGGAGAGGTTTGGTCATCTAATTGCGCGCCAGTAAGGAGAAATCCTTATTGGAAAGCCCCCTCTTTCCTGGGAACGGCCTGGTTGTCATAAATGTGATTCTGTAATATTATTTGTGAATAATTGATTATTGATTCATATGATAAGGAAATATTTATTTTATGTGGATATAAATGAGGGATATATTTTTGTGGTTAAAAATGAAGGAGTTAATGTTGAGGTTTTTATCAGTATTTTTGTCGGAATGGAGGTATTAAAAATCAGGATTTTTAAGATATTTTGCGGGGGTTATAATTTTTAATCCGACCGTTGGATCGTGGTAATTTTTGGATATGTTATACATATATAAGTTGAGTATATGTCCACAAATTTTGAACCGTTAAAAATGAACGTATGATTTATTATGAATTTTACGAGATGACTGGTTCAGAAATTGTTGAATTTTCGGAGTTAATCATTTTGATGGAAAATTCTAGAATTGGTGAGCCCCACTCTTGGTTGGTGAAGAAATGTGCTGAGATTTTTATTCAAATATGGTGGGTGGGAATAGTAACAGGTAAAGCCATCAGGTTGCAAGTTAAGTCTGCTTCGACGTGCTAACATTTTCCTATGAATAGAGGGCTAAGTTAGAATTGAAAATCACACCAGAAACAAGTTTTCTCTCTTTTTCTCTCTAGATTATTGAGTGTATTTTGTGAGTATTTAGATACTTTGAGAGTTTCTATTCATCAGAGCAAGTTTCTTTCAGCCTTATACCGGTATTCCGACCAGAAGTACTGATATTTTGAAGTAAGGGATATTATTTTCTTCTTAAATGATAATATTTTCTTCAATATCATTATGCTAAAATATTGATATGAGTTTTTTTTTTTATCAAATTTGGAACTTTTTGTGTTGGGGTTACTATTCACGTATACGGCACTATTCACGTATACGACACTATTCACGAATACGGCACTATTCACTGAAAAATAAAATTTTTCCTTTTTGTCCAAGATGTCTATTATGGTTACAATCTTTGATTGTATCCATGTTTTGATCTTTATTTTTGAATTCTGCTTCACAATTGATTATTATGAAGTATTACTGATCTTGGATAAACTGTTATACGAATCTCTAATATTTATCCTTTTGTTTCACTGGATTCGTTTTCTTTAAGATATTTTTCATCATCCTCAGTCCTAAATGATGATATTACTGAATATCTTTGGCCTGTAGTGCAAAGATGTATGATTGCTTGATGAATATCTTTGGCCTGTAGTGCAAAGATGAACAGGTGTTGAGATGAACATGACTGACAGGTGATACAAATGAATATCTTTGGCCTGTAGTGCAAAGATGAATATTTGGATAAAGATGATTATTAATTGATGTTACAGGGATAAAATATTGATGATGGACTTTTAAATCTTAGAAGATAGTAGAATTCATTCTCTACTTGACTCTTCTAATGGTTTGCTATTTCCGCTGCAGTTGTTGATCTAAAACTTGTTGTCGATTATATTCTATCAGATTTTTCCTGTTGAAGACTAACGATAATTTGTTGTATATTATCTTAGTCATAATATTCTTTACTGGGCTAGTTGAGCTCACCCTTTTCCTTTTTGTTCCATTTTTCTTCTCAGGAGGTGAGAACATAGCAGGATCTAGTCGGGGTATGGAGTGATGGTTCTAGAAAGATGTTTTAGCAGTCCTCACTATTTCTGTAAAATAGTGTTTGAATAATTGTAATGAGGATTTATTTGAGTGTGGATATTGTCCAGAAGACAATATTTGTATTTAAACTCACAGTATGTGTTGTCGTATTTTGCACTACAATTGTATTATTGAAGTTGTAGTTTGCTTTCTGTGCCATGTATTTGGCGACTCAGAATGGGTGTTGTATACCTATTTTGGGGGCGTCACAGTTGGTATCAGAGCTTAGGGATATGATCCCTGGCTGAGATGTGAGACAAGAACTAGGAGGGGAGAGACGGGGAATTCCTTCGCTAGTATGACCTGACTAAGTTTATTTGGTGCTTATTTGGTCGGTCAGAGTATAGGGATAATATATGACATGACTATTAACCCTTGTTTTATGGCAGTATTTAAGAATGGCAGCTGAGAACATTAATAATGGAGTAAATCAGACCGTGGAGACACCTTTGATCACCACCCAGGGGAACGTGCAACAGGAAGGCAATATTCCTCCTGTAAACAACGTTATCGAGCAAACGATGAATGATGGAATATTTAGGAGCTTTTTGCAGTTCATGCAAAATCAGACGAGGGAGACTCATGTGCAGAATACGGGTGGAAATGATAACAACGCGCGGTTTGTCACAGCTAAGCAGTTCAAAGAATTGGGACTACCAGAATTTAAGGGAAAGCCGGATCCGATCATGGCAGAAACGTGGGTCAAGCAAATTACCAAGATATTCGATGTCTTGGGATGCACGGAGGAACAGAAGGTTCCATTCGCCACCTTTATGTTCCGCGGTGAGCAGACTACTGGTGGGAGTCTGTGAAGCGTACCCAGCCTGACGCACTCAACATGTCCTGGGAAATATTTCAAAAACTGTTCAATGACAAGTACTTTCCTGAAAGTATTCGTCATATGAAGGAGGTGGAGTTTATCAGACTGGAACAAAATAACATGACGGTGTCCCAGTACGAGGCAAAGTTTGCAGAGTTATCCAGGTTTGCACCTCATTTGGTCGAAAATGAGGAACGAACGACAAGGATGTTTCTGAGAGGTCTAAAACCCGAGATTCAGCAATATCTTATCTCTCATAAATTTTATTTATATTCAGATGTTGTAAATAGGGCTCAATTATTAGAGCGAGATAATAAGTATGTGCAACCGAGGGACCACAACCAGGGTCATACTGGTGGCGGCAGTCATCGAAGAAATGAAAACCAGCAGGGAGGAAAACATTCGGACAAAAGCGGTAACCACTCTGGTGGTAATCGTGGTCGTGATAATAGAAGGAGCGAGTCGGGAGGAGATTTCAAGAAGAGAAGGTACAACAATGATAACGTGAAGACGTCAGCACAAACATCAACTGTTTCTAGGGGAGGAGAACGACCACCGGTCGTATGTTACAAATGTGGGAAAGAGGGACATATCAGCCCAAACTGCCCACAACAATTCAAGGTATGTTATAACTGTGGAAAGGAGGGTCATATAGCTCGAGAGTGTTCTGTAGCAAAACCAAGTTCAGCGGGGATGGTGACTCCAAAAGTTATCCCGGATAAGTCAAAATCAGCGGTTCCTGGAAGGGCGTTTGTCGTGACTGGCCAAAATGCGAGAAACCCGAACGAGGTGATCACGGGTAAGCTAATCTTGAATTCTTGTGAAGTTTATACTTTACTAGATACCGGTTCTACCCATTCTTTTATCTCTCCTGCTTGTGCTCAACGTTTAAACTTGACTCCGGAGAAATTGGACTTTAACTTATCTGTTGAAACTCCGTTGGGTGAAACCTTCGTTACATCTACAGTTTATAAATCGTGCATGATCCAAGTTGGCACTATCACATTACCTGTTGATCTTATCTCTTTAAAGATACTTGCTTTTGATGTGATTTTAGGAATTGATTGGTTAACCATTCATCATGCTAAAATTGATTGTTTTCGTAAGGTTGTTAGTTTTCATATTCCTAACCAGCCTGTCATACGAATTCAAACTACTAAACCACTAAAATCAGTCACTATCATATTAAGCCACAAAGCTATTCGTTTATTGAAAAACGGATGTCAAGCTTTCTTAGCCCATGTTATGGATTTGAACAAAGACAAGTCAGATTTAAATAATATTTCTATTGTTAGAGAATTTCCCGATGTATTTCCTGAAGAACTTCCTGATCTACCCCCAGAACGTGAAGTTGAATTCTTTATTGACCTCCAGTACAAAGCCCATTTCTAAAACCCCATATCGAATGGCTCCTATTGAACTTCAGGAGTTAAAAGTCCAACTACAGGAGTTGTTGGACATCGGTTTTATTCGTCCTAGTACATCTCCTTGGGGTGCTCCTGTGTTATTCGTAAAGAAGAAAGATGGGAGTATGCGACTTTGTATCGACTATCGAGAATTGAATCATGTCACTATCAAGAATAGGTATCCGCTACCTCGCATTGATGACCTGTTCGACCAGTTACAAGGAACATAATTCTTTTCAAAGATCGACCTTCGTTCTGGATATCATCAGCTGAAGATTAAAACTGAGGATATTCCAAAGACTGCCTTCAGAACTCGGTACGGGCATTATGAATTCTTAGTCATGTCTTTTGGATTGACTAATGCTCCTGCTGCCTTCATGGATATGATGAACCGTGTATTCAAAGAATATTTGGATCGGTTCGTTGTTGTCTTTATTGATGACATCCTCATCTATTCCAAAAGCCGTGAAGATCATGAGCACCATTTGAAGCTGGTACTGCAAGGGCTTCGTGAAAATAAGCTATATGCCAAATTGAAGAAATGCGAGTTCTGGCTTGAGGAAGTAGCATTCCTTGGGCACGTGGTGTCAAAACATGGAGTATCTGTCGACCCGGCAAAGATTGAAGCCATACAAAGTTGGGACCAACCGAAGTCGGTAACTGAAGTACGTAGCTTTCTGGGCTTAGCGGGTTATTATCGGAGATTTGTGGAAGGATTTTCTCGAATCGCTACTCCGTTAACTCAGCTGACTCGGAAGGATACAAAATTCGGTTGGAGCGAGAATTGTGAGAAGAGTTTTCAAGAACTCAAGAGGAGACTTATTTCGGCACCTGTTCTGACAATACCATCTGGTTCAGATGGATTTGTTATCTACAGCGATGCTTCAGGCAAAGGGTTAGGATGTGTTCTCATGCAACATGGAAAAGTCATAGCCTATGCCTCACGATAACTCAAAGAATATGAGAGGAATTATCCTAATCATGATTTGGAGTTGGCAGCAGTCGTTTTCGCGTTGAAGATCTGGAGACACTACCTATATGGGGAGAAAGTGGAGATCTATACAGATCATAAAAGCCTCAAATATTTCTTCACCAAAAAAGAACTCAACATGCGGCAGCGACGTTGGCTCGAGCTGTTGAAAGATTACGATCATACCATCCAATATCATCCTGGAAAAGCAAACGTAGTAGCTGACGCATTGAGTAGAAGATCATATGCGGGTACGAGGGCAATGTTGTTAACACAAAGGCCCATTTTGTATGACTTACAAAGAATGGAGATAGAGATGAAGGCTCCAAGTACCAACATGATGATATCAAATATACGAGTAGAACCGACTTTAATCGATAAAGTTAAAGCTGCTCAAGCTATGGACATGGAGCTGATGCGTATAAAGAAGAAAGTGCAAGAAGGTGCTATTCCAGAAGCAAGAATCGATGAAGAAGGAATACTTCGAGTCAACTCTAGACTTTTTGTTCCTAACGATTTTGACTTGAAGCATAGAATAATGATGGAGGCACACAACACACCGTTTGCAATCCATCCTTGGAGTACCAAAATGTATCACGATCTTTAACATACATTTTGGTGGAGCAATATGAAAAGAGAAATCGCGGAGTTTATCTCGAGATGTTTAACTTGTCAAGTGTAAAAGCGGAGCATCAAATACCAAAGGGTCCATTGCAACCACTTGAGATTCCGAAATGGAAGTGGGAACACATTTGTGACGTCCCCAAAATAAGTCCATTCCATCCAACCTATTCTGAGTCGCCAAATACATGGTACAGAAAATAACTACAACTTTATTACAATAATTATCGTGCAAAATACAACAACACATATGCTGTGAGTTTGGATACAAATATATACCAAATGTGACTCATGTTCCAATCGTGGACATCACCTCACAATGACACCTTACATAAAGGTATAGTCAAAAACTGTTTTAGAAATTAGCATCTTTGGGAAGTGCTCAAGGAAACCTTCGTACATGGGAGGCCATGCGTCTAGGTTATGATAGATATCATATGGCCACAGAATTATCCTTGGTTGATCCAATAGACCCCAAAGAAAAATGAGAAGTTTACTATCATATTCTTCCCAATGGTGAGTCTTCTCTTGATATATCATTATCTCCACTGTCTCTAATTGAGAATTATACTTCAAACAAACACCAATATTATATAGGTAGTGCTCGTAGATATACTCAGCAAGTGGATGAGCACAACCTTGTCTTATGATGACACGAGGTTGTATGTCATTAGACATCTTGTATGATAGTGACACAACACCCTTCCAACGTTGGGTTCTCCTCACTCTATTTTCTTCACCAAATATAACTACTAAATGATGACCACCGTTCTATTTTTTCGTTACCCTCGCTCGACCCAGCTACACTCTTATTACCTGAAAGGAATTGTGAAACAAAGGGTGAGCACAACTAGCCCAGTAAAGAATATCATGACTAAAGATAATTAAATTATCAATAGCCTTCATCAGTAAAAAATCAGAGATTTAGAACATATGGTAGATGATAAAACTTCTCAACCATAGTTGCAGCGGAACGAGCAATCCATTAGAAGAGTCAAATAGACTATAAAGTCTATTATCTTCTCCACGTTAAAAGTCCACCAACAATGTTTTATCCCTATAATATCAATCAACAATTCTTGTCCACAATCACGTGTATAACTCATAATCGTAATTGTAGTTCTAAATTCCTTTTCTCATCCAGGACAAAGATAATTTTCATCACCTGAAACATCAAACATCATGGTTATACCAAATCACAGTTCATGTTCATAATCATACTAATAAATTCATCTCTGCACTACGGCCCAAAGATATTCATCAACAAGTCATCTTTGCACTACATGCCAAAGATATTCAACAACGGGTCATCCTTGCATTACGAGCCAAAGATATTCATCAACCACTCATCTTTGCACTATAGGCCAAAGATATTCATCAACAGTTCTATTTGCACTACAGGCCAAATATATTCATCAACAGTTCATATTTGCACTACAGGCCAAATATATTAATATCTCAAAGAAATTATAATCATTTTAGAATTTATATAAATAATAATTATAACCATGTTGATCAATTCACCTTTGCACTTAAGCTTAAGATATTCAATTATAAATTCAATGGTCATGATCATACCAGTCACAATTCAACTTTGCACTACAGGCCAAAGAGAACCCTAGTCATGATCATACCAATAATCTACCCATCTTTACACTCCAGTGAAAGAGAATTTCAACATCAAGGTTATAAAAATGTTATATATAATAGTAAAATCAATATAATCAAAACATCTAGATTTAATCTCAAGAGTAATATTCATAAATCAACTATAATTTGGTTAGAAAAAGAAACCAATTTTGTAAATAGTAACTCGTGACTCATGAATAGTAACTCGTGAATAGTAACTCGTGAATAGTAAACCCGACACAAAAAGGTAGAAATTCCATAATAAAATACATACCAATATTTCGGTATAATGATATTGAAAGAATAATATTTCTTAAGCTTATAAACAATTTATTTTAATTGTTTACACTTTACTAAATAATGCATTTAATCATCTAAAATGCCAAACTCATAAGATTTCATCACCAATAATCAAAAACCCTCATCAAAAATCTGCATATACCTCATATAGGATTCTCAAGCCATAAAATCCTATTTTCTAATTTTCTTTCTTCACAAAACATATTTAATTCATTTACTCATAACTAGACCATTTTCATAAAAAATACCAAATCAGTTCCAAAAATATTTCTTTTCTGGGATTTAGCATAATATAGTCCCATAGTGAACATATATTTTTCTCAGAATTTTTAAAAGTCATTTACTATTTTTCATATGGCCAAAACAGCCGAATATTTAGACATTTATCAAAAATTGTACTTTTGTCCAAAAATTCTGAAACACAGAGTATACTCTATCATATACATGTACTCCCAATAAAAATTTCATCAATTTTGGAGTTAACCACAAGGAATTATAAACGATTACTTTTAAAATAGTCTTTTCTCATAAAATTCATAACTCTCAATCTATACATCCAAAAATCACCATTTTTGGACACAATCAAGAAAACTCATCAAAATATCATTTCAAATTTTTCCAGAATTTTTGAAGGTCAGAAAAATTACGAAACTGAAAATATAACAACCCTTAAAATCCCTTAATATCCCTTACAATCCCTTACCTCAAAAGAGCAGTACTTCTGATCGAATATCGGTATAAAGCTGAAGGAAACTTGCACTGATGAATAGAAACTCTCAAAGTATCTAAATACTCACAAAATATGCTTCATAATATAGAGAGAGAAAGAGAGAAAACTTATGTTTCTGGTGTGATTTTCAATTCTAACTTAGCCCTCTATTTATAGGAAAATTTTAGTAGGCTTGACCTGCAACCTGATGGCTTTACCTGCTACTATTCCCACCCACCACATTTGAAAATAATTCAGCACATTTCTTCACCAACCACAAGTGGGCCCACCAATTCTAGAATTTTCCACCAAAATGATAACTCCGAAAATTCAACAATTTCTGAACCAGTCATCTCGTAAAATTCATAATAAATTCATACGTTCATTTTTAACGGTTCAAAATTTGTGGGCATATACTCAACTTATATATGTATAACATATCCAAAAATTACCACGATCCAACGGTCGGATTAAAAAATTATAACCCCCGCAAAATATCTCAAAAACCCTGATTTTTAATACCTCCATTCCGACAAAAATACGGAAAAAAACCTCACATTAACTCCTTCATTTTTAACCACAAAAATATATCCCTCGTTTATATCCACATAAAATAAATATTTCCTTATCATATGAATCAATAATTAATTATTCACAAATAATATTACAGAATCACATTTATGACAACCAGGCCGTTCCCAGGAAAAAGGGGGCTTTCCAATAAGAATTTTCCTTACTGGCGCGCAATTAGATGACCAAACCTCTCCTTAGACAGAACTTTCTAGACATTGCCAATAATGTTATCTAATAATATTATTCAAATAATATGAATTATTGATCTGATAATGGGAAATACTGTGCAGTGACAATTATTGAACAACAATAATATAAAAATTCAACGTAGCAATTATTGAATCAATAAAATAAAATATTGAACAGTAATTACTGTAACAATTATTGAGTAGTGCCTTCTTACGTAAGAATCAATAATTTCAAAAATACTATGCAATACCGTGTGCTACTGTGCAATAACGCGTATTACTGTATTTTAACCACCGGGTATTCCAACAGTGTTAACGGTAACAACTACGCCGTTATTTGTAAAAACTCAAATTTGTCGTTTTCTTCACCCACAGTTATTCGTTATGGGGCCCACAAATAGCTGCGCCGTCGTACGAATATTCTCCGACAGAAAGAATATTCCACGAACAAACGAATATTCCCCGACAACAATGATTATTTTATAACCACTTGCTTATTTTGAAAAAAAAATTCATATATCACCCTTAACTTTAACTTTTATCAATTTAACCCATTTACTGAATAGTAATTATAAGAAAAATTGAATACTTTTATTTCATAAAATTCGGGGTCTTACAATCTCCCCTCCTTATGAAATTTCGTCCTCGAAATTTACGTACCTGGTATTTCAAAGAGTTGAGAATACCTTCCTTTGATTTAGATTCCATCTTCCCTGTTATCATAATTTCTCCATTGCTCATCTCCTGTATTTCAAATATCATTCTAGAATACAGCTTCAAAACAAGGGTTAATTTAACAAATTAACATATCACATAATATCCCGATATTATGACTGACCAACAAATAAGCTTAGGTAGGACACACTAGCGAAGGATTTACTCATCTCTCCCCTCCTAGTTATATTCCCCGATCTCCGCCAGAGATCATATCCCTAAGCTCTGATACCAAATGTAACTCTGACACCAACCTATGTCAGCACCTTACATTGATACCTATCAGTTTGCCACCGCAGAACGGCGTCCCCTACGGAGAGTCTGGCTTCGGTGCATCCCCATCAACAGGAAGTCACCAGCGAGAGGCTCGGGGCTCTTTACTTATAGCTCTGATACCAAATGTGACGACCCCAAAATAGGTCCATTCCATCCAACCTATTCTGAGTCGCCAAATACATGGTACAGAAAATAACTACAACTTTATTACAACAATTATCGTGCAAAATACAACAACACATATGCTGTGAGTTGGATACAAATATATACCAAAATGTGACTCATGTTCCAACCGTGGACATCACCTCACAATGACACCTTACATAAAGGTATAGTCAAAAAACTGTTTTAGAAATTAGAATCTTTGGAAGTGCTCAAGAAACCTTCGTACATGGGAGGCCATGCGTCTAGGTTATGATAGATATCATATGGCCACAATTATCCTTGGTTGACCCAATAGACCCCAAAGAAAAATGAGAAGATTACTATCATATTCTTCCCAATGGTGAGTCTTCTCTTGACATATCATTATCTCCACTGTCTCTAATTGAGAATTATACTTCAAACAAAACACCAAGATTATATAGGTAGTGCTCGTAATATACTCAGCAAGTGGATGAGCACAACCCTGTCTTATGATGACACGAGGTTGTATCATTAGACATCTTGTATGATAGTGACAAAACACCCTTCCAACGTTGGGTTCTCCTCACCCTATTTTCTTCACCAAATATAACTACTAAATGATGACCACCGTTCTATTTTTCCGTTTACCCTTGCTCGACCCCGCTACACTCTTATTACCTGAAAGGAATTGTGAAACAAAAGGGTGAGCACAACTAGCCAGTAAAGAATATCATGACTAAAGATAATTAAATTATCAATAGCCTTCATCAGTAATAAATCAGAGATTTAGAACATATGGTAGATGATAAAATTCTCAACCATAGTTGCAGCGGAACGAGCAAATCCATTAGAAGAGTCAAATAGACTAAAGTCTATTATCTTCTCCATGTTAAAAATCCACCAACAATGTTTTATCCATGTAACATCAATCAACAATTCTTGTCCACAATCATATGAATAACTCATAATCATAATTGTAGTTCTAAATTCCTTTTCTCATCCAGGACGAAGAAATTTTCATCACCTGAAACCTGAAACATCAATGATTATACCAAATCACAGTTCATGTTCATAATCATACTAATAAATTTATCTCTGCACTACGGCCAAAGATATTCATCAACAAGTCCATCTTTGCACTACATGCCAAAGATATTCAACAACAGGTCATCTTTGCATTACGAGCCAAAGATATTCATCAACACTCATCTTTGCACTACAGGCCAAAGATATTCATCAACATTCATATTTGCACTACAGGCCAAATATATTCATCAACAGTTCATATTTGCACTACAGGCCAATATATTAATATCTCAAAGAATTATAATCATTTCAGAATTTATATAAATAATAATTATAACCATGTTGATCAATTCACCTTTGCACTTAAGCTAAGATATTCAATTATAAATTCAATGGTCATGATCATACCAGTCACAATTCAACTTTGCACTACAGGCCAAAGAGAACCCTAGTCATGATCATACCAATAATATACCCATCTTTACACTCCAGTGAAAGAGAATTTCAACATCAGGGTTATAAAAATGTTATATATGATAATTAAAATCAATATGATCAAAACATTAGATTTAATCTCAAGAGTAATATTCATAAATCAACTATAATTGGTTAGAAAAAGAAACCAATTTTGTAAATAGTAACTCGAACTCATGAATAGTAACTCGTGAATAGTAACTCGTGAATATATAACCCGACACAAAAAGTAGAAATTCCACAATAAAATCATACCAATATTTCGGTATAATGATATTGAAAGAATAATATTTCTTAAGCTTATAAACAATTTATTTAATTGTTTACACTTTACTAAATAATGCATTTAATCATCATAAAATGCCAACTCTTAAGATTTCATCACCAATAACAAAAACCCTCATCAAAAATCTGCATATACCTCATATAGGATTCTCAAGCCATAAAATCCTATTTTCTAATTTTCTTTCTTCACAAAACATATTTAATTCATTTACTCATAACTAGACTATTTTCATGAAAAATACCAAATCAGTTCCAAAAATATTTCTTTTCTGGGATTTAGCATAATATAGTCCCATAGTGAACATATATTTTTCTCAGAATTTTTAAGTCATTTACTATTTTTCATATGGCCAAAACAGCCGAATATTTAGACATTTATCAAAAATTTATACTTTTGTCCAAAAATTCTAAAATTCACAGAGTATACTTCTATCATATACATGTACTCCCAATAAAAATTTCATCAATTTTGGAGTTAACCACAAGGAATTATAAGCGTTACTTTTAAAATAGTCTTTTCTCATAAAATTCATAACTCTCAATCTATACATCCAAAAATCACCATTTTTGGACACAATCAATCAAAAACTCATCAAAATATCATTTCAAATTTTTCCAGAATTTTTGAAGGTCAGAAAAATTACGAAACTGAAAATATAACAACCCTTAAAATCCCTTAATATCCCTTACTATCCCTTACCTCAAAAGAGCAGTACTTCTGACGGAATACGGTATAATGCTGAAGGAAACTTGCACTGATGAATAGAAACTCAAAGTATCTAAATACTCACAAAATAACTTCATAATATAGAGAGAGAAAGAGAGAAACTTATGTTTCTGGTGTGATTTTCAATTCTAACTTAGCCCTCTATTTATAGGAAAATTTTTAGTAGGTTTGACCTGCAACCTGATGGCTTTACCTGCTACTATTCCCACCCACCACATTTGAAATATAATTCAGCACATTTCTTCACCAACCAAAGTGGGGCCCACCAATTCTAGAATTTTCCACCAAAATGATAAACTCCGAAAATTCAACAATTTCTGAACCAGTCATCTCGTAAAATTCATAATAAATCATACGTTCATTTTTAACGGTTCAAAATTTGTGGGCATATACTCAACTTATATATGTATAACATATCCAAAAATTACCACGATCCAACGGTCGGATTAAAAATTATAACCCCCGCAAAATATCTCAAAAACCCTGATTTTTAATACCTCCATTCCGACAAAAATACGGATAAAAACCTCAACATTAACTCCTTCATTTTTAACCACAAAAATATATCCCTCTGTTTATATCCACATAAAATAAATATTTCCTTATCATATGAATCAATAATTAATTATTCACAAATAATATTACAGAATCACATTTATGACAACCAGGCCGTTCCCAGGAAAGAGGGGGCTTTCCAATAAGAATTTTCCTTACTGGCGCGCAATTAGATGACCAAACCTCTCCTTAGACAGAACTTTCTAGACATTGCCAATAATGTTATCTAATAATATTATTCAAATAATATGAATTATTGATCTGATAATGGGAAATACTGTGCAGTGACAATTATTGAAACAACAATAATATAAAATTTCAACGCAGCAATTATTGAATCAATAAAATAAAATATTGAACAGTAATTACTGTAACAATTATTGAGTAGTGCCTTCTTACGTAAGAATCAATAATTTCAAAAATACTGTGCAATACCGTGTGCTACTGTGCAATAACGCGTATTACTGTATTTTAACCACCGGGTATTCCAACAGTGTTAACGGTAACAACTACGCCGTTATTTGTAAAAACTCAAATTTGTCGTTTTTTTCACCCGACAGTTATTCGTTATGGGGCCCACAAATAGCTGCGCCGTCGTACGAATATTCCCCGACAGAAAGAATATTCCACGACCAAACGAATATTCCCCGACAACAATGATTATTTTATAACCACTTGCTTATTTTGAAAAAAATTATATATCACCCTTAACTTTAACATTTATCAATTTAACCATTTACTGAATAGTAATTATAAGAAAAATTGAATACTTTTATTTCATAAAATTCGGGGTCTTACAACTCCCT